>CM052886.1:25493043-25704163 GCA_028534135.1 Potos flavus
GTTGGCCATTTGAATGTCCTCTTTGCAGAAATGTCTGTTCATATCTTCTGCCCATTTCTTGATCGGATTATTTGTTCTTTGGGCGTTGAGTTTGAGAAGTTCTTTATAGATTTTGGATACTAGCCCTTTATCTGATATGTCATTTGCGAATATCTTCTCCCATTCTGTTGGTTGTCTTTTGGTTTTGTTGATTGTTTCCTTTCCTGTGCAAAAGCTTTTGATCTTGATGAAGTCCCAATAGTTTATTTTTGCTCTTGCTTCCCTTGCTTTTGGTGATGTTTCTAGGAAGAAGTTGCTGCGGCTCAGGTCGAAGAGATTGCTTCCTGTGTTCTCCTCAAGGATTTTGATGGATTCCTATCTCACATTGAGGTCTTTCATCCATTTTGAGTCTATTTTTGTGTGCACACAGGTAACTCTAATGCCAGAGGTGAGAGAGGTAGGATAAGGTCCTTTGCTGACGATGACAGAAGTTATGTAGACCCATGGTCAAGTGTTATCCTCTACACACACACACACACACACACACACACACACTCACAATTACTCTTCATTCTAGCGTCGCCAATCCACTGACATCAGAAAACTGAGCTATCTTGCTTATTTATTAACACAACTGCAGACATACCTAGAAATAGGGAACCTGGACATAAAGATCTCTTGAAAGTCCCCAGCCTTTTTAAATTTACATGACTCACTCAGTGTGCAGGGGTCATTTTTTCCACATTTTTGGTGATTTCCCACTGTCACCAAAATACAACTCTGCCTACAAGCGGGTCCCATATAAATGTTGAGGGAACACAAACTGAAACAAAGCTCTGTTTACTTTCTAGAACTAATTCAATGGAATATGAACATTAGTTTAATTATCATATGTTATTAATGACTAATATTTCATTTCTCAACATTTTGTTGTGCTCTTTGCTAAATATGAATTATTGATAAAAGAATGGACGTCAAGTAAAATATAATGATGGTGAACCAAATAATGATTTTATAGAGAAAATAAAACATCCGAAGGAGTTTTAAAATGTGGAACCACTAATTACAAAATGTACTTAATTTTTTTTTAAGTGGGGTCCATACCCAACGTGGAGCCCAATGCAGGGCTTGAACTTATGACCATGAGATCAAGAAAGACCTGAGCTAAGATCAAGAGTCAACTGCTTAACTGACTGAGCCACCCAGGCACCCCCAAAATGTATTTACTATAAACCTAGTGATCCTGAAAGATTATCCTTAAAGAATGAGGTCTTTTAAATCATGGAGGTTCTGTAAAATATGTAAATCATCAGTGAGGGTACGAGACTAAGTTTGGGTTAGCAGAAGAAAAAGGTCAAATTTAGTGGACAAGAGCTCTTATAATTCAGAGCTGAGATGAGGCATGATGGAGATTGTAAGGGAGGACATTTGCTTGTCCCCTATGTCACACAAAACCCGTATAACTATTGTGGGAGGGAGCTGGATGATAAAGAAAGGTATGTGGGGGTAAGTGAATAGGGTTCTGGGCTCTGGTAATATAGTTTTGCATAATCTTCCATATAAATCCAAGGGATCCTAGGTTTAGGTGTAAGAAACAGGAATAGATTCATGTATCCGAACCTACTGCAACTATATTCAAGATTTGTAAAAGGGTACATATCTATCACATGTAGGAAATATAAAACAAGTTCATTACCTAAACAGTTTAATCACATCCAGATTATGATAGCTTGTATTTGTCATTATTTTTAGCAGTGATTTGGTTAGTCCTTTCCAGTGGGAAAAACTGTGCCAAGTACTTTATTCATTCGAACATCTTCATTCTTTAAATAATCACATGGGCAAAGAGTTCTCTCCATTTTACAGATGAGGAAACTGAGGCCCAACTACATCAAGGAGGAAACAGAAACAAGAAAGGAAATAAATCCATCAGAAATAGGCCCGCACGTGAAGCGGATCCTAGGGACCCCTGCCTTTCGCGGCCTCTTCTCTGATTCTCCCTCGTGGAGAGGGCGGCCTCAGTGATCTAAGCGCAGGGGTTTGGAGCCTGTGAAGCCAGAATATCAACTGTCAGGATTCTGACTGAAGGTGGATACTCCACAGCCCTTGCCGAAAAAGCCACCAGTAAAAGCTACCAAGACGTCAGGTCATGGGCACGTCCTGTATTCACTCCTAGAAATACCTAGTATGTTGTGAAATGTTTACGTGTGAGATAAGGAAAAGAACTAAAATAATGAAAAACCCACTTTTATACAAAAGACTGCCTCAGTGAAGCAGGCAAGGAGTTGCAGCCAATATTCTATATATAAAGCACAATTTTTCATCTTTTCCACTGATTATGTATATGGATTTTAAACAATCTTCGGGGTGCCTGGGTGGCTCAGTCGTTAGGCATCTGCCTTCGGTTAAGGTCATGATCTCAGGGTCCTGGGATCAAGCCCCACAGCGGGCTCTCTGCTCTGCAGGGAGTCTGCTGCTCCCTCCGCCCCTCCCCCCACTCGTTCTCTCGATCTCTCTCGCTCTCTCTCTTTCAAATAAATAAATAAATAAATATCTTTAAAATAAACAAACAAATAAATAAATAAATAAATAAAATAAACAATCCCGGCCCCGGAATTGTCCTGACAGTCTATTTCAGTTCACTGTTCCTATCAGTTTCTGTAAGAGAGCGAATTTTTTACCAAGAACCAAATCACATCAACTCTACAATGTAGAAGAGCCAATGAAGGGTCAGGATTGAGCCAGATCGGCACTAAAACCATTTTTGAGGCCCGGAGTTAATTTTTTATATAAAATTCTTTTTTTAAAAAAAGATTTTATTTATTTAACAGAGAGAGAGAGAACACAAGCAGGGGTAATGGGAGAGGGAGAAGCAGGCTTCCCGATGTGGGGCTCGATCCAGGACCCTGGGATCAGGACCTGAGCTGAAGGCAGAAGCTTAACGACTGAGCCACCCAGGCGCCCCTAATTATGTATATAAAATTCTTATTGCAGTAACACTTTGCTGACTATCAACAACCATTTCCCCGCCCCGCTCCTTCCCAGGGCCGGTGGCACTGCATTCTGGGAGACCAGTGGCAATCCAATGCTGTCCCCAGAAAGCTAAATCACACCTCGCCCTTCAAGATATTCTAAAACCATAGATGTCAGCGCTTAAAAAAAAGGACGATGATGTTCCCCCTCCACCACATCTCAACTTTAAAGATCTTTAATAACCTGTCAAAAAGGCAGTTTTGCAACTCTAGGAGTAGGAGGCAGGAAATAGAAATCTTTTTCTTATGTTGTAGTTTGGGGCTTAAGTATTGAAAGGAAACAGGCTCTTGTCGCTTTTCACAGCTGAGGAGGCAAAAGCGGCTACGGTTGTAAATCTGACATCTCTTCCGCCTGAAGTTGTCAGCCCAGAAACACTGCTGCCCATTGATCCCAAGCCAGAGCAGTGGTTTCTTGGGTTGTTGGAGGGGTTTTTTTGGCTGCCAGGCTGACAGCAATGGAAAGCCTAGAAATGACAACCGAACAATAGAAAAATTCCACCAAGTTGTCATGAATCATGAACAAGGAAAGCCTGTTCCCTCATACTTGTAGGAAAAACCAATGGCAGGGGACTCAGTCCCATTGCTTCCCTCCCCTCTGACCAAACTCAGGAACCAAAGCAGTCAGACAAGTGTAAGATGGATGTGAAGGAGGAGAAAGCCAGTCCAAAGGCCAGATTGTCCCATTTTCTTAGAAAAAGTATCTTTGTAACTAAGGTGAAGTGCATTGCTATCAGATAAAGTCTAGTATAGCAGCCTGTACAATGGAGTGACTAATAGTTTATTATTTGATGATGATGATTAATACAACAAAGTGCCAATAGGTAACTCAATACTCAATCTCAATTCAGAAGATTTTTATGAAGTGCTTTTTTGAAGCTTGCATGAAAATATGAACAATCATTTACCTAAATAATCTTATCTCCGGTGTGTATATAAAAAGTGGATGTTCTTAGTACCTCCTGGCTTAAAAAAATTAGCAAATAAAGCAGTCTATTTCATTTTTTCCCCCTACTGTTTTCTTTGTTATTCCTCTTCTAGAAACTTCCAGGGTCAGTTCAAAGCTGCGCTCGCCTGTGAACAATGAAGAATGCGGCTACCTGCCAGCCTGGGAGTGTCCATGACTGACAATGTCGCCTTTCTCCTGAGTTTGAGCTGTGCTTCATTACTAGTGGTAAGGATACAAAGTAACAGTAAGAACATGTGCAAGGAGAATAAATCCCAACTATTTTCACTTTTGAAATTTCCCTTCTGATCTTAATGGTATGATGCTCATTTTTCCTTGGTAGCTAATTTAATATGCACAGAAGGACACATCCTACTTTCTTTTACTGAACATTACATAGTAAGCATTTTCCTTGCTTTTTTATAGGGTACGTGTTATTTCAAATGGCTGCACTATGCCATAATTTAATTAATGGCTTATTTATTTTTTCTTCCTTCTTCCTTCCAACTTCCTAACTTCCTACTCACCTTCCTTTCTTCCTATCGTAAATCCTACTGTTTTGGGGCACCTGGGTGGCTCAGTTGGTTAAGCATCTGCCTTCAACCCAGTTCGTGATTCCAGGGTCTTGGGATCAAGTTTCTCAGTGGGGAGCCTGCTTCTCCCTTTGCCTGCCACTCTCTCTCTGACAAATAAAAAAATAAAGTCTTGTTAAAACAAATCCTACTACTTCTTATTTATTCTGGCTTTTTTTTCTTTTTAGACCTGGGAAACTATGATTTTTATTTTTCTTTATATGTGGTATGTAGTACTAACTTGTTTTTCAAAATATTTGCAGCCATTCCCGTTGTCAGGAGGGATAGATGAGTATATCCAATCCCTTAGGCCTCTTCTAGTAGTGTCAAGTATGTCTGAATTGCCAAAAAATCCTTATTGCTATTTTTATGTATATTTTTTTAGCAAGGTTGCTAATTTTAAATCTTTTTGTTAACTATGTTTCCTCCTGTTCAAATCATTCATTTATCCACTGAATTTTTTTATTCTTTAAACAATAAAGAATTTGCTGTATTTGGGGCACCTGGCTGGCTCAGTAGGTAGAGCATGCAACTCTTGGTCTCAGGGTCATGAGTTCAAGCCCCACGTTGAGCATGGAGCCTACTTAAAAAAAAAAAAGAATTTGCTGTATTTGTCATATTTGTTGTATATGTCTTTTCACAGCCTTTGTATATCTTTCTACTTTAAAGTTTTTTTCTTTTGAGATGTAAATGTTTTCAAAATCTCTTTAAATCTGTTGACTTCTAGTTTTGTGAGTCAATCATTTATTTCTAATGTTAATAAGATAATCCAGAATTTAGATATTAGATATTCAACTCTTTTTCTATATTTAGGTTTTTTTTTTAAATTATATTACATAGTATGTGATACAGGTATAAATTGATTTTCTGCTCCAATCACTAACCACTGACTTCTGTCCTTTTCCTTCCTGGCCATTTTATGAGAAATCATTTGTGATATATTAAGTTCTTATTATTATGAAGCTATCCCAACCCAGCGCTACATGTGTATTTATTGTTGCTGGCTCCCCTTCCTAGTCTTTTTCTTCTTTAGAATATTCTTTGGTATTTTTTATTTATTCCTTCTTTGAAATAAAATTTAAAATGATATTACCAGATTTAAAGACATCATTTTGGGATTTTATGGTATTTCTTTAAACTTGAGAAATTATTTCTTATATTACGTGGGATAAGATAGCATATGATGACTGAGATATTTTAACAAAATTTGTCGGGATCTAAACTGGGGTCTGTGACTTTTTGCTCAAAACAGCCTGAAACAGATATGAACTAAGAGGCCAACATAAATTATAGCCAAGGAAAGGAGTCCAGATTCATATCTGAGGAAAAATGTCAAGAATTGGGCCAAGGGGAGAGGTTCTTGAAAGGTAGAAAGGGTATTAAGAAATCTAGAACCCAGAAGAGCAAGAATAAATCAGACAACAGACATTATATGGCCACTGATATATAACCAAACTCTTGGTTTTTCCTCCTGGTATTTTTCTGCGAATGCATTGGATTTTCCTTTGTGTTAGTGCATCTGGCCACGCATTTTATAAACTAGAAAGAAGCTTTTGTAAACCTGTGAAAATGGTCTCAGTGAAATCCAAGCATCTGTCAGATTTCTATAGGGTTTGATGTGTTTAGCAGGAATCTTACACAAATTGTCAGGGAATCCTTCATCACAATTACCTCATTACAGATTTCTGAATAAGCTGAAGAAACATTTACTTTTGATATCCAGCAATATTTTGTTTTGGAAATGTATAGGTTTTTGGAATCACCTGTAGGTCATAATATTTATCTTTATCTTCCAACTGAAAATAAATTTTTTAATCAGAAAGACCTGTGATGCCCTCTTAACTATAAACACTGTTTTCCAGGAAATCAAATACTTTCGACAACAAATTTCAGGTAGACTCTATTTCCTGAAATTTAGATTAAGATAACAGATAATAAGATGCCAGATCAGTTCCCCATAAATCTGTCTTTACTCAAACATTGCTATGAGTTCAAATACATTTGATTTATAAATGCTTTCTGAAATTCACTAAGAGCTTTTTCTTTCTATTAGAAACTCTTCTGCATAAATGGCATCTCCATGAGTAAATATCATTCAAGGAACAAGCATCAGAAAGAACAGAATGTTGCCTCCTTTGTAATACTGTATTCCTTTTTTTTTTTTAAGATTTTATTTATTTATTTGACAGAGAGACACAGCGAGAGAGGGAACACAAACAGGAGAAGTGGAGAGGGAGAGGCAGGCTTCCGCTGAGCAGGGAGCCCGATGTGGGGCTTGATCCCAGGACTCTGGGATCATTACCCAAGCTGAAGGCAGACGCTTAATGACAGCCACCAAGGTGCCCCCGAGACAATTCTCTTTTATCTGTCTATCCCATTCGTTTAGGAGAGCTCCTGCTTTCCCTAATTCTAATCATGAAGTCTAAATGATAACAGCCAACATTTATGTCATCCCATATCCTTGGCCATGGTGACTATTCAGGAGGAGAGTCCCTGAAGCAGCTGAAGGTACATGGAATCCCCGGGCACTGACAGTAGCGCTTGCTCCTGGGAAAGCCTCGTGGAACACACACTTTTGGTCCTTTGTACCAGTCCCTACAGGGACTTCCTTCGTGTGCCTGTGCCTGGCTTTGATGCACTTTGCATCTAAGAGCTCCCGTTTGTGACTGTCTCCAGCTAGCGGGGATGCTTGGTTCTCCGTATCACCTGCAAGCAGGTGCAGGGAGGCAGAAGCCTCTGGAATTGATGCTTCTCGGGGTGACATTGAGTTAACGACCAGCTGTTGTGGGAATTTGAAAGTGCCGCAAACTTATCGTGTGTCTGGACAAACTGAGCACCCTTTGTGCCCCAGATCTTCCCGCAGGACCAAGCTGAAACTGGAACCTCTCTTGACATCACGCTTCCATTTGGTTTCTTGTGCCTTTCCTGTCCCGCTTCTCCCTGTTCCTGTTCTCCGGAGAGCACTTTCATTATAAATGACTTGAACATAGTCTTTTCGTGGGCACCGCTCCTAGAAAACAGGACCCGAGCCCGTACTGATCCCTGCTGGGTCAGTGCGCGGCCTTCCCGGAGGTTTTCATACCTGGAGCCGGGAAGTAGAAAGCCGGCCAAGAAGAGTCTGCAGCTGCTGTGCGCTGGAGAGAACGCAGCTGACCCACAGAAAGCCACCGAGACAGCCCGAAGTGGCGCCTTCCCTCCTCCAGCTGTCCCCGAGGGCATCTCAGGACCCCCTTCCCCCTGTAAGGTGTGGTTGAGATAGAAAGTGTGGGTTCCAATCCTTAAAGTCAGTTCCTGTCATTTGCATCCAAAAAATTCCCAACTAATATATTGCTGAGATCAGAGTGCTCTCAAATGGTGAAGACCTCTCCACGGAAAACAGCACAGTTACCCAAAACCTCCTACGTGATCTCAGGGGTTCACATTCATGGATCCTTCACAGTCCAGCCCCAGCGACAGCATTGCATGGATGCTTCTCGTTGTATGAGGATCACACGCTCGCAGGTGGTCTCTCACTCCTCCTGGCAAGAGTGCTTGCATTGCTGGGTCATCTCTGGGTAACTTTGGAGAAAAACAGTAACTAGGACCTTTGTTTTGGATTTTTTTCCACCAGGTAAACACAGTTACCTACATAGAAATCACAGCCGATCGAGTCAATAAATAAGGAAGCAAAAAAAAGTGCATGTGCCAAGAAGAGTACATATTCAACCCTGTGAAAATGTCCACATGAACAGAAAGTTCAGGAAAACAAGGGGACGGGACAGAGAGATGACATCATTGAGCTACCATCTTACTTTGAGAAATACCTAAGTGACTGCACTATTTCCTTGATTAGGGAAGAATGTTTATACTGTTGCAAGATCAATAGAATCATGCCTTTGGTTCCACAACTCATCTACTTGATTTTATGTATTTTTAGTCAGTTCTCTTCTGACTAAATGTGTGTCCAAATGAAAAAAAAAGAAAACCCTTTCTCACAGGACAGCTGGGAGAGCTCCTGTCTTCTCGCTGCCCTGCGCCCCACCTACATGCAGTACATTACCTCAGGAAGACTAAGTGACCTCATACCACCAGATCCGCAGTGATAGCGCCATGAACAGGGCCCACATTTATTGTTTTCGTCCTAGACCTATGCTCAGATGCGCCACTTTTCTCTGAGCCCTCTGACACCCCACCTCCGCCATCAAGGTACCCCTGTGTGCGTGGACCTCGGGCCAGCGTGAAGTGGTGCCTGCTGGAAGGCACTGCTGGGACATCGCCTTCCCCTCCCTTCATCTCATAGGAAACACTCGAGAATTTCCTGGGACTGTTTTACACCTGTTCCTGGTCCCTGATAAGCAGACAGGGAGGCAGGAAAGGGTGCCTGGAGGGGAAAAAGGAGATCTCCCCGACTGGCAGAATCCTCACTCCAAGATGGCAGTAGGCTCCACAGTTGTAACCCGATGTCCCTTTGGGGAGTTTTCTGGGGCCTGGGAAGTTTTCCCTCCCTCTGACTGTGTTATCCTCTGCTTTATGAAAAGCTGTCTTTATAAAATGTGAACATATTTACATATGCCTTGATTTTATGAAAGAGAGAAAGAAAGAGAGAGAGAAAGAGAGAAAGAGGAAGAAAGAAAGAAAGAAGAAAGAAAGGAAGGAAGGAAGGAAGGAAGGAAGGAAGGAAGGAAGGAAGGAAGGAAGGAAGAAAGAAACCCCTACATTTGATAATGGTATTTGTCAGCATCTTTCTTTTAATCATATCATCTTCTCATTTTGACAAGCACATGTTAAACTTGAATGCTGCCTCCATCTCTGTGCCTTAACTGAAACTCGATTTTGCCTGATGACAGTTTTCCTTCAGCCAGTTCTCAAGAAGAGACTGCTCACATCCCCCCTACTTCTCTAAAACGTCACACCTTCAAACTGCATGGTCTCAGGCAGCTGCTGAACACGTTGCCACAGTCAGTGCAACTTCAAACAACAGCCACTGATTAGCTCACGGCCACAAGGCCGGCACTTCCAGAAGGCCTGTCTGCGCTCTCTGCATAGGGCCTGGCAGGTGAACGTCAAGGTGGTGGCTGGACTCAGCCCTGATCTGGAGGGTCTGAAGAAGACTCTGCTTCCAAGCTCCCCTCGGCTCTGGGTGGAATTCAGATCCTTATCATTGGTTAGGACAGAGGTCCTCATTTCCTTGCTGGCTGTCACATGGGGACAATTCTCAGCTTCCAGAAGTTTCTCTCTGGTCCTTCTGTGAGGCCTCCCTATGTCTTCAAATCCAACAATGGGTCGGAATCTCCCTCATACCTTGAATCTCTCTCATTCCCTCTTCTGCTACATTCTGGAGAAATTTCTCTGTTTTCATTTTTATTTATTTATTTACTTGCCTACTTATTTCAGGTAGGCTTCTCGTCCAGCCTGGAGCCCAATGCAGGGCTTGAACTCATGACCCTGAGATGGACACCCGCGCTGAGATCAAGAGTCAGACACTTAACTGAGGGCCCCACCCCCACCCCCAGGCGTCCCATCTGCTTTTAAATAAAGGGTTTACCTACCTGGGTCGAGTCCACAGTTGAATATTTATTCAGACTGACTGATTTAGGAGGCACCTGGGCAGGTCTGTCGGTTAAGCGTCTGCCTTCGGCTCAGGTCATGATCCTGGAGTCCCGGGATGGAGCCCCACATCGGGCTCCCTGCTCGGTGGGGAGTCTGCTTCTCCCTCTGCTCCTCACACTGCTTGTGCTCTCTTTCACAAATAAATAAATAAAATCTTTACTAAAAAAAAAAGACTGATTTGGGACTTCAGTTACATCCGTAAAATCCTTTCACGGCAGCACGGGATTAGCGATTGATTGAACAACCAGCGCACAGGAGTCTTGGGGGCGGGGGGCATCTTTAGAGTTCTGCCTGCCAGGACTATCAGCTTAGAAGCCCGTTAGACCGCTTTGGGGGTCTTGGATTAATGTGGAAGCCTCCACATTCCGGAGCCGATTATGAGTATTTTCTCCTAGGGCAACTTCAGCTTTCGGAGCTGTTTGCAGCTTACTGTTTGGATTTTGTCTACTGAGCTGCTTCATCATGGTCGTCTGCGGCTGGAGCCGGGAGCAAGGGGATTCCTCCCATTTTTTTGTGAGGCTAAAAAATTATTTAAAAAGTATATCTTAAAATATATATGAAATCTAGTTATGTTGTAATAGGAGGCTATTTTAGAGCATATACTCCAGAATAATGAATTCAATGTCCGCCGACTCTTGTGATGTGTGTGTGTGCGTTTACCAATAGCACATTATGGTTACTAAACAATCCAAATGGACACCAACCAGGAATGTCCAGTGCAGCTAAATAGCAGCCTGCCATATCTAGGAGGTACTTTATAACGTGCTAAGGGAGACACAAAGATGAATACAAGAATAAGATGTAACCCAAAAAATCTCGTGAGGAAGATGAGCTACGTGTATAACATAACATGGAGGAATGTATAGGTGTCAAAAGAGAGATAAAAATAAAATGCCTTATCAGGTCAGTGGAGAGAAATCTGATTTCCAGCTAAGGAATCTAGAAGATTCCATGGGAATACAGCTCATGAGGGAAGGCTGTGGAGACCAAATATTCTGAGCCTTTCACAATTCGACTTAGAGGGAAGCCATTTATCAATATGCTTTTGGAAAGCCCTCTACACATGCCTATTAATGAGCTCAGAAACTGTAGAAGATTATTTCCTGTCAAATGTAGGAGTCCCTGTTCTGAGCTAGCTCTAATTGTGATTATTTAAGGATAAACCATGACACCGAGACATCAATATTATGACATCAAGAGACTCAGGGACTCACCAAGAGATTGTCTGTTGCTATTTTATTCTCCACCCAAAATAAAGTTGTAAAATATTCAGATATCATTGCATTTGTTTTTTGCAGCTCACAGAATATCTTTGTTTCTGGCCTCTCACCTTTTTTTTTCTTAAAGATTTTATTTACTTGTGTGCACGTGAGTGAGCAAGCACAAACAGGAGGAGGGGCAGAGGGAGATGGAGAGGGAGAAGCAGCCTCCCCGTTGAGCCCGGATCCTGATGCAGGGCTAGATCCCAAGACCCCGAGATCATAACCTGAGCCAAAGGCAGACACTAAACCCACTGAGCCACCCAGATGCCCACCTCTCACCTTTTGATGGGCAACCCGGAAGCAGAGGATTTGGTCCACAACTGCACATCAGCCCTAAAGGGGAACATGTGCAGACCCTTTTAGTAGCATCTTCCAGAGCGAAAGTGATCCAAGGGCTGATTGTTTTGATAGACTGTTTGCAAACATGGCTATAGTGATTCTGCTCCCTTTGCGATGTGACTGTAGTTCTTCCCATCAAGAGGTGGGGTCTTATTTCCCTTCCCCTTGACTCGAGGCTGAGCTTATAACTTGCTTTGACCAATAGAATGCAAAAGAGGTGACATCATGCCTGTTCTGAGCCCGGGTCTCCAGAGACGGTGCCCACCTGCCGGCTCTTTGGAACCCTGCTGAGCCACCATGTGAATAAGCCCAGCACCCTGTGGGGCCAAATCCAGAAGCAGATTTTGGAAATCCGGAGCTGGATTTCAGGTGCTTGAGGAAACCCGGCTGAGATCAGCAGAAGTGTAGGTTCACAAATAACCAGTGGCTGTTATTTCAAGACACTAAGTTTTGTGTTGCTTTTTTGTACTATCTTAGTCCCATTTCTCTTCTGAGGCAGGTTAGAAGGGCAAGTCCCTCTCTGATCTTTAGTAGCAACAATAAACAGTGACCCAGGGCAAGGATTTCTCACAGGAATTTTGCAAGCCTGACATAGTTAACTTGTTTCAATAATGTGCAAATTGTCTTCCTGTGGTGGGTACATACAGATTCTGTGTAATTTACTTAAGAAGTACTGTTAAAGGTCACAGTATTTTATTTCCATCTCTTTTTTCTTTTCCTCTAAGACTGAAAAAAAACCCAAAAAACAAAAAACACCAAATAATTAAATGTATGATGAGTTTCAGGTGCTTCAGAAGAAAAATGGTGAGTTGGATTGAGGGTCTCCTGGACCTCCAACCTTTTTTCTTTTTAAGATTTATGTATTTATTTGAAAGAGAGAGAGAGAGAGAGCAGGGGGAGGGTTCAGAGGGAGTGGGAGAGAGCGAATCCTCAAGCAGACTCCCCATTGATCATGGAACCCACCGCAGGGCTCAATCCCAGGACCTCAAGGTCATGACCTGAGCCAAAATCGAGAGTCAGCCACCCAACTGACTGAGCCACCCAGGCACCCTTGACCTCCAAAATGCTCCAGCGGTGCTGTCCACATAGCACTGGCCAACTTTGGAGGGGCTGGTCTGAAACATTGGAATAACATGTTCTTTTTAATTCTTATAGTTGATTTATTTTTATAAGTAACATTTATAAGGTACTTCATCCTTTATGGAGCAGTTAATTCTTTACAGAGCTTTTGAACCTTTTAACTTTAAGATGTGCTAATCCTCACCCCCCGCCCCCAGCCCAGTTTATACTTGAGAAAACAAAGCCTCGGAGAGACTAAATAACTTGACCTAATGGAAGGCGTGGTATGTTCCTATTACCATCTGACACCAAAAGCTATGCTTTTATCATGTGTTAATAAATGATTAGGGGTTTGGAATTTGCTAGTAAATTATATGTAATTTACTCAAAATGTTAACCCCCTTTTTTTTTCTTATGTGACATCTATGTCTTTAATTTGGAAAAAATTAAGGAAATAATTAACTATCAACAAGTCATTTAATTAAAAAAAATCTCTGTAGTCTTACTTGCATGCTCATCTTTCAAGGGTTTCTAATCTACTACTAACCTCACTGCTGATACTGGTATATACTTTTCCCCCAAACATTTTATTTGTGAATATTTAAACATCCAGAAAAATTGAGAGAATTTTAAAGTAATACCCATACACTCAGTGCTTGGATTCTATAATTAATATTTTATAATACTTGCTCTATAATATCCGGCTACCTATTCCTATCCATCCACCAATCAATCCCTCTGTATTCATTTTTAACCAGTTTGGTAGCCCAGAGTAAAACACTGTTGAGAATATTGCTTTGTGAGCAAAGTTTGTCACTTCACCTTGGCACCAGGGTCTGCAGACAAAACCACTGATGATCTGAAAGTCAACTTCAAAGGAAGGATGCCAATAAAAGCGCCAACTGCAATCAGTTTCAAAATGACTCACATAGTCTGAATGGAGGCATTGCTTGCCTGCTGATAGGAAGGGTTGGCAAGAATGCAACTCCTGCCTGCTGGCCCAGAGAATGTTCCTTTACTGCAGCTCTAATTCTGAGTCATATTTTGGGCTGATCTTTCTTTCTTTCTTTCTTTCTTTCTTTCTTTCTTTCTTTCTTTCTTTCTTTCTTCTTTCTTCTTTCTTCCTCCTTCCTCCTGAAACTTTCTGCTCAATAGTTATATAAACAAAAATAGAAGACATGGAAAGGAATCATGGAATCATGGAATGTAGAAGTCACAGGAGACCAGAGCACTGGTGACTCTGCCCAAAGGCCCAGATGTCCAAGATGAAGGGTAAAGCCCCCTGAGCAGAGAAAACTAAAAAACATGTACAGTGGTGGAGAGAAGAGACAAGGCAACTCCAGAAGAGCAATACAACAAGGTATTAGGAAGAAGAACAGTCAGTAGGTTTTTTGGGGGCTGGAACAAGAGGTCCTGGAAATACTCTTCTATTGTATTAAAACCATAATGCCCACATAGCTCAATAACTGATTTGCTGTCCCTGGAGCATGCTACTTCATGCCTTATTCCACTCACTTGATACAAGTATTGAACTAAAGGAAAATTCCAGTCTTACAAATGGATTTGAAATTTATGGCATTGGGAACCCCACAAATTCCAACATATGCTGCTAGTTTTTTATAAATTGGGTGGGGGAAATTCTATGGCTGCTTGACTGGCTGCTGGGAGTTTCTCCAGTAAGTAAAACCCTGGTGACTCTTCCTCTCATTGCTAAAACCACAACCGCTCTGTTTGGGGATGAGCAGATGTTTACACGCTGTTACCACCTACCCAGAGAGCACTCAGAGGGGAACACTTAGAGGAATGGAAAGAGGGAGTTTTGGAGGAATTTAGGCAACTCTCTTGCTGAACGAAGACTAAGGAAAAATTCTACTCCATCTAAGTCTATTATTGGTATAGTACATTATTATTTTTTTTTAAAGAAAACTCCACCCCCAATGTGGGATTCGAACTCACAACCCTGAGATCAAGAGTTGCCTGCTCCACTGACTGAGCCAGCCAGGTGCCCCGAAGTAGTACCATATTCATAGATTTCCTTATGGACAAGATTATTTGGATTTGGGCTTGAAAAATGAGAGTCTCTGATAATAGTCTGTAGAAAAGAATTAAAAAGTAACACCCAGGATGAAAACCATCATGTCATCCTAACTGGTTCTGGAGATAAAAATAGGCTATAATCATTGCAAGAGAGGTAGACAGGGGCTGGAGGGAACACATGTCATGGGAAGCACTGTAGAACCAAAGTGGTCGGAGGAGAACAGCAACTGAGCCATGGCAATGGAAGACAACTTGGAGGCATAGGACCATCACAACTGCTGTGATATCCCAGACAGCCATCTTGCTCTCCACAAGGCCTGGGTCTGAAAGTGGCCTTGGTCTTTGCTGTCCTGAGCAGCTCAGATAACTGAACATGGAGACCTTCTCTCATTCTAAGGTGTCCGGGCATTCCAAAAGCTCTATGTATGTGAGAGGAGCAAAGGAACGAGCTATATCATCTTCAATCACATCTCCGTGTCTTTCCTCCTACTAAGAATTAGGAGCTTATCTATATTTGAGGCGATGTAATTTTTAGTTGATGAAATAAGCCTATGTTTATGTGATTGCTATGGCCCAAATTGGGTCCCCTCGAATTTCCTATTTTGAAGTCCTACCCCTCAATGTGACTGTATTTGGAGAGAGGGTTTTTAGGAGGTAATTAAGGTTAAATGAGGTCATAAGGATGGGGTCCTAATTTGATAGGACTGGCAGCCTTATGAGAAGAGGAAGAAGAGGATGAGTCAGTCTCTTGCTCTCTTCATGTGTGCACACCACACAAAGACCATGTAAGGACACAGTGAGAAGGTGGCCATTTACAAGCTAGGAAGAGAACGTTCATCAGAACCTGACCATGGTAGCACCCTGATCTCAGACCTCTAGTCTCCAGATGGTGAGAAAATAAATTTCTGGTAAGCCACCCGGTCTGTGGTATTTTGTTATGGCAGCCCAAGCTGACTAATAGGGGTGGTAATAAGACCAAAGTAGGATCACAGTTCTGACTTCTGGTCAAACACATGTTTTGCTTTTCCTTTTATCTATCAACTAGCTTTCTTTCATTCCCATTCTCTCCCTCCCTCCCTCCTTCCCTCTCCCTCTCTCTCTCTATGTATTTTCCTAAATGAGTATTCTGTCCTTAGATTTCAGCTGACCTAGTGATGATAAAACTTAGCAACATGGGATTTAAAAGAGGCTTCTCAGAGGGCCAGGAACCACTAGGCTGGGGGAGTTCTGTGTGCTGCAATAGTATTCCATCTTTTTCCTTTGTAATATTTATATTCACCCTTGAAGGTTTTTTCTTTTTCCTTTCCCTTCCTTTTTCTATTCCTTTCCATTCCTTTCCTTTCCTTTCCTTTCCTTTCCTTTCCTTTCCTTTCCTTTTTTGAGGCATTTTTTTCACCTATTTCACCTATCCCCCCAGCCAGCTCCCCTCTGGTAACCATCAGTTTGTTCTCTGTAGTTAAGTGTCTGCTTTTCTGTTTGTTTTGTCTTTTCTTTGTTCCTTTGTTTTGCTTTTTAAATTCCACATATGGGGGCGCCTGGGTGGCTCAGTGGGTTAAAGCCTCTGCCTTCCACTCAGGTCATGATCTCAGGGTTCTGGGATTGAGCCCCGCATCAGGCTCTCTGCTCAGCGGGGAGCCTTCTTCCCCCTCTCTCTCTGCCTGCCTCTCTGCCTACTTGTGATCTCTCGCCTCTCTGTCAAATAAATAAATAAAATCTTAAATAAATAAATAAATAAATAAATAATAAATTCCACCTATGAATGAAATCGTACAGTATTTGTCTTTCTCTGACTTATTTTTCTTAGCATTCTACTCTCCAGATCCCTCCATGTTGTTGCCAATGGTGAGATTTCATTTTTTTCATGGCAGAGTAATATTCCATTGTATATACACACCACATCTTTAGCCATTCATCTGTCCATGGACGCTTGAGTTGCGTCCATAATTTGGCGATTGAAAATAATGCTGCAGTAAACACAGGGCTGCATATATCTTTTTGAATTAGTGTTTTTGTATTTTTTTGTCACGCCTGCAGTTTTGTGTTTTTCCCTAGAGTATAAATTCCGTGAGGACAGAGGCTGTTTGTCTTGTTCACTGCCATATCCCTAGCTTCTAGCATCGAGAAGTCACTAGCTTTTTCCTTCTGCCACAATTCTCTCATTTCTGTTCAACAAACATTCATGATAGCCTCACTCTGAGGCACTGAGCCCACGGAAGATACTAATAGAACAGTGGTTCTCACGGTGTGTCTCCTGAGCCAGCATTGACAACATCACCTGGGACCTTGTTAGAAATGCAAATCCTCGGGGCCTACTCCAGGCCTACAGAATCAGAAACTCTGGGGGTGGGCCCTGCAGTCCGTGATTTCACAAAGCCCTTCAGGAAATGGAGGCAACCTTAGTTTTGCAGGTTAACTCTCTCATTCATTACAATTATCCACATTCTTCTATCTAGGTAGAAGTTGTCCATAACACCCAGCACCTAGGTATTGCCAAAAGCTCCTCATAGCTCAGTGGTGCTCAAGCCTAATGGCTCATTAGAATCACCTGGGGTTCATCCACCATCCCAGACGCTGGGCTCCTCCCCCAGAGGGTCTGCTGCAACTGGCTCTGTGTGTGGCCTAGGCATTTATGTTTTAAAAGCTCTCCAGGTGATTCGAATATGTAGCCAGAGTTGAGAACCACTAAAGAAGTTGAAAGTCTACAAAGGGCATAGGGAATTGAAACCAAGCGTGCTGAAGGAGACTGAAGTATTAGGTTGAGTCAGATGAAGTTGCTGTATTTGTAGGTCAAAATCTGTCAAATGTTGGCAGTTGTATATGGTTTAACCTGCTAGACGTTCTCAGCTCCCAAACAAAAGCAGTCACGGGAGGTAGCCAACCAAAGGGCCCAGGAAATGGAGAAATCAGAAAGTCAGTCTAACTGAAGCAGAATCCATTATCTTCACTACTCATACTATAACCGCTATTGTGATTTTTTTTTTAAGAGTTATTATTTTAGAGAGAGCGAGTGAGCGAGGGGTTGGGGAGGGGGCGGGAGAGGGACAGGGAGAATCTCAAGCAGACTCTCAGCTGAGCCCGGAGCTGAATGTGGGGCTCGACCTCACAGCCCTGAGATGGTGACTTGAGTTGAAATCAAGAGTCAGACATTAATTGACTGAGCCACCCAGGTGCCCTTCTACTGTGATTTTCCATGACTTTTCCTCAAGGACTAGGGTCACAAACTTTTCCTATAAAGTGCCTGATAATAAATACTTTAGGCTTTGCAGACCACGTGGTCTCTCTTGCAACTACTCAGCTCTGCTACTGTAGTGGGAAACCAGCCACAGACAAAGCGTTAATGAAAGGGCGTGGCTGTGTTCCAATAAAAGTGTATTTACTAAAACAGGCAGTGGGCCAGATTTGGCCAGGGGTCATAATTTGCCAACCACTGTTCTATGATACGGATTTTTTATACAAGTGCTAGAGTAGATTTAAGATTTTTGCATGATGAAACAGCTGGTTAGTTGATTCTAGTAAAGTTATACAAATTAGCTAGAAAACACACATGCACAGAGCTTCCATATATCAAGTAGTTTTTAGGTGACACAACAGAGTATTGTTGAGTTCTTTGGAATAGAAGGACTCCCATTTAAGCAGCAATTTTGAGGCTTGGGAACAGAGATGGGAGGAACCCCAAAGTATGGAAACTCCTTTTCTCATACAATGTTGGTAAGTAAACGTTATCATGTCGTTTGCTAAGACTACCATATCAAAGTGCCATAGAGTGGTGTCTTAACCAATAGCAACTTATTTTCTCATAATTTTGGAGTCTGGAAGCCTGAGATCCAGGTGTTGGCAAGGTTGATTTCTTCAAAGAACTTTCTCCTTGATTTGTAGGTGGCTGTCTTCTTCTGTGTCTCCACATGGTCATTCTGTGTGTGTCTGTATCCTAATCTCTTCTAATAAGGACATAGATTATATATATGACCTCATTTTACTTTACCCCTATTTAAAGGTCCTTATTCCATATACAGTCACATTGTGAAGTGCTGGGGGTTAGAACTTCAACCTAGGAATATAGGGGGAGGCATAATTCAGCCAGCAGTTATCAAATGCATTACTTTCATGAACAATACACCTGTCAAATAAATCCTCTAAAACCACTGTAGTTTCTCGTATGCAGCATCTTAATGACTTCACCTACTTGGAGATGGGTAGAGCAGGAAGGAGTCTGTAGTGAGCTTATCCATATTCATTTTATAGCTAAGTAAACACAGATCCAGAAAGATGAAGCATTTGACCATTTTCGTGGGTAGGTCATGAGACCATGCAGGGATGCTAACTCACAATCTTTCATGGATTTTCCAAATATGTAGTAAGCACCTTTTACATGTCGGGCGTTGGGTTAGACACTGAAGATAAAAGGGGATTCCCACCCTGGAGTGGTTTAGACATGCTTCAACCCATGAGCCACAGTTTAGCATGTGGCTCTGATGTGCTTGTGAAAAGTGAACAAAATTTGTGGGGGCTGAACACCTGTGGATTTCATTACTAAAAATTCATAACTGAAAAGTTAGGGAATCTTTTTTTTTAATAAGTTCTATGCCCAGCATGGGGCTTGAACTCACCACTCATGAGATCCAGAGTCACATGCTCCCCGACTTAGGCAGCCAGGTGCCCCTAAAAAGTTAGGGAGTCTTTTCAGAAATTTCTGCTTGTAAGTTCTAAGCTCTTCCTTTATTTTATGGTGCCATCAAGTATAAGGTCTTATGGCTTAATAACAATTTTCAAAACAAGAAAAATGAGGCTATGTTAAAGACTTACCTGATGTCACATAGGATAAAACGTGAAAATGGACATTTAGTCTTAAAGAAATGTGGCTAATAAAATAGCAAATCTGAAACAGACCATTTTCTTAGTACTTATGGGGGGTAATCAAGATGATATTACTTTGCCAGTAATTTGAAAATTATGTATATATCAGATTTATAGAATTTTGAATTCTGCATTGCATCGAAAGTACTCAATAAATATTTGTAGAATAAGTAAATAATTTAGGTTCTTGGCCAAAAATCTCTTACCTGTTGTTTTCTATTCTCTTTGACTTGTGTATTTGTGCTCCTTACTTCCCCCTTCATTGTCATTTGGTGGCATTTCCTGATGGAGTGGCATTAATTTATGTCTTCCATTCACTATGTCTAACCAGGATACAGGTTTCTAATGTCGTCTCATTTTGGCAGATTTGCAGTTGCGGAGGGAAATGCATTTGGTATGATCCAACTCGAGCCATGTGGCCGCTGAGTACCATCTCAATGTGCCTCAGGCTGTCCACTTGGTCACTGCTGGCACTGACTTGGAAACCAACCACGGAAGGGAAGGCAGGGAGTCGGTCCATTAATAGGTATTTGGGATCACTACATTATAGGTAGATGAATTTGCATTCTCTAGAAAAGTGAGTGAGTGAAAACAAATCCTAGCTCTGTCTTTAACATCTGCCCCCAAACACAGGCTAAGGATAATTTGTTAACTTATAAGTTCATTTCAGAGGATACTTCCCAGCAGGAAAACCTCACAATTCTATCCTCAGTATTCCAGTGTCTTTGGGCTACTGTCACTTTCTTTGAATTTTATTTGTCTTTGATCTAACGACCTCTGTGTGCTTTGTAACTATATACAGGATTAAATACTTCCTCTGTTTAAATAGAAATCCCAAAGTACAGAGGTGTAAAGTGATTGAACGAGCATTCAGCAAGTTGGTTAGAGACTGGTTTAGAACAAGGGACTTCTGGATGGAAATGGTGTTTTCCTATTTTGTTTATGAGCTAAACTTCTTGAGCTATAAACTCCCTTTTGATAGATCATGTGCAATAGAGCCATATTATTAAAGAGATTTGGACATACTATAAAATTATCCTTCACCACATATTGTAAAAATCAAACAAAGGATGGATCTGATAGCCAAGTTTAGCCTTAATGACCAATACCTGTAATATCATGATTCCCTGGATCTAAGAAACTCTGTTTATAGTTATGGGCTTAATATTTTTCTAATATTCTATAGATCGATGTACGTTTTAATGAAGAATTATGGGCTCCACAGGAATTGAGATCTATGGGGATTGTAATAAGGAAAGCCCACGAGGTTTGTGGGAATCAAAGGTTTTTCCTAAGGCAGAGTTTCTAGTGTGGTCCCCTCAGATCACCTGCATTAGCATCACCCAGAAGCTTGTGAAAACATTCCCAGGTCAACAGCTGACTTATGAATCGGAATCCCTGACAGTGAGGCCAAAAATCTTCATTTTAAACAAGTTCCCTGTATGTTTCTGATGCCCAAAAAAGTCTGAAAATGACTGGACTATGTGAATGTATTCTAGATTAAAGAGTAAAATAATAAATATAAAAGCAAGCTGTCTTTAACAAATATCATCAAGATTCCTTAATGGGCAAGAATTATACTATATTTTAAAAATTCAGTGGAAGATTTGGCTTTCGAAAATGACAACGAGGGCGCCTGGGTGGCTCAGTGGGTTAAAGCCTCTGCCTTTGGCTCGGGTCATTATCTCAGGGTCCTGGGATTGAGCCCTGCATCACATCGGGCTCTCTGCTCAGCAGGGGGCTTGCTTTTCCCTCTCTCTCTGCCTGCCTCTCTGCCTACTTGTGATCTCTCTCTCTGTCAAATAAATAAATAAAATCTTTTAAAAAAAAGCTTTAAAAAAAAGAAAATGACAATGAAAGTTTCAGATAAATTATTGGTTTTTGGTTGAAAATATACTGCTCTTAAAGGTGAAAGGTGTTTTATGCAAATTTTCCTATATTAATTACTTTATATGCTATAAAATGTGAAAATAGCCTTTATGAACTTCAGAGCAAAAGGTATTTTTCAATAAGATTTTTCTGGGATTAAAGCACATTCCTTTGAAATTAAGACACAGTAGGAAATGTACTGTGTAAAACCCAATTAACTAAGTATAAAATTCAGTTCCTGTGATCGTTTGGCTCTGCTAACCTGAGCTTTCATTTATGCTACCTGTAAAAAAGAGATTTGAACAGAATTATTTATGTAAGCCAGATATAAATCATTTTATTCCCCTGCCTAACGCAGGTAAATTCAACATTCAATGGCTCCTCATATCTCTAAGGACACAGTTCATACTCTTCAAGGGTGGTTACAGGCTTCTTGTGCTGGCCCCATATCTTTCCTGGGCCCTTAGTTTGTTTCCCTTTCATTTTCCCCTCATTCTGACCTCTGAGGCATCACCATTCTTCTTGCCTCTGCCAGGACCTCTCCCCCTCCTCCCTTCTTCCGTAGCATATCATGAGCACTTAACACACATTGGTTCACTACTACTAATATCATCACCGACAGTGGCAAAATGTGGCATGTTTAAGGTGTTATATTCTCAAGGTAGAGTACTCAGGTCCCTCTGAGCAATAGGGTGTAAGGAAGGCTGCAAGGTAAAGGGAGCAATCAAGGATGACACTTAAATTTTTGGCTTGAGAAATGAAGGAAGGAGGCCTAATTGCTACAAGTGAGACCGATTACAAATGAGAAAAATAGAAGCACTAAGTGATTATGAGCTTCCTTTCATTCATACTAAATTTAAGACGTTTATGTGGGGAAGATGTTAACACGGAAGAGCGTACAGGAGTCTGGAGTTCTGGAAGGGGGTCAGGGCTAAAGATAGAGATGATACTTAAAGAAGGAACAGTAATAAAGTCCCTTGGGAGGGATGATGGAGAGGAAGGAGGAAAGAGCCACTTGGAGGCCAAGAGGAGGAGAGTATCAAACTGTTAAAAAGAAACAACAGGTCCAAAATGGAGTCACTTATGTTAAGCCCCACCAAGACTTAATAGTTAACCTCATTGCAGTGTCCACCTCTCCCCAGAGTGGAATTTTAAACTACTCAGTCTGGAATTTCTTGATTAGCACCAATGAGGTCATCTGTATCATCTGCATGAGGAGACCTCCCGCCCTAAGGGAAGATGACCTTGTCTGAAACAAGTTTTGCTGATGACTTCCTTGTCCTGCCACCACCCCTGTCCCTGCCCATTTCTGTCTAGAAAAGCTTCCCATTTGGCACAATTCCTGGGAGCTCCCTTCTATTTGTTTGAAAAAAGTCAATTAGTGCTTTAAGTTTACTCAGTTGAATTTTTGGTCTTTAACTAGAGGAAACCTGGGAGGAAGGAGGGAGGATGGTGCCCTAAAGCCAAGAGGAGAAAGTGGTTCAAGAAAGAAGGAGCATCAGTTCTGGTGAAGACTGCCAGTAGCCCAAGTAAAATGAGGCCTGTAAGCGAGAACAGGATTTGGCAACATGGACGCCGTTGGTGACATTGACAAGGGCAAGCCTGGTGGAGCGGGGGCAATGAAAGGTCATGCAACGTGGACTGCTGGAGAAGGCAACATGAGGAAGTGGTGGCTGTGACTATAGCAGATCCCGTAAGTAGTTTTGCTGAGAAGGGCAGATAAATAGGCCTGTATGATGGTGATATTACTGCTGGGAGATGTAGACCATATTAATGTGATAAGAATGATTCAGGAGAGAGGAAGACATTATGATATAGGAGAAAGATTCTATCTGCAGGATGAGGCCCTGGAGGGTACAAGGATACAAGCTTGCAGAGATCCAACAGAAGGGCTGGCCCCAGATTGCCACTGGGAGTGCTTGTCTGTGTTAAGAGGAAATGCAAAGACTTCGGCATGTGGGTCCGTCTACAGATAGTTTGGGTGTGGGGAGGTGGATGTTTCTATTTTCTCACTGATGTCCTGAGCAAGGACAAAGAATATACTAGAGAATATCCTCAAGTAGAATTGCCTCTGATTGCCCTTTTGCAGTTTGTCATCATGAGTTTAAAGTAAAATAAGTCATTATACTTGGGTGTTTTTCTCCAGGAAATTTCAGATGCTACCCTCCTCCCAATGCCCCCTCCGACTCCGACCCTGCCCTTGCTTGGCTTTATCTGTCGGTCCTGCTCGATGCCAGGTCTGTGGGAAAGCTGTGCTGCTCCTCTAGGTGTAGATCTGGTGCTCTCTTGTTGTCTCTTTTACTGCGGATATGATTCTACTGTAATTATCCACTGACTCATATCTCTATCTCCCTCCAGAATGTAAGCTCCCATCCAGCAGGGATTTTCAGCTCTGATGTTCTGAGCTCTAACCTCAACCTCGAATGCAACACTTAGCACACAATAGGTGCTCATTGAATAAACGCGGTCCATAAGGGAAATATCAATCTCTCCATTTTCCATATTAACATCAAGAATACTTGCGCCATTAATTAAAAAGAATTATTGCCTTTTTATTACCAAAACACTGAGTTTCCTTAAGATTTATAGTTCAGCTTCATCTTGCTGCAGTTCCCAAAGGTACTATACATAATTATATACAAGGTAATTTTATTTTTAAAAAGGGGTTTGCATTTTATTTTTTATTATTATTTTTTAAAGATTTTATTTTTAAGTAATCCCTACATCCAACATGGGGCTTGAACTCAACCCTGAGATCAAGAATCTCATGCTCTACCGACTAAGCCAGCCAGGTGCCCCTAAAAAGAGGTTTGTATTTTAGCTGACTTCCTTTTCACTCTGCTCTCTAAAAATGGCAAATAAAAATGTATAATAGCGAAGGTTAGAGAAGAAAAACAAGCAACAAGCTTGTAAATATTTTAAGTGCAGTGTAAGAGACCTTGCACATTGTATTTTATCTACAGGTTTTCTTTTTTCAGATTAGAAACCAACAAGTTTGAGGGTAAATATGCCCCATTTTCCCCACAAATATTTGTACAAGAAGGGGAAACATATATTAAATAATGAGATCTTAGAATGGCTAGGAATATTTTGAGAAGATATAATTTAGATGTAAAGTCAGTTTGCATACAAAGAATAGGTTAACACAATCAGGGACATGGGTCTCAGTGGTATTCACTTCTCCATTGCTAGGTAATAGACATTTTTTTTTCTCTGATTGATCATAAGTCATTACGGCCACTTACCCAATCAGTAGGCGCTACAACATTTTACAAAGATGCAAGAATTCATTTAGTCTGTCACGTCATCAAAATATCCAACAACCTTGAGATGAACCTTTATGTCCAATATAAGTAAAATACACTATAAGTAATGAGAAGCTTGGAAAGATTCAGTAAAACTTATATAAAGGCATAGAGCTGGTAAAGGGAAGAGTCTGAATTTAATTCAGACCTGTTGGTTGGGCTCTAAGAGTGAAAAAACAGGGGCAGCCCCTTATGATGTCTAAAGTCCCTTCCAGTTCTTATATTTTGTAATTTCTAAAGACACAAAGAAATTTCTCTGCACTTCTTTCTCATCTTGAATTATTAAACCCATGATCAGCTGGGAGACAAATCATAATCTTCTTGGCATCTCTCCTGTTCTACCAACGTGCACATGTGGACTAAAGCTTTACCCACAGGTACTCAAGGACAATGTTTCCTTGGAGTAGTAAGAAATGCCATTTCCATTTTACCGCCTAAAGCTCTGCTAGAGAGAGGAGGATGGCTAAAAACAAAAGACCAGGACAAATAAATATCTTAGAGACGCTCAGGAAATGTGTGTTATATTAGGTCATGTACTTGTTGGAAAAGTAAATATTTATTTCAATTCTGTATAATGCTGCATTCACTCTTGCCATGAATTTATTTCAAGAGTTATAATCCAACCTCTATGTTTAACTCTGGAATCAGCAAGGCACATCGCCAGTCAGATGAACATTTGACACACAACATGGCGTGCGTTACTTAATTTCGGAAAGCGTATGTAATAGCGACCATTTGTCTAGTAGGTTACTTCACAAGTTTTCTTTGTAGGAATGAACTCATTGCACAGATGAAGAAAAAGGTCTCAGAAAGGCCAGTGACCTGTCCAAGTTCAGACTACTAGTAAGGGGCAGAGTCAGCACCTAGGACATTCTCTGAGAGTTCATGAATATAAACACACTGTCTTTGGGACGCATTATTACCTCTCAGAAAGACAATTGAGGAATACTAAACAGTCTTTTTATTCTTTCTTTTTTTCCTAGACAGTCCCGAAGACTCATGATTGGGGTCATAAATTCTTGGCTCTCGGAGCACCACGTGCATCATGCCAAGTGAGAATGTCAAGTCGGAGCTGGACAAGAGTGACAAGAGCAAATCGTAAGGAAGCTGTGGGAAAGGTCTCTTGTAGCATGGGGTAAAGAACAGCGAGCTCAGAGATGGAGAGCCGTGGAGATCCATCCGTAATACCGGGAGGTAAACTTCATGGGTGACTTAACTGGGATGCCCTAGTCTTGCCCCAACAGATAAATGTCCTCTGGCTCTGTCCTCGAAGGTTGACTGGCCTTACATCCAGGGGCCCCCTTGCCCTCTAGCTTCTGGTTGGTTCTTCGAATGAAGACCCTTGACAGAGATGGGAAAGATGGAAGTAAAGTCAGGTATTACCCTTGTCTCTCTCCCCGTGCAGTGCACAAAGGTCATGGCTCCTCTCTAGGGCTTCTGCTTTCTATGACTCTCCCTCTCTGGGCACCAACCCTGTGGTCCTCCTCCCCCCGCCTGCATCTGTGGTATTAGTACACGTTATCCCACCTCAAATGCTGCTGGAACCCTAACACATTCTGCAGGATTCCTCCCAGCTGTCCCTCTGTTCGTGATTATGTTGTCAACTACTGCACTTGGTCTCCTTGTCCTTCTTTCTCTAAGGCCTCTAAAGCCAAGGATTCTTGGCTTCTTCACATGAAGTTCAGGTAGTGCACAAATTCCTAACGCAAGAAAATGTTCTGAATTCACTGCATTTTCTTAAAAGCATGACTATTGTCCACAATCACAAGAGAGATGCCGAAAGTAAGTAAAATAAGGACACAGCTTTATTTCTCTACAAGGCAGTAAGTACACTGTCATCTCCAAGTTCAGTGACAGACATCTGGCACCAAATATTCTTAAGGCAGCCACTGGCTTTCATCCCTAGTCTCCTGACTCCAGCTGCAAACACAGGCTCTGTACGGCAGTTCTGAGCCCACAACACTCAGAAACCATGAGGGACGCCGATCAAACACATAACCCTTGAATTAAAGAACAGTGAGGGCAAACTCCGAACAAAACACAGGACATCAACAACACAGATCTCCCAAAAAAAAGAAGTGCAATGCATGCTCTTAGAAACCAACAATAACAACAAAAAACCCCCCCCAAAAAAAACAAACAAAAAAAACCCAGTAACAACAAATGTAAAATCTCCCAAACAAGTTTTCCAATGTATTACAAAGGGGGGTTAAAAAGTACATATATATATATATAAAAAATAAAAAAGTCTGAAATACTAGTGCATAGTCAATTACCTAACACCGAGTTTCTTCTCTTTCCATCCAAAGCTCTACTGCCCCTCTGATACTAGCAGCATGTCTACAGGCTAAAACCATAGCAGCAAAACACATTTTTTTCATTTGGCATTTACAAAATTAAATTACTGAATAAAAATATAATTTTTTTATAAAACTATTCCATACAGTAATAATTTTTAAAGCAAGCTAACAAAAAAACTCATAAAATGGTTTAGTATAATAAATGTACCTCCAATGTTGTTAACCATAAATGAGCATTTACAATCATGATTAATGATCCCATGCTATTAAGCCAACATTTACAGTAATGCATCGTGTTTAGTGATTGAGAAAAGTGATATATTGGAGTACCTTTTTTTTCGTGTGTGTGTAAAATTTCAAAAACCTCATCACAGGAAAAAAATACTGGTCCGTTGGTCCTCTAAAATACAGATAAATCACTTTATGTTTTACAAAAATCTGCATTAAGATATTAAACTGACTACAATTCATTACCTAATAATTTAGGAAAGACTGTTATTTATTTATTTATTTATTTATTTATTTATTTATTTATTTATTTTTTAAAAAATCCTTTTTGTGGGGTGAAATCCCAGAAGATTTCATCCACCTAAATGCACTTGGTGCTGCTCTCAACTGTTGTACCACAACAAAAATAGGCGCTTCTCCCATTCATGAAAAGTCTCATGTAGAGGAATGACATATCCCAAGTCAACTTGAAGTGTTCTGAAAACCATAATGCTTGTCTAGAAACGTCTCACATGACCAGAGTCCGGGTTGAGAAGGCGTTCACATACTTCCGAGCCTGACCAGAAGCCGTCATCTGCTCTTCCGTCTTTCCACAGGAGGCAGCTTCCCAGGCGCCGCCACAAGGCTAATGGGGGGAGAAAGAGGCCCACAGCGAGGTTAGACAGGAAACCCATACTTCAGCCCCCAGAGGATTCCCAGTCCCAGCAAGGCCAGCTGAGGGAATTCTGACCCCCGGACGGCAAGAGTAGATACCAGGGAGCCTTTGTCAGATAAAATCTGACCTCTAGGACTCCAGGCTTCTGAAGGGATATTAATGTTCAAAAATCATTGATTGCTAAGAGAGAGGAAGCCCCACTTCAGACAAGATCAGAAACTACAGCTGCATCTTCGCCCTTGAGTGCCTTTTGTCGCTTCGGGTGATTTTTTGCCAAGTTGGAGACAGGAATGGGCCTAACCTTCCCAGATATCGAAGGTGTCTCTCTGGGCGTTTACTCATTATGCAAACTGGTCAGGGCCTCAGTTCTCTGAGGGAAGAAGCTCCCACAGGCGCTGGAATCGACTCACACCTACTAAACATAGTATATATTTTGTATTATCAGTGAAGTATCATTAATTTAGAAATCTCTGTTCGCCAGGCTAGACACGCTGGAAGATCTACTAGTAGATCTAATATCTACTAGGCAGCATCAACATCCAGGTCCGGTGTTTAACACGTCACAGTCATGATCTCAACACAGCACAAGCACCCTGAGGGGGAGGTTCCTTCTCTCTTCAAACGGGCAGGAAATAGAGACTCAGAGAGTGGACATAACCTGCCCAAAGCCGCTCCGAGGGTGAGGAGTGGAGTGGCTCGGGGCCCAGGTTTGTCTCCTGCACAGTCTGAGGCCCTGCCTTCCCTCCATATTGCTTCCAACTGAAATATGTACTGTTTTGCTCTACTTCGTTCCTGAAAGGATTTATGATGCTCACAAAATAAATATAAGATAACAGGGATTAAAGAGTAGCCGAGGCAGGGTCATGGGAAATGTGGAAAAAATAAATAACACGACGATGGGGTGATATTTGTACCTAAAACGTTTGTCATGAAATACCGTGCGCCAGCTGGGTGTCAGCCTGAGGCCTGTCTCCGAGCTCTCCAGCAATCCGCGCAAAGGGGGACAGCAGATTGGGGTCTGTGAGCTCAAAAGTGAACCCGTGGTTTAGTAAAAGCCCAACTGGTCCTGCTATGGACACCCACGAAGGATTTTCCCATGGGACACAAAAAAGCAGCCAAAAAAGGCCTCCGCTTTCTAGAGCCTCCAAGGTCCTGTAGAGGACAAAGTGAACACGTGGGAACCAGGCGGGGTGACAAGAGGCAGCGTGGGAGGTTCGTGGGGCCACGCCCCGGTGAAGGGGGATGGCGCACGGAGACACTGCCCGGGAAAGGACAAGATGGGCAGGTGAGAAAGAAGGAATGTACCCTGGGTAGAGAAATAGCACGAAAGAACCAGGAAGCTGCGGTTTGTACACTGCTTGTGGGAGGGACTGCGAGAGAGGAAGATCTGGTGGATTCGGTGACATTTAGCAAGTGTCACCATGTGCCGCCATGCTTCCAAGCGTTTCCCGTCTCTCATCTCACGTAATCCTCACACAGAATACCGGAGGCACAGGGACGGATCAGTGCCCTGTTTTGCAGACCGGCCAACGGTACAGGAAGAGAGAATGTAGGCAACATCCTCAAGGTTATCTGGCTAAGAAGTAGTAAAGCCAGGCTAAGTCCAGGCCCTCGGGAGTGTAGGACGCTACTTCCATTAGTGTCCTTAGCAGTGGAAAATTGTGGGCCCAGCCCAGCGAGGTCTTGGATTGCAGGAAGAAGTGTTTAGATGGCGGGGCAGGGGGCGGAGTGAAGGTCAACATCATCAGGCTTTGTTGCAAAGAGGAATCATTCAGAATGAATGTGGTGTTTGTATGGTGATGGGGTTTCCTGGCCTAGTGGCTGGAGCAAAGTGTCAGTGACAGAAGGCTTCTGGTGCCATGTTTGTAACGTGGGAGCTTGCACAGGACACAAAGCAGGTTTCCCGGCTTCTGCCCCATCTGCCACGCACTCACCACGAATGCAAAGGGCGTCGTCCAAGTTTACACACATTTGCTCTGAAGGCGCAGAGGCTCAACACCTAACCTGAAATACTACATAGCAAGATGGATTATCATCCTACTTTCCCGGAGCTGCGTATCACAAGGATGACAGGTGTTTGTTTGGGACCCACTTCTGCCTTGGGTCACATTTAATCTTTTCCTAAACAAAATCACCAGGGTAGTTACAGTATTTCTTTGAAATGTCTCTGAATAAATGATGGTTCTCCAGGTACAAGCAAGAGGATTAAATACACATGTTTCTCTCGTGTATATATGTCCATGCAAATTCCGTATTTCAACGAAGTTGGTTGTTTACAAGTTGTCACTAAATTGTTCAGTGGTGCACTGAAACACCAAATTGAGGCATGAAGCCCAATTAAAAAAATAAAAGTTGATGTTACCGTTTCAGTGACCGAGCTGGCATTTGGTTGTCACTGCAGTGGCGTGACCTGTCGCTACTCCAGAGTGAAGAGGGAAATATGGCAGATGTGGGCACAAAGAACTGTGCAGTGCTCAGAAACAAGGGCATGGATCTTAAAAAACAAGCGACTAAAGAGGCAGCAGAAGGAAATACCTTCATATGCCAATATCTTCTATGTAAATCCCAAATTACATAAGATACACACAAAACCCCAAAATACCTATTTTGAGAGAATCCATACAAACAGATGGAGGGGAAAGGGGAATGAAGGTGAGGTTGGAGAGAAAAGTGAGAAGCAAGGACAAATGTTTCTATTTTTCTCTGGTGAAGAATTTTTCTACTTAATACTACTCAGCCATCAAAAAAAAAAAAAAAGAAAAGAAATCTTGCCATTTGCAATGATGTGGATGGAACTGGAGGGTATTATGCTAAGTGAAATAAGTCAATCAGAGAAAGACAATTATCATATGATCTCACTCATAGGTAGAATTTAAGAAAGAAAACAGAAGCTCATAGGGGAAGAGAGGAAAAAATAAAAGATGAAAGAGGGAGGGAAACAAACCATAAGAAACTCTTAATCATAGCAAACAAACTGAGGGTTGCTGGAGGGGAGGGGTGTGGGGGGGAATGGGGTAACGGGTGATGGACATTAAAGAGGGCACGTGATGGGTATTATATAAGACTGATGAATCACTGATCTCTAATTCTGAAACTAATAATACATTATATGTTAATTAATTGAATTTAAATTTAAAAATTTTTTTTAAAAGAATTTCTCTACTCAGCTGTGCTTCAATAAATATAGACTTGATTTCCTAAACATGTAAATTATGTATCTTAAAATATTAAGTGAAAACAATCTGCTCGTTTTTACTATGTCTCTTGGTAAAAGTTAGGTTCTGACCCTTGACCATACAGTACTTAAATTAATTCAGGCTTCCCAGAATCTGTTCAGGAGAACTAAATACTGAGTATTATCAGTTTCATATATTCTTAACGTGAAATTTGACTGTGTTCTTATTGGACCTCCTACATGGCTCACCACTTTATCCATGTTTGGCTCTTTCTCCTGGAGTAGATATTTAAAACAAGATCAATATGAAAAAGGTCCCGTATATTTTTAATTAGTATTTTAAGGAAACTTTTCAAATAGTCAGCTTTTCCTCAGTCAAAACAGAATTTTCCAAGGAACACATCGAATTCCAGAAAATGGAGCATCTCAAGGGCGTATAAGCCCTGTAGCTCAGAGCCTGGGGAGGGCAAGACGTTTGGAACACCTGACTCTCCCAGTGCACACAAATGCCAGTACCCAGTAGCCACTGTGTATAGAAAGGCCAGTGGGCACCATGAGCGGGCAGCTCGTTTTCTTCGGGTGTGAGTACTTCTTGCAACAATGAGTGAAAAAACTTGTGAGGGCAGACACAGACTGACAGGGTGAGAGTTAAGGAAGAGCAGAGGGTCCAGTGATCAGGTAGGAGAAGAAGTGCTCAGGTCCAACAGCTGAAATGACAGTGGCCTCCTCTTTTGCTTCCTTCTCTCTCCTTACCTCTTCCTTCTCTCTCCCTACCTTGAAGCCCTGGGGCCCTCGGCCAACTTTTAGAGCAAACAGAAGAGTTTTGACAAAGGGGGATTAAATGTCTTCATGTGAGAAGAATATTTTTTAATACTGTCATATATACTTTTGTGCCTCCTTATTCCTTCTTAAATTTTGGTTTCATTTACGCTAAAGGATTGATTAGAATTATGGATTTCCGCACATGAATTCTTGTGCTAATGCAGACCTGTCACTCGAACGCTAATTCATTTCAACATCAATAATCCTAGCACACATCCTCCTCCTCTTGCCTGAGAGTCACCTTGTTTATCCTGTGACGGGCCTTTAATTGCCCCGGGGGCAGAAGTGAACTGTAAACAGACTGTCAAAGCTGGTACTGGGATATCCTGCTAAGGCACTCAAAATAAATACTCGGATCCTTTGTGGGAAACAGAAGAAATAAAATGAGACAAGTCCATGTCCACAGGTGGTTTTCTGTCAAAATTAGATTATCTTCACGTTTTCCTTTAGAATATGTTTTTTTCATCATGCTGAGCAACGGCTATCATTATTATATTCATACTGCAACTCCACACAATAGCTGATGTTCAAAACCTTGGCAAGCTACGTGCTTTCTAATTCATAGCCCTAATAAAAAATTTGCATCCGTCATAAAAAAATGATTTTGTAAAGCCAAGGCAACTCATGAGACGGTACTGTATTTTTCTTTTGTCCTGTTTTTAAATAATAAACAGGTGTCCTAATGAGTAAGAACAAGAATTATCCGAATATTCTATTTAACCCATCTGAAGAAAAGACTTGCTCTGGACTAAAATTCTAAAAGTCAGAATTCCTTCCCCAAAGAGCATCTTTTAAAGATGTATCAATTATAAGAGATAATGTACAAATCTTGAAAACTGTTGAATCTCGAAAGTCAGGGATGGACCGGAGATGAAATGTCACTAAGGTAAGGTCAATAGCCAACTTCTCCCACGCATGAATGCCTCCCGATGTCTGCACAAAACAGTGAAATGACCCCAACTTCAGGGTTTTTAATTTCTCATAGGAAAAAAAGCCTTAAAAGTTAGGGAATTAAAGGTCTAAACACTGATTGGAAGTTGCCCCATCCATCTGTGCCTCCACTGCCCACCCAAACCTAAGTTACCCGTTGCTAATGTGACTATAATTTTCCCCAGCTTGGAGTTCATCCTAGATGTCTCCAGGGGTCTCTCTCCATCTTACATGTTTATAGACTTTACAGTTTATATCACATAGGCTAGGGTGTCACATATTAGCTCAGACTATTAAGATTAAGACAAGTGCCAAATTGCTCCAAAGCAATTCTATCTTTGCTGGCCCGAGGAAGAGTCAGCATCATGTTTACCAAGACGAACCAAAAAAAAAAAAAAAAAAAAAAAAATCCATGTCTTGTAATGTCTAGGGCAGGGCATTCTGAATATCTTGATATCCTTCCCCCCGACCCCCGCCATTCAGCCTTTCCTAGTTCAACCCAAAAGCTGTACTTGCCCAAAAGGCCAACTTGCTTAATTTAGAATATATATTGAAAGCAGGTCGCTGAAGTACTACCAATGGCTATGTGAATTCTTGCTGGGGCAAGTGGAAAAAAGTGACCCAAGGAAGAACCAAATGAGTACAGAGGTATCCAAAGGTGCAGGTCAACAACAGCACAGTACATTAAGAAATACCTGGAAAGACCTATGTCACATGGAGACAGATTGTTTTCCACGTCTGTTGACAAGCCAACACAAGAAGTAGAAAAAGAGAGAAAACTGGTCAATCAGTTGTTTCATCTCCATCACACCAAAGGTAGCTCTGACTACCTTTATTTCAGGAATCAGTTGAGTCAGCTCTCTCTTTGGGTGACCCACTGACACAGTTTTGCAAGAGTGGAACCGGGAATGAAAAAGAACGAGCTAGAGGAAATAGTACACCACAGGGCAAGAAGCCCTGGCTGTAGGGGAGGCCTCCTTGCCTGTCTTTCTGACAGAGACTGTGTACAGCCTTTGCCTAATAATAGATACCACCAGTGTCCATGGGCAACTGTGCTGCCATTTTGAAAGCAATGTTATCTCCGTTTCATTGTCCTACCAACCTTGTATGATGAGTGGAGGACATACTATAGTCCTCAATTTATAGATGAGAGTGTTTTGGTTTGAAGAGATTAATGAATTAGGATCACATAATCAGAAAATAGTGGAGTCTAGACTAGATCCCAGGTTCCTGTTGTCTGCATGCTGGTTTATTGTGCTCTTCAGCAATGCCGATCACACAAAAAGGATTTGCCCTATTTTTTAAAAAATTCATTAACAATTCATATAAAGATAGGAGCAATCAAAAACACATGGAACTGAAAAAGCGAGTCTCATCTGCTTGCAATAATATTTCAAGATTCCTCAATGCTGTGCAAATGTGTTTAAATAATAATGGCCTGAGAAATTCATTTAAATTAAATTCACTGTTTTACAAAAGTAAGACCATGACAAGCCAAGTCAGGAAATTAAAATTTAAAGCTGTCATTCTGTGGTTAGAAAAAAGAGGAAAGTGAGTGAGTAAAACAGCATATGAACACATCTTTTACACTTGGGTTTTAAATAGGAATAAAGGGAAATCATAATTTAAGAGAAAAATACAGAAGTTCAGAAGGCTTATAACTTAAATACAGTTTCGGACCTGCCAATGAAAATGTCTACCTCAAGAAATGTTTATTAGCATAATATATTTATTTCAAAATGTAAAGCTAATTGAAAGCATATTGAAGAAAACAGACAGCTCTTTTCTCCTTGCTGAGGAGGGAGCTTTGTGTGCATGTGTGTGTGTGTGTGTGTGTGTGTCTGTCTGTCTGCCTCAGGCTCTTTCGGGGTAACTTCTGAATAGTGTTCCACCATAAATCTCTTTCCTGTCCCAAACTGCAAGCTTTCTAAGCTGAAATTTATTTCCCCAAATTAGATAGTTTTATAATTTTCTAGACTCCATCCTCTACCCTCACACAATGTGGCAAAGAATGGTACAATTGTCCAACATGAAAATCTCACATATTCTGAGCTACATAAAAGACACAAATATCAAAAATGTCTCAGAACATTTTTATTATGAGTCCCTGTTTACTGGTACAACGTAAAATTAAATCACCTTTAGAAAAAAAAAAGAAATCCAACAATTATAAGATTGTGCAGCTGCCACAAATTCCTTTGGGAAGAAGCCTGAGCATAAATAATATTAAAAACAAATAGAACATTATGTGTGCCTAATGGATAATATAGCCTCTATGTAAACATTATAGTTCGTGGATTGTAACTCGGGAGTTCTGAGTTGTTAAAATTCATTGCTTCTCAATGAAAACCCACATAACACATGGACATACTTAGCACCCTGATTTTGGTCTCTACATACCTTTTCCCACTGAAAGGATCAGAGCTCTTTGGGGAAATGGTTAATTCCAGGAAGAGAGCAAGGAAATATGACTCTTAAGTTAAAGCAGTGCGAATTAAATGAAATTGAAAACTCTGTTCCTCAGTGGCACTAGCCACATTTCAAGTGCTCTAGCCACATACGACTAGTGGTTATCACACTGGACAGCAGCATATTGGGCATTTCCATCACTGCAGGAGTTCTATTGGACAACATTGGTCTAGAGATTAAAAGAGATTTAAAAGACTTAACAACAAAATGCACTGTGTGAAACTGTTTCATTTCTGATCAGAAAAATAAAAAGATTCTTTTTTGGATTAATGGGGAAACTTAAATACAGCCTCAGAATTAGAATATTAAGGAATTATTGTAAACAACAATGTGCGGTGATAGTATTAGGTCATATATAAAAACATATTTAGAGATCCATCTGGAAGTACATAAATGAATAAATGTTGTATTGTCTGGAATTTTAACATACTTGATAAAAATAGATGAAGTAAATATGGCAAAATGTTAATAATTGTTAAATCTAAATCAGAATATTTTCTCTAATTCTATGTATGTTTGAAACTTGTCATAATAAAATGTTAAACTCACAGCTTCTTGCATTTCTAGGTTTAGAATATTGAATGTAATTTATATTTATTTATGTATAAGCACATGCATTTCTATGTACCTTAGAAGCTAGAACCATAAAGGTCCACTATTTTGGCCTCAAAAATAGTAATTGCTCTGCCTAAAGTGTTATTGCCATAATTAAGCCAGGGATGATTAAAACTAAAATGACAGAACACAGAATTACTGTGGTCTTCAATAAACTGTTCTTGTATCTAAATTATTTAGACTACTGGGTGAATAGACAATCAATTGTCCTATACAAGTGGCAGATATTTTATATTTTAGAAGTATCAAAATTTTAAATTATTTTAGGAATCATATCTAGTTGTTTTAATTAAAAGCACTATGATAGGGGCGCCTGGGTGGCTCAGTGGGTTAAAGCCTCTGCCTTCGGCTCAGGTCATGATCCCAGGGTCCTGGGATCGAGCACCCGCATTGGGCTCTCTGCTCAGCAGGGAGCCTGCTTCCCCCCCTCTCTCTGCCTGCCTCTCTACCTACTTGTGATCTCTCTCTCTCTGTCAAATTAACAAATAAAATCTTCAAAAAAAGAAGCACTATGATAAAAATATCTAGACTATTTGGCTAAAATCCCATTCAATATTTGACTTATTATAAGCATGAAGTACAAAAGCTATAGGTTATATAAAGTACTCTTAAGCTGAAAAGCCAGAACATGTAAGAAATGAATTTGTTCAATAATACTATTCATGAGCAATCTGCCTAATTAAGTCAAATTGAATTATCAGTGGAAATATATGATAAAGTATTATGTCCTAAACAAATAAAATTGCCAAATTGCATAAAAATCTATGCAAATATTGTTGAATCAGGACTATATGAAATAGAAACAATATATGCTTAAATATTGAGATTCACTTGATGAATTTCCCAATATTTATCACAGAAGTTTAAAACACTTTAGAAATCGCCTATTTCTATGGTATCAGAAGCTAGAGCTCCAAGATGCAAAACAATGGAAATTCTTGGTGTGTACTATGTATTCATTTAATGAGTATTTCCAAAATGAATTAGTTATCTATTATAGCAGGTTATTAAGATATATTTAAGCAGTTAAATCAGTAAACCATATAGTGCAGATAGAAGCATTGACTCTAAAATTAACTTCTGGATCTCAATTATTTCACTTAGTGGAATTGACAAATACTGCTTTGACTACATGATGTATGTGAATGGCTTAATCCCAATATACAGATACTAGAATCTGTAGAGTGGCAAATACGACTCCTTTATATGGTAGAAAATATAGATTAATAAAACAGGGCACTACTTAATTTTCAGTCTCAAATATAACTAATATTTCCATTAAATAATATATAAATACATTAACAATGAAGTTCCATACCGATGACTTTTTAAAAAAATACAACAGCATGTAAGATGAAAAAATCTGACAACTTACTTTTTTATAGTACTGACAACTTGCCAATTTTATATCACATATATTTTATATCGGTACCATGTTCAGCTCTAATGATTTTGGCCAAATACTATTCAGTTAGGCCCAAAAGCTTTTAGGATTCAATTTTAGTAAAGTAACCAGGGGTCTTGAACTTATGGAATGATAATTAATTACATCATGAAAACTGTCCTCAAATATACTTACATGTTTGCTCTTTGAAATTCAGAATGCCCTTTTTCTATACTACTGTAAATATAGGTTGAATCCCAGAGTAGGTTATAAAATATATGTAAGATTTACTCTAGCTTACCGTACTAACAGCAATGGTCAAATTCTAGGCTCTGGAAACCTGGGGCCAAGTATTTAGGAAGGAAGATAGAAAGAAAAACAAAGAATGCATTGCCTTTCTGGAGCCAGGATCAGTGTAGGTAAAATTTTGAAAGAGCTGACCTTCACCTTGACATCCTTCTAATCTGCTTTCTGTGTCCCCCTTCTGCCTCAACGGAGTTTGTTCTCTTCTGCCTGTCCCAGTTCTTGGTGATGCACAGGCCTGACTACCCAGGCCTGACTGACTCAGGAACACTCCAGAAGCCCCTACGCACTGGCTTTCCCTCTTCTGTGTCCTATACTCCAGTCAATCTCTCACCAAAGCAGTTGGATCAGATAGAGACCACAGGAAAGCAATCCGATTAAGAAGCAAAATGTGCCTACAGCCCTTTTAGCCATATTTGTATTACTTAAAAAAATAATACCAAATATCACAAATACTTAAAAAGGGGAAGTTTTAAGACTCTCACAATTTGGGGGGAGAAAGCCTACCACAATGATGGGGAAGCCCTTAAGAGAAAAAAAAGAAAAAGAAAAGACAAGTTCTCAAAGCACGCCAACCTATTCCGGTGCCTTTAACTCACATTACAAATAGCACTTTCCACTTCTGACTCCAGGTTCTCTATATGGTCTGGGGTTTATGAAGTTTCCCTCAGGGCAGCTCAGAGGGATGGAGGGGAGGGTCCTGCAGGTGGCTGGGTGCTGGACTACTTAATGTTGTCAGAACTGCTTTAAATACTTTAGGGGAGTAAATTTGCATTCTTCTTTACATTTGGCTCAGGATTAATTTGGAATGTGCTGTATTTCATCAACACACACCTACTTCAGGGTTTATAAGGGAAATCTCTTTTGATATCAAAACCCAGTAGCAGATGGTCAACTACGGCTTAGCCGCGCAACACGGGCAGCTGACTTTCTTATTCCCATAGTCGAATAGATTGTAATCATTTTCCAACGAGCTGATTTCAAACTTCATTTAAAACCCAAACGGTGCCTGAGTTTTGACGGCTTACTAATTAAGCGTAAAAAGTAAAAATTTTGAAACAAAAAAAGAACTATGCCCATAAACTTTTTACGACATGTTTAAGAGCAGAAGAGGGAGATATTGACACGTGTAAGCCCTGATCTTGCCCTCAGTCACAGTAGGAGATGTCTCACTTCATCATGCTTTGAAAACCTGCTCTAATAAAAACTTGTGCTGTATTTCATGTAATGTGGCAATAAGGAATGTTAGGAGATTTTTAGACATCAAGAGTTGTTAAAAAGCATCACTCCTCTATAACTAACGTCTTAAAAAAAAACCAAACAAACCCCAAAACCCTCCAGATGACAGTGTTTCAGCGAATGGCTTTTAAGACACCAATGTTGGAACAGTAATTACCTGCAAGGGACTCGCGAGGGACCTGTTTTTAGGTATTGTAAATGCTTTGAGAACATTGTCTTCATCTTCTGATACTGGCGTCATTAAAACGGAACTTGTGAGAATATTCTAAAGGGAAAGAACAATTTGAAATTTAAATGAGCCTGGAGAATATGAGAGCTGACACAATTTTGACACTGTAGAGAGGAGATTATTATGAAGGGATACACATGAGCAGGAACAAATGTGGGAATCTGCCAAAGATTCTCTTCTCGCTGAGCTTAGAGAAGACCTTAGCTATGCCCCAACCCTAATCCCACCATGGCAAACACCACTAAAACAAAAAGCTCTGAGGTCTGACACAATTCTAGGCAGGAGGTGGGCTCTCAAAAAAAAAAAAAAAAAAAAAAAAAATCTGCTAAAGGGATTGGTAAATCCATGGTTTTAAAAATGAAAGATTGGGGCACCTGGGTGGCTCGGTTGGTTAAGCATCTGACTCTTGATTTCGGCTCAGGTCATGATCTCAGGGTTGGGAGATCAAGCCCTGCTTTGGGCTCTGAACTCAGTGGGGAGTCTGCTTGGGATTCTGCCTCTCCCTCTGCCCCTTCTCCTGCTCTTCTAAATTAAAGAAATAAATCTTTTCTAAAAATAAAAATGAAAGATTTACTTAGTGCTAACTAGAGAACTACTTATTTTGTATATTGGTACCAAACTATTTTAGAGCTACTAATTAATGGCAGTATAGTATAATGGTTAAAAGCATGGAATTTAGAACTAGACTTACTGAGTTCTAATCCCGAACCAACACTTATTGGCTATATAATCTTAAGCAAGTAAGTAAGCCTTCCTGTGCCTGTTTCCCAGTTGGTATAGTGGCTAGATGATGCTACCAATGCTACCATGGCTGTTGTGAGGCTTCAGTGAGGTGATGCCTCTGAAGCTCTTAGAATGGTACTTACCCCTTAGGACATATTGAATAAAGATGAACAATTGTTATTAGCTCTGATTCTCCATAAAGGACAACCATTCGCAAATTTGCAAAAACCATTCGCGCAAAAAAAAATGGTGGTAACTGAGTGCTAAAAAGAAAGGAGCCATCAAGCCATGACAGGAAATGGAAGAAATAGACGTATGTATCACTAAGTGGAAGAAGCCAGTCCAAAAAGGCTATGCGACGTATGATTTTAACCATATGAAGTCTTGGAAAAAGCAAAACTATAGAGACAGTCAAAGGATCAGCGGTTGCCAGGGTTTGGCAGGGGCAGGGGTTGGTGGCGGAGGGATAAAGAGGTGGACCGCAGAGAATTTTTAGGACAGTGAAACTACTGCGTATTGTATTCTAATGGTGGATAAATGTCATAAATTTGTCCAAACCCATCGAACGCACAGCACAACAGTGAGCCCTAATAGAGACTACGTGCTTTCCCCAATGAAGGGTCAACAATGTTGGTTCATTAATGGTAACAAAATACCACTCTAGTGGGGGATGTCGGCAATGGGGAGGGCTATGCAGGTGCGGGAGCAGGGGTGTGTGGAAAATTCCTGTACCTTCTACTCAGCTTTGCTGTGAACCCAAAACCATTCTAAAAAATACAGTTTATTTAAAAAAATGGTGGCAAGCGAACTCCTGCAGTAATAAAAACAATAAAGGGCGTCTGCTATAGACACAGACTGGCCTCATGCTAGACGCTACATAAAACCAAACAGGAGGCAATGTAGCAAGGAGGAAATACTACTTTTAGAAGACAAACAAATGAAAAGAAAATGTAAAATTAACGTTCTGCTCTCATGGAAATATGTATTTTCGCACAGCAGATTTTTTAAGCGGCAGAGACTCTCAGATCATAAGAAAACAAATAACGAAAAAAATCTGCATAGAAAAGAATCTATTTCCAATACATAAACAAAAATTTCTATATTCAACATTAATAATCATGAGGAAATAGCCATACAATAGAGAATATTTAGAATTACGATGCATTAAATAGTGCTAAAACCACAGGACCCTCACACACCACGCAGAGAATTCTGTGGGGGCACCAACACCTCCTAACATGGGCAGGTACTTACTGGCACGTCTGTTACAGGCGACGCCTGTGTGAACAGCTGGGTGTTCAGACTCTCCCCTTCCCAGTGGTTGGAGCAGAAGAAGTTTCCCACTTTATCTGTTGGAGATTCCACCTAAAAGCAAACAGCAAGTGCTTCGTTGTTTCTAGAACTTCCCACAGAACATTGACACTTGAGAGTAAATGTCTATAAAATGAGTAATATCTAAGGATCTATATGTGAGGATCTAACGTATATCATGTTGACTGTAGTCGGTAACACCGTATTGTATAATTGAAATTGGCTAAGAGAGCAGAACTTAAATGTTCTCACCAAAAAATTTAAAAGAAGGTCAACGTGTGAATTGTTGGATGTGTCCATTAATTCAGTGAGGGAGAATCCTTCCACAATGTATAGGTATATCAAATCATCATGTTGTACACTTTACATCTCTTACAGTTTTGTCAGTCTTATCTGAATGAGTAAATTTCTGGTCAGTCTCGCAAACATTTATCCTTATATGAAAAAAAAATTCCAGAGGGACTATATCCACCTGTTGGAAATGCTTCTTGCCACCCAAGCTAAAACTTTTTTTTTTTTAAGATTTTATTTATTCATTTGAGAGAGAGAGAGTACAAGCAGGGGGAGAGGCAGAGGGAGAGGGAGAAGTAGACTCCCTGCTGAGCTCGGAGCCTGACTCAGGACTCAATCCCAGGACCCTGGGATTGTGACCTGAGCCGAAGGCAGATGCTTGAACATCTGAGCCACCCAGGCCCCCCCCAAACTAAAACTTCGATCCTTGCAAGTTAGAGTCTTTTTCTTTTATACTGTAAGTTAGATACTATTATTTTAATTTAAATTTCAACTCTCCACGACATCTGAAAATTAAAAATCATGTATATTAATTATCTCTCCATTTGTGTATCAGTGATAAAAATGCACAGTAAAGAGGTGCCTACAAGGCTCAGTCGACTGAGCATCCGTCCCTTGATCTCAGGGTCATGAGTTCAAGTCCTGCACTGGGCTCCATGCTGGGTGTGGAGCCTACTTAAAAACAAACCAACAAAAACAAAAAGCACAGTAAAAACTTCCCTCTCTATCTTTTATCCTCCCTAACACATTTTCTGTTCAAACACGAAGTAGGTAGAGGCGGCTTGGCCTCCCAGATGAGAGGTCCCACGCCTACTGCAGTTTGGCAGTATCTTTTAGCCGCATCTTGTAGGAAAATCTTGTACGAAAAGTGATGCTATTCCCCAGTCCTGATGCCAGACATATAAAGCTGCCCACAAGGAACATAGGCAGCAGGATTCGCATCTTACGCCTTCCAAAGGATCTCGCGTTTACCTCTTGTTTGATCTTTTTCAGCAAAGGGGGTCCATTTTCTTGAAACTCAGCAATAATGCCAGGTTCGTCCGATTCCTGCTTGATCACATCCTGTAGGTCTTCTACTAGGTGAGATGGTGTCTGAGGCTGAAAGGAAGAGTGGGTATATGTGCATCAGAGGACAATTTCTAGCTGTGCTAATCAACCAGCTAATCTTGGGAACTTGGCCCAGACTTACTAGCATCTTCAGAGGACCATATTTAATTTCTTGAGCTGCCAGGGCATGTTTGAATGGTGTAGGAGTTCTTGGAGAGCTTTCTAGGATTGACCTTTTGATAGCTGGAGTTCTAAAACTTTAAAAAGAAAACAAGTGTTGGTTCAGTTATGAAAAAACATTTGTCCTTTCCATCACTCTACCTATTAAACATAGTATTTTTGTACTGAATAAACTCTGTTATTGATATACAATTGGGTATGTGAATTAATCATATATGTTTTATTAAGAAAAAGACAATATATATATTACATATTACCAAATAGTTCAAAATATGATACTCCTAGGAGGATTAAAACATTTTTCATCTTTCTTTAATCATTCTGGAGACAAATACAGTGCTCCTAGGTTCTTATAATGACTAAAAACATTATAAAGATCTGTTGTCATTTACAAATCAATTTGATCTATTCATTAAAACAGGCCCACAATAGAAAACATATGTTAACCTTTTAAAATGTACTTATTGTAACTGGAAATTGTAAGATATAATTTTTTAAAGGTTTCTTATAATTCATATTGATGTCCTCTGCCATTTCTTTGAATTGGGTAAGGCTTTTTTTAATATAAACATTGCTTAATCACTCCTTGGCTTCTGACCATATAATATTCCTGGGGATTTTAGAAGAAGTCTTAGCTATAGATAAATTTCGAAAAGGAAACATAAGATTAAAAAATCTATGAACTAAGTAAAGAACCACACCATTGTTATTCTGAATTTTATAATCAGAGAGGAAAGGAAGTTGAAAGTTTTGTCCTCAGTGAAGAAGAAAAAGTCTTACCAAGCAAACGGAACAACTGAATGGAAAAGTTATATGAGTATAATCTCATTTCTGCATGTGGTCCTACATACTCCTTCTAAATAGGACATATTGAAGTGACCTACAAAACGTAATCTAGTTTATCTACTGACTTGCCACCCCTAGGTAGTTGTAATGTGCCTAGGACAGATACAGTCAATGTGGGTATATCCATAATTAGATAATACAAATGGGTCAGATATTTGGAGGCTATATTCCATTAATTAAATATAAGTAAATAAAAATAAATAATTGTATTCTTGAAGCAAGCACTTACATAGTATTTTCCTTTTGAGTTTTCACAGTCTGGTCTCTATGAAATGGTGTTGTAACAGTCAATTTGTGACCATTGAGAGGTGTGGAAGTTAAAGAAGGCATTTCCAAGTCTAAGTTTTCATGGTTACCAGAAGTGTTTAAGAACTAAATATGGGAAGAAAGACAAAAAATTACGTAAGCAGTGATTCTTTATTCAGCCCGACTTAAAAATCACACCATGATAACAAGCAAGTATGTTTTACTGACCCATTATGTAAAATAATAAAGATATTAACAAGCACATAGTGTTGGACAGGGTATTGTTTTATTTCAGCTGGAGTGCAATTTGGAGTGTAATTTCCAAGCAATAAAATCTAGGGTCACTGCTGAAAAATTTGCAAAATCCTACAAAAATATTCTTAATAAATGCTATTTGCCATTAAAGAGAATGAGATGCACACTTTATTAAGATTAAGATTAAGCCTTAAAGTGATTTTTTGGAAAGTAATTATTGTTTTTCTTTCATGCTATTTTTTTTCTCTTTAATGATCTATGAATTATTATGATGGAAGGTTTACATTATATGGAAAATTCTTGAATAATAAGTTGTGGTTCTCAGAATGCCATTGTTCTGAGGCAATCATAGGTGTTCCTCAAAAAGTTCCAAGGTAAAATAAGTTTGGGAAACACACATATCATAATCTCCTCCTGGAAATTCATAATGTGCATCAGTGCGTTTAAAAACTCTGAGAGGTCCTGCAGTAAAGAAACAAATTTTTACTGTGACTTAATGTTTCCCAAGCTTATATTCTTATATATTTAGATTTTTTTCTGGAACATCTACTAAAGTCTTGCAGAACTAATATTCTCCAGAACACAATTTGGAAGATACAAACAAATAACAAGATAATTTTTTGGGTGGGTGCCTCATTTGTTCATACTTAAAGCTGTCCTTAAAGTAAACTCAACAGACATAATTGGAAAAACGTGTTAAGGTGCCAAATTATCTATTAACTTCAATCAGTTTAGTAATTAAGGACTACAAGTCTCTGATAAGAAGTATAATTTCCATGCCTTGAAAAAACTCTATGCAATGAGAATATTCATGGCAAAAACCGTGTTGATAAAATAGGATGGCATGACCTAAAAAGGCCAATGTTGAGAAATTAAAATTAAAACATAAGTTGTTTTCCTTAAGCATTTGTTCCTTATGCTTTCCCAAAACTTTTCCACTTAAGGATGGATCAGAACCTCTCAAGTTTCTGGTTGCAACGCAAATGCTCTCCAAACACAGTTTGGCTCCCTCCTCCCCTGGGTCAGTGAATCACAAAATAATAAGTGAACAGACAGAAAATCTGCTAAGGTTTTTAAGGAGAGGGAAGGGATGGGAGAAAAGGAAGGGATAGAAATGTTCAACTCTAACGTCGGAGGAAACTAAAGCACATCCCATGCAACTAACAGTGTTTCAGATCACCAGAAAGAAAGAGAATTATGACACGATCGCCAGCCAGCCTCCAGGCAGCTCCACCTTTGGGAGGCGGTAGGACTTCGCGACAGCTCCAGTCAACGACGGAATGAAATCAGTGAGGGCAACGGTAATTAGTCATTTGTTCCAAAGGATTAGTTTCTAGATTATTAAGGCTCGAGTGGCTGTTGAAAATTAGTAAAAGCCGTGCAGAAACCATGCTCTACCTGTGAAGGGGAGAAGGGTAGGCTTTTGACAGGGGAACGCTGGGGAGTTGAGCTGCTGGCGTCAGCAAATACGAAGGAGCTAGAGTCTCCAGTGGCCAAGGGGCTCGCCTGGCCCCGCTTTTTTCGTAGGATGACCAGTGGAAGTGTGCTGTGCCTCGAAGGAGGTGAGGGCTTGAGCGGGTCAAGGGAACCCTCGTTCAACTTGAGTCTGTGTGCCCTTGTGCTAGGCTCTCCTGCAGGGCTAGTCACTCTGCCCTCTCTTTGCTGAAGCTGTAGGGCTTTGCCTGCATGCTGTTGGCTAGGTGAAAACTCTGCTTCTTCAAAGAATTCAAAACTGCTGAGATCACACCGTGATGAAGAATCCTGAAACAATGTGGGAGGCGCAGAACTTTGAGACGGTGTGTGCCTGCTGCGTGCCATCACCTGAAACAGCGCTGAGGAAGAGATGCTGACGGCGGACAAAACACTTGGCCCTCTTGAGAAATGCTTCGGATTCATGATTGTTCTGGGACGCTGCACAGCGGGTCTCCCGTGCTGCCTGCAGGCTGGTCCCGAGTACGTGCTGCAGGGCGCTCCCCCACCCCCCCTCCATTCCCGGACTCTCTCACTTGCATGCAATCCAAAGCAAAAAGGAAAGCTGTTCTAGATGGCGCATTTTGGCAAGGGGCATCCCATTTGATGGATATGCCACAAATGCTTTTTAGCGACAAAGGAAATGAACTATCTACTTTTTGGGTGCTGCACTCACATCTGTTTCACCAAAGACGGTTTGTCTTAGTGAATCAGCTGGGACTGGGAATCAATAATCAACGTTGTGTGGCGAGAGCCATGTACCACCAGTCAACTCCTTACTGCTTCAAATACATAGAAAGACTGCTTTAAGTTCTGAGTAAACACAATTCTTAATGTGCTATCCAAAAGCAAAGCACAATTCTGGAGAAACACAAAGAAGTAACAAAGTAAAATAAGTTACAAATAACTCAAACCTCATCCCACAAGCCAGGATCTACTTATACGTCTTTAACTTTACTATTATAAAAAAAAATGCATTTTGAAGGAAACATGTGAAAAACTACCTTTTATCTGGGTAGTCTATGAATTCGGATCTCTGAAAAAACATAGATGCAAAGGCTGAAATCATACTTTTACATTAATATATGCTAATAGCATGATCTTTGCAACAGAAAATGGCAATCGTTTGAGAAATGGGTTTCCTAATTCATCTGCAAAAACATTAACTTGTCTTAACAGTTCTACTTACAGAATCTATAAATTGAAGTGTTTCTGCAAATTCTAAGAGGTTCTTGACGTTATCCAGGATGGTCCCTTGGTGGACGATCATGCACCTTGCTGGGGAGGCACTTTCTTCAGGTAGGGAGCCAGGGTCCACGGGCAGAGATGGAGTGGAGTGGTGTTCTTCCAAACAGGAAACAGGTGCACTGTCCCCATGAGGTCTGGTGTGGTCAGCGATGGCAGTGCTGTGCCACCCGGGATAGCTGCACGTGTGGTTCTGGGTCTAAGGCAGGGGGTGGGGGTGGGGGATAAAGAAAGAGCGGGGAGAAGAAAGGGAGAAGGAACTTAGCAATGAAGTTGCACAAGGTATCAGATGCTGTTGGAGGAAAGATAAAAGTAGTTGCATCACCCAAAACTTGCGCCTATGAAACAGTTGTCAAGATGTTTCCTTTTATCGATGCAAGACCCTGCTTTTTAATAGTGTTACGGTCTGTCGCCTCCGTGAGTACCCTCGCTGTCATCATTTTGCTAAAACTGCAAACGGAGGGACTGTGTCACAAAGTACAAGTCTCACACGGACCATCTTCAAGATCTACTTTAACATTACTTCCAAAAGGCCACATACGGTTGCTGCAAACTAAGAATTGTCCCCTTCTCCTTCTAACCTACAAAAAGGCCTGGAGACTCAAGAGCTGGAGTTGCTTTTATCTGCACATATTCTTGTTGCTTCTACCCCTTCTGAATGTTACGGATTGCACCGAGGCACTGAAGGGCTGCCAGATCAACGTGGTTAAGAAAGCAGAAGAGCGCATTAACAGAAGTCTCCTTTCAGCATGATCATGCAACAGGAGACATTGCAAAACATGAACTAAAGTTAAAAAGTGGTTGAACTAACCTATGCACATAATCGTCTTCTTATTTAACCCCAAAGGAATCCACTCCTATGAATCCCTACTGGGTATCACATCTCTTTTATTCTTTTTGTTGCTTAACTATATAGTACCCACCGCTTTCTCAGTTCGCAGCCCAACCACCTAAAAAGATGGCAAAATTCAGTAGTGGTCCACACAGCTCTCACGCATGCAAACAAGAGAGCGGCTCTCTTATTTACGGGGAGCTCATCCATACCTTCTTTATTATTATTATTACGTTATTTACGGGGAGCTCATCCATACCTTCTTCCCCCAGGTATATATGGAACAGGCATCAGATCATATGTGAAATGATAAAGTAAGAAAATCTAGGTTAAGAAAAATAATAGAAAAGAAAAATGTCAAATGAACAGGTATCAGACAGAGACAGAGCTTTGTAAAAAATGGCAGATTTTCATTCATTTATATCTGTTAGTTAGTCTTTGAATGGATAACAGTCCTGAGAAAACAGGAGAATCGATAGTGGCCCCCACAAGTGGACTCTGCCGCACAAAAGGGCTACCCCTCAAGTTGGTCAACATACATTGGGATCCCAACTGCATTTTAGCACAAGCAACTTCTCTTCAAACACTGTTAACGGATCTATAGTCGTGGTTAGTGTAATAGTTAGAAGAGGAGGGAAGAGAGACAGAGGGCATGGGGGTGAAGCTGCTATCCCTCCATTGAAGCACATGGTTCTGCTCTTACCGGTAGAGCCTGCTGTCCTTTGAGCTCATTCTCAGTTGACATGAGGAGCAATTCTAATTCTTTTATTCGCTTTTCTTTCTCAGGGTCTTCATCATTATAGTGTCTCTGAAATTAAAAATTAAGGGAAAAAAAAATTCAAGGGTCTGACCAGAAGCTGTAGACACAATGGCTGTGGCCCGCAGTCATGAGGGACCGTTGGACCCCGATCCCCCCCTCCCCGCCGTGAGCCTCAGCGTGAGACCGACACCAGCTGGATCCAGCCACTGTACAAAGCTTTGGGAAGGTTCTTCCAGGAGTAAGGGAGCGATGCAAGATCTGAGGCTCAAGCGGGCGCTCGCTGATGTGCTGGTTCAGCGGACGACATCAGAGAACCAGAGAATTCCTGAGCAAGTTTCCTCCAGAAGTGAAGATTGGTAGCTTGCTGGCCAGAAGTCCACCCACCTCTCCACTATGCCCTCTTTTTTTTTCTTTTACTTCAGTTGGTCAAGTGAAAATAAGTGTTTAGATGAAAGAAATAAAGCCTGTCTTAAAAAAGTTTGCTTTGAACAGCCAATGAGTTTCTTGAGGAAATGGTCTTCAAATGACCTTACCTGAATGGCCGCAGCTGCTGGCTGAGGGACGTTGACTATATTTACATGTAACGCTACAGGATACGGGACATGACTGGAGACCTAGATCAAAAAGGCAGACAAACAAAGGCCGAGTCATTCATGCTCACAGAGGCATTAGGGGACTTGGCTTCCTGAGGTTTTGCTCTAAGACTGAGGAAAAACAAAACAAAACAAAACTCTACTGATAAAATTCATATAGGCACAGAGAAAAAAGAAGAAAAAAAAAAAAACAAACCCCTCTATTTTGAAATTTTAGCCAAGGCTTTAAAAATGGCTAAGTAAAAAAAAATAATAATACAATAAAATAAAATAAAATAAATGGCTAAGTAGTTGAAGGAACATAAAGAGATTTAAAGTTCCCATTGATCTTGATGAGAAGTATTCCTTAATGAGAGAAAAACACAATGAAAAACATAACCTAAAAAGCATTCATGAATATATGAAAGAAGTCATAATGGGAAAAACTGATGGCTCTAGCTGTTTATAATAGAAATATTTTTCTTGGAATAATTATGACTTTTAGTAAAGAGCACAGAACCGCCTATGATAGTTCATTCATCTGAGACTTTACTGGAAAGTCTGTAGTCAAATGTATGGAACAGACAGAGAAGAGTAAAAACTCTTTAGGAATATATTTTGAATATCACTTGCATATGAGCCCCATTTTCTTGGCTAAGTTTCACCATCTGTTACTGTTAGTTTTAAGATTAAAGTTTATTGATCTTGTTTTCTTTCTCCTTATTTTTCTTTTCCCAACCATTATGGAAATTTCCTTCCCTGAATAGAAATATCGGGCAATTAGGAAGAAATCACACTGATCCAAAGGTGGATGAAAGGAGACAAGGGAAAATGGTGTCACAAACCTGCTCCTGACTCAGTGTAAGAAGGTAAACACGTCCGGGAGGAATAAATTAAGACATTTCTGCTAGATCACTACCAGAATCAAATTTACAGAATCAAACTTGTTGAATTTCAGTGTCAAACGATCTCCTCTTTAAGTTTAATATGACATTCACTTTTCATTTTGGAAGAGGCAAATACATCTTCATTGCCCCCTTTTGCTTCAGCAAGAGCTTAAGTAAATTTACATTCAAAAGCTAATCTGATCTGAAGCACTTAAGTTAAAATCCAACAACCTGGACTCCTCCAGTCTGCCCTGTGATCACTTAACATCCTAGCTTCTGGCGATGTGGCCCCCAGATAACAACACCTCCCCACATCTACCTCAAAGGCTGTACGTGGAGGTTGAAGGGGATCATGTTTATGGAAGTTCTCTGAAAAGTATAAAAGTGTGAGGTATTCCTTCTACCTGGAGCTAAAATCACTGATCATCTCTCTCAGGAAACTAAATTCTCAGAAATGGCTTACATTTTGTGCTTCAGAAATGTGGTAATAGGAATAGTCATTGTTCACTGAGGGCTGGCCAGCTGGCGGGAGATGAGCCGACGGTGGAGGGTGAGCAAAACCCATCAGATGGCTGTTCTTCTGGAAACTGGTGGCCACTGTTGGTAGGCTGGCTTTAGAAGACTCCTGCAGATAACCTTCCTGCTCAACCTTCCGACGCATTGTAGAATTCCAGTGGTTCTTGATAGCATTATCAGTTCTGCACAGGAATATATCACATAAGAATTTTACAAACAAAAATTTCAATTCAGATTAGAGTTAATTGACAGAAAACTGTTTTGAACAGAGACCTTTCCTCCTGGTCTTTTGGGGTTGTTGCTGTTTTAATTGTTTTAGTCTTCTGGACCTCAGAAAAGTCATGCTTCCCCTATTACCTAATTGGAAACCCATAGATTTTTCTCATTACCCCGTATGGAACATACGTGGACTTCTAGAAATCTTTAAATTCTTTAACCACTTTGTTTCCTTGATAAAATAGTATTTTCAGTACAACCACCCTTCACGTTTATTCTGACTGTTGATGCTACGAGGCTCTAATACAACTTAGAGATCCAGCCGTTCTAGAAAATGTCTCCTTTGAGTGTGGCTTAGCAGGGCTTACCCACCACAACGGGCACAAAGCAAAGTTTGGTGAATGATAATGATGTCGCCACTGCCTCACTGTCTGCTTTTTATCTCAAATAGCACTGGCCAGAAATTTTAAGTAAAAAAAAAAAAAAAAAGGAAAAAAGAAACTCCCACCATTTGACATCCACCTCAAACTGTTCCATAACCCGAGGCGAGAATGGAAAATGGGATCCAGAAGGGAATGATGCTAAGTCCCAATATATTTTCAAAGTGCAAAGCATTTTTACTAAAGTCTTTCAATTCTCAGGAAAACAGTTTCTCAATTCGGAAAAAAAAAACCAAAAAAACCGTTTTAAGCCTCCCTTTTACTCTTTTGATGGGGGTGGGGGAATGTATGCTAAAGAAAGAGGAAGTTCAATTGTCCCTTAAATTTTTACAAGAATCGACAGCATATCCTCTCAGGCCAAATGGGACAAAGGCCCTCGTTTCGTCAGCCTCTTGGATTTTCGGAGCTGATCCTGAACCCTCCAGGAGGGAGGAAATGCTCTGGAAGGTCACACAAGAACACTACCTAAACCATCGGAGCCATGGCCTTCTTTGAAAGGACCCTTTCTCCAATCCTGAAGCTCAGGAATAAAATCTATTAAAGACTTTCTATCTTACGTTATTCACATAAGATTTATAACGAAAAGTATCTTCCAAATTAAGGAAAATGTGTTTATAAACTGTTCCAGTGGGGTAAGTGGGACAAAAATGAGTTCCTATAGCTATCCCTCATAATGAGGTCATTTTTGTGCCTGTGTATTTAAAGAAAGCATAACGCTGGTATTATTTAAAAACCTGAGAGCAGTATGATAATTCTAGAAACACTCTATTTCTTCAAAGGAAGAAAAATGAAGCCACGTGGTATAATGAAACGAACGCTAGTAACAGGAAAATGATCGCTGAGCTTCTTCTGGTCACTTCACCAGCTGCACGAACTCAGACCAGAGACAAAAGGCCTATTCTCAATTTCCTTCTACGTGTTTAGAGGTTTTATGTTTTACAAAGTGCTTCAACATCCATTTTATTTGATATGAACACAGGCCCTGTGAAGGAGGCTATTATTCATTTGGCACATGGGGCCGTCGAAGCTGAGGAAGGTTCAGTGAGTCGGCCCAGAGCTCACTGCTGGGTGGATTTTGGAAGTACTCAACTAGAGAAACGCTAAGAGCGCCTCCAATTTTAAAACCTATGGATCTGGCGTATCTTAGGAAACACAATCGCTGGAATGTAATTCACTCACCATACATTTAAAACAAATGTTCAATACCCACTCCCTCATTCTTCCCAATCAATATAGTTTTTGACATATTATTACCGTCCAGGCAGTAGCTTTGCGATTTCTGCCCATCTGTTCCCCAGTCTCTTGTGTGCCTGGTAAATAATTCTGTCTTCCTCTTCTGTCCAGGAGGTTTTCTTAACTTCTGGATTCAAGTGGTTATGCCACCTCTCCCTACATTGTTTTCCAATTCTCCCCTTTAAGTGCTTGGCAATAACAGACCAACGTTTCGGACCGTATTTCTGTACAAGCTCTATCACCTTCAGATAAACACACAAAAATAACCTATGTTTTAATGTTATGTATTGACTCAGTGGAATCATTCTTCAGTGTTACAAGACCTTTAGAAAATGTCTAAGCATCTGCTTTCATTCATTGGAAATATGGGGACAGAGTCCTCAGCTTCCTGACACTTTACCTGTTTCCTCAAGCTGGGAAACATTCAATAAAGATGTCTGGGGAATAGTCAGAATCGTGATTCACACACAATGAGGAAAGAACTTACTCTCTGATCTTCTTCTTTGGTCCAAGGACCCTTGATGAGCTCAGGGTTTAGTACTTTCTGCCATCGGTGTTGGCACTGCACATCTGTCCGATTCTAGACAAATAAAGTGGGCGCTGTCACATAGGTGTGATGTGATAAGCACAGGAAGGCTTTCTTATAGTATGAGTCATACATAGACAGTATGCACATTCAGGAACATTTTAGGGCATGTTTGGAGAGCCTACCGATCACTCATTACTTACAGCTAATGAACATACAAAGAATATATCAAAATTGCATCTAAAATTAGAAGCTCTGCCTTCTTAGTGAAACAGTCCTGCCATGTGAACCGAAGGACCGTCATCTTGTGCGGATGGCTGTCCATTTAACTTAACCTTATGCTCAGCCCATGGAAGTACCTCTCTGGACTAGGACTAAGACTTGTTAGTGATTCCACGTGAAGGTCAGGCTTTCATGGAGACCTACTCTAAATCACTAAAGTTTGCTTCCCATTCAAACTAAGAGATGTGCTTCAGTTTAGGGCCTTGAGTGTTAATACTGCAGCACAAAGATGAATAAAGAGAGGCCCTATATTATAAGAGAGTGTAATCTTATAAGAAAAAAAAAAAGACAAATATATAATCAATTAATAGAAGGCAGAATTTGATTCACGTGTAAGAAGAAACCAAAGCAAAATGATATTGGACTGAGAATAGAAGCATCTCCTTAAGAGGAGAAATTATGTTTCCTAAGGAGGAGTCTAGAAAAGCTTTTGATAGGGACTTAGAAGGATGGCTGGATCATTCTAGGAGGTGACGTCACCAGGGACAAAAGCCCAAAGGAGGGAAAGCAGAAATGAATTCAATAAAACCTGCTCACAGAGAGGAAGTAGGAAACAGAACCGGAGCCGCACGTTGGGGCCATGTGGAAGGCCATGGTGCCTGTGAGGAAGGGGGCCGGGTGCCAGGTCGAGGCAGTGTACTTAATTTGTGAGATTCTATGTCACTGCTGTGGATTTCGAAAAGTTCAGGGACAGCTGCATTTTAGGAAGCTCCATGTGCTAACAATGTTTGGGATGGATGGAAGAGTGGAAGGCTACAGGTAGGGAAGCCAGTTAGGAAGCCGCTGTAATTGTCCAGAGAAGAGGGAAGGGTGCCAAACCTGTGGAACAGCAAGGAGGATGGAAAGAAGGGTTGATTGACAAAGGAATTCCAGATTCCATAGTCACTGCTTGGATGTAGGAGATGGGAAGTGGGATAAGTCAAAAAGGATAACCCCAAATTTTCAGCCAGGGTACCAAAAGTAAGGCTATCGAAATAAATAGGAAATTTAAAGAAGCTAACTTGAAAATATCAGGAGTTTTGTCATCTTACCATCAGAATGCTAATTTATATTATTCTAATAAATAAAAAGATAAAACAAGAGCCAAAGTTTCAAAAAATGTTGCAAAAATCCTTTAACAATGTATTTAGAAACCCCAATTATATGCATTCAAATACAAACTATAAACTATAAGTTATGGATGAGGCCATTGTCCCCCTACTTCTTATATATGAGCAAATGTATAATATCTTAATGTCCTTTCCCAGGACATAAATGTTAGGAGAAGATTTCCTTTTGTAGAAAGAAAAAATTACAAACTTACCGGGAGATAATTGGCAATAACTTTCCAGTCATCTGTTCCATTCTGTTCCACCAGCTTCTTTAGTTTTTCATCCTAAGACATTTAAAGTTAATCTAGGATATCAGTCATTTACTGTATAACTTTATTCAATTAAGAGTAAAAGGAAACCGATCCAATAATCCAATCCAGAAAAAAAAACCTCAAAAATATTCAAATACATCAGATATTAACATAATATGCTGGTTTAGAGCATAGATTTATTTAGAGTCTGACACACCAGAGTTTGAAACCTGACTCAGCTATTGACTAATTAGATGAGCTTGGGTATATAATTTTGCTTTTCTGGGCCTTAATACTGTCTTCTATGCAGTGGGAATGCTGATGTCAATGTGGGATTTTGGGGATTACATGGAATAGCTATGCAAGACATTTGGCATAATGCCTGGCTCACTGAATGTTTAGTATATGAAAACTATTAAAAGTTTGCTTGATGGGAAAAAAACAATGAACTCCAATGTTAGAGTCAACAGACACTTAACTAGGACAGTAAATAGCATCTTGAGTAAGAAATAGTTCAAGTTCTATTTTTAACATATAGCTAGTTCAACCTCTTTCATGCAAAAAATGGAAGATCACTTTTTAGATTAAATTTGAAGGCATAGATAATATAAGAAAATAATTTCATTTTTGCATCGATATAGTCAGAATTTCAATGAGGCCAAATTTATCAGAACACAGAAGACACTAAAGCTCAGGAAGAAATCTTTCAGGTCACAAGTGTCTTTCTAAACATGTTCCTTCAAGTGAAAAAGAACTGCCACATTTCTGCAAAGATAACTTTCATACACAACATGGGTCCTTGTAGGACACAGACACAGGAATTAGGAAACCAGTGTTAACAACCGAATTTCTATATCTCCCAGGATCTTCTACGATCACAACCTCCATAGACAAACTATGCATTTCCTATGGACCTCATTGGCAATCCCACTTGCCTATCAACAGGGGCTCTGGTTTAAGTGAAGTAGGGAGGAATGAAACTGAAGAAGAGTCAGTATCATTTATTCTAACATAAAATCCTCTAAAATCAGTTGCAATTTTGGGGAAAAACTTTAAAGAAAAAGCAATTTTACCCATACGTGAATAATTTTTGCCCCTTAAGTATTTGCTCCTTAAGTACAAAGATCAAGCTTTTGATAAGCTAGCAGAAAAAGGAAGGTGGGAAGAAGACATGTCTCCATCCATCACTGAAAGCTGTTAGAATAGACATTCATGTATATGGCTCTGTGAAATATTATATATCACAAATGTCAAATCAATCCATTATGACACGATGAGCTCTGTAAGTGTTTTGTTTCGGGAAATAGCAATTCATTGACTTGTACAGAGAACACTTGTTAATATCTTCCTTTGTGTCCAGCGATTCTGGGCTCAGGGAACACAGAAAGGAACAGACACTTAGCCCTACTCTCAGCAGATCTGTCGTCAGTCTACTAGGGGAGACACGCATGTTACAGCACTAATAAGTAAGAATGGGTATCCGATGCCTGGAGGATGCAGCCACCCTGCCTGGGGAATCCGGGGATGGCCTCAAAGAAAAGGCGATGTCTTCACAGGTGATAAAGAAGTAGTAAGAAGCAGTGCAGCAGAAGGACAAGAACAGAATAGGCACAGAGAAAAAGATGAAATCTAAAGTGAGAAGGAGGGGACATTCAAAGAACTGCGAAGAGTCTGGAAGCGGCTGGTCGAGTGTACTCGTGGGGGAGTGGTGAGAGGACAGCATGCTGCACAGGCAGGCTAGGATAAGACTTCAAAGAGCCTGCTAATGAGATTGAGCACCTGTAGTTCAGCTGAAACATTTTGTTTTCATAAATTGATACACTTCCATGTTTTGATAACACAATTAGTTACCTCTTCCCTGGTCCACCTAGTTTTCCCCAAGTGGCGCTTTCCAGACTTAGGCAGCAGCCCATCATAGTCATGATCACACATCTCAATGTCTTCATCGTCCTCGTCACTACTGTATATGCTGCAGGAATAAAAAATGGGCAGACGTGGACTGAAACCGGAAGACTTAAACGACTGGGTTACAAAATTTACACGAAGACTCAGTCTTTTCAAAGGTTACGAAGCTAAAATTTGGAAAACTTGCACGACAAGACTGTTTTCTGCGTTCTGCTGCTCTCACATTGTGTGCTGGTTCTGCTGTTAGTGGTATCCACAGAGATGGCCAAGGACCTGGCACTCGCTTATTGCTCTGCATGTTTGAACCTGCGGAGACTCTTCGGCCAGTGACAAGTTACACAGTTGGCAACCTTCCAACCAATGAAGGTTTAAGTTGAAAACTTAATGTTAAGGACAATAAAAGAAACAAGAGCCTATGTCCTTTATATAAGCACACGCTCGAAATCTTTGGCATACATCACATCATTTAAACAATATTTCTCCAAAACAACAAGCCAGTCAATTATGTCACTCCAATGGGGCTGGTGTTTTATTGACAGAAAAAGAATTCAAGAAGCAATACACCCGACAATACAATTATAGTCATCCCTTAAAGACGAGAAGATTAAGAGAATGTAAAAGGAGAGGATTTATAAAAACCCGAGAAAGGATAAGGCCATTGAGTGATCAGACTGCTTTGTACACAACATTAGTATCCAACAGCTCAAAACTGCAGGCCAGTTGATCCAACTTGTGGCCGTGATGACAATACTGTTTCCTAAGTAACTAAATGAATAATTAGGCTACTTGGCACTCTTACTTACTTTTTTGGTTGTTGTTGTTTTTTTTCCTATTTCTGACTGAATGGTATTTGACAACTCTAAAGATGTACCTAATTCAAAACTGAGGGATTTCCCCAGGTGGGTTTAAAAAGAATGCATCAGTGTTTTGAAGAGAGTCTTTTTTTACCTAGTAGACCAAAATTGAATTCTGATGACTTTTGAAGTAACTCTACACTTAGTGTTTATTAATCATATACTAAATAGATGACAGTTATGTTACAGTCATAAGATTTACAGTTTACTTTTAGTTGTAATTTTACTTATAAGATATGCTATCTTAAATTCTATCATAATATAAGATATTAATATAATATAAATGTATCTTAACTATCTTAAATTATAGTATCTTAGAAACTTCACTAAAATTTTTCATTGTAATATTGAGAAATCCAGCAAGCTGAGAACAATAAAAATCATGACAGAAAGCAACATCATAGTGCCAATTATGATTTTTAAAAAGGAAATTTATATTTATATCAGGTTGTGTCTTCCCAAACTAACTTACAAGTATATATTACTCACCCCTTACAAGTCAAGCAAAAGTGCTTTCCAAAAATCCTGAATTTGAGGTTTTTACAATTTAAAACTATTATTTTGGGCACAAAATGAAGGTCCAGGTTGCATGGTGACAAGTAGGATGTGATCCAAACCCCAAATGCCACCACAAAAGAGATCCCTAAGCTGTACTTATAAGCTACAATAATTTTTTATTTAGGGTCTATTCTTCTAAACAAGAGTCTCATTCTGTTCCCCACTGTCAATGAGAGGCTCTAAACTTCTGATTAATAAATATAATAGATTCCCACTAATAAAAAACACACACATCAGAAGATAAAATATATCTATATAGCCGTAGGTCAGCATCTTTTGAAAGGTTCACAGGGAGCTCCTTGGAAAGCCCCTTTATGAAATATCAGGAATACCAAGAAAAGCAGAGTAACCTGAAAAAGGAGTCACAGATTCAATTTACTTTAACGTTTTAGGTTTGGCTGGATCTGGAGATTTTCAGAAGTGAGAAACTACATTTTCCAAACTAGTAATTGGGCATCTTTCTCCTGGAAATAGCTCACCTCTCAGAAACAAGCAACAAATGCGGCCGCCCATAGGGGGCAGCCAACGTCAGGTGAGAAAGGGTAGGCATCGAACCGGACTAGAGTTCTGGAGGCAAAGGTGCAAGCCCTAATTCAGCCTCCACTTCCCTGCATGACTTGGACAAATCACGTCCTCTCTCTCTCAGGACCTCAGTTCCTCGCCTATACCTAAGGGCTTGGATTCTATTAGTAAGGTACTTTCCAGGGCTAATAAATGATGGTTTCACGTCTTCCGTGCTTTTTCAAAATTCAGCACGGAAGCAGAGATGTGCAAAAACAGAGTCTTGGGGGAAAACGTGGCGTGGGACTTCTGCAGGTCCTGAAGAGACCATAAGGGGGGGCAGGGCGAGCCCAGGGCTGCTCACAGTCTGCTCCGGGGGGGCCATTAACAGGTTTGGCACCTGGGCGAGCTTTTGAGCTTTGCAGGTGATGCCCTCGCTCTGAGTTGTCCCGGTAGCCTAAGTAGCACGACTAATTTCTACCAAGGACCTGAAATAACTTTTCCTTTATCTGCTCTGACAAGCTCTCAGACTCAACAGTCAGAGGACTTTCAAAGGTTGATTTCAGGCTTGATGCACTCGACTCCCCACCTGCTAGACCTGGTGTGGTTACCAGAGTACAACTATGAATATTACATTCTGTCAAGGAAACAAACCGTGCAAAGAAACGAAAAAGAAAAGAGGTGTTGGGGGTTGGGAAGAGGGAGGGGAGCGGGAGGAAGTGCCTTGTGGCCGCTACTGTGATTCTAGAAAAGGGGTTCAGACTCATTTCGCTGACCTGGTTAATAATCCCTGCCGATTTGACGCTCGCCCAGCAAGAAACGGCTTTGAGCCCGCAGCCGGGTTTCTCTTCCCCCTGAGGCAGGTTCAAGGCTCCCGCCCCTCCCGGCCGCCACCCTTCTCCGCTACCTGGGAGCTGCAAAGAACCTGCGCGGCCCCGCCCCACCCCGCCAGCAGAGATCGCGGGGCGCGGAGTCTCCACCGCGCCTCCTCCCAGCACCCCTTCCCAGCTTCCTTCTCCTCCTCCTCCCAGTTTCTGCTCTCGGGGGGAAAAAAAAAAAAATGGGTGCCTTCGGCTGCTCTGCTGTTAAGTCCCAAAGGCGAAGGTGAAACCACTTTAGGGCAGCACTCCCGCCCCGCGTGGCGGGGCCCGGGGCGAGGCGTTGGAAGCCCAAGGGCCCCCCCAGGTCGCCTCCCTTGTTCTCCGGCGCTCAGCCATGCCTAGGCGCTGCTCCCCGCCTGGCCAGGCCCGGCCTGGCCCGAGGGTGCTGCTGCACCGCCCAGGCCCACACCCACGCTCCTCGCAACTTCCCAGCGCGGCGCGGGGACAAGCGACAGCCAGTTCAAAAACAAATAAGTAAATAAAAAGCAAACAACCGAAGGAAAAGAGGTTGGATTTGCTTTGCCTCCAGGGGTTTTATACCGAGAACCTCTGAGCGAGGGTCAGCCCGTCAACCCTTCCTCCGCCCGGGCGACCTAAGGCGGAGGGAGCAGGGCGTGGGGAGGAGCGGCAACCTCAGCCGCGTCCACGTGTGCGCGCCGCGCCCGACCTCTTGCCCCAGCGAAGAGGCCGCGGGGATTGCATCCTGGTTGCGCGGCAGCGGCCTTGGGTGCTGCCCGCCTCCGTCCTTTGCCGTTGAGTGGCAACCACGACCGTCGCTGCGCTTGTCCCCGCACCCAGCGGCTCGCAGGGAACTCCGGCGCGTCCAGTCCGGCGCGTCCAGGGAAAAGCGGGAGCGCCCGCGACTGACAGTTCGGACGAGTCTTTCCCTCGTTCTCTCCCTTTTCCCCTTCGTGAGCCCACAACGTGAGGGGACTTCGCCCATCATCCCGGCGAGCTTCCCCAAGTGCGGGGACATGTGCGGTGCGGACGCGTGTTGAGTGCGTGTGAAGTGCTTGCATAAGAAATAAAAGCCTCCCAGAGTACTGTGATGAGAGCTTTCAAAACCAGGGCTTAAAACAATTTGCAAAAGTAGAAACCCTTCCAGCCCCCCCCCCCAAATCTTCCTTGCAGCCGCCTGTCAGCTGCCGCTCTTCTACGCCTCAGTAAAGAATGAATGAAATTTAAGGGAACTACCTGCAGCTACTAAACAATCCGGCATTTTCCCTATATCTGCCATATGCTCTGCACTTCCAAGTCCAAACATATCGCAGTGCATCCACCAATTACGCGGCGACTCCCTCGCCGCCGCCCGCGGCATCAAGGGACCTAGTGGGTTCCCCGGGGCTGGTGGGCGCCTCTCTGCCCCCAGCTGGAAGGTGCTGCTTTTTCGCCCCCGAGAGAGAAACGTCTCCCCGTGCAACTTGCAAAATGAGCCTCAGGGCATGCTTCCTGACGTCCTGCTATATTTCCCCGCATAGGCTCTTCCATTCATCAGTTTCACGAGCGGCTTCTGCTGCAGAGGCAGAGGCTCTAGGTCCTCGCAGGATCTGACAGCCCCGCAGAAGATCCGGGAACGCATGCCCACCTGCTCTCCGAGCGCCTGGTGCCCCGAGCGCCCCCGCCCGCGGCCGCCCGTCCGGGCTCCCCGTTACCTGTGTCGGGGTCTCCGGGCCATGGCGCGGCGGGCGCGGGGCTCAGCTGGGAGCCGCGGAAACCGCACCGGGCTGCCGCCTCCCGCTGCCCGCCGCCTGCCTGCGTCCCTCCCCGGCTGCGCAGCGGCGTTCCGCACCGCCGGGGCGAAGTTTCTCGGGAGAAAGAGGAGGAGGAGGAGGAGGAGGAGGTCGCGGAGGAGGAGGAGAAGGAGGAGGAGGAAACAGGTTGATATTAAAATGTAAACTCTGTAAACAGAGATGCCATCAAACAAAGAGCTTTGGACACTCCCCCTCCCGCCAAATCTGGCGCCCCTGCAGTGCGCACGCGCCCTGCCCGCCGCCTCCGCGGTCGCCTTGGCTGCCGCCCGCCGGGCTGCCGAGCCGGCTCGGCCGCCGCTCCCCTTCGTCTCTCGCGCCGCCGCGCTGCGCCTGGCGCGCCGCGAGGCCCGGACGGCGCGCGGGCGGGGAGCCCGGGGCCGGGGAGGGGCGGCCGGGGGCCGCGGCGGCGCCTTTTCTTGCGCAAACCCCGCTCCCGGGCAGCGGCCGCGCGGGCTCGCCCCACGTCCCGCTGCTGCCGCCTCCCCTCCTAGGCGGCCGCGCCACCGTCGCCCCGCTCAGCGTGCCCCAGGCACCAGCGCCCCGAGCTCGCCGGGCTCTGACTCACTGTCGTGGGGGCGGCCGGGGTCGGGGAAGGGGGTGGTGTACTGCTGCATTGGGGATTGGATTTTAGGTCCGGTATAAGATTCAGCTCTCTGGAGATGGGGGAATGGGGGGTAAGGAGGAGGAGTAGGGGACGGGAGCATGTGTTTTCACAGGACGTTGGGCTGGTTTTTTTGTTTGTTTTTAATATCTCTAATTTAACTTGTTAGTGACAAAGGACACTTAAATGCAAGTGGGGCTGCAGCTATCACCACTCTATATGGGGCATCCGGACGGAGCTTTCACTCCTCTCCGAGATCCTGGAGCCCACACAGCCCACGCGCCGCCTCCGTAGGGTCACCAGCACTTGACTCTCACCGGGGCACACGCCCGGCCCCACCCACCGTGCCCGGCCCCGGCGGCGCCCACCGCACACCTCTGCCCCCGCGCCACCCCTACAGCGCGCGTCCTGGGTCGCACACCTGCAAAATCCACGGGCTTCCAAACTGAACTAAGGAAACCCCACGTGCGCTGGCTTGGTTTTAAAAGTTAAGCGGTTTGTGATACGGAGGTCGGTATCCAGGCTTAGCGTAGTTTGGGGACTCAGTTTTACGAGATAAAAATCATTGAACACTTTTGTGTTCATTTAACTAGGGGCTCCTGAAGAAATAAAGGGAGAAGATAAGTGCTGAATTTATAAGGATTGATGATTGGGGGATTTTAGGGGAGTTTTAGTTTTACTTCCGTTTATAGACTTGTACCATTGGGGATTTTTTTTTTTTTTCATTCTCTGTACACACTTAATTTATTTTTCCTTTAATCTTATAAGTTTGAGACTTCTGCTGACTGGGTTTGTGGGTGTCCCATGTGCCCCGGCAGTTTAAACTTAGCTCAGAAAGCATTTTTCTTACTAAAAAAGCATTTTCTTACAGAAATGAGTCATTTTATTAAATGGTGAAGCATGCTAGGTTTCAAGACTTTATCTGGTGTTTTAAACTTTGTTTCTTAAAAATTGTAATATAGTTTAAATCCTTATCAAAAAATGTTAGTTGCTAGCAAGGTTTTAACATTACTTTCTTCCTGAGGAAAAAATAACACTGAAACAAAAATTATTGTGAGATATTTCAGTTCACAATTCTGAGACACGTCACTTGCAAGTCAATATATTTTTAAAGCCAATATTTATTTGTAGATTCTATAATAAAGTTTCTTTCTCCACGTCAAAAATAAAATAAATAATAATAAAGAACAAACATGTAGAAATTACTCCGAAAGGAATTACATTCCATCTTTGGGATTACTTTATGAATCTAACTGGTGTGATTCCCAAACTGAGCGTCTTTGGCACAGAGTATAAGAACCCTTCTGAAAATGAGTTCATGTTTCCCAAGATGATTAGGAGGTACAACTGCTCTATGATTCTTAAACTCCTTTTAGGTAGAAAGGTATCAAATTCAATGGTATTTCCTTTGTTCACTTTGTGCATCATTTTTCTATGTGTTTTGAGATTTATTATATTTTCATATCCCAGACAGATATTTTGGGATATAGTTTTATATTTTTCCTCATATGTGTAATGTAAGCATAATCCAATAAAGAGTATGTATGCAGTGATTCTTAGTAGGCTAATTTGGGATATATTGCCTCCTGATAAGTATATGGAAGGATAGAATCAAATGGAGTTACCATAAATCCTTGTATAGATGAAAATATATTTTCAAAACCGTTAGAGAATGTTTACTGCAACTATACATTTCTCCCCTCCACTTACAATTATTACAACTGCATTTCTAGATGAGAACTTTATATAGTTCATGACTCTTAATTTTTTTTTTTAAAGATCTGCCACATCAGTTATTTTAGCTGGGGCTGGGCTGGGATAGGGCAAAATTCAGATACGGACTTTTATTTGCATTGCATTAGACAGGGGTCAGCAACTTTTCTGTAAAGGGCCAGACGGTAAATGTTTTAGACTTTGTGGGCTATATTGTATGGTTTTTTTTTCTTTCCTCCTTCTTTTTTTAAAATAATTTTTTGAAAATGTATGAAAATGTATTTAGCTCGAGGGCTGTATCCAGCCTGCAGGCCAGAGTTGGCCAACGCTAGAACAGTGGTCTTCAGTCTTCAGTGTGTCACAAACACTGAGTGTTCCCGTGAAAAGTATACAGTCCCAGGCAGTGCCCCTAGAGACCATGATTCAGTAGGTCTGAGGTAGGGCCTAGGAATCTGCATTTTAAACAAGTACCCAAATGGTTTTCATGGAAGTGCTTTCTAGACAACGCATTGACAATCTCAATATAAGAGAGACAGCAAGAGGGTTCAATACACTTTTACCTTTGCCAGTTGTTTCTCACCACCTTCCCCCCACCTCATTCTCTTGCACCTCTCCTTGGCCAAGGATTCAGTCCCTCCAGTCCAAAATAATTTAAGTCTGTGAGAAAGTTGATGCCAGTGACCACAGGGCTGTGGCAGCCTATTGTTTCTTCCTTTACTGCTAAACTTCAGCCTCAGATTTGAACTTGAAAGGAATCACTTACCACTCCCTGATCATCATTGGGATTCTCCCCCGTGAGAAAGCAAGCATTTAAAGCATTTTGCTTTACGCTAACCATCAGAGAATGGCTGAAAGGAAGAGAGAAGCATAAAAGGTACAAATGTCAGCTTTTTTTGCTTCTGACTGTTGAGAAATCCTGAGCATGGGGTGGACCTTTAGTACCTGTGGTCATCAGTGTCCCAAAGACAAGGGAGGCTTGTCAGTGGTGGGGACAGACCGCCTTCTGGGGCCCCATGTCTCTACAGCCCACCTCTCCTCACCTCAACACATTTTAGTTCAGAGCATTATTTAAAGGGAAATAATTACAGTAAACACCAAATGGTGACAGTACAGACAATTCCTGATCATTTCAGTTAATGAATGACAGCTGTAGCATATAGAATTGAAATCCATACGTTTGAGATAAACCTCACGCCAGCTCACAGCAAGTCTTTTAATAATAACAATGGGGGAAGTGCTACTTTAGTGTAATATGTTTCATAGAGCCTCTATATTAGATAGTGACCAAATATATTTTTATCTTTAAATGATTTCTGGGTTTGGCACCTCATTTGGCATTTCCACCCTCCAGATGGTATGTTCCTCGGACAAACAACCTGCCTATTTTCATCACCATTTGAACTGAGTGTTGGTTAAAAGATAGGAGTTTTTCCATGATAAAGGAAGGGTATTTCAGAGGAAGAGAAAACTGTGAGCAGAAGCACAGGATCAGAAATCACAAGGCATATTCCAAGCACAGGGAACGAGGAGCTGTCTAGATTGCCTGGGGCAAGAAGAGCTTTGAAGGCCGGATTAGAGGATTAGAGTGTGGTGTGTTGAATGCAAGAGCTATATTTTCAGAGCTGTGCATTTGGAAGATTAATCTAATAGCATGGTCAGACAGACCGTAGTCAGAAGAAGAAGATGAAGGGGAAGAGTTCAGTTAATTGGTCTGGACTAGGACAGTGACCCTAACTGGAATGAAAAGGAGGGGGTAGATCAGAAGAACACTAGCTGGGCAGAACCTTCAAGATTTAGCAACTGATTGGCGGGCTGTTGGAGGCGCCATTCATAGAAATAGGGAAGTTAAGAGGGGAAGAGAAGTGTGCGCTATGGAGATTCAAAGAGGAGAGTGAGTTTAGATTTCAGTATGTTAAGTTTGTGGTTTCTTATGGAAGTGATCCGGGTACAGTTGTTCAGCAGGTGGCAGAGAATGTGGGACCCCTGCCTACTGGAGAGGTCAGACAAAATTTTGTGAGCCAGTTGTTAGACACAGACATGATTAAAAATTAAATGTTATAAAACTACAATTAAATATATTGTATGGTAAAAGGTAATAAATATTTAAAAGTCATAATCTCCTTCTTTTTGCTACATTTTACTAGTATTATGCTCTCGGGGTAATTTCCCCAATACATCTGAATGATGGAAATACTATATAATGTATGCTAATGTGCATATCTTCCCAATTTTGTGTTCAGTCAAGTCATGCGGGTAGCTGAGCTTGGCTATGGTTGGAGTATTTATACCACGAAAAGTGACAAATGCTACAAATAAGGGTTCCCCAGCCCCCAGAAAACCTGTTGTTAAACATTTACCAAGGCAACACCGGAGAAATACTCTGTTTAAGAGCTATCTGCATGAAGGCAATAATGGCCCTATATTATGGATTTGCTAATACGCATTTGTGTAGAGAGGTGGTCAAGGGAAAGTCTTTGGAGAATATTTAAGAAGTTGAAAAAGTGAGGTTGAGATTTATCATAGGGGCTAGGTGAAGAGACCTGTTGAAGAGGAAAGAAAGTTTTTTAGACACGCATACATAAATGTTTTTGCCTTTTCTTCTTTTGATAGAATTCTATATTTTGTCAACTGATTTTGAAAAGTTTTCATTTACTTTGAGAAAAAAATATTTATTGGGCAGTTCAAACATTTTTGACTGTGACTCATAATAACAAACCCATTTAACCTCCCATGTCAACACACATACACACACACACACACACACACTCACTCTCTCTCTCTCTCTGTCTCTCTCACCCTCACTTAGAGCTAAAAAAAAGTTTTATAAAACTATTACCTCATACTACCAACCATGCAATCTATTCTATTCTTTTTCTTTTTTTTTTAATTTATTTACTTTACAGAGAGAGAGAGCACAAGTAGGCAGAGTGGCAGGCAGAGGGAGAGGGAGAAGCAGCAGGGAGCCCAATGCGGGGCTCGATGCCAGGACCCCAGGACCATAACCTGAGCTGGAGGCTGACGCTTAACTGACTGAGCCACCCAGGAGCCCCTATTCTATTCTATTCTATTTTATTCTATTCTATCCCATCCCATCCATCCGATTCCATTCCATCATATTTTAAATACATCCTGGGCATGAAATCTGCCTTGTTTTTGTGGATTATTGTTATGGATACTGAACCATAGTTTGAAAAATGCTGCTGAGAGGTTGAAGGCCTTACCTCTTTCTGCTTTAGGAAATTGCTCACCTTTTCCCAAGTGATAGTCCTATCTTTTCAAAGCTTTGAGGAAAAGTCCTGAAAACCAAGGGCCCCTGGGTGGCTCAGTTGGTTAAGTGTCTGCCTTCGGCTCAAGTCATGATCCCGGGGTCCTGGGACCAAGCTCCTCCTTCAGGAGCCTGCTTCTCCCTCAGACTCTGCCTGCCCCTCCTCCTGCTTCTGCGCTCCGGCACATGCACTCTCTTTCTCTGTCAAATAAATTCTTTAAAAAAAAGTCCTGAAAACCAGTTTACAGAAGTCATTTTTCTCCCATCTCTTCTCACAACTGTTCTAGTCAATTCGCCCGCCCTCTCCACACTCCCCCCACATATGTTATAAAAGTAAAATAGCAGATTTCAAAGTCAGTGGACAAAATATCAAGCTTTTATTAATAGAGATCTTAACAACAACAACAACGGTAACACCTACGGGCTTACTGGAGTAACTAAGTTACAAGACACCCAAGCCAGGTTCTTTGAATGTACAGGCAAGATACAACTTCTCTGAGGCTCATATTCCAAACTTTCAAAATGTGGAGATTACAGTAGAGAGCTTTAAAGGTGCTTCCAGCCCTTAATTCCCTGTTTCTCCCTAAATACCTGGGCAGGCCATTTTACCTTTATCTGTTTTACAGTGTTTCCACAGTTCCTTTTTACTGGCAAACACATGGAGACTATCTACTCAGTGTCGGGCACCGTGCAAGGCATGGGCTTGCTGACACAAGAGGGCCTTTGCTCGAGAATTCTTGCACATTCGGGGCCTCTTTTTCATGCCTATCGTCACAACCTCCTTCCAGACGATCATCGCTTCAGCCTAAACTAGCACAACACCCCCTCACTAATGTCCTCCCCTCTGAGCTCGTTCTCCCCAGCCTATTACCACCTCTCTGCCAACACAAGCTCACTGTAACCCCTTTTGGCAGTTTAGTCATCTGGTTAAAAATCCTTAACTGGCCCCTAATGTTGGGCAGATAAGATCTGAACTCTTTAACTTGGCATTTTCTGGTTTGAGCTGGCTTTGGCCTCTGTGCCTACACAACCTTACCCTCAGGGGTGAAGGTATTTAATAACTGGGATGGCTCAGGTACTGACCAATCAAATTGGGCGGCGGCCACAGGCACCCTGGAAAGCTTGACTGGGACGCGCAGGCTGAATGTGTTCCTGCTTTACAGCGCATGTCACCTTCCAACCTTATCTTCTACTAGGCCATTCTGCTTCCTCCCCAAGAAGCCATTGGCAATCTCGGCCTTTACTTACACCATGCCTCCCACCTGCAACGCCTTCCTTCCTCCTCCTTGCTTACTTAAGTGCCCCCCATCTTTCAGGCTCTGCTCCAAACTGCCTTCTGAAGTTCTCCTAGGCTTCCCCTCTCTACAATCACTGCTCCCACCTGTGAGTCCTGTTAATACCCACCTTGCCTGCCTTTTATTGAGCATCCGACTCTATTACCCTCCTTTGTTATTTATTTACTTCCTTTAGCTATATCTTTAATTATTATAATGTGCCTTATCTCATCTTGTGTCTTGATTATAAACTAGAGGGGAGAGACAGTATCTTCTATCTTTCTTTCTTTTTTTTTAAGACCTTATTTATTTATTTGACAGAGAGATAGAGAGCACAAGTAGGCAGAGCAGCAGGCAGAGGGAGAGGGAGAAGCAGATTGCCTGCTGAGCAGGGAGCCTGATGTGGGGCTTAATCCCAGGACATAACCTGAGCTGAAGGCAGGTGCTTACCCGGCCGCCCCCTTCTGTCTTTCTATATGCTTAGTTCTAGGACTGGGTCTTGCACACAAATATGCACATAAATGTTTTGTGCAATAACAATTGATGAGGAATTAGTTGAAGCTGTTGTGTGTGTGTGTGTGTGTTTAAAATACACTTAATAATGCCTTACTTTGGGTTTTAGAGTTTGCAACAGGCTTTTCCATATATTACCTCATTCAATCCTTATAGCAATTCTTGTCTTTCTGCCTATGTTTTTCGTTTTGTTTTGTTTTTTTCCCTCTAGATATTACTTTTTCCATTTTTGGGTGGGGGTAACTGAAGTTGAGAGAGGTGAAATGATTTACCCAAGGCCACACAGATAATAAATTGAAGAGTGTCCTTCCTCTCTCTTCCCCCCCCCCCCATCTGAACCTGTAGTCTAAGGAAGGGATGGAGGAAGGAAGGGAGGAAGGAAGAAAGGAATAGCTTTAGGGTAGTTATTGCTGTTCTTTGGCCCTTCACATCAAGTGGACTACATAATTTAAAATGTCAACCTGTTAGGTTAAAGTATACTGTTGCTCTTCTCTTTCCATTTAAATGTATCGCTAGAAATATAAAAAGTTTGTAGAAGTATAAAGCCAATACTACAATATTGTGTCATCTATGAATATTACATATTTTGATTTACTTTTCAATGTTAGTTCTAGGAAATAAATAAAATAGTTAACTGGCCTATGAAAAAAGCCATTCTCAGAATTACCGTATTTTGGTTTAAATATTTGTGTTAAGCAAAACATTTTACTTTTCATAAAGAAAATATCCTTTGGAAAAAATACATCCAATTGTTTCTAATCCTTTGGATTAAAATTTTGAAAAACTTGCAAAGTGAGAGCTCTTTGGGAATGTGGGGAAGCTCATCTGATCCTGTTTTAGGGTAGAGCCTGAGCGAGAGAACTTTTGTAATGAAAGGCAATATTTTGTTGAAAAATATCAGGTACTTCAAAGTTCTCCTACCAAAGTTTTAATTTCTTTTTTAGTCGAGATTGTATATAGTTTCTTTTCTGAAAGCCCTGTTGGTGCTTTTTCTTTCTTTTAAATACCTGAGAGTTTAAGATATCTTCATAGAACAAATGCATACGCAAACTACCTCGAGAAAGAAGTTACTTTTAATCTTTAGACTACTGCACTTTTTATTTAACAATTTGATTTATATAGATATATGAAGGAACTGTTACTAATGTTTAAAATTAAAAAAAAAAGAACCTCATTGCAATGTTCTTAGGGGTACTTTTAACTATATGAATATCAGAACTTTCACGACGGTAATGTTGATTCAAATCCCAAATAGTAAATAGATTCCTTTGAAAATGTAACATGGGAACAGATTTTCTTGATGCAAAACCCGATACAGTTCCTGTGTGCTGGTCTATAGTCTTGTGCCATGTGATGGATTTATTGGATCCTTTTGAAGACTGTCAACAGGTTTTGCATAGAATGACTCATTCAGGAGAACATGCCAGACAAAGTATTGAAATTAGAGCAGGCCGGGTTGTTGGTGTCCTCTCGCGGCAAATGGCATAGCTGCCCTTTCAGTGAGTCGAAGCAGGAACTTGGGAGTCACCCTAAATTTTCTCTGCCCCAAGATCCAGTTAAGTACAAATTCCTGATAAGTTTACTTCTTTGACATTTAGCCAATGATTTCTCTCCTTTTTAATCCCTCCTACCACCACTTCAGTTGAGACATTTATCTACCCCCTGAAGCTTAGTTAACTTCCTTAAAAGTCATTCTGTTCACAGTTGTCAGACAAAAAATTTGTAAACACAGCCCTGGCCATCAGAATCCTTGGCTTGAAATCCTGCTTGTGGACTAGACTTTCAGGGTCATCCAGAAACTGCTTTCAGAGGACACATGCCTCCCTTACCACCTTCGCCAATGTCTCCTTCACCCTAAAACACAACCTCCCTACAGGTGAGGAATCATATAGCCTCCTATGATGTTTAAGCGCTAGTCAGAGACCACTGCTTGTCTGCTGCCCCATGTGCCATGGGGATCCGTGCTCCAATACCTTGCTCATTCTGATCCTCTGCTTGCCCTCTCCCCGCTTCCTTCTTTAGTGACTAATTCCTGCTTGTCATTCCGGCCTCCCTTTAGAAGCCTTCTGCTTGAGAACGTCTTCCACGGAACACTGCGAATGTCTCAGTGCCTCTAGCCAAGTACTTACATTAGGTCTGAACTTGGTTTCATGTCTCTCTCGTGTCCGCTGGACCAGTGGGTCTCACGGTTTAGAAGCGTAAGAACTGCCTTTCAATGCGCAGACTCCTAAATCACCACTGTTCAGAGTCCAACTCAAGAGGCCTCTCTGGGATCCAGGAATCTGCATTTTTTAATAGGCAGAATCAGGTGATGCCGATCCTGTGGTTTAAGACAAAGGCACCTCAGAGACCAGAGTTTTGGGTTCTAGTACCTTCTGTGTAACAGGTCATTTTTATTTCACAGACATTCCATAAGTATTTGAGGCACGGAATTAGAGTAAACATAGCTTTTAATTCAATAGTTATGTCAATTTTAGGATTTGGGGGGCCCTTGCTTGCCTCTCTACCAAAAAAATTCCTGCTTTCTCTCTGGCTGTCTCAGAGGTAGTAGCACCCTGAAAGATCTTAGTAATTAAGAAACTGAGACTCAGATCAGTGAACAATTAAAATTTGTCAATAAAATGAAATGTGATATTATCTGTGATTTTCCCCAGCTACATAGATAATTGGGTTTCCTGTGGAACAGTGCCGCCAAATAAAATTTAATGCCAGCCATGTATATGCTTTAAAAAATTTTTGTGGCAATGTTTTAAAAAGGAAACAGGAACAGATATCCCTAATTGTAATAATGTATCTTATTTAACCTAATATATCCAAAATATTATCATTTCAATGCATAAATAAGTATTAAAAATTATGAAGAAGATATTTTGCATTCTGTTTTGGTACTAAGTCTTTGAAATCTGGTTTGCATATTACATTTACAGCATATCCCAACTCAATGGTAATTTTCATCAGAAATATTTGTTCTGTTTATAGATTTCATAAAATGTACAACTCAAAAAGTAAATTTACGTATCCGAATTATTTCAAACATACCTAAAAGTTTTTTAGTAGCTGAAGCAAAAGTCAGATTTTAAATTTAATATTAGATTAATGAAAAACAACTAAAATTTAAACTGCAGTTCTTGGTCACACAAGCCACAGTTCAATTGCTCGATGGCCATATGTAGCTAATGGCTGCAGAGCATGAAATTGTTCAAGGTCAAATACTTATCAGTAAGCTATCTTCAAGCTATTTATACTTGTTCTCATTGTTTCCTTAAGGGTCAGATTTTCAGAATTTTGAATAATGAAAATAAGAACATTTTTTCTAATAGGTTCCATTTAATTATTCAACTAATTATATACTAATATCAACTAATTATTTAAGTAAAAGTTAGACTTTTACTTAAATACTTAACATTTACCTTAAAAGACTAAATAGGCTGACGGGGTCAGTGACAGTAGGCAGGGTAGCAGGAGGGCAGAAATACATATCTGATTTAGAGTTCGAGACCCTGAATTTTCCCAACAATCCCAAACAAACTGTACAACTTTGGGCAAAATGCTTAATGTTTAAGCCTGTATCTTCATCTATAGAATGGAGATGAAACCTATTTTATGCATGACCCTACAGAATCGAAGTGAGAATCAAGTGGATAATATATTTCTTTTTTTTTTTTTAAAGATTTTATTTATTTATTTGACAGAGAGAGATCACAAGTAAGCGGAGAGGCAGGCAGAGAGAGAGGGGGGGAAGCAGGCTCCCTGCCGAGCAGAGAGCCCGATGTGGGGCTCGATCCCAGGACCCTGAGATCATGACCTGAGCCGAAGGCGGAGGCTTAACCCACTGAGCCACCCAGGCGCCCCTGGATAATATATTTCAAAGTATTTCATAAACTGTGGATAACTTATTTTTAGAACACAAATATGGTTCACAACCTTTTAATCGAAACACTACACTAGTAGCTACCATTTATTAAGCAACTGTTATGTGGCAGGCACTTTGTGGGCTAATTCCCAAAGCATCCTTGCCAGGTAGGTGATATGATCTCCATTTGACCGAGAAAGAAACAGAGCAGTTTAGAGTTTAAGTACATTTAAGTACATTTTCAAATTTACATGACCTTTAAACTTCAGAGCCAGAATTTTAACCCAGGCATTTTTGATCCCAACGCTGTGAGCTTTCCTAGAAACTTTAACTCCACCACTCTCCCTCCCCTCACCCCCAGTAAAAAAGGTGAGGTCCCTAAATTTCTTTTCAGTCGATGGTATAAGATAATCCAATGACGATTTTTGGAAATAATGAGTGAGCTGAGAATATAACTCATTTGGAGAGGGGTTGTGGAATTTAACCCATTGCAGCAAACAGAATGAAGAATAACTCCGCAGAGATTTTTGAATAAGGACTTATTCCAGATAATTTCCCAGAGAAGGAGTACGTGACTTTCTGAGGTTGGTAATTACTGACATTTCTGGCATTGAGCCAAACCTGGAGCCATAGGAATTAGTTGGCAGTGATTAGACATATGCTCATTAAAGAAAACAACTGGGCTTCAGTAGTATGGCAGTCAGGTTTCATGTAAATCTAAACCCTTGTCCTTTATGGAATATATAACATGATGTTCAGAGAAGAAAGGGAGTCAACGGTAAACACTCAAACCATCAGAGGTGACCAGTGCTGAAGTCGGCCACTTCCAAAAATCAGGCAGGTCAGGCTCTAATAAGTCACATAGTTTAGACACCCTTTTGAGCCCCTATTTGTACCCAAAAGGAGGTAAGGCAGCTCTCATCACGTGGCTTACAAAATTTATGTTGCTGTTGTATATAGAAATAAATCATATTTGTCTACTTTTTCTTCTGGGATTGATGCAAATGTTCAAGTTTCACAGCGAGCCGAGTATCACGTTAGCCATGCCATGTTCACATAAGCAGAGAATCCTATTGCTTCACTGGAGGCCAGCAACCACTGGGCTTACTCTGTGATGGCCGTGGTACATGGGGTCACCCTGCCCATCACCTCCGCAGGAAAGAGTCTCCCCATTGCCCTGACTACTAGCTCCCTCTCCTGGGCGCGAGGCAGGCCAGCCCCCACTGCCCCCACCCACTTACCTCATCGTGTTTCCTAGGCAGCCAAGAGGGCAGCACAGTGGGAAGGCCTTGAAGGCCTCCTCCACTGTCAGCGGGGACAACATCAGCAGCAGGGGGCAGCCACCAGGAAGTCCTTCAATGTTAGCGACAAAGATGAATGTGACAAGTTTCTGCTCTGACAGAGCTCAGCGACTGGGGGGCCAGCTCGCAGTGATTACCATACCCTGTACATTATGTTCCTAGGAGAGAGCTCAGGTTACCATAATTACAAAACAACCAGAGAAGGTGTCGGAGAGGACTTGCCCTGTAGAGCCCAGGCCAATGTGTTTTTAGTCGACTGGCCCATCCAGATGCTTTACCCGTCCAACTTGCACATCGTAACCCTAGGGTTATATCAGACTCCTTTTCCAACTATTGCCTTGAATTAAATGAGCATATTGATCCATTTATAACCATTACCCCTTAGTGTGTTTTTGTTTTTGAGTTGAGGGTTTGGGGAAGAATGGGCCCGGATGAGACACTGGAGCGGAAAGCCTCATTCAGTAGTAAATAAATCCTAGTAAGCGCAGCCCGCTCGGTGGACGTGGGAAGAAACCTAGAGGTAACCTGGCCTCTTCAGGTTTGCTTAGGTCCTAGCCTGCCTCCAATAAATGAAGTACCCAGAACATGCACATGATAGTCAGCACATTGTAAAATGTTTTAAAAACATTTTCTTCAGGGACGTCTGGATGGCACAGTCGGTTGGGCGACCGGCTCTTGGTTTCAGCTCCAGTGGTGATCTCGGGATCGTGAGATCGAGCCCGGGATCGGGCTCTGCGCTCAGTGTGGAGCCTGCTTCAGCTTCTCTATCTCTCCCTCCCCTTCCAGCCCATTCTTTCTGTCTCTCTCTCTTAAATAAATAAAATATTAAAAAACAATAAAGCAATAAAATAAATAAAATAAATTTAAAAACCACTTTCTTCAAACACATATGCTTTTTTGGATATCATTGACGTCTTTAAAATTATGTATCAGATTCTTGTTTTCCTTATTGTGAAGTCATGCCGATGCCCCTTGTGAGAGCAACTACTACCTGAGTGCAGTGTGTTAATCCATTGATGGTATCAGGACCTCTGTGTGTAGTTTCCTATCCTGGGATGAACTCCATGTTCAGGCGTGTGATCTCAAAGGCTTATTTACTTTGGCTGACCAAGAGATTAGCTTCTGCAATTACCTCCTGGAAGGAATAAAACTTTGGGTCAATACGAAAAATGCCATTTTCACATTGCTTTTCCATCTCAGTAGAGTGCTAAAAGAACCTTGATTTTGGAGGTAGCCTTGCACAGTTTAACTGAGGGCTTTCCAATGAGATCATGGCTTGGCAGTCACCAGGCAAAAGAGTAGGATTTCTAGGAGACTCTGGTCTCATCTCTGGGGTTGGCGCAGTATCCCTCCTGCTGAATCCTTCTGGTTAGCAAGTTACAACTTTGGGGATGGTGCTCCTAGGGATCCAGAAACCTAGTAAGATCTCGCCTATGCCCTGTTTTCTTTTCACATTCCCCGGCCCCGGCGTTTGGACTGGGTTTGATTTGGAAAAGAAGCTGCCTTCGGAGCCATGTTTCCCTTTGAGAAAACCAGGCTGATCTGAAGGTAGGTGAATCTGGAGGCAAAGACAGAAGCTGACAACCCTGAGCCAACTGAGAAATCTGTGGAGGGTGCTTCTCTTCAGGGGCCACATACGACATGCGTGATCGGAAAGACAATGTTACCTTAGGAGTATGTTGGCAGATAGCTTATCCATATAAAGTATCCTGAGCCTGTGTGAAAGTTCATCGAAGGAAGGATCGGGGAGTGGAACCAGCTGTATGCATAGTGTTTGTGTACTAAAAGTTGATCTAATTTCCCTTCCCGTGTTTATATTATATTATATTTATATAAACCCATGTTTATATATATATTATATATTCAATAGTATATTAAATACTACCAGTATGCTGTCTTACACATTTTTATCAGCCACAACTTTCTTTCATTAAAGGTTTTTGGTTGATTTTTTTTCACCTTACTCCAGAGCTCCTAATGGAGAACACTCGCAATCTAGTAAGTACTAAACATTCAAAGTGTATTTTGGGGGTTCCCGACCTGGGTCTGGGGGTAGACTTTAGGGGACATTTTAAACTGCATGTAAATTATAATGAATATATTCATTTCATTTTTAAGGGGAGAATTTCCACAGTCATTTGATTCATGAGGTCATTGGTGGACCCCAAAAGTGAGCTAGATGATTATGTGTTGTTTTATAGAATGAGTTTAATTCTGTCTCAGGGCATGGGTTGGAAAGCAGGCAGAAATCCTCATCCAAATCTAGTTTTTAAATAACTGTTCAGTCCATAAGTGTGAATTTGGTAAAATTACAGTCAAGTATGTCATCTGCTACATACAAAGATGAGAGATAAGTGGAAATATTATTTTTGCAATCATTAAAAATAAAATCACGTACTTTCTTCCAAAACTTAAAAAAATTTCTATTTCAAAGAATTGGGCCTTTTTTTGATTTCCAAAAAAGATGAGCCCTTGTGTAACATTTGAGTATAAGAACAGAGTTAACCTTTTCCTCTCCCCAGAAATAAATATTAAACTAAAGCGAGTCAGAATTCTAGTCACAAGCTTTTATTTTTTGCACTTGAAGAACTGAAAGCTTTCTCTGTTTGTTATTTTCTGAGGGAGGGGGTTTCCTGTGCGTCTTTCTGAAGCTCTGGGGATCCCCTCATCTTTTCAGTCCCAGCTACCTTTTCCTTCACAGCAAGCATTCTTTGGGCCACTAAGGGCTCCCGTGGCCACCGTTTGCCACCCCCTGGCAGAGCTATCTGCAATTTTTCTTGACTGAATGAGGGCACTAAAGCTAAGGAAAGAGATTGTTTGGCAGGGTCATGAGAATCCAGGAGGGAACAAATGGGGGCTGGTCCAGCATGGGAGGCAGCACAGGGACTAGGGTCTTGGCTGGGCCTTGGCGGGGCCTCTTCCAGGAAAAGAGTTCAGGGCTCCGGCACCTCGGTCTCTTGCTGCAATTCCAGGAATGACCACTGGGGCATTGGGTCCACCTGTCAATTTGCATTCTCCCCGAGGTGGTAATGTAGGAAATCTAAATCCTGTATCAGTTTTTCAAACTATTACAGCTACGAAAGATGCATTTTTCTTTTATGCCCGATATCCTAGACTTTAAACATCATGAGTGGTGTTTTAAATGTATTATGGGTGCAGAGCACATCATTGTAGTTCAATAAAGAATTCTATGTCTAATCACACCTCCAGACATATTTACCGTAATTTTCCCAGCTGATATAGTTTAATTAATGATATAAGGACATAATTACACGTTTCAGTGATCTTTCACATATTTACAGGAACTGCTGTAACTAGCTTAATTAGAGTCATTATGTAAATAGCTGATAATGCACAACAAATTACAGAAAAAAAAGTCTCCTGGAGTCTGGCATGTTCATTTTCTAAGCAAGCTTAGAAAAGGAAAACATTTCCATCTGGGGATTAGAGTTAAGAAGACATGGCCTCTACATTTTGTTGTTCCCGAACCAGGCAGAACATAACTGTTGGAGGTTTAACAGTTAACTTTTCTTCCTTTTGTAGTTCGGTTGCAGACCTCATGTCCGTTGTTCTATGAAATTGCTCATTCTGTTCTGTCACTGGCTCGAGTTTCACGATGAGTTTTCTGTCACGTTGGTTGCGTCCTGCACTCGCTGAGGATGGGAAGGGTACTTAGGGAAAAGGTTGACAGATCTCACACATCTTTTTCATTTCCTTTCTGGTCCTTGAACTGATATCTTCTGTTTTCATCCATCACACTCATGCACAAAGAAGTTTCTCTGGATCAGGCTCTCAGGGCTCTGTAGGGAAACGCATCCTTGGAGGGTCTGTCATTGATGTTCTACTGTGCAGTTCTAATTCTCGTTTGCCCAGGGCTCAATTCCTTTTGATGTTGCCTTTCCTATTGAAGTGATCAGTCTTTTAGTCCCTGAGAGGAAGCAAGAGCCTCCTTTTAAAGAGAAATAATGCCCCTCCTTAATCAGCTGCTGTGTTTCCGTTGATTGACATCCGGCCCGCCCTCTCCCTGTCTTTTTACCTTGGGTGACTGCTAGACCCATGTCCTTGTCCTTCTTGGGTAAGAAGACTTCAGGCAATTCAACTGAGCCAAGAGAAATATCAACCTTAAGTAGTGTATTGGGTCGAATTTTATTATAATTTGCTCCAAAGAGTGACTCTTACATGCTTTGCACATTCACCCTCTGCCTGTTTTCAGTCTTTTACCTGCCCTGCCTCGTTCCTACTGTCTCAGCTCAGGAAGCCTCTCCCACGGTCCTGCCAGTCTCCTGAGTGTCCTGTGAACACATTCCAGAACTTATGTGGTATTTTTTTTTTTCCTTTTCAGTCTCCTTTTCTACTGGATTTTACCCGTTTTGGAGGTCCTTCTTGAGTTCACCTTCTGCATGAAGCCCTTCACTATTAGTCTCAATTTCTTTCTCTTCCAAGACATAATCTATGCATGTAAATCAATTAATTCTGTACCGTCATGCACCATGCACCCATCCCTTCTCTCCAGCCAGATGGAAGGCTCTTGAAGGAGGGAGGGTTGTGTCTGATACTTCTTTATGCCCCACCAGTGTTGGTTACACAGCAGGCATTTAATAAATCCCCATTAATGATTCAAGCGTAGTAATCAAGTGTGTTTAATCTGCATGTGGCTGTGTAGGCTGGGTATGCACAACTCTAGGGGCATCATTGAATATCAGCTTTGCAATACGTTTTACTATCATGTTGGGCCCTTTTTTCTCACTGCTTCTTGCCGTAGTCACTGATGTCTCTAGCTTTACCCTTACCAGTTAGGCTCACTCTGCCAAATGTGCAATTAGTCAATTCTTCTCCACAGTAAGATCCAGTATCCTCCCTTGAGGAATTCACAGGATAATAGGAGATGCAGACATAGAGATAAATCATTGCTAAATCTTGTAATGATCAAAGTTTGCAGAATGTATAAAGAAGATGTGGCATAGAGATAGATATAAATATATACGTGGTGGAATATTATTCAGCCATCAAAAAGAATCTTGCCATTTATAGCAACATGGGTGGAGCTGGAGTGTATTATACTAAGCAAAATAAGTCAGGCAGAGAAAGACAAATACTATATGATTTCACTCCTATATAAGAGACAAAACAGATGAACATAGGGGAAACTAAAATAAAGAGAGGGAGGCAAACCATAAAGACTCTTAACTATAGAGAACAAAGTGAGGGTTGCTAGAGGGAGGTGGGCAGGGAATGGGCTAAATGGGTGATAGGTATCGAGAGGGTACTTGTGATGAGCCCTGGATGTGATAGGTGCTGAATCACTAAATTCTACTCCTGAAACTAATATTACACCATATGTTAACTAACCATAATTTAGATAAAAAGTTGAACATTAGAAAAAACAAAACAAAATAAAATAAAATACTGTATTCCAGTAGAAAAAAAAGTGTATGCAGGAATTACGGAAGTGGTGTGGGCAAGGAAGTAACATTTAAATTGTAGAATTAACAAGACTAACTGAATGTTGGGCTGAGAAGGGGATGGAGAAGGGGATCTAGGTCGCTGCTAGGTTTCTGGCCTGTAGACTTCATAAATGATGATGCATCTTGTGAGAGAGGTAATTCTGGATAAGGAGGACAGGGTTTGAGGAGAAAAAGACATTCGAGGGCCTTTGGAATGCCTATGAGAGATGGAGAGATGGGAGATGCCAAGTGAAGTATCATTGAGTTAGTACAGGGAGATGGAAAAATGAGGAACATCAACATCATCTGCACGTGGGTAGGGGTTGTGTAGGGTGTTTAGCTTTCAGAGAGAGAGAGAGAGAACAGGATGAGAAAGAGAAGAGGCCAAGAGGAGAGTCACTAGGGTGGTGGGAGAAAATGGAGCAAGAGTAGAGTATGGGCAGAGGAGGCCCAGGAGCTCAAGGTGCCACAGGCCAAGCTCTAAGAACTGAGGATAGCCCATTTCCAGATCTTGCTTTAAGCAATCAACAGGGATGATTTCTAATAACCACATCCAAATGTCAGTCTAAGCATGGCATTTTCTTTGCATGTGAAGTGAATGGATAAACATTCCTTTTCTAAACTTTTTCTTACATTATTTATGTGTAGAGTAAGTCTCTTGGTGAGTTGTTACCTGTTTAGTAGGAAAATTGAGTTAGGATTAAATAAGGAAACAGGTGTCCCTTAACTGAATATGGAGAGTAGGCTGAGGTGTAAGAACTGACAGTGAGGTGAGATCATCAGGACCCACTGGTGGGCAAAGACGAGACAGAATTGCTCATCTTGTTCACAGCCCTGCCCCGACGGCCAGTTTCCTGTTACAGTGAGCCGTGCATGGCTCCCTTGACCCCAAAGCCCTTGGCAGCAAACCCATCCCCTTCCATTTTTATAGTCTTTTATCTCCACTATCCTCCGCTCTGCTTGCTCAAAGTCTGTTTTAAGTGTTTATCACATTGTTGCTTTAGAATTTCTCACAAATGGCTTTAAATACCTTCTATATAATTATAATTCTGAAGTTTTATCTCCAGTCTGGATCTGTCTCTTGAACTCCAGACTCATGTAGCTAAATGCCTGATTCTCATCTCTGGATGCTTCCAAGTCTTTCCTTTCTCAGTAAATGACAGCTTCATTCTTCCAGTTATAAAAGTTGGAGGTTTTCCTTGATTTCTCTCTTCATAATCCACCCAGCAATCTTGTTGGCTCTATCTTTAAAACATATCCAGAATGTGATCACATCTCACTATTTTCACTGCTATAGCTCTGTTAATGGCCACCGTCATATCATCTCTCACCTACAATATTATACTATTTTAATGGGCTGCCTTCAGTCTAGTTTCGGCACAACAGCCTGAACCCCTTTTTTTCCCCCTAAGGTACTGAGTATTCCTTTAATATATCTCTATGGCTCAGAGAGAGAATTTTTCACACATTGCTTAATTATTAAGTGATAAACCAATTTTTTAATTTCAATTTTTATTTAAATTCTAGTAAGTTAACATAAATGGTAAAATTGGTTTCAGGTGTAGAGTTTAGTGATTCATCACTTACATATAACACCCACTGCTCATCACAAGTGCCCTCCTTAATACCCAACACCCATTTAGCCCATCTCTCGCCCACCTCCCTCCATCAACCCTCAGTTTGTTCTCTATCATTAAGTGTCTCTTAAGCTTTGCTTCCCTCTCTCTCTTTTCCCTTCCCTTATGTTCATATGTTTGATGAGTGAAATCATATAGTATTTGTCTTTCTCTGACTGACTTATTTTGCTTAGCATAATAGATTCTAGATCATGTCCTTGCAAATGGCAAAATTTCATTCTTTTTGATGGCTGAGTAACATTTCAGTGTGTGTGTGTGTGTGTGTGTGTGTGTGTGTGTGTGTGTGTATACCACATCTTCTTTATCCATTCATCAGTCAATGGACATTTGGGGTCTTTCAATAATTAGCCTATTGTTGATAATGCTGCTATACACATGAGGGTGCAGATGTCCCAAGAATCCTTTTAAAAGATAAATCAGACCATGTCACTCTTCTGCTCAAAACCTGATGTTTTTCCAATTTAGAGTGAAAGCCCAAGATGGTATAATGACATAAGTATATTTCACCACCTTCTTGCCCCCTGTACCAACTTTGTACACCGTATCTTCCTATTGTTCTTTCTCAGGACACTCCAATCACTGTGACCATTTGGCTGATCCCAGAACATGCTTTAGGTCCTGCTTTTTCTTCTGTCTAGATGTTCTTCCTTCCATCCATATGACTTGCTCCCTCCCTTACTTTAGGTCTTCATCAAAATTTCCCTTCTCAGTGAGAACTTCTCATGTACTCCATCTAATATTTCAGTTCCCCATTCCCAAGTTCTCAATGTCCCTTGCTTTGTTGAATTTTTCTCCTTAGCAGCTAAATACATCTGATGTACAATACGTTCAGACTTATCTTTGTAATTGTTTCTTCTTGAACTAGAATATAAGCTCAAGAGGGAATGACTTTGTTTTGTTTTGTTTTTGGCTTCTTCACAGCTGTATTCCCTTTGCCTGGAAAAGTGCCTGGCATATATTGGGCAAGCAGTAAATATTTAACGAATGAGTGAGAGAATAAGGAGGACACAGTTACTTTGGCACAACCTGTCATAAACTGTCTCTCATCTCTCCATATCATTTGAACTACTTCAAAAACTCCACTTCCTTCCCAACATTTCCTCTGTAAAGAATTCATGAATTTTGTCTGGTACACATGGGCTGGGTATGGAATAACTCAGACTCCTCTCTTCTCTTTTTTCTGATCATCTTCATGATACCGTCATCACTTACTGACCACGCTTTTGTGTTCCAGGGACTAGACCAAGAGCTTGACATATAGTATTCCATGTAATCTTTACAGCAACACTAGAATTAAGATATTATCCTCATTTTAGAGATGGACAAATGAAAAGTTAAAGAGGTTAAGAAATTTGCTCAAGGTCATACAGATAGTAAGTAGTAGAGCCAAAGGTCTCAGACGGCTCTCATCCCTCATTTCCTTAAGTCAATATTTTGTATATTTAGTATAGACATGTAAAAATGGGATGATTTGCAAATGGTTTAGATCACATGTTAACGGGCAATATATAATAAGCCCAAATATAGAATAAAGCTACAGAAACTAAACAAAACGTTCTTTTAAAAACATATGCTCAATTAAGTAATTCAAATTATAGTAGGCACTGCTGGACTCGGAAGGTTGTTTATTTCAATGAAAAATGATAGGCAAGATCTCATGCTGACTAATTTATTGAAAAAGAGATAATGAACTTTGCATTTTTCTTAAAAGTCAAAGGTCAATTTCTCCTAGGGTAAAGAACAGAAATAGAAGAAAACAAGACTATAACTAGTGTCATTTTGTTTTAAATATGCTGGTAACATTTTAGTCAGTTTTCCAATGGAAGTCATTTAGCTCCCTAGGATCAAGCAAATGAATTCAAGAAGCCAGTTCTTCTTCTTCTTCTTTTTTTTTTAATGTATTTACAGACTGTGAGGCTGACACATTTTGCCGTTCATTCAAGTACAATAAAACATTTAATTTAGAAAACTGGTGACAGGAAAGGATTTGACCAAGATAATAGATGTTTTAGAATGATAACGTGGAGGCATAATTTCTTCCTCCAAGAATAAGACATTTCAGTTCTTCCCCTCTTAATATTTCTACCCCTTATTTGCTTATAGGGCAAGGGTTTGGGGGGCATGAGGTTGAGAACAGAAGCTCTGATGCCAGGGAACTTCTAACGGCATAAACTGAAGTCAGAGATATTGAATGCAGTGTTTAGAGAGGTTGTTATTTCATCATGAGTTTTGCAACTTCATAGAAGATACTTGACGAAATTAGTATCTTCTACTTAGAAGTGGATGTTTTATTTCTTCAACAGGATTTTGTAAGAGAGAGAATGCTTTTTTAAAAAGTAGGAGCATGCCACTAACTTGATGTTATACCAGAAAAATACGAGGTTCCTTGAAGTCATTCAAAATAACACTCCCACATAAACTTGTCACCTTACAGACACTACACTTCCTTTCTTTCATTTAAAAAATTGGCAACTTATCTTTCTAGGTCAATTACTACATGCTTCGTTCTGAGCGGCTAATGGAAAAGAAGTAGGAGTAGACTAATGGTAGGTAATAGAAAAGATAACTTTAAATGCATGCAAGCACACTTTGGTCAGAGTACTTCAGCTAGAAGCTAAAGGAAGTGCTCTAGAATTCTACAAGAGAGCATGTGTCCCCGTTAGAGTAATAAAGAAGACTCCATTACACAAATCAGACTATGGCTATTTATTAGCACAGGGTATTAGTCTGGTTATGATGTGTACAAATAATTTTTATTTTTCATATGCCTCATTCAGGTAATGACTACTCAACTGTTTCCCCATGTTTTTATTGCTTACTAGAATTAATTTAAGATCCAAGCATAAGAGCTCTAATGACAAGGTAATGGTAAATATTGCTTTGGAAAAATGGAGCTGACCTCTGGTCTATCTACTGATCAAATCTTTATTTACTTACTTACTTATTTATTTAAAAGATTTATTTATTTGACAGAGAGAGAGAGAGAGATCACAAGTAGGCAGAGAGGCAGGCAAAGAGAGAGGGGGAAGTAGGCCCCTTGCTGAGCAGAGAGCCTGATGTGGGGCTCGATCCCAGGACCCTGAGATCATGACCTGAGCCGAAGGCAGAGGCTTTAACCCACTGAGCCACCCAGGTGCCCCTGATCAAATCTTTAAGATGTTAATGAATGCAGTATTTTTTCCCCCTTTCCTTTCATTTTTTTAATGAAAGTTTCAGAAAAATGAGTTACTCTTTCCTTGTTTTTGTCTTTTCTTTCACAACATACATTTAAGAATAAAGAATCTCTTACCTCTGTAATGTAGAACAATAGTTTTATAAATAATTCCAGAAATTGTCCTTTCTTAACAGAAAGAACAATATGTTTGGAGACTATAATTACAGATACTTTTGTGTCTATATGTGCCCTTTACAATTTTTGTCAATTATACTAGTACTATGATTATTGTTCATCACTCATCTGCATTTGCAAGGCATAGACGATAATTGTGTCCTGCTTTCTGAATTTGTTCTTAAGTAAGGATTTTGTTTGTGTTCTTAACTTTCTTGCTACCCTACTTTTTTGCCCCACTTTCAGCCACTGTTAACGCAGCCGATGCTTGACTCAGAAAAAAATCATTCTTACCTTCAATGTCATGGCAATCAGTTCACTCTTTCCTTCATCATTTCATGACTTTCTCGGACACTTATTCATCCATTGGCACCTGCACTAAATACTGGTAATGAAGCAGTAAATGGATCCAGGTTCTTGGACTGGAAGGGACAGGGGGTCAGGGAGTTGATGTTTGTAATGAACGTTAGCACCTTGTGATCAACCCTATGAGAGCAAGGTGTATAAGGGATTGTAGATGAAAGACTTCATAGGGAGGAGATACTACATTGGGACTGGTAGAAGTCTACCAGAGAGAAACACAGAAGAACAGCTCCCAAAGAGGAACGAGGATAAGGAACAACATGGAAGTCTAAAGTATAAAGGGCACGGCTCTGTGGACCAGGCAGATAAAGAAAATGCATGAGTGGGCTAAGAGTGACTCAGTGGAAAGGGGTGAGGATGGTGGAGAAATAGAGACTTCGTGCCACGTCTAAAGAAGAAAGCCATTAATTAGGTCAGATAGTCACTGCCATGCAGAAATGTGGGACAACGTTAGCAAATCCTACATTTTTCACAAGAAGATAGAAGTCCTGTGAAATGTCCAAACAAACAAGTTTTTAAGTGCTCTAAGGCCCAAACCAAACCTGTCTGTAGAACAGATGGCCCCACAGGCCCCCCACGGACAATCTGTGTAGCAGATAACATGCTCCAAAGATGGCTGGTTCTGGGTAGCAAGAGCAGGGGGAGGCTTGGGGGATTTGTTGAGATGGTAGAGCATTGTAAAAGATAAAGTCTGTCTGTAAAACAGACAGGTTGGAGATCGTTTATAAAAGGTCTCTAATTCCTTATCTTGGCAGTTTGGACTCCATTCTAAATGTAACAGAGAATAATAGAACAGTATTATGTAGGAAAAATGCCATGATTATTGGATTTATTTTAATTTCTTGGAAATATTCATAATAACTTAATTTTTAAAAAATTTAAAGATTTTATTTATTATTTATTTGAGATACAGCGAGAGAGGGAGAGAGAGAGAACACAAGCAGGAGAGGCAGAGAGAGAGAGAGAATCGCGAGCAGACTCTGCTCTGAGCAGAGCCGGACATGGGGCTTGATCTCACGACCCTGAGATCATGACCTGAGGTGAAACCAAGAGTCGGATCCTTAACCGACTGGGCCACTCAGGCACCCTTAATTTTTATAAAAAATTTAAAACAAATTCCGGAGCTAGCTCTTCTCACAGAAGTAGCATGCGCAGGAGTAGATCAAATACTTGTTTGTAGTTACAATTGGACTTAACCAAGCACTCAGAAATTAAATGAACCATAGGACAAATCTATTACCACCACCGCCACATGTGTTTGCCGATGTAATTGTGTAAATTGGGCACTGGGCTGGAACTTTCTGCACTCTTAAAAAGACTGTCACTGGCTTCCCATTCTGAGCATTAAATAGGATTCAGTCTCGCTAAAAATAACTTGACACGCACAGATAGAATAAACAAATCGGAACACATCCTTAGACTTTTACCTAGTTGTATGCAGAGCTGGGCCAAGTCAGGGTGACCTCATGCCAGAAGGATGTGGTTAAGCTGTAACCCGCTGTTTACCTACTCTCACAGCCATGGTTATGGGCACTGCTTTAGCCACAGCTGCCTATCCCAGAGCACCCTCACTCACCCCTTCTCTGCTCGCTGAGACCTGGTAATGAATGGACTCGCAGGAACAGTATCTCTATTTTCTATCCGCGCTTCAGGGCAAGGTCAATGCGTTGTACACAACGGCTGCCCACACTGCCAGATTCTGGACCTAAATTAAAGTGCAATACTTTTTTTTTTTAAGGCATACTGAAACGGGACTCTGATGATGCATGGTCGTGAGTATGGAGAAGTCTGACTGGTAATGGAGTTTAATGTTCCTGGCAGCTAGTCCTGGCTTGGGTTCTAAGTACTGTGGCAAAGATGTGTTTTCTTGGCCCCCCCCCATTACAGCTTTGAGTAGGGTCTCTGGTTTACATGGGTCCAGGGTGAGTTTGGGGTCAAAAGTTAAAACTGATGACTAACGCTGGGCTCTGAGCTTTTAGTCATGAGAGGTCCTAGAACCAGGACACGGCTATCCTTAACAGTGAAAATGCAGCCTCAAACCCCTATCCACCCAGAGGTGCTAACGTGCGAAAAGCCATTTAAGAGCTGAACTCTGGATTGGGAGAGATGAGATGCGTTTCATCTGAGGATGTTCATCACATCGCTTTTTCTTCTGTCTCTCAGTTGGTCTGGTTGTAAAATGGGGATAATAATCTGTTCTTTTTTGGAGTGCCTGGGTGGCTCAGGTGGTAAAGCGTCTGCCTTCAGGTCAGGTCATGATCTCAGGGTCCTGAGGTCAAGTCCCACATCGGGGTCCCCACTCAGTTGGGAGCCTGCTTCTCCCTCTTCTATCACTCCCCCTACTTGTGTGCATGCACTCTCTCTCTCTCTCTGTCAAATAAGTAAATACAATCTCAAAAAAAGTAATCTGTCCTTTTCTACTCAATAGAAATGAGTATCCCTTGGATAGGTACTGAATTCTGCAGGAGAAAACATCTCGAAAGAGTACATTATTATTTCATTAGTGAAAAATTACACTTGTATAAAAAGAAAAGACAATCCCCTTTCGCTATTTCAATTATAACAAATACTTTGCATCAGAAGACAAACCACATAGAAGTCAGCCTTTAACTAGACGATAATTTTCATTAATTTCTAAGGAGTGGTATGCTTACTTTGTGTCTCTGAAGTATAATATAGATGGCCAAAGTGAAAATAAAAACAATTTTAAGAATAGATTATGCAATGGAAAGTTCCTGGCCTTTTTGGCACCTCCTTTGACAAAGGAAAGACATAATCAAGTTTCCTCACAGATATTGTCCTTATAAAACCAAGTCTTCCGTTCTCACTTTCACCAAAAAAGGAGGGAAAAAGATGTCCATGAATGGGGGAACTTTGGAACTCAACTTGTCTGGTTTGCCTACTTCCCTGTTCAAACTTTCACTACTTTCATTATCAGTGTCAGAGACTTTACACTCTGGAATCAATTTGCTCATTTCCATCCCTGGAGTTTTTGTGTGTGTGATTCTTTTAGCCCACGCTTCGATTATTTGAGAAAAGATTCTGAAGTCCTATTTTCCTCATCCCGTGTTTATCTCCCTAGCCACTCTCTACCTCAAGCTAACTTGCGAGGGAAATGTGGGTTCTCCCATTTAGGATTCTTTCTTTCTGAGAGAGGTGGGCCATCTACTGTTGCCTTTTGGTATGACTTTTGAAACGAGGAAATTCTGGTGGCAGAAATTAGGCAAGTTTAGAAATGACAATTACAAGCAGTCGTATACATTTACAAATCAGACTTATTAGCAAAAGAATGCAAAACCATCGAAATTTTTTGCTGTTGTCTCCATTACTCAGTGACCATTGTTTTCACCTGCATTGCTGGGTAGAGGAGGTAGAGAAGGCGGATAAATGGCTTAGGAAGCCTTTAAAAACCACCAAGGCCCAGGCCCCACCTAAGAAATTCTGATTTTTTTTTTTTTAAATTAGGCTCTCTGCCCAGTGTGGGGCTTGAACTCACAAGCCCGAGATCAAGAGTTGCATGCCTTCTGACTGAGCCAGCCAGACACCCCAAGAAATTCTGATTTAATTGGTCTGGGATGGGCCCAAGCATCAGTATTTTTTTTTTTTTCAAAACTGCTCAGATGATTTGAATATGCCAGAGTTGAAAACTACTGCTACAGGATGTTGCTGCTGCTTATTTCCTGATGCTGGGTTGTTTTTTGTTTGTTTGTTTGTTTTTAAGAGGTGAAGGGGCTGGTTTGCCAGGCTACTTATGAAGCAGACGCTCCTTCATGGAATATGTTTCTAAAAGTTTTCTAGAAAGAAATTGCCGTGAATTGACAGGCCAAATGATCAATTCCCATGAATGGCCAGTCAGAGCTTTCAAATGAACATTTCCTTTTTTACATCTTGTATTTTTCAATGAAACGTGTACAGTGAATGAGATAGAATTTCGTTCCAAACTCTGTTCTCCCTTTCACTGAATATGTCAATTTGAGCTGATTATTTTACTTCTCAACTCTAAAACGAGGAGAGTCACAGCAAGTAGCTCCCCGGGGTTTGGGAGAATTAAATGAGATACTACATGGCCCACCTCAGACAGCATGGAGCCCTCATGCTTGGAACATATGAAGTTCTCAGTGAAAGTTGGAATTATTGGTAAAAGGAATTGTACTGCAGTGAGCAATGCATCTTGGTCTTTAAGTGTCTCTTTAATTTTTACTTAAGCCTGGCTTTAGCCCCTAATGGGTTCTTTACAGAAAGTTAGATTGAACTGCATATAGGCAACTTGACTTTTGGTGCGTAGCTAAGCAGTTCAACTAAATTTAACTATGATTTTACTGCCAAAATATGCTCCTACTACTATGACTAGGTGAGGGCACAATTCATAGGGCTACAGAGAAATAAACTGAAATCTACTTTTTTCCTTCTAGAATCCTTAGTGTGTCAGTTGGTACGCTCCATAGGTCAAAAGATGCTAGCTGGTTTTTATCCCTCAGCAACTGCTTTACAACAATCTTAAAATGAAATTTTAAAAGCAAAAAAAAAAAAAAAAAAAAGAGCTTACCTATTGGTATCTCCTTTTACTTAGCGTGGCTGTTTAAATTTCTTCTTGCCTTCCTCCAAGTCTATTTGCATGAACTTACTCATATCCCATCTTCCCTGACTGAAGGGTCATTGTATCTGCTTTGCATTTGATCTTTTCCCCTTACCCTACAGAGCTGAGTAACCAGAAGTGTAGGCTCCAGGGTCAGAGTCCTTCTTTTCCAAGTCCCCAGGATTCAGCTGTATGACCTTGAGTACTTGTTTAACTTCTCTGTGCCTCCTAGAGTTGCTCTGAGGAGTTGGTACACAGGTACTCTATACATTTTAGCTATTATTTAACAGTTGTTTGGTAAACCCTTTTAGCTTGCTACACGATTTAAATGTTTCCATTATTTAAAAATCACACTATCTTGATATCATAATAAAAAATTATGCTGATATAATTTTTCATTGATGAAACACTAATATTTTGAGGCCTGGAAACTACATAGATCCTTAAAAGTTCCAGTTTCTCTTCTTCTTATTTCCAGCTTAAATGAATTTAAATTGAATGTATCCGAGTGTATCGAGCAGGTACGCGTAGATAGAAAAGAACGCAACAATATGGTTATTTGATGAGGGCACTATCAGGCAACCACACAAGACATTGTTATGTATCTCAAGATTACGCAAAATGATTTCTAAACCTCTGCCGGTTTATTATGTGGTTCTTCCGATAGGAAGAAGTCGCTGTAGACTGACACTCAAGTGAGTCTGGACTAGTGAGTGCTTCTTCGTTCCAGCCACCTCCCGGTATGGTGTTGATGAGAAGAGAGATAAGCCTTAGTCCTTTTGCTCCACACTTTCTACCATCAAGTGAAAAGTGACCAGCTGGTGACTTACTAGGATTGGGGGACGATCTGGGATGCTCATTCATTCAGCGAATTGTCATAACACACCTGTTACTTGCCAGGCTCTGCAAAGTGAACCAAAGTGGATGGGGCCTGACCTCCTGAGGTTTACCATCAAGGAGGACAGACAGCTATCAATCAAATGACCAATCGAACAAGCGTAAAATTATACCCCCAAACTATTTTAGGAGGGAAAGGTGCCTGGCACAATGAGAGGCTAGACTTAAGGTACTTGCCTTGGCCAGCGAGGCCAGAGAAAGCTTGTTTAAAGAAGCCACAGTTGTGCTGAGAACAGGTGGATGAGTGGACATTGACCAGATGAAAAGGAAGGAGAGTGCATCCTAGGCAGAAGGAACAGAAAATGCAGAGTCCTGTGGCAGGAAGAAGTAGACTGAGTAAAGAGAATTGAAAGAAGACCAGGTGGCTGGTCCTGTGACAGAATGCAATGAGTTACTCTCACATGGATTAAGCCAGACCAGCTTCTGAGAGCTGGTTCCATGTTTCTCCCTAACTCCGTATATAGTGATAGAAAGTTTGTAGCTTGAAATTAACCTACGTGGGTGTTTTTACACCACAAAAATTGGCCAACTCTTTATCCTTCCCAGAGAGCCGCTTTACCAGCACACCATTGGACTAAATTATATGGCGTGATACCCAGATTTAGAATCCAACCATTCCACATGGTACTTAATCTGAGAATATAAGCAGTGAAGACACATGTCTTGGGAGAGAGGAGATTGTGACTTCCAGTGATTTTTCACCCCCTAAGCAGCAAGAGCAAACTAGTTAGGTATGGAAAATGTCCTCTGGCATCATAGCTTTATTCTTTTCTTTTCTCTTGTTTCCTTTTCTTTCCTTTCTGTTTTCAAATGAAATGGCTCAACCATCCATACCAAATACTATGGGAAGCCTAGCACTCTACCTGAGATTAGTAAGGTTTCCCAAGCTCAGTGCCTTCTTCCCCATAACCACCTCTCACCTTGAGTTCTTGCTGAATCTCTCCTCGCTCCCTTCATCCTGCTGACTCTGTCCATTAGCTCCTGTCTACACTGCTTTACCTTCACAAGGCCGTTACTCACCACAAGGCCATCCCCCATCTTCTTTCATTCCCCAGAGCAGCACCAACACCAGGCACACAAAAGAGACCACCTTGAACTTTAGGACAGATCTTCCCGCTCTAAAACTCCTGCCGTGGGTGGTCTACTCTCAGCTTCCAAAGCCCTGGTGTATCTCCCCTTTCTCCCGTTCTTATAATATTACTTGGGAAATTTTAGTTCACAGATTAGGTTCAATGTGCATCTTTGCATATCCAGAAAACTCATCATGTTGTTTGCTAAACCAAAGGAGTGTCAACCAGAGTGACCCTCAGCAGGAAGAATAGCTAACAATATGTTTGAAATGAACATTCCTCTTTACCTTGGAGAAGATAGTATTTTTAAGCACAGTTGATTTCTCCACCAACGAAGGATCTTGGGTTTCTATTCTTCATTTTACAGAAACACTGACTTTCCTTCACAGTTACGAGTTTATTATAGCTGAAGAACTAGAAACACCATCCCTTCTCTAAATTTTAGTAGTTCCAGGTCATTTTAGACTGCCATATCCAATCTTCCAGCGTTATTGAGATTTTTTTTTTTTTTTTAATTTTTTAGTTCAGACTTCCAGCATAATTAGAACGAAATGTTCTGCATGCCCTCCTCCCCCCTTGGTCTGGAGCCCTGGACGCTGGCATGTTGCTGCAGGTTTTCATTGCTGTCTCAGCCGGCTTCTATGCTATTAGCAGAACGCCTTTCTGGGCACAGAGGGAAGATGTAACCCCGGGTCTATCTCCTCCGCCTCTTCATTTTCTTACTCACCTGACACAGAATTCCTGCACAGACTTTAAAGAAACGGTTCTATGTGACATTTCAGCCAGAGAAGAGAGAAGCTGCCATAAAATAGAACGAAGAAGGCATTGCTATTCAGAAAATACCTGGCCAGCTAAAATTGGGTGCAATCTGCCCTGAGTTCCTTTAGATTTTCCTTTCCAGTCTCTTCCCCATACCCGCAGAATCTGTTCAATTCATTCACGCTAAAGGATAAACAACTGATAAGACTTTGTATATCATGACTTTTAAAGCTATTAACATTTCATCAGGAGAAAAGTGGTTTGGAAAGGAAACACAGTTATTGGAAGGATAAAATTATTTTGCAAAAGGGTTCCTTTGTGACACTTTCAAAATTATTCCCCTCAGTTTAAGGGTTACTCCTAGAGACTAAATATGAGCAGATATGGAAGGCTTATTATTATTATTTTTTTAGATGGAGAGGTCCCTGTTTATATTAATTAGGATTATAATGAATTCAGCACTGATATATAAAGTCAGTCCCCCTCCCCTTTTTAGATCTAGATTGAACAGCTCCCTTTTTCTTAAGGCAAAAACTCGTAGGTTGACAGAGTTGATGGTTTCTATTCAATCTCTTATAAATGTGGATTGCCCATCCACACTGGCCCAAGTGTTCACCTTAAGAAACTGTAGGACAGGCCTAGAAAAGGAAGAACACTTACAGCCTATGTCAGTCTTGCCCCGAGGATAAGGGGCTTCTAGTACTTTTAACTCTTGTCTTTCGACAGATCTAATCCAAACAAGAAATATTATAAATATCATCTTTTAATTGCCTGGTATTCCTCATGCTTACATTTTGAGGCTTTGATAGAATATTGAGGCAAAGTCAGATGAACATCTGAGGTCATGACTGGGTTGGTTGGTCTACTAATTCCAGAAATGAGGACTAGAGATCTGTGCAGATGGAAATGAAGGCCAATTAGACATGATTAACATGCAGATTAAAAAATAAGATAGCACAGCATTTTACTCTGAGACTTTGCCAGTAGAGTTTAATAAATTAAAATGAAATGCAGTCAAGTTGAGACATTAGAAAATGAGGTTAGGCAATATTATGCAAACATTAAGACCTGGTTAATGGATCCTAACGTTTTGGGAAGATGGAGTCCCTAAAACCGACCAATGCATTCTTTTGTGGTTTGATGGCCTTCTCCCCTTGCCGAAGGAAAGGACCTGCATGACAAGTGGGAGGAAAGACAATATTTTTAGTTCAGGCAAATATTAAAACTAGAGATTCATATAAAGCTTTAAAGTTGCCCGAAGCTCCTAAAGTTACAGATATTTAGAAGTATTTGTTCCCCTTTAGTTATTTTTAAGAGTTTTCTTTTTTTAAAGATTTTATATATTTATTTGAGAAACCTAGGGCGCACGAGAAGGGGAGGATCAGAGGGAGAAGCAGACTCCCTGCTGTTCAGGGAGCCCAAAGTGGGGCTGGATCCCAGGACCCTGGGATCATGACCTGACCGGAAGGCAGAGGCTTAACCAACCGAGCCCCCAGTCATGCCTGTTTCCCTTTATTTTTGCGTAGGGTCTCCTGCCACGAGCTCTGCTTGTAATGGCACTACTTAGCTGCTCCAAGTGGAAAAGGAAAGAGTTAAGTAAAAAAATTATATTTTGTGGATGTAGCGAGTAGGTGGTTAGAAAAACAGACCTAAGGATCCTAATTTCTGGATTATTTTTTTAAGCACTGCCTTTGCTCCTCCTAAGAATTTATTTCCATAAAGCTTTAGGCTGTTATAGTGCAAATTGCACCTTGCTTAAGGGCAGCAAGATTTGCTTAATGACTATCTGCAAATCACTTTAGAATCTTAAGGGAGGAATGTTATTAGAGTGTAGAGCAGTAAATGCTCCGTGTGCAAGGGAAAGCTTCCCCAGCTCATGACTGCAGGCTTTGATCTCATCAGTCCTCATAATGAATTTCTGCCTTGAGTTTTATGGGGACTTTCTTCTAAGGAGAACAAAACTCAGTGCAGACATTATCTAATTCTTCCTCATAACACTCATATAAGTTTGGGCGGGGCAGGTGTTATTATCAACCCATTCTACAGATGGGGAAAGAAAATAGAAAGTTACATGACTCCCCGAAGGTCAAAGAGAAGATGAACAAGAGCCAGAAGGATTCCATTTGGGGTTTCCCAACTGTCCGCCTCAAGCTTTCACCTGCTGACTCTGGGATCATCAAGCAGCTATGGGAACACTAGCAGGTCATGCCAGGTGGTGAAAGGGGTGCAGGATTCTATGCCAGAGGGCCTGAGTTTGCCCCTTTCTGAACTTACTGTGGTCCTTCTGAATTAATTCTTCTTCTTTAAACCAGGGCTATTAGAAGTATGTGGCCCACAGTCTGCTGGATTGGATGAAATGCGTTTTCAAGTTAGGGCATATGATGAAATAGTCCAATCATGTTAACATCCCAGAGGGTAAACCATGAGCTTGAATTTCCTAAACACAAATAACAAAAGTTGATAAATAAATCCACTCTGTTATCTTGATCCATTTCAAAATGTGCAATCACAATTATCCATCATTACATTTACTGTAGATTTTAAATGATTTTAATGCAGTGAAGGTGTGCATAAATTCCTATGTCTTTCTTTCACTTATTATTTCATGACCCTCACTCAGATAGTCTTACCTGTGCTTGTAACAAAATAAGACCTACTAGCTTCCACGTAGGGCTGTGCTTTCTTTCTTTCCAAGCTTTTCTCCTCACCCTTCTGTGTCCCCTGTGGCTCACTGGAGTGCCCCAGAGAAGCCATCCCCACTGTGCTCAGTAGATGTGCCTTAGGCACGGTCGCCATTGCAGCAGGAATGCTACGTAATGGGTTCCTCATGGAGCCCGAGGGGCACTGTGTCCTCTGGCATTTCCAAGCTGTGTCCTGAGCAGGAGTGGGGGCTCAGTCCACCTGGGCTGGCTTTACACCTTTCCCCATGGCTCTTCGCCCTGCGTCCTGATGTCACAGCGTTTTTAGGATCACAGCTTGAAGGCCAATATAGTACTTGGGGTCTGGATCAGGGGTGACAACTGAGGGACAATTATGGTGCTGAACTTAGAACCCCTTCTTCTCTGACCACTAAGCCTTTTGAATGAAACAAAACAAAACTGGATCATAACCATGATGCTTGTCTGAACCTTTTTTTCTTTTTTCTTAAGGAAGGGTTTTATCCCAGGAGGCACCTCAGACTTTCACGTAAACATTGGTGGTGGGCAAACAATCTAGAATAATAGACACGCCTGAAGAGTGGGTTGAACACAAACATCCTTCTCTATTTTCCCATAGAGATATAACTGTAAAGTTAAAAAAAAATTAAGTCAAAGTTAAATATAAATGTAATTTTAAGGTTAGCTTTTTACTCAATATTTTCTTAAATCGTAGGAACTCCTGGGCTTAATTGATTTTATTTAGTGTAAGCGTGGTTTTCCAGTTTACAGTCGTTATCCATAGTTCCTCTTCAAACAAAGGAGGATGAAAATAAAAAAGAAATAGTCACTGACCACGCACACTTAAAGTTCCAGAGATTACAGCATTTCTTAGGTCAACTGATATCTCATTCATAGTTGGGAAGTTTACATTCTACTCATGTATATAGTCATCTTTTTGTGAGGGGGGGGAAATTATCCGAAGTATTTTTTTCCCTCTTCCTTCTCATCCACTCCATCTGTTCTCTATCCAATCTCACATCTGGAGATATGAAACTTACAGATTCTAAAATGAGAGTCACTGACAATTTGTTGTTGTTTTTACAGCATGAGAAACTTTCCCCCTGGGGATGAAAAGAGGCTAATGACAGTATTTAAACCTGAATTGTTCAGCGTCTGTGGCTGCTAAAAGAATGCTTTCACTTTTCTCTTTGGCTTGACATAGCTAGAACATTACTTGCTGTATATGCGTTATCATTTTTGTGTTGTTTTGTTAGATATATTTGAGACTTTGCCCAGAGCAGAACTTTCATGGAGCTTGGACACACAGCACCGCTCTCGCCCTGTAAGCAGAAACGTGGCTCAAACATGAATTCCAGAAGAACCTCCGTGTCCAAACCAGAGGCATGAAGAACTAGAGAGAGAGAACTTGCGGTAAATCTAGACCGAGCTTTTAAACATATGCTCATTTGAGTATTAAGATTTATTATGGTGGTTTTTGCACCATTCTGTTTCGGGATACTGAAAGTGCTGGAGCAAAAGCATAGAGTTTCGTCTCCTTTGTTTTTCAGGGGAAAAAAAAAATCTGCACGTTTACAACTAAATCAATGCTTGTGAAATTTCCAGTTCATTCTCCTCGGGCTAAGAATGTTAGACTAAAAATTAGAATGCTATTCTGTACTGAAATTTGGAGGTTTTCTTGAGCGTGAAAACTGCGTGCGTGTGCCCGTGGGTGTGCGCACGTGCCCGTGGGCGTGCGCGCACCGGCTATTACCTAAGGAAATGGTTACACTAATTCCTAATTAAAGATTAGCTAAAGGCACTGAAGGTCCTCTGTTTTATTTTTTTGTGCTGTAGACTTTTGGCTAGGAAACCTTTATAACATGCACGTAGGAACCCGATGATAGAAATTTTCCTGCTTAACTCATTTTGAATCATTAAGAAGCACTTTCCCCCTAACCGTTATTAATACTGGAGGAGGGTTTATCTCTGTGGTGCATTCAAGGCTCCTATCAGCTCCACGGCATATGAAATATAAATAAATACATGACAAAGAACTTCCAGAATGACCGAAGACTGCAGAAATCCTAAGAAAGTACCCCCAGCGTGGCGTGTGTAGTGAATAACAGACCCAAGCTGGAGGAGGGGGGATGGAAAGGGCAGCTGCCTTTCTCTCCGTGTGTCCCAGCGCAAAAGCAGTTAAATCAAGTTCCAGCCTGACCCACTGGGAAAGTACGATTTAGCAGCCTCACAATTATCACTGGTGTTCAGTTGTAAAAGAAAGAAGGGTTTTTTTTTTGTTGTTGTTGCTATGTTTTGTTTTGATTTTAAGAAGTGCCTCAGCAAGTTTAGGAAGAGGAAGTTCAATCGATGCCAAGTTATCATTGATTCTTGTGGGCATTCCCTTTTGCTCTCCTCTGCGGCTGGGAATTCCCCTCTTTCTCTCCAGGCTGGCCGCCACCCCCAGCTGCAGCTTGCAGAGAACACTTTCCTAGAACTGCCTCACTTTACGAAATCCACACGGAAACAGAAAAGTTCCTGATGTACTTGAAGACAGTGCAACAACTCTACTCTTCAGAGAATCTTCTTTTTTTTCCCATCCCAGGAGATAATTTTCCCTAGGCACAGCAGAACATCTTCCCACCCAATAACCTCAAAGCTAGCATATATCAAGACATACAGTTTTATCATTTTAAATTAAGGATTGATAGTTTCATAAACTTAAATTGGTTTCGTAATTTTAAACTATCTCATCATGATTTGTTAGAATAGAATAAAAATATGAAAACTGTAAAGTATGCTTATAATCCATTTTCAATTTCCTCATTTGCTGAACATTACTGAGTATTTGTTGAATATTGATATTTTCTGTCACTTACAATCAAATTTTTTATTTAACTCTAAGATTAAAAAAAATCATCAGTGAGAAAATAGTGGTTTTTTTTCTTCCATTTTCAAAGGTAGGGATAATTAAAGGTAACTTTAATTCTGAATAATATATTTAATATTATTTAATGCCCCTAGGTTGGCAGAAAGGGAGTACGATGTTGGGCATATATTGTAACTATTTATGTTAGACTTTGCACAAGGCATTCAAATGTGTGTGTTAGGTAGGTCTATACACCAAAGTTGTTTAAAGAGACTCTTGATTCTGCTCTGGGATTGAGTATGGCCCTGATGTTTTGTTCATCACGACATTTTCTGCATTCATTTATATTTTTAAAATTATTCCATTAAAATAATCTTTCTTTAGATTACTTGGTATTTTGGACTTCCTTAAATTTTGTGCCTCCTGGTCCTGGCCCCGCTTTTCTGTTTTTGCTCTGTTTCCCCTGCTCAAACAGTGCTCGGCACGGTTTGATAAGTGGTTAATGCCATTTCTAATGAAGACTAAGTGATTGTGCACTTGGCCTTTTCCAGTACAGTGAGTCTAGCCGTGGGGGCCAAGAGAGCCTGATAATGTGGTTCATGACCTCTCCTAGGAAGTGGAGAGAGAGGGGCACTACTCCCTGAGAATAGGCTCACTCATTGCATATGAACATTTGCAAGCTTATCTTGAATGCAGCCCCTGCCCCATGAACGTGCCTAGCATCTCCAGGACTGTTCAACACAGAGGCTGAGGGGCCAGATCGCTTGGGTTCACAGGCCAGCTCGCCCACTCACCAGCTGCACACCTCTGTTACATAAGTCTGTGCTCAATTTCTTTATCTATAGCATAAGGATATTAATAGTACCTGCCTCATGAGGTTTCCATGAGGATTAAATTAATTAATAATATTTGCATCTTAGAGTAAGTTCTCCAGAAAACTGCCCGAGGCAAAAGCTTATGTGTTCTCTCTCTTCTGGAGGGCAATGCCAGGAAGCAGGAGTGAGAGGGAAAGGGATTTAGTAAGGCAGGAAACAAGGAAGAATAAATGCAAGAGGAGGGTCCTACTGGGCTCGCCACAGTTGGCTGGTTGCATGGTATACAAGGCCTTCCTTGCCAAGGGGTTGCACAAAAACATCTAGAAACAGGGCCGCAGAGAGGAGGATCAGCAACCGACCAGTTTATCTGCTGACCACTTCCTATCTCCAATCTTTCATTGGTCAAAGTAGACCCATGGGGCTGTAACTCGACCACGTGTCTCAATTGTACTAGCTGGTCCTCCAGGTAAGGGTTAGGAAAGCACGAATCTCTGCTTCCTGTCCAGTCAGTGCGCAGGCCCAGTGGTCTCTTCGTGTCTGTCAGAGCCTAACATGGAGGCTCTCCATCTTTAGTGGTCACTGTGGCTACGACTTCACAACCACAAGGACTATATGAGCCATATTACTGGCCTCTGGATTCTTTCCGTATCCCTAACCCTGGAAACTAGCTCCTTCTCCCTCAGCAAAGCAATCTTTTATACATTTGAAGCAAGCACTTTTATTTTGACTGGTCCTTCTGCCTGAAAAGCTGTTCTTTGTGATCTTCACATATCAGGATACCTTTGTTCATTTGGAGCTCGGCTCGAATGTGACTTCCTCAGAAAGGCGTTCTCATGACCAGCATGGCTCTCCTCATTCTCAGATAAAGAGATGCATCGATATCCTTCTTCTCTTAACTTGCATCCCTATTTTTTAAAAGCATGTAATTTTGCCTCACAGAGGAAGGGCATTTTTTTATTATAAAAGGAAAGGGCGTGAATCGGCCCCCCGCTTGCTCTCACACCCCGCAGCCCGGCGGTTCACACAGCCAAACCACAAATGGAACTAATGTCTCATTCTTGGCTTCTCATCACATCTGACCTATGATGAATCAGCCCCCTCTCCCTATCAATATCAAATTGTTCAGGAAGTGAAAAGATGTCATTTGTCCTCCTGCTTCTTTTTCCTTCTTTTCAGAACAATTGCTTTTGACTTTAAACGTTCGGCTTGCAGTCAATTTAAGGCGGACAATTGAAATTTGGGGAGAAAAATCGGTGAAATACAAGTATAAAAGATACTTTTTGCATTTGTTCCCCTTTTTCTTTCATCTCTCTGTTCCCCACACGCCATGGAACATGTGTCTGGCCGATTCCCGGCTACCACATCCTCCGTCCTTTATTCCAAGTACTTGTGTCACTCACGGTGTCTTATCATCTTTGGTCAACACATGCTAAGTTAGTCACAAGGCTCAAGCATTCATCTTGTTAGGTGGCTGGCTGGTTCAGTCGGTAGAACATGTGACTCTTGATCTCAGGGTTATGAGTTCGAGCCCCACATTGGATGTAGAGATTACTTGAAAAAAAAATTCATCTTGTAGCAAAAGTAGTGCAGGAGAAAATAAAATATTCTAATATTTCCCCTGTAATCATAGTTTAATTTAATTTGGGGTCCTTCAAAGGAAAAAAAAATTAATTGACCAATTGTTTCCGTTTTAAAATTAACAGAAGCCTTTATGGTCTCTCCTTTTTTTATCTGTCCTACTGTCAAGTAACTTCTTTATAAAGGATAATGATCAGAACCGACATCTTTATTTAACAAACACTCATTAGCAATTGAGTCTCTCTGCTTGCATTTGCCTATTGAACACTCATTTCTATGACATCTTGACCGTGGTCACCAAGGGTCCTGTTGGAACCTATTAATAATAGGAAAGTACAACAAGAGAAGTCTTTCCATTTGAGAGAAGCTTTAATCCTTAGGAAGGGCTTTTATTTTATTTTTTTATTTTTTTGGTATATTGAGCTGCAATCTATCCCTTGTGACATTGACCCAGTGATTCTTGTTCAGCCCGGAAAGCAGTGCTTCACGAAGCGTGCCCCTGGGACCACCTGCGTCATTGTCACCTGTGGTTCTTGTAGAAATGCAGGTTCCTCAACTCTCCTCCACAGAAGGCCATTTGAACGGCCATTGGTGGCTCTGGAGCCCAGATCCCTGCTTTCATAGGCTCTGCCTGCGTGCTTATGTTTGAAGACCACTGTTCTGAAGCCAAAGAGAATAACAAGGTCAATACCTCTCCCACTCCTAGCCCTTCAGAGCACTGGAGACAAGGTATTATTTTCTGTCTCTCCATGTCATCTCTTCTCTGGACCAGGTGTCCCAGTTTTTTCAATTGTCTCATATGAAATTGTTCCAAGTCTCATTCTCTTTGAACTGTGTTTCATTTCATTAGAGTTTGTCCTAAAATGTGATGCCCAGAACTGAATATCAGAACTGAATGTAATGCTCCAGCCGTGCTCTGACAGGGGCAGGAGGTGGGGCAAAAGGAAGGCACCCATTCCTTAGCTCAGGTACCGTATCCACTATGAGAAACCATTGAGTAAACACGTTCATTTCTTTTTTTATTTTATTTTATTTATTTATTTGAGAGAGAGAGTGAGAGCGAGCATGAGAGGGGAGAAGGTCAGAGGGAGAAGCAGACCCCCCCATGGAGCTGGGAGCCCGATGCGGGACTCAATCCCGAGACTCCAGGATCACGACCTGAGCTGAAGGCAGTTGCCTAACCAACTGAGCCACCCAGGCGCCCCAACACGTTCATTTCATTTGAGAACTTCAGTTAGCCATCGAAAATTTAGTCTAGAAAGAAACAGCTTAAACATAACTGCACATTTTCAAAGAGAAAAATATTCATGTATTAGCTTGAATGTATGGTAAAACGTCATGACTTTGGACTGGCAGTTGGAAATTTTTGGTAGTCGGCATGGCATGGGGTTAAGATAAAGATGGCCTTTGGTCTATTATACTAAATGGATTCAGTAAACAAAAAGTGGTCTAAGAGATTCCAAGGATATAATGAACCTACTTGAGAGGACACATTTTTCAAGTACCTGTTTCTCCCACTATCCAAAGGTAGAGCATTCCTATGAAAACTTTCTTAAGTCAAAATGGTGTGAAATGAAAAAGCAGTTACCATTAATTTACATGGAACATTTATGAACACACCCAAACCCAGAAAATAACCTTTCATAGGCTTTTCTGATATACCTTAGGACACATGTCATTAATGGAAGTACAAAGTAAATCGAGATAAAGTACAGATGCTCACAGGCTCAGTTCAAACTCCGGTGGCTTGATGCGGAGATGTTGAGTGTAGCTCGGGGGAAGGAGCTTGATGGGCCCCTCTGGCTGATGGGGGCATGCCCTGCCTCCGTAAGGGCTCACTGCTAAGCAAATGCTGAATGCTATTCTCTCTTTTTGCCTTTTTTCATAAAAGCGAAAATCCTCCTTGCGTATCTTTTGGTTAGTGGAAGTAGGTACTAATGTAGGTCTTCCGTAAAAACCAAGTGGCATAACATGAACTTGCTAAAAGCAGGGGATACCTGTATGTAGCCTGATATCATCTGTTTATGTACTTTCAAGTTATATATATTATAGATTAAGAATTTCTGTCGTTTATGAAATCAAGCTTATAAAAGGATCTACTTACCAGTACTCTTTTTGGCTTAAGAGGACATCATTGTGTAGATATGAAATAATAAAATTGCATTTATTTGAAGAATATAATTCAAAGTTTTCAATAGTTTAGACTGGTCTTCTTCCCAGCTTGTCTGAGTTGAATGATAGTTGACTACATGCAACACTTGGTAGACCAGCTAAGGGTTGATAACTTTCTTGACATAATTTAAGATGTTGATGTCTTGTCCTTCATATTGTAACCTGGTGGTTATGACTATCTGTGTGAACAGGTATTTACAGAAATAAGACAAATGCAAGACAATTTATAAATCTTTCCCACAAAATCATTTAATATTTAATAACAGTAGGCCCTAGTTTTTCTACTCCCTGTCTTACAAATTCTTTTTTTTTTTTTTAAAGATTTTTATTTATTTGTTTGACAGAGAGAGAGATCACAAGTAGGCAGAGAGGCAGGCAGAGAGAGAGGGGGAAGCAGGCTTCCTGCTGAGCAGAGAGCCCGACGCAGGGCTCGATCCCAGAACCCTGAGATCATGACCTGAGCTGAAGGCAGAGGCTTTAACCCACTGAGCCACCCAGGCGCCCTATCTCTTACAAATTGTTAAGTCTCTTTCCTGTGGGTCCTCTTCTCCCTTTTCCCCCTTCACTTAAGGCTGGTGCTGGGTCCTTTGCCTTCACTGCCTAACTCTCTCTCTCTCTCTTCTGGAGAATTCCTTCACTTTCGTGGTTTTATCTCCACTTCTCCTCTGCCAGTGACTCCCTAATCTATAGTTCTAGCTCTGTCCTCTTGGCTGAATGAGGCCATTTAATTTCAAAAACAAAGTAAATACTTGCCAAGCCTCTCCTGTGTGGTCCTTTCATGACAGCAACGTTATTTTAGCCTCATAACAATCTTCCAAAGTAGGTTCTGTTACTCCTGTTCAAGTATGGGGCAGCCAAAGCATAGAAAGTTATACTCATTACTACCTTAACCTCAACATTAGTTTGTGAGGATAGTTTGGTTACTTTCTGTCATCTTGGTGTCTCTAGGATATTTAGGGACCATCTGCTTTGGCACAATGATTGTCTATACTTGACCCGATACAGAGTAAGCACTAAATAAATACTTGAGAATCACTGAATGATTGGTCAGATACGCATTTTAGGTAGATGCTAGGTAACACTTTGTCTGATTTGAGGAGTTCAAAAATGTCAGGGAGACAAGGAAGCAATTATAGTAGCCTAGATAAGAGATGAAGTAGTTTGGTGGTGGAGATGGTCCTGGGGAAGAGAGAGAAGATGCAGAGCCATGCTCCTAGTTTACCAGAAAGATGGTACTTTATTCAGAGTGGAAAGTACCTCGCAAAGACCTTTAGACTCTCGCAGTCACAGGATTTGGAAATTGACTGGACTCCCAATTTTATGTATCCCATCAGATACATGATGTTGTCATCATCTGAGTCTGGGAATCTGGGAAAAAAATCTTCAGGTCTCTGAGCATACCACTACCAGATTATTCCTCCTCGATTACCTTCCTTGTCATGTATTTCTCCTGATCGAGAATCTATAATGGCCCACTGCCTCTCAGAGCAGATCGTGATCTTTACTTTGGTACTCAAATAACTTATTTTGGTATTCAAAAATTTCATACCTTTCCTCGCTGGATCCCAGTGGGGATTATAAAGCCCTGGAGGGCTGGGAGAATATCATAGTTTTTGTTGTTGTTATTGCTGTTACAGTCTAGTAGCTAGCATAGTGTTGGGTCAGTAGTATCTGTAAAAAACTAATTTATTTAAAGGATTTGAGAACAATCATATAGTGATGCCTTTGAAATTCATGTTTATGAGAGTGATTTACAAATAAAATAATGTAACTTTCTCTACCCGAATCTGTGTTACAATTCATAATAATTGCAAACACTTATACAGTATATTTTATATAATAGATATTAATTCTAAATGCTTTACTTCTATTGACTCATTTAATCCTCACAATAGCCCTATAAGAAAAACCCTATGAGACAGATCCTATTATTATAGATGAGGACACTGAAGAGATTAAGGACATTTTTAAAAGTTGCCCAGCTAGTTTGGATTTGAACCCATGTACGTCTGGCTTAAATGTATACTTAACTATCACATGCCCACAGCATCTTAGAGATAACTCAGGATCCATTTATTATTATAGGTATAAGATAAGTAGTCATCCTGTTTATAAAAAATGAATATATGATTATTCAATGCTAAAAAAGATAATAAAAATCTGTTACGATGTTGAGCAAATATATCTTTCCATTTCTTCCATCATCTGATATGCTCATGCTTAACATCATTAAAGTAACAAGTTGAAGTAGTTCTTTTACTCATTTGATTTTTACAATAAGTCATGTAATGAATGGGTAATCATTATTATTCTCCATTTTTAGGAGGAAGGTGACACAGCCAGGGCTGAACGGATAGAGGTCAGGTCTCCCGTTTCTAGTCCATAGCACCGGTGATTGGATGTCTGACCCAAACTCTTTCAACAAGAACACACCATACCTTTATACCACCTTGCTGAATTACCAATAGTTATTATTGCTATCAACTGTTGTGATGTGGGGACCTGAATTTAGATAATTAATTTATTAAGGATCAGTCTGGGCTCATCAATTAACAAAATGGCAGAGAATAACAGTAAGCATCCATCACTTAGACTTGTTCTCCGGATTAATGATTAATTTGCTTAGAATAGCTCTTGGCAATATGCCGTAAATGTAAATCGTTATTGTTGTCTTTAATGGTAGTAGCATAAATGCTAATGGCCTAGAATGATGATCTCCTCGTTGATAGTAGCTTCTCATGATAGCAGCACCCAGAGCTGTTTAGTGGAAGGAGGAGAGCTATGTACCCAGTTATTTCGGAGATCTCATTTGAGATCTCCAATCCATTATTTTCTCTTGCCTCCTTGCTGAGCCCATTTATATTTTTATTTATCTATTTGAGAGAGAGAGAGAGAGAGAGAATGAGAACGAACAGGGTAAAGGCGCAGAAGTAGAAGGAGAAGCAGGCTTCCCGCTCAGCGGGGACTTGGGATCCATCCCAGGACCCTGGGATCATGACCTGAGCCAAAAGCAGATGCTTATCCGACTGAGCCACCCAGGTGCCCCTGAGCCCAGTTACATTATCCCAGGCCACTGTTAGGGCTGATAATGTCGCTGATCTAACTCTCTGTTATATAAAAGTAGAATTTTTTTTCCCCCCAAATGTATGTTTTAGGTGACCTGGAAGCTCAATACTCAAATCTAGAACAAATAAGGAACTAGTTAGAGTATAAAGAACATCTACTGTTCCTGACTACTGGTTAATATTTATTAATTAGAGAAGACAAAAATGTTAGTCATCTTTATCAAGGGTACCCTGAAGGATTGATGCCCCTGTGTTTAACCATATTATTGTGGTGATGGTTTCAACTAGTTTTCCGTTTGTTATGACACTTGACATAAATAGTGTTTAACAAATCAAGAAATAAAATATTCAAAACAAAGAAATCCACAAGAAAAAGATTTTGACTCATGAAAGGGGTACCCCTAACTTTCCTTGCTGGGTAAAATGAATCAGAACTGGGTAATGACCTCAGGACAAACGTTCAAACAAAATATAATATTTTCGTTTTTCTTTCTCTTTGAATTTCACTCTTACGGATTTGTGGTTATAATGAAACATCCCTCGTATTTATTTCAGAGCTATCTTCTGAGACTGGAGCCATTTCTGTGCCAAAGCTACAAACCTCAAAGATGCCTGGCTAGGTACACTGGGAAATTGGTGTCAATAAATGAGCCAATGGACTGTTGTGTCTGTTCAGACCAGTGGAGAAATAGTCAAGATTCCTCCCAATCCTTGGGAACTTCCTTCCTTCTCACCTCCCTGCCCTTGTCTTCTTCTTCCATTTTTACCTTCCTTTGTCTCTTGTTTTTTTTTTTTTAAGATTTTATTTATTTATTTGACAGAGAGAGATCACAGGCAGGCAGAGAGGCAGGCTCCCTGCTGAGCAGAGAGCCCGATGTGGGGCTCGATCCCAGGACCCTGAGATCATGACCTGAGCCGAAGGCAGAGGCTTTAACCCACTGAGCCACCCAGGCGCCCCGTGTTTTTTCTTTCATATTGTCATATTTCTTTACTTTCTCTTTTATTTTCTTGTTTTCATCTCTTCCTTCCTCCCTTCCCTTCATTCTTCCACCTGGACTTTCCCCCTCCATTTTTTACTTCCATCTAGGCAATTCTCTGGCAGCTTGTAAATTCAAAATGCAAACTGTTATATGGAATTGTTGAATCACTACATAATACACCTGAAACTAATACAACACTGTATGTTAACTGGAGTTAAAAACTTAAAAGCAAAAACAAAAACAAAACAGAATGCAAACTGCTGTTTATAAGACTAAGTGACTTAGGCTAAAATATTGATTCAGGTATTCTTTCTGTTCTTGCTGGCTTGCCCTATTTCTAGAAGGATTCAGTTCCAGCATAGTTAAGCTCTTGCTTTACTCTAGCATTTGCTATCCTGCTCCTAACTCCACCCATTTATACTTTGCATCTGAATGTGATCTCTCTCTTTTTTTTACTTTTGGATCTCTGTTTCTTGCAGACTGCTGGGCTCTGGTCTGTATCACCTTCAGTGTCATGCTTCTATCTAGCTGTCCTATGGTGAGCCCTACTGTGGGCCTGCCCAGCCTGCTTCAAGCCGGGCACAGTCATCTCTCCAGCTCACTCCTTCCCTGATATTTGCTTGGTCAGCCTCATTTCCTAGACTGAATGGTTCAGCTATGAATTTATTATGCTTTTCATTCATTCAACAAACATTTATTAGTATACGTAGTAATAAAGTTGACCACAACAGATCTTTCCTCTTTTCACATATGGCGTTTTTTTCTTGAGGCAAGTTTTTGACTGTGAATTCTACCGAATCGAAGAAAGCAAATATTGTTAAACATTTCATCTAGCTTCCTTCAAACAATAATAGATAATTAATTTTTACACAAAATTAAATCCAACAGACATTTTCAATTAAAGTATAATTCACACAGCACCAAACACTAACTCATCTTGTTTCATTGGCTCTAAATACGATATCTTTATAAAATTAAACAAAGAAAACTGGGTGATTGACAAAATTCTTCATTTTTGATTCAGACATTTTGCTCTTGCTTAGAGTCTGGGCCTTAGATAGATACAATAAGAATATAGTAATTAGTACATTTCCCCAAATTATTATTTGGTTGTTGTATGTGTTTACCAAAATGGGAAAAAAACTACATGAAAGATACTGAGAAGTCCATGAAGAATCTGACTTATCCTTAAATGGATATATCTGCAGAAAAATTAAGTTTCAAAACCTGTGTGTGTTGAAGTGAATAGAGGTCAAGATCTTTAGTTAGAATAGCTTTTCAAATAAACAAACAAAAGCAGAACCAGACCCATAAACACAGAGAGTGCATCAGCAGTTGCCAGAGACGCGAGGGGTGGGGGGATAGGCAAAATGAGTGAAGGGGAGTGGGAGATAACAGGCTTCCAGTTATGGAATGAATGAATCAGGGGGATAAAAGGCATAGAATAGGGAATACAGTCGATGATATCCTATGGTGACAAATGGCAGCTACACTTGTGATGCACATAGCAGGATGTATAAAGGGTGGAATCACTGTGTTATACACCTGAAACTAATGTAACATTGTATGTCAACTAGAGGTCAGTACAAATAAATAAATAGAAACAAGAATAGCTTTTCTTCTGACACACAGTCAAAAATGATGTTCAACATTCTTTTTTTTTTAGATTTATTTATTTTTTTGAGAGAGAGAGAGAGAGAGAGAGTGAGAAAGAATGCGAGTGTGGAGGGGGAAGGGCAGAGAGAGAGAGAGAATCTCAAGCTCCATGCTGAGCTCGATTCCAGGACCCTGAAATCATGACCTGAGCTGAAATCAAGAGTCGGATGCTTAACCAACTGAGCCACCCAGGTGGCCTGAAGCTCAATATTCTTATGTGTCTTTGTGACTTTAACCCTAAAGAACTGAGTCAAATCCTTTTAATATTTTTATGTTAATAATAGCAATAATGTCACTAAATAATGTTTACAATTATAAGCACTGTTACGTTTTAATTTGGTTTTTGTTTCTAATAATATTTATCAATGAATGTTTTTATTTGCAAAGTAATATGCAGACAAGAGTTATGGATAGATTATTTGTAGTAACATTCTCCTTAGCTAGACTAGTGCTCTAAATCAACCAGCTAGCATGAGTCACTTTGGCTCTAGCAAAACGAGCATTTTGAAAGATGCATCCCAAAAGAAAACATAGGAGACTTCTTTGAGTCTGGTATATGCGCCTCATGCAAAGATAGCACATTACTTTAGGACACCAACAGAAAAGTTACACTGCATGAGAAAGACTAAAAATAAGCAGTTTTCTAACTTCCCACTAAACCACCCTTGTTTAAGCCTAAGATGTAAGATGCAGTATTTTCTCCTAAGAAACTACTACGGGTAAAGGGTTAACATGAACTGAGTCTCTATAATGTGCTTTATTTCATTTAGTCCCTTAACATTTTGAGGTAGGTGTAAGTATCTCCATTTACTACAAGGAAACAACTCCGAGAGGGTCACTCACCATGGCAAAGATGCTATTGGAACCCACATCTGTTTGACTTCAAAATCCATGCTTTTTTCTGCTATGCCTTATTTTTTGTTTTTTTTCCCTCCTGTTTGTGTTAGGTATATGGAGTAAAGCTACTCTGTCATCCACAGTTGCTGCACAGTCAGCCCCTGAACAGTCACACAAACTCCCCTCTTGAGGAGTACCCAAAATGCCAGCTCTGAGAACAATCAGCAGAGGATTGGAAGCTCCAAGTCTGGCGTAGGCTCAGTTATGGTGGAAGGAGCTATTGGAGGCCGATTTACAACACTGTCGTAAAGGAGCGGCAGCCGAAAACCAGTCCAAAAATCCCCTCAAGGACCTTGGGGAAAAAGGAGATGCAGGAAGGATGAGCGGCAGGTAATATAAAACGAGGACGAGGAAAGGGGCAAATGGTGAGAGAAGGGAGAGTGAATGCGGATTATCAGGAGAACACAAGTAGGGCTTTGTGGCGAGAGAGGAGTGGGTGGGGGGTAAGGCAGAGATGAAACGGGAAGAAATTTTGCCTGAAGAACAAAGAAAAGAATTAAGTGCAGTTTTATCTTCATTAGAAAAAGTGGAAGTTTGTCTTCTGTGACAGGTTGTTCCAACCCATTGTGTTGTGCTAAGATATTGGATTATCTCAACTGTTCGCCATTAGAAATGTGTAGATTCGCGGGGCCACGTTATGGTCCACGCTTAATAACGTGCCCGAGCTTGTGGATTTTTCCGTAGACAATAGCGAGGTGAAAATAGCATGTAGTGAGAGCCACCGACTTTCTCACCAATTGGCCACTATCCCTCCTCTTTCAAAGAATATAAAGAGATGAAAAATAATTTTAGAAAGCAGCAATAACTCATCCCTTGGGGCCAATTATATATGATACATAGATTTCCTGGGGGTGAATTATAGTTTAAAATATATACATTCTTCACCAGGTCCTAACAGCGCTGTTGAAGTTAAGCTTTTGGTAAACTTTGGTAAACGCCCTTGGATACCCAAAGGTCATCCTAGGTTCACAGCCTATTTTATGGAAGTTTGCAAAGCTTTCTGCAATGCTGAATTGGATTTCAGTTGAGTTGCATGCAAACTTGGGTCGAGTTTCAAAGGAACACTAGATAGTTCTTTCAGGTAGAAGCCAGGTGAAACTTGAAGGGTCCAGAGTGGGTTTTGATTTGAGTTTTCTTTTGGGTTCTGCTTGAATTTGACACTCAAAGTGAAACTCAGGAGATCTGAACCTCTTGCAAACTCAGGCTCAAAGGGAGGTTTTTGGAAGCAAACTTGCATGTTGAAAATGCTGAGCTAACAGTGCTAATTGGTGCATTAGTTTGCTTTGCCCAGACCTGAATAGTTTCATCTGGAAAAAGAAGGTTTCTCTTAGCGTATAGTTTAGCAAAGCTTTGCAAGTGGACATTGATCTTGCTGAGAGATTACCTGCAATAAGGTGAGTGTACAAATTCCTATAATGCCAGATTGCCTAGCACAGTTCCCAAAATAGGCTATGGAATGGGTCAGTCACGTCCTTATCACATTCCTGCATTGGAATTATAGGCATCTTGGGCAATTCAGTGTACCTGGGCAATTCAAATTCAAGCTGAATGCGTTGTCTGCATTACCATGATAGTTGGTGCTGTATAGATTGGGCCACAGTGAGATGAAAATATTCTCTTGTGAGAATGAAAAGTGGAAAGGGAATCCTGGGTTTTCCCTCACCTCCACTAAACATATTCATAAAGACCAATATATGACAGTCCTTAAAATGTAAAGGCACAACAAGCATGTAGATGAGCAAGTTGCCAAGACATTTTACAAGATATGCTTTTGACCTGATTACGGGTTGGTGCTAGGGCAGAGGGGATTTAATTTACTTTTGGCAAAAAGTCTGAATACTAAATTAAACTTAACAGAAATGAGGGGTTTTTTGAGAAAGGAAACAAGTTGGCAGAATTTTGGCGTATCAACAAAAGGAAATCACACAAAGAAAAGGATTAGTCAAAATGAAGATCAAATGAAGATCAAAAATAAATTGGCTTCAATCCAGGAAACATTTGTTGCATTTTACAAGCAGGTCTTTCCTTCCCTAGTGTGAAGAACAGAGGAACCACCTGATCTTGCCCTAAAGGTCATCAAGCACACGGCATGCTAGTGATGAAATGCTTCAGAGCCTCTCAGAGAGCCCAGCACAGGTGCAGTACTGAAAAGAGATTCAAACCTCCGAGGCTTAAAACTATGAACAACATGAAGGCAATGAATATTGGGAAGCAGATTCTAAGGAAGTGTTGTCCCAAGTATTCATACTTAAGAAAAACCTACATAGTGCTGCTTTAACAAAATGAATAAATAATATCTATCTATCGTCTGTCTATAAAGTAGGCATTCTGGAAGATACTGAACTTTTCTAGACTTCAAAGGAGCCTATTTGATGCACCATTATAATCAAAGCCACACAATCTGTATGACCTGCTACAAAATGAAAATTCAGAAAGCCTTGTTAAAAAGGCAGGAAAAGGGTGTTGTTAAAGGTACTATATATAAGCCTTTTTCCTTTTTTTCTAGAATCTCTTTCCACTTGTGGTGGCTTTTTTTTTTCCTATTTAATGTCATTTTAAGTAAAGAAAAACTAAAATTTGCAATTAGCATGAATCTAACTGTTCATCTTTATTTTGTGCACAGTCTTAAATGCAAATATAAGAGCAATGACTTCATATGCAGGGTTACTGAAATGACACTATTCATATTTTGTAGTTCATACATATGCTTTTCACTCTTCCCGGAACAGTGGAAATGTTTCACAGAATTAACTCACCTGTTTTCATTTCACTTCTCGATATGCATATATTTACCAACACTCTCTACCTTCAGCTTACTGATGAATAAGGAAGGGCTAAAAAGAAAAGGAACCCTTGGGGTCACTCTATTTTTCCCTGAACATAGAGGATTTACGGAAGGCTTGCTGTAGAAGGTGACATCCAAAGATAGTAGGAGCAAACTATGGACATGAGAATTTCAGGATAATATTCCGATAAAGAGGAAGGATTACTGTATGAGATTAAATAAGCTTTAGCACAGTTGAGTTGGTTTATTTTTTCTTGTTCTTGCATTTTTTGGATTCTCTATAATCAATTGACACATTTTGTAAATGAGGTGTTCACATTCATCATGAGAATTAGCTTGCCTCTAGCAAGTGTCAGTGTCATTCAGAAACTTCCATCTTTAGGTTACAGATTATAAACCCAGGCTTGACTAAGCCCTCCAGACATATTCAAGATGTGCTGGCAGTTTGAATACCTTTTAAAAAATTATGTCTTAAAAAAAAAAAAAACAAAACCAAAACTATGTCTAAAAGAAATTCTGGAAAGAATACTAAATCCTAGATTTCACAGAGGAGCTTAAAATGGAATGATACTGGAAATGGAAACATTTTTTAAATCCGACATGTGACCTTCAGTGAAATCAAGTTCTGAGGTCCTTTTGATACTGTAATCATTCTACCTATTTGAGGAACTAACTGGAGCTTCAATTTTAGGAAACATCAGCTTTTCTGGAAAAAAAAAGATTAATTTATTTGAGAGAGAAAGGAGAGAGAGTGTGAGTAGGGAGAGGGGCAAAAGAACAGGGAAAGAGAGAATCTCAAGCAGATTCCATGCTCAGCATGGAGCCTGACCGGGAGCCTGATCAATGACCCGTGAGATCATGACCTGAGCCAAAATCAAGTCAGACGCTTAACCGACTGAGCCACCTAGGTGACCCAGAAACATCAGCTTTTGTGTTTATTATACATACTTACCTTTTAGATGAAGAAATACAAATATTATTTTGATACACCCTTAGAAGAATGTTATATATTAATTTCTGAGTTTGAAATGCATTTACTTTTCAAGTGGTTTCATTATTTCGCAAATAAACCCACTCAGAACTTAAATTGTACACAGAGGCACTCATTTTACTGGTATTCGTGAGTAAACAGAAATAGAGATGTATCTACTTGAGCTATCATACAAGGATGGATAAATTAGATGAACGTGAGCAGGAAGAGAAAAACATTGTCAGGGCGCGTATGCTGTGGTAGCTCTTCAATTTTGTAGCCTTGGACAGCTGGGACATGTGAGGGGCTGATAGATCGGGTTAGCATGAAGTGATGAAACTTGGAGCTATCTCTTGGGGAAAAGTCTGTATAGAACCTTAAGAACTAGTGGCCTAAGCATTTTTATTGGAGGTGTAGGTGCAAGAGCCGGTGTAGAAGGAAAACTGTTAGAGTTAATATGTCCTCTTCAGAAATCAGGGTGAAAAAGAAAAGAGAATGGAGGCTGGTCAGCCAGTTGTGTGTTTATAATCAGGGTGTGGGACCAGTCAACACTATGCACTCCATGGCCATGAATATTCCCCTAAATCATAACGTCAGAGCTATGCTTCATTAGTCATATGGAGAATCACAGAAGAAAATGTGGGTTAGTTGTGTAAATGAAAGACTACTCCAGGAAAAAACAGCTCAAAGTATGTGCCCTGGAGACCATGATTCAGAAACATTTTATACAGGGGAGAAACATTTGTATACAGCAAATGCCATATACTTTTGAATTGTCTCACAGTAGAGGTGGCTTTCCACCCTCATTTAATTTCCCTTGTGACCAAGCATCTGGTCCCCGCTACATAGAGCTATGACTACAAAGCCTGTATTTAATAGGTCTATAATTATTTGTTAAGCAGAAATAAATTACCAATCTAAATTTTTATTTGCTATGACCTAGAACCTTATTTATCTGCCCTACAGGAAAGAGGGATTTAATTTTGACAGACCTATTTATTCATTTTGTGATCCTCTTTCTCTTTTTGTATATTTCTTCTTGGAAAGAGCAAGTCTTAAAAAACAAGTGGTCTGCTTCTGCGGTCTGTTTTCTTACACTCACCAGGCAGTGTCATTCATTTCTTTACAGCCTGACCTAAGTGACCCCGATAATGGCATGGGCATAAGTGACAGAGCAAGGGAAATGTCAACCAGATTAATTTGAATCGGTAAGTCCAAGGCTGCCTTTATTTCTGGAGTTTTCACAAATGTGGTTTTATAAATTTTAGTAAGTGGCCCAAACTGAGAAAATACATTTTTAGTATTGTCATGAAAATAGTTTGATCTTATGGAGTTCTGAAAGGATCTTGAGGTCCCCAGACCATACTTTGAGAACCATCGCTATGACAGTGATTACCTCCATAGCTGGTTAATAGCATTATAGGTAGCAGACCATACACTTCATCTTTACCTTGCTTCTGTTTCACTTAGCAATGTATCCTAAAGATCTTTCCATGTCAATACAAGCAAATCTTCTTCACTTGCTTTTTATAAGAGACTAGTATTCCATTGTCTGGGTTTACCACAATTTATTTTAGCAGTTCTCTTCTGATAGACACTTGGGTTGCCCCATTAAAATTTTTTAAATTTTTGGGTGAACATGAAGTGCTCCCTTAAAATTTTTTCTATGATAAACAGTAACATTGAATAACCTAGTAAATATAGCATTTTTATATAAAGCAGGTGTATCTATAGGAAAACTTGCAGAAGTGGAATGCAAATTGCAATTTTGCCTGGTCTGGCCAAATTGCCCTTCATGGACTTTGCTCTCTTTTGCATGCCTACCCAAATTACACGAACAGGCTTTCTTCCCCCGCTTGCTCTTGGGAGCTTTGATGATCTAGTAGGTGAACAATATTATTTTCGGGTAGTTTTAAGGTACATTGCTCTTGTTATGAGTAAGGCTGAACATCTCTTCATACTTTAGGACTCTTTGTATTTCCTTTTCTGAGAACTAGGTTTTCTTTCAGATTGCTGATCTTTTTCTTCTCAATTTCTAAAGGCTTTTAAATGAAGAATTATAGAAGGTATCCAAGAACCTTTAAAGTATTTCTCCTGCTACGAATTTCAAATGCTTTGTCTCAAATTGTCATTTTATTTTAGATATGCTTATGGTATGTTTTGCTATATAGAATTTCTCAGTTTTATGTAGTTTATTTTATCAACCTTTTCCTTATTCTTGGCTCCTGCATTTGGGGACTTGGTTTAAAAAGACTTTTTCAGGCGTGCCTGGCTGGCTCAGTCAGTGGAGCATGTAACTCTTGATCTTGGGATTGTGAGTTTGAGCCCCATATTGGGTGGAGAGATTACTTAAAAATAACATCTTAAAAAAAAGACTTTTTTCTATTCCAGAGTTAAAAAGAAATGCACACATATTTCCTTTTTGTACCTTTACCCTCTTATATCATGGTTAACATTTAATCATTGGCACATTTGTAGTGTACCTTAGTGTACAGTGTAAAAGATGAATCCCACTTAATATTTTTGTACACTACCCACTTTTCACAACACCATATGTTGAAAAATTCCATCTTTTCAATGGAAAATTAACCTTTATCATGTAATAAATTCTTGAGTATATTTGGTTTAATAGTATATGAAAAAATTAAAATTTCATGAAATAATAGAATGTATTCCAGCAACACAAAAATCGCTTAACATTAGAAAGCGTATTTATGTAACTTATTAGATTAAAAGATCTCACACCCACCATGTTGATAAATGCGAATGCTAAGATCGAATTGACTGAGAGACCAGAGACACCTCCTGATAAATCAAGAAAAATTACTTATCTAGAAGCTACAGAAGGAAGTCATTGCAATCAGGATACACAGCAAAGAGGCCAGCAGCATTCTCCAATAACAGACAGAGGACACTGGCAGATGTACAATTGCAGATAGTAAGTCCAAAAGTGTGAGAGACACATGAGAACTCCCAGGAGTTCAACTGACACCCTCCAAGCCCAGCTTTGTATTCCTAAGACTGTGGCAATTCTCCTAAGGCTAGAATTCGATATTTATGAGAACCCATGTCGTCAGGGTGAGGTGTATCGTCAGTCTCGATGGAACCCGATGCACACGAGACGACCTGGCACAGTACGGGACAGTATGGCTTATTCAGTGTATTTATCCCCCTTAGCCTCTTCAAGATCTACATCCTGTTCCAATTACTTTCCTGAACTTAGAGTTCTTTGGGAGTAATGTCAACAACCTTTAAGGAGAAAACATATATAATTATCTCAACAGATGTAAAAAAAAAAAGTTTACTAGCAAAGAAAAACTCATAAATATAGAAATTTTAATAAGCTAGGTCTTTACTAAGAACCTATAGCCAACATTCTTGTGGTGAGATACTAGAATTCCTACAAAGACAAGAATTTCTGCTAAAGTACTATCATTTAATATGTATTAAAGGCCCTAAAAATTCACTAAGAAAAATAAGTTGAAAATATAAATATTAAAAGGGAAGAGGTAAAATTACCTTATGGAGATGTGATTACCTATACAGGAAATTGAAAAAGAATCAAGAAATGAACTATAATATCTAACGTAAGAGTTCATTAAGGTGGCCAGATAACAAGATTAACATACAAAAATAAGTAATGTGCTATATATCACAATAACTGATAAGAAAATAGAATAGAAAAAAATCCCACTCACCATAGCAATAACAAGAAAAATTTTAATAACAATAATCGTGAGAGCCATATGAAGAAAACAGTCAAACTTAAGGTTGTCAAAGAAGAATTGAAAACATGGAGAGATAAGCCACGTTCTTAGATGGGAAGATTTAATATTGTAAAAAAAAAAAATTGATTCTACCTGAATTCGTATATAAGTTTAATGCAATCCGTATTAAAATATTACCAGAACTTTTAGTGAAGTTCAGTTCTAAAATTTTTCTGGAAAATAATTCTAAAATTCAAAGAGAAAAATATGCAAAAATATTTAATAAAAGATTAGAGGAATCATAATCACTGGAATTTGCATTACTATATATGAAAACAGAAAACTTTACTAATAAACATAGTATGGTATTGATGTTAAAGTGGACAAAAAGACCAATAGAACAAAATAGGTAGTTCAGAATTCAATGCTATTTATATATACATGTGATTAATATGATTAATACAGTAACTTAAATTTGTGGGCAAAGGTTAATAAACATTATTGGGAAATTTAATAAATTATTTGGAAAAAGTAAGGCTGGGCACAGATACATACCCAAATTTCAGATGAAATAAGGGCTATCTATAAACAAAAACAAACTAGAAAGTAGAAGATAATTTGACTTGTCTAGTTATTGAATTGAAATTGCATATGTTAAGAAGTCAAAGGTACATAAAAGGCCCCCAGTAAATAGGGACTCTTTACCCTCTTGCAAATCCCAGGGCAGAGTTGAATTGTCTATAGAAATGTGTTCAGAAAAAGTGATTTTCTTTGTTCATCATTTAAGTCGTCTTTTACTGTGCTCTATCCTTGGGTCTAGCCAGGAGTACGTCCTTATGGTGGGTTCTCTGTTATATTGTTTATCCTGCCATCATTTAGAGTCACCGCTAGCACACCAATGGTTTGATCCATTTCTAAACAGCCTGAGTGCTTTCTAAGAAACAGAGAGGAGTCAATATTTGCTGTAATTAAAACAGTAGTAGGCAGTCCCAGACTGCTCTCCTACTGGAGATTAAAATATTCAAAATGATCCTAAAGAGTCTGTCTTCTCCAGAATGAAGAGAAAATGGACTAATCATTGGGTGAAAATAGCCATTATAAAAGTAAAGCATTCCTTTGACTCAATTGCCACTGGTTCCAAAAGATACAATCTATAGAAGAACTACAGTAAAATGGCTCTTTCTCCATAGGCCCACTTAATTTCAGCAGGTTTTTTGGTCGTATTTCATGAGTACATTGCTGATGATGAAATTTCAATGTAAAAGAGCTTTCGACAGCTAAGTCTTGAAATTTTTCACAACTTAGCCCATATATACCCACTTCTACAAACTATGTAGTGCGTGTTCTATATCAGTGTGTGCTTGAGTATTTATTCCATATTTGCTTATTGTTGTTTGTTAATTTAACAGGCACGGGCTTTCTTTTTTTTTTGCTTCTGGTAACTGACTCTCTAAAATGAGGATTATTGCATAGGGATGCTAAAGTTATCAAAAAACCCAGTATAGTCTCTATAAATCAGCATAGATCTCCATCAAATCAACATTTTTGGTAATGAGTTTCTTAGTCACTCTTTGGATATTGGAAATATCTAATAATATAAATCAAATATAATACATATTGATTATGAAGTGAAAATGGATATCTTATGATAAAGCCAATAAAATCAATGAAAGCAGTGATAGAAAAAGATTCCAACTTATAGAAGAAGCTATTGACAAATGAGGACCTAGAAAATTAGATCAATTAATAACCAAAGAAGAAATAATTGACAGGACTAGTAACACAACAGGCATTTCAGAGACTCATTTGTGTATCAGTGTATTAAGAGGGCATCTTGGAAAATTAGAGCACTTGAGTAATTTGTAATGACTCTAGCTATGATTGTTTTGCAAAAATCGAACAAGTAGGGAATGGCATATCCTGCTAGTCCATATCTTCGTCAGAAAAGTTACCTTAAAAAGAACCAATGCTTGGGGTGCCTGGGTGGCTAAGTCGGTTAAGTGGCCTACTCTTGATTTTGGCTCAGGTCATGGTCTCAAGGTTGTGGGATCCAGCCCCGCATCAGTCTCTGTGCTCAGTGGGGAATCTGCTTGAGATTATCTCCCTCTCCCTCTGCCTCTTACCCTGCTTGTGACCTTTCTATTCTCTAAATAAACAAATCTTTAAAAAAAAAAAGAACCAATGCTTGATTCATTCTTTGTTCTAATAATTACTGCATAGGTACAGTTTTAACTTGTATTCTGTAAAATACAAGATGAAATACTGAGTTCATAAGTTTTGGGTACATTTTTTAAAATAAGAGAATCAAGCCTTTTGTTTACTCTGTACATGACATTTGTTCTCTGTTTTAAGTTGATTCACTTTAAGAGCTTTTTCCAGGACAAATTATTCTCCGATAATGAAAACCTGCTGTCCTGTAAACCATTAGGTCTACACTGCGGAAGAAACTGTAAAGAACAAATTGAATAAGATATGGTCCCTGTGCTAAAGAAGCATACAATTCAGCCGATGTATATCGCAGTGCCTCCTTTTCTTATATCTTTCATGACATGCATACTATTTTGAGAAGGAAATCAAGGATTTTTCCCCTTGATGCCTCTTCCTTATTCCCAACATGGTTAGTAGTTCCAAGACTGTGGAGACAGTGAGTTTAATGATTACAAATTTGAGGTGGAATTTTCAGTACTTTATTAGACAAAGGCTGCTTATGTTTTCTTATTTGCATTATATAAAGATACTTGTCTATTATTACTGCTATTTGATGGAAAGACAATGTTTATTGCTATCTGAGATTTTCCCCCCAAATAATGATGATATAAATTTAGAGGGAAGATGGCTTTTCTGAAGTTTTATTTGATGTTTGAAATTATGTTTGTTGTCTTGCTCAAAGAATGATCTTTAATTTGATCTTTAGAATCTCAGTTAGGACTTAGGATCTCAATGTGAGGAGTAGACATACTGGTCTGCTTTGTGTTTAAAACAAAGTTTGCGGGACACCTGGGTGGCTCAGTCGGTTAAGCTGCTGCCTTCAGCTCAGGTCATGATCCCAGCGTCCTCGGATCGAGTCCCGCATCAGGCTCCTTGCTCGGCGGGGAGCCTGCTTCTCTCTCTGCCTCTGCCTGCCACACTGAATGCTTGTGCTCTCTCTCTCTGACAAATAAATAAATAAAATCTTTAAAAAAAATAAATAAAACAAAGTTTGCTAAAGTTAACAAAATCAGAAAGATTGTGATCCAGGAAAAATACACCAAGTTTGCAGTTTCTTCCTTCCTTCCTTCCTTCCTTCCTTTTTTTTTTTTTTTTTTAAGATTTATTTGTTTATTTTAGAGAGAGAGAGCATGCATGCATGCACAGGTTGGGGGAAAGGGAAGAGGGAGTGAGAGAGTCTCAAGCAGACTGCGTCTGGGCACAGAGCCCAGGGTGAGGCTCGATCTCACCACCCTGAGATCACAACCCTGAGATCGTGATCTGAGCCGAAACCAAGAGTCAGATGCTTAACCAAGTGCCTCACTCAGGCGCCCCACCAAGTTTGCAGTTTCTAAATGAGATTAAGAAAAATAAATGTAAAAAACAGACATTATATTAAGTATTTTTTTCATGATGAGACTGTGTGTATACACCTTTTAGTGGTAAAAGAAGACTTTAAGGAGGATCAAAGAAAGCTTCATTACTCCTTCTGTTAACTTGGTGACCATTTGTGTCCTAAACTCAGAAGGATTATTCTCTTTCCTAGCTTTCAAGACTTGATATTCAATCCAAATGTGACTCCTTAGTCATTCTGAGCGGAGTATAATTTTTTCTTAACCCCACATTTTGCAGACTATCTGGGAGAGTGCTATCCTCCAAATATCTCCCTCTACAAATCCTAAATGATGGACAGACAAGACCTTCTCTCTCCCACTTGCTGTCCTGGCTGTTTACCTGCCCATTGGGCTCCCTTCAGTCTAAGTCTTAGAAGGGCCACGTGAGGTCCTCTAGTCCTCTTTCTAGATTCTGGCCATGACAGCTGTCCAGCATCACAGATGCAGCATTATTTTGAGACTCTCTGGAGCTTCTTTATCCTTCCCCAGAACTGCTGCCCCGATGTCTGTCTTGGTATGAACAAAACTGGTCCCGAAAGAGAGGCGCTCTTTCAGTGAAGGAGAGATGACTCCTCTGCATTTCTGCCTTTAGTAGAATGCTAAAAAGAAGCAAAAAAAAAAAAAAATCCGTCTCAAGGCTATACACTTTAAACTTACCTGCTGTCTTCTAGCAGATGGAACAGAGGACTGAAGTCGATTTTTCCATTTCGTCCATTTTACCCCATGAAAATCTGAGCTAGTCAGGATGCAGATATCCTGGTAGATGTGCTTCTCCTTCTTCCTGATCCACTGCTCACCCCCTGAGAGGGAGCAATTCAACAGGAGGAGCCCCAATTCCCTATCCTGATTCCCCACCCCCATTTTCAACAATCACAGTAGTTCAATCTTCTAGTAAAAGGGAAATTAATTTCCTCACCATGATGATCCCTGACCTAGAGCCTTAGCCTCCTGGGGGGCACAAGCAAATGTTAATGTGCATTTTGTACTTACTTTTTAACAATTTTAATTTTTAAAATAAAAATCTTTAATGACTTTTAAAAAATTAGTACAGATTTTTATAATTCACCAATATTTGTTAAATATTTTCTCATGTCAAGAATATGGTGTATGTTTGATTGGAACTCTTTTTTGGTAGCTATTCGAAGAAAAGAAAAGGTGGGGGGAAGAAAGGAAAAATGAGAAGCAGCTATAATTAGGTTGGCCAACATCTTTGTCTTTGTTCTTCATTCTGCTTTATGCTCCCTAATAGGTCGTGTCTCCCAGTTGCCACACCCCAAGCAGCTTGTCCCAGATGGCAGTGGGGGCCGGGGAGCAGAAATCACTCAACTTTGAAAGGTTTTCTCAACATATAGATGAATGGATGAGTGATCATGTGTTTACCTTACTATTTTTAGTGTTTCGTTTCTTAAGTTAGATTACAGGGAGCATAAAAAGGCTAGGCAGGCTTTGGCCTACGAGATGTCTGTTACTAACTATTATTATATATAGGGTGAAAAACAGAAACAATATGGCAATTATGAATTCTGATTGGTGACACCACAGATCAAATCACTTCTCTATTCTGAAGCCTCCACTTTTTTCCATTTAAGAACAGAACACAACAAAACAAAATGAAATACCAAGTCCTTTGTGTGGTCTACAAAGCCCTGCATGATTTCACTTCTACCTACTCTTCTGACTGTACCACTCTTTTCCTTTCTTCCGGCAATTGAGCCAGCAACATTAGCCTTCTTGCTCCTTCCTGAACGTGCTGGTGTACTCTTATCTCAGGGCCTCTGTACTTACCCTTCCTCCAGCTTGGATCTCCCTACCCCTGATACCCATGAGGCTTTTCCCCTCACTTGCTCAGATCAATGCTCGAACATGACCTTACAGAGAGACTTTCCCCAACCCCCCTTTCTAAACCAGTTCCCCTTTTGTATTCCCATAAGTTTTATTTTTTTTTATAGCACTCACCATCTTTTGTTATATGTTTATATATTGTCTATCTCCTCAATCAGAACATGAACTTCATGAGTTTGGATTTTGCTGATGGCCTGTATTCCCAGCACTTAGAACAGTGACTGGGAAAGAGCACGCACTCAAACAAAGCAGACGTTGTCAGTGCCCCCACCCTTGTATCATTGAAGCCAAATTCCAGCTGCCAGTATCTGCGTCTTCAGGTTAGAGGATGCTTTCCAGAAACTGTAGAAGGTCATTTTGCCCATGTAGGCATCAGGCTTGAGAATTTACAATCCCAACCTCTGCCAAAGAGCAGCCCTTAATTGTTAATTCTCAGCATTTGCTGTACAAATGCTATAGTTTCCCTGTCCTTCCATGGAGTTTCAGAGTAAGGAGATGGAGGGAGGGCTTCTGGGACTGAGGTAACTTTCTTAACAACACACTGTTTATTGGCTGCCTTCCTTTCCTGGTATCGTTTCCCCACTCCCCTTCCTTCTTGCACGTCTCAAGTAAATATTTACCCCTAAATTCTTGTCTCAGAATCCGTTTGGAACAACCCGACCCAAGGTGATAAATATTTGTTATTGTTGAATGAATTATTCGCACTGGATTCTGGATATACGTTTAGAAACAAGATTGGAGAGGGGACAGTTGCAGCATAGTTTCGCAGAAGATAGAAAGTTAGCACAGCAACCAAGAGATGGGGATACCACATCCTAGGGAGGAGACAAGGTGATTATATTATGGGGGGAAAAAGAAGAAAAGTAAAGAAAATGAATTCTTGGCAGCATCTGAGAATCAGTATCTGCAACTGGGGCCTCAGAAATCTACAAGGCTAAACACAGAAACAAATACACGTAACACCAACTTCACGGGTGTGAACCCTATGGGGTTGCACAGGGCTCCATGTTCAGAATGACCTTGTACTTGGTTTGAAGCTCTGCTGTTGCCATCTTCAAATTCTTAGTAGTGTTTTTTAAATTTTTTTTTTTAACAGGGAGTCCTGCACTTTGATTTTGCATGGGGACTCAGAAATTATGTAGCCAACCTAAGGTTCACACCATAGTTTCTCATGATAGTTGAGGAAGAGGAATAGAATATCAAGGGTTCAGCATGAGAAAAATGGATTTTACAGAGCTAGGTGGTAGAATTTCCTTCTGGTAGAAATTGTAAGGATCTTCCCATAGTCTACTTTAATTAAGAGTGCTCATTTCTTATTCCAGATAATTATAGCAGCCTTGAAATAATTGATCTAGCAATATTTCATGGTACTGTTACTTGGTATAAATTATTAAAACATTTTTGGATGGATATAATATACATTACTATGTATAGGTTGATTTATACAGAGAAAAAATACAATTGATAAGAGTTAGAAAAAGCACTATGGAATACTTACAAAAAGATCATATTTGTCATCTTCATTGACCTATAGTATTTTGTTTTTGCGAGGTGTGTCCTCTTTGCTGCTGTGATTTTTTAATTGATCGTTCATCCGCCTTTCCAGTTGGAAGGCTGCCAAGAATTTTTGATATTTCTAGTCCGACAACTGGCCTATAAGATACTATTTTTAAAATACGCCATTTTGTTTAAATACTAAAAAAAAGTCTTTTGATATAAAAAAAGTTACTTGAGAAAAAAATTATTAGCCCTTGTGAGAAATTTTAGTGCGTGGATTTTTAAGCAGGGTGGCAAGTATTGCAGCATTTTCCACTAACTAAAAACAGCTGTCATGTGCTGATGGGCGTTACATCTGCAGCTGACACCCACTTCAAAGAACAGGTGCTTGTAGATGTTTAAAAAAGAAAAAGCAGCTCTTGTACTAGTCTACAGCAGCCTTCAGGAAGTGATGAGTGGGAGCAATGGGAAGACTGGCTCAGCAGCAGCTTTGGGTCACTTATGGCCCAGAGGTGCCTCAGGGCGCCTGGGTGCTCACTGCACTCTCTCTTGGGTGAGTCTTCAATATTAGAAGCTAGATTGCTGGAGGATAACATTTATTAAAAAGTAATGACTTTACATGTAAAAGAATGAAGTTGAACCCTTACCTTGCATCATATACAAAAGTTAGCTCAAAATGGATGAAAAATTTAAACATAAGAGATAAAAACTATAAAACCTGTAGAAGAAACCAGGAAAAAGCTTCCTGACATTGGACTTGGCAGTGATTTCTTCTGTAAGATACCAAAAGGATAGGCCACAAAAGACAAAGTAGATGAACCAGACTTCATCAACATTAAAAAGTTTTATGCATCAAAGAACACAACAGAGTGAAAGAGCAACCCACAGAGGACAGAAGACATTTGTCAATCATATATCTGATAAGGAATTAATATCCAGAATATATAAAGAACTCCTCTAACTTAACAACAACAAAAAACTAAACAATTCAGTTCAAAACTGGGCAAAGGACTTGAATAGATTTTTCTCCAAAGAATATATGCAAATGTCCAATTAACACATAAAAAGATAATCAGCAAAACTAATCATTAGGGAAATGCAAATCAAAACCACAATGAAATAGCACTGCTTATCCATTATTGTGGCTTTTATTAAAAATAAAAAACCAAGAACAAAACCTGTTGTCAAGGAAGTGGACAAATTGGAATCATGCATTGCTGGTGGGAATGTAAAATGGTATAACCAGTGTGGAAAACACTATAGCAAAAGTGTTAAGTAGATAAATTAAGTAAAATTATTATGTCATCCAGCAATTCCACTTCTACGTATATGCTCAAAGGAATTAAAAGCAGGGACTCCAGCAGATACTTGTACACCAATGCTCATAATTTCATTATTCCTTATAGCCAAAAGGTGGAAACAACCCAAATGCCCATAAACAGATAAATGAGTAAATGAAATGTAGCATATACATGCAGTGGAATGTTATCCAGCCTTAAAAAAGAGTGAAGTTGACACAGGCTACAATACGGATGACCCTTGAAGATACTACGCTAGCTGAAGTAAGCCAGACACAAAAGAACCAATATCGTATGATTGATTCCACTTAAAAGAGGGACCTAGAAGAGGCAAATTCGTAGGGACAGAAGTAGAATAGTGGTTACTAGGGGCTGGAGAAGCGGGGATTGGGGAGTTATCATTTAATGGGTACAGAATTTCTGTTTGGGATGATGAAAAAGTTCTGGAGATGGGGAACACCGATGGTTGCACAACGTTGTGGACATACTTAATGGCACAGGTGTACACTTAAGCATGGTTAAAATGGCAAATTTTATGTACAGTTTATCACAGTTTTTAAAAAGAAATCTTTACATCAGTCAGAAAAATGTAATGATTTTTAAAAATTTTGTTAAAAATTAAAAAGAATAGGTTTTAGGGGCGCCTGAGTGGCTAAGTCCATTAAGCGTCTGACTCTTGGTTCCCGCTCAGATCATGATCTCAGGGTTCTGGAGTGGAGCCCCACGTGAGGCTCCGTGCTCAGCAGGGAGTCTGCTTGGGGTTCTCCCTGCCTCTCCCTCTGCCCCTCCCCTACCTCCCTCTCTCTAAAAAAAAAAAAGAATAGTTTTTATTTATTTATTTTTATATTGAAGTAGAGTTGACACACAATATTACATTAGTTTCAGGTGTTACTGGGTTTTTTTTTTAAGTGATAACATGCATATGAATTTTAGGCAATAGAGAAAATTACCAAGTGGAAAGCAGCAGGTTTTCTGATTGTCTCACATCATGATGAGTATGATTTTAGACATCTCTGTGCATTTCATGAAGATGATTGAATGAATGAATACATGGACTGGCAGTTGTGTGGACTGGGATACGGAACATAAATAAACAATTTAATGAGATCATACAATACAAACTATTCTAGAAATAGAGATGTTATATTAACTTAACCTAAATATAACCCAGGGAAAAAAACTACAATGAAACTGAATTATTGAAATTCAGAAATTTTTTTTTTTTTTTTTTTTTTTTTACCATAAGAAGACAGTTAAGACTGGTTCCAATTTAGGTTGGATCAAACATTTTTTTTAAAGCCACATGCCTCAATTTTGGACAACATGTGAACTGACTCCATGCAATGAAAGATAGGTGATTAGCACTCTTATACTTCCATCTCCTCTACACCAGTCTCCCAAGTTCTGTTACTTTTATTATTTTTATTTTATTGGAGTTTAGAGCATTTACACCCTATTCTGAAAAATACAGTCCCCTAAATTGTTTAGTTTTAATTTTATGTCTAAATGGGCTTTACACTTGGGTGGCTAAGTCGATTACGCGTCTGCCTTCAGCTCAGGTCATGATCCCAGGGTCCTGGGATCAAGTCCTGCATTGGGCTCCTTGCTCAGCAGGGAGTCTGCTTCTTCCTCTCCCTCTGCCTGCCATTCTGCCTGCTGTGCTCTCTCTCTCTCTCTCTGTCAAATGAATGAATGAATGAATAAAACCTTTGAGAAAATAAATGGGCTTAGTGATCATCAGTCTTTTCCCTCCTATTTCTGTTGTTGAGACTTGGGTTTCGATTCACTGCGAAGTTGGTTAGCTTTCGTTGGTAAAGAGGGTTTTTCAGGATGAGCTCTAGTCCCTGAAGGCTTTCTCACTGAAGAATGCCTCTATCTCTATATTCGGACATCAAACTGGCAGGGTACGATATTCTTGAGTCACATTCTTCCTTCGCAGAGCACCGTAAGCACTGTTCTACTGCCTTGTGGTGTCGAATATTGCTGAGAAGATACCACATACGCTGATACACCCCCACCCCTCCCCAGTAGACGACTTCTTTCTTCTGCTTGGATTCCAGAAGAAATCTTTCTTTGGCTTTGAAGCTCAGTAACTTAGCCTGTATGTGTTCCATTCTGGGCAATCTGCATCAATCTTTTCTAGAATAGGGTGTATCCATTTGACCTGCAGAATTAGCTATTCCTTCATTTGAGAAGAATATTACTGAATTATGTTTTAAAATAACTTTTTCATGAGGTTTGTTGAGGTAGTATTTCAGGGACCAAATGATCTATATGTTGGATAAATTCTTTCTGTCTTCAATTTACCTTATTGTCTTTATCCTCTATTTCCCTATCATTTTAATTTCTTTCTTTATATTTTGGATTCACAAGGAATATTTCAGGCTTTTTTCATTCAAATATCAGGTAACTCGATATTCATATGTATATATGTCTATCCATGCACACATACTTAAATATATTCCATTTGTTGTGGCCTATAGATTTTAAAATCTTTAATAGTGTAATTTTTATTCTCAATTTATTTCATTGCTTGAGAGCAGGAGTCAGCATGCTTTTTCTATAAAGGATCAGAGAGTAAATGTTTTAGGCTTTGTGAGCCACATATCATTTCTGTCACATATTCTTCGTTTTTTGTTTTTATAATCCTTTACAAATGTAAAAACCAATCTTAAATTGCAGGTAAAGGCCATACAAAAATAGTTGTAGTTTGTGGACTCCTTGTCTTAGAATCACTTTATCCCCTCATTCTATTTTTTTATTAGCTTGGCCTTCTGTTCTTTTTATTAAATCTGTACAGTTATTACATTATTTTATATAATAAAATGCTTGAGAAATCTGCTTCTGTTTCTTTGTTATTTTTTTTCAAAGATTCTTCACCTAATTTTGCTGCTAAAATATTTTCCTCCCTCCCACTACCCCTCCCTGTTCTCTCTTTTCTTCTTTCTTTTCCTTCGTTCGTTCGTTCCTTCCTTCCTTCCTGTGTTTGTCTAATTGCCATGACGTTTTCTCCTTCTTGTTCATGTTTTAGTTAGATGGCTAGTTCAAACACTCTGCCTTTTATAATATAGTGTGAGTGTGTTCTCCCTGATCCTCTTTCACTTATCTCTGGGACCTATTTATTATTTCCCCTCTGGACCAATATTTGAGAGTATTTTTATTCTTTCAAACCACTTTTTTAAAGAGGTAAGGGAAAAGAAAGAGAACGAACTTAATCTGGACTCATGCAGCCCTTGCTGGGAAATCTTGTTCTGCAGCCTTTTTAGGGTTCGAAATGTCTTGTCCTGTAACTCAGTCCAGCTAGCCAGAGGCATAGCCCATGTGTGGGTTTTGGTCCCACCCTAAGACAGCAAAGCACCTGCAGGGTGACAGGTACTGATAGCCTTCCGCCTCAGTCGAACTTCCAGGTTAATTGTAGGGGTTTCTACTTTTGAGGAATTTCTCTAGACTTTTCCCTCAGCTACCAGTAGGTACCCTAACCCTGTTCTGCAAGACTTTTACTCATCTTTTATACTCCTTGCTGGAAGGAAGATTTAGAAGCTATGCAGTGTCATGTTGTGCCCCATCTAAAAGTTTTGTCCTCCTACTCACTGCTTTTCTAACTTTATAGTTTAATTTTATTCGCTTTTTCTAGTATGTTTGAAAGAGAGATTCTACAGTCCTGCTTTATTCCATAATTTTCCCTCAGAAGTCCTTTAAAAAAAATCTTCACAGTAAAAATTCCTAGATGACCTACACACCAGCACAGTGCTAACTAGTGTAGGTTAATTATAAAAGCTATGATATTTTAATTCAAATAAGTAGTATAATACTCGAATGCCAGTGCCAGACTATGAGGCACTGAAGAAATGAAAACACACACGTAGAATGGCAGGATTGGAAATGACCCCTCAAAGGTCACATTTTGAGTGTATTGGCTCTGGGACACTGGGCGAATAGTGTTTGCAGTCGGCTGTAGAGAGTGGATACATCTGGCAACAGACACACACACACACACACACACACTCTCTCTCTCTCTCTCTCCTCAACAGCAAAAGGCAGTATATATCAAGAGACAGTCTGATAGCAGTTCTCAGTAAAGAGAGGACTGCAGTGTCTGGAGAGAATGGCAATGGCGAAGGCTTCCTGTAAGAAAGTGAATGCGATCTGAATCTTAAAGGAAGCATAGAACTCATATGTCCCTTTTCTAATATTTAAAAAAAAAATTTATTCTTAGCTTCAAATTGCATTGTTTTAAACATACCATGATTCTGGGCCAAAATTACATAGGTCATGCTTTCAGAAATATTGTGGGGCAAAATCAGCAGCTTTATGATGAAGTAGAAGTGAGTCCAACACTTTGGTTTCATGTATATCTTCATCTGAAGGACTACCTTAAAATTAAAGACATGGGAAAAATCATTCACAGCTTTCTCTAGTATTGTGTTCTGTAATCTCCAACCTTGTTTTCCTCTACTAGTCAAAAGTATTGCAATTTTAAGCATTTTGTGGAAGAACAATCACTAATAGACAAATTGTGAATCCTTAGCTATAAAGGTATGTCAGAATAAATTTTAAATTTATTTGGAAGAAAATCTGAATTAGACTTGTAAGAAATTTTAGGAAATGAAAAGCAATGTAGTATGTGAACAAAGTGGTATTTCAAATCACTGGGAGAAAGGATAGTAATTAAATAAATGGTGTTATAGCAAATGGCTAATTATTTGAGGAAGAAAATATAAAATGTATATTACATATACTTTTATACAGGAGTCTCTATGTATGTGTATATTCCTACCTCCAGGAAGGCTCAAAAACCTATCTCAGGGATAATAACTTCTTAAATATTAAAACTAAAACCTTTAGGTGCCAGAGAATAATTGTTAATATCTTTATAATCTCTGGTAGAATGAGCATTGGTGCCAAAGATAGCAGATTAAATTACATAAAAAATGAAAACGTGAAGGTTTTTTTTTGATAAAAACATTAAAAACTAAAAATCAAAAGAAAAGAGACAAATGAAAATATCACTATTTTTATAGCCAAGGACTATTACATAAAGAGTACACAGAAATAAATAGTAAAATATGTCCCATATAAAAGTGATTAAATATGTGAATAGGATTTCACAAGAGAAGAATATAAAATGAAAGGCAAATATATTTTTAAATTTGGGTATCATCAGTAGGCAAAGAAATTTTAGGTTTTAAAGGGCTAGTGAGATGTCATTTAAAGAAAAACAGCAACAAATGGACAAAGATGGGCTGGCAAGGTTCATTCACTGACAGAAGCACTGTGGCAAGCAGTAAACATATCTCAAACCTTGACTAAGTGATTCCACTTCCAGAATTTTATCTTAACTATATCTGTGCACAGGAATCTTTATAGCAATACTGCTCACATTAGTAGAAAAAAATTGTAAACCGTATGTTCAGTTAACTAAGTTATTGTGTATCCATATAATAGAATTCCACATAGCCTTTTTTTTTAAAGATTTATTTATTTATTTGACAGAGCGAGAGAGATTACAAGTAGGCAGAGAGGCAGGCAGAGAGATAGGGGGAAGCAGGCTCCCCGCTGAGCAGAGAGCCCGATGTGGGGCTCGATCCCAGGACCCTGAGATCATGACCTGAGCCGAAGGCAGAGGCTTTAACCCACTGAGCCACCCAGGCGCCCCCAACATAGCCTTTTAAGATGATGTTATACAAGAAGATTTAGTGACATAAAACAATGTCTATTATAGCAGTAAAACGCAAATGACAAATATTGCATACACTTTAGAACAGTTCGTTTTTTTCCCACAGGCCTGTGCTTTTCTGAGTGATGGCATTTCTGGAGATTTTTTTTTTTTTTTGACTGTTTTTTTCTTTTCCTTTGCACTTTCTAAAATTTCCTACCATAAACTCTTATAAAGAGAAAAATGTTAAATTTTTTGATAGTGTCAGAAGTTTTTGCCAGTAAGTGTCTCCTGAGGGAACCGCCCTGATAACGTTTTGTGGTTTTGATATAATAACATCTGCTTTCCAGAATGAATTTAATCCTGATGTAGTGTCAGTAGAGTTCCTTAATCAGAAAGACCAAATTGCTTTGTTCTCTTGCAACACTGCAAAATTATTTTCACAATCGGGCTGAAAAACAGCACTTAAAAATGGCGTGCATTAGAAATATGATGATAGTGTTCAGTGAATGTTCGTTATTTAATTTACCCCTAATAGCCATAAAGGAGAGGAAGAACAGTGAGCGTTTGCACAGGCTGGATTAGAAATCTGAAGACCCAGGTTCTAGTTCCATTTGTTCCACCAGCTTGAGGTGTGCTTTAGAGCTAATGAGATAATAATAATAATTGCTCGCATTATTGTTATTAAGCTCTTGATTACTACAGATTACTTTCTGCAGCACTTTATTGTCTCTAATTCTCATAGCTTCTTTCTCAGGGTATTAAGTCTTCCTATTTTCCTGACGAAGAGAGAAACTGAGCTTGCTGACTGGTACCCAACTTCAAGAGCAAGCTGCAATGGTAGCTCCAGTTTGTTTCATTTGCTAAAGCCCTTTTGCCCCAAGAAACATTAATTAAAGGTAGTAGCTTTGGTTTACTTTGGAGGTAGTGACTTGCAAAGAAAAGCTCAGTAACTTATATTGACTTAGAACTTTCATTGACCAAAGTTACTTACATATAACCCAAACCTGTCATAATTCTATTCAGCAAATACTGAATAAATGCCTCTACATACCGTGTACCATGTTAATTATGGTGGGAAATGCTCCTTGCTTTGTAGAAGCTTAAAATCCAGAGTGCCGTGTTTGGATCCCAGGCCCTTCACTTACAAGCTATGTGGACCTTGGGCTCTGACTTCTGTGTATCCCAGCTTCTTCATCTATAAAATAGGAACAATAACAATACCTGCTTCAAAACATCTTAGGAGGACTGAAAAATTACAAGTGATGGGCTTGGAATAGTGTTTGGTACTTACTAAAGTACTAATATGTATTTATTGGAGAATTAATAAACAGTCTGGTGCCTAATTAAATAATGTTGATAGTGTTCACTGGTAGAACTACTAGCCTACTTCAAATTTTGTGCATGTGTCATTCCTTCTAGTTACATCTGTTTCTCTTGAGCAATGCTCCTGTGCATATATTGAATTAATTGATGCTTTTTTACTACCTGGTCCTCTGCTTGATTACAGAATCTGAAAAATAGGATCAGTAATATTAACAAACTCATCAGTTCATTGGCTAGGTTGAAGGTATTTGAAAAGACTTTGTATTAAAAATGCATATTTATTACCAGTGTGGATCAGTTGTCTTCTCGGTAGCTTTCTTTAAATACAGAGGTTTAAGAGAAAATAAAAGGACAAAAATCATAATTAGAGTCAAAGATAGAATTAACTCTCATAACATGATAGTTCCTAAGTGTCTGAGACATCCTTTCTTTTAAATATGTTTCAGACACACAAGATAATATGAATATATATGTTTTTCTAGAATTTTACAGGATTCTGAAGTAGGTAGTAGCTTGTCTTGTTTTAGTATTTTAATATGCTTGGACACTAGCCTTCTAATGAGTTCGTGACATCATACAAAGTTCTAATTAGGTATCCCTGCCTAGGTTGGCAGGTACAAAGAATATATTCATACATGTGTAAGGTCAGAAAAGACAGTCCTATTTCACAAATAGTAAAAGAATTATTAAACAAACAAACATGAGGAAACAGAAGAGTAAGTGATTTGGTTAAGCACATGGTGTAAAGTAGTAGCAGTGCTGGTTAATTAAATAATGAAATTTTTGGCAAAGTAGTTTTCTGCCCACTAAGCCAGATTCGATCGTTAAAACATATGTAGAAACGCACACTTCCCCCTCAATGTGGCTTATTTTTCAATGAATTCACTTCAGTATTAAAAAAAAAAAATCGAACAACCAGCTATGGTGTGCCAAGTACCATGGAAAATGTAAGGAAGTACAAGATAATAAGGACCAAGCTCGGGAGGTAAACTGGTCTTTGGAGGATATGATTTTGCTATTCTTCAGAGCATTTCAGGTTGTGTCCTTTTTCACAAATGACCAGGCATTAAAAATACATATAAATTCAATTACTTAATGGAGAGCTCAGTTGCGTCTAATCTACCCGTCACATGAATGCACTCATTAATGAACAAATGTATTAGGAATATTTGAGGCAGTTAGTGTTTCAGATGATTTTCGGCCTCAGGCCAGGCCATTTTCACTTAAATGTAACCGTAGTCATGCACGTGTCAAAAACTCATTTACTATGAATCTGATACTGGTTTTGAAGTAAGTTAATACTTGTTTAAGTATAGGCAGTGAGAATATCTCATAGATTTCCCCCTCCCTACTGCTCTCTCTTCCTTTGCTTTTCTTTAAGTGCTCAGTGTTTGAATACATTGAAATAGCATTTTTATAATATATATTTTAAAAATTCTACTTCATAGCTAACTTAGAATTAAAAAAAATCTTTTTATTCTTTCAAAAAAATGATCTGGAATGGAAACTCCAAATACATCCTGTATTACAAAAGTGTAACCAAGTCTTATGTTAGACTTGAAAGGCCCAGAGTATATAATCTTATTTACATTAAACAATGGAATAAAAATCCAACAAAGCCTCAAAGGTTTTAAAAAATTGTTTTTGGAAATAAGAAAACTTAATTTAAGCAGTAAAGATAATTATCATGCTTAAAAAAATAAGTAGCAGTGAATCACCAAGGACCATTTTACTATGAGTCATAATGATATGTGGTCAGAGTCTTTAGTAGGTTTGCTTTTTTTTTTTTAAAGAATACCCTTTGGTGGTTTTCTTCTGCCTCCGGATTTTTCATAACTTGGCATTGCTTTCTGAGGCTGGAACTTTTCATCTCTAGAAGATTCACTACACTATAAATACAGTTCTTGTGGTTCACATGGTCCAACAGAGTTGTTCATACAGTCCCCTTCAGTGTCACCTACTCAGCTCCTCTCTCCACCCCCTCCTGTCGCATGTGCAGACACGTAAAATGTGCAGTTGATAAACAGGATGGCGTAAGGTGAAAGGTGAGAAGGAAAAAAGGATAATACGAAGTTTTTTAAGGGTAGACATATTACATTTTTGTATCCCCCTTTGTGACTAATGTACTCTGCCCGTAATAGAACATTCATAACTATTTGTTGACAGAGGGAATGAAGGGATAAAAGAGTAATCTTTGAATATAGTTCGTAGCCTCTTTCACTGTATTTGGGAAAGCGATTTTAATTGAAACATTATAAATAAGGACACTGGAATAATAATAACCTATGTTAATGGTACTTTATAAAACATATAAAACACTTTCACATAATTTATCTCATTTGAACTTCACAAAACTCTTGTTAAGGAGGCAGATGTTATTACAGTTGGAAAATACAAGGTACAGGATCAAAGATGACAGTGTTTTCCTTCAATATCTCACTAACAAAGCACCGACCTCTGGGACTGTCTGTCCTCTGGATAGCATATCATTAGTTGTGGTCATTGTGGTGAGCAGCAAACCATTCCAAAGATTAGAAGTACACCAGTTTAGGGATAAAATAATTAGTCTAACCAGTAGCCTTTATGTAAACATGGACACAGTGGCGGGGACTGAGATGGGATAGAAGCTTATAAACCAATATTAGGCAAACAATAAATATTTAATGAGGACTTACTACACGCCAGGCACTTTGATAGGCTCCTTCTCATACATGTCCTCCATTTTGCAAATGAGGAAATTGAGGCTCTTAGAGGTTGAGCGACTTTTCCAAGGGCACATAGCAAGTGCGTGCCAGGGATGGAATTCTAATATCTAAAAAGTATGATAAAGGTTCTTGTCTTAAAGAGTTTAAATTTTGTTGGAGGAAAAACTATGCGTTACATGCACCAACTAGATAGAGAATGAGCACAGTACAGACTCATCGTCCTAATTAATAATTCAAATAGTGCAGATGGCACGGGCTAGTGTAGTTCAGTTCGGGATAATGACCCGAGCCGAAGGCAGACGCCCAACAGACTGAGCCATCCAGGCGCCCCTCTCCAGCTCAATTCTAACAAAATCTTAGCACTTAGATATACATAGAGAAGGAGAGCGAGACCAGGAGAATGCTCTTGGGAAAATATGCTGGGTTTAGGTGTGTTTTGGTAGAGAGCAGCATCGTGATGGGCCTTGGGTGCCAGGGTAAAGGGTTTATGCTTTTTCAGTAAAAATTTAGGGCCATTAAGAGTTTGGAGTTTCCAGTCGGGAAAGACAGACATAGATAAGACTGTTTTTTTTTTTTTTTTTTAAATTAGCCATGTGGTTGTTTATAAAACTGACCGAGGGGGAAGGGAAAAGCAGTTAGGTTTAGAACCGCATTTTCTGTCCATAAAAGAGGACACTGAAAGGTTACACCCGGGCCCTCAGAGGGGAGGCAAGTAATGCCAGTGAGCGCGAGCAGTTGGTGGTGGGGAATGGTGGGGTCTGTGAAGAACAGGAGAGCACAGTCCCCATCTTCCACATTTCATAGCTTCTATTTGTTCACATTCTAGCATTTCTGAAATGGGGGTGCATCTTACCATTCTAGATCACCGTCGGCGAGGGAGCGGTTGTAATGTAGTTGTCATTTCCTGTACATGCCTGAACTTGGTCATAGCTGTTTGTATCATGGCCAAGTCAATTTAGTTACATGCATTATTGATACCACATGTATTGATTTTAATTGTCATACGTCTTTTAAAAGGGTATGCTATTATTTGGCATTGAAGGTCAAGGTAAGTAGGTACCCCCAGAAGGGCATGCAAACAGAGCAGTGGGGCATATGTTTGATATTAGCTGTATCCACTTTTTATTGCTTCCATAACGAGTTTACACAAACTTAGTGGTTTAAAACAGCACAAATTTATTATCTTATATCTCTGTAGATCAGAAGTCTGACACAGGTTTTAGCGGGCTAAAATTAAGGTGTCTTTCGGGCTGTACTCCTTTCTGGAAACTCTAGGGGAGAATCAGTTGCCAGGTTCAGGGGCTACTCACATTCCTTAGCTCATGGCTCTCTTTCTTCAGCACCAGCAGCAGGGGGTCGACTCCTCCAATCACAGCTCTCTAACTATCCTGTGTATTTCATACATCTCCCTCTGATGCTGACCTTAGCTGGGAAAGGTTCCTGCTTTTAAAGGCTCATGTGATTAGGTTGGGTCTACCTAGATAATCTTCCCATCTCAAGGTCCTTAACATTAATCTTTACATCTGTAAAGTCCTCCTTTTCCATGTAAACTAACATACTCACAGCGTCCAGGGATTAAGATTTGGACAACAGTTGAGGCCGTTATTCTGCTTACCACATTGGTAAAGCAAAAATTCATCTTTTGAGAAATGACCATAGCTCCAGATTTTCTTGCAAAGTAGCAACCAAGAGTTTATGAGACCCAGAAAAGGAAGTTATCATAAAGTAGATGCAGCTGTTATATTTTGTCACTGAGAAATACGCAGAAGATTTTATTACAAGCCAGCCAGTGTAACTAAATGAAGGAAACATTGCCTAATCCCTCAGAATAAATATAAAATATTTCAAAACCTAGTGGCTTTCCTGATAGAGGTTTGGAATATCAGAGGGATAACAGACTGTTTAAAATCTAGACCACATAACTTCTCACTGTTTTAGTGTCTGAATTAATTCGGCATTTTTTGCTTAGTTAAGTTCTAATATATTTCAACCTGATTTGTTAAAACTCTGTTGTCCTCTCTTTGCCCTTTGACCTCCTTCTAGTATAAAAGAACAAGACAAGCTTCACAAGTCAGGGTATGTGTTATTCCTGGGTGAGAATACGTTAGTGACAATTTCCAGTGTGGGTGGATTTGAGCTTCTGAAGGGTGAATATTTTCCAGTTTGCCTTTCTATCAACATCAAAGACTCTTGTCATACCTGCCCCCATTTACTGCTTCTATCTTGTGCCTATTGTAAATATTTTCAACCTTAAGATCTTTTACAAAGGTCTTGTTTCATATATTTAAGTTATAGTTAATTAAATGGAAGCTTTTGAGCACCTACTTGTGCCAGAAACTTCATTCATTCATTCATTTTTGACTGATGTTAATCAAAGAAGAACATAAATGAATGTAAAATTCAGCTGTTGTAAGAGCTGTGAAGGAGAGATACATAGTATTACCAGCTTTTCTGAAAGGATTTGACCTCGTCTGGGAAGGAAGGGATGATTCACAGGGATTGAAAGGAATAGCAGGATTTAAATAGACAAAACTAGGGAGGTCATAGTACTTGGTACACAGGAGGTACTCGAGAAGGAGAAATGGTGAGTAAGTTGTGTCTTGCTCATGTGCTGGGTTCTCTGTTCAACTTTGATGCCAATTCTCTGGGAAACCTGGGTTTCTTTTGATTTCAAAGCATATCACCCTGGGATGACAGCTGACAGTGTCTTTTTGACCCCTTCTACAGTCTCTTTTAAAAACTGGTTTTCAGGGACCGTTAGCACCTGCTCCCTGGAAGAACGCCAGCTCTGTCTGAGATCATGTGATAGGCGAGCCATGGCCTTTAGCTACACAGCAACCACACAAGTAGCTGTGGTTTGCCTAGTACAAAAAAAAAAAAAAAAAAGAAAGAAAAGAAAAGAAAAAGAAATTATTCTACTTTAGAAACTGCCAGGCTCTGGAGTTGTTGTGACGCTGTCTGTCTTCATGTCTGGCTGTGTGGCTGTTTGTTCCCATGTGTACTGTGACTCATGTTCTGTCTTGTCCCCTTGCCATATGGTTTACAAAGGTATAACTCCCTCAAGGGAAAACAAACACAATCACGTGACCATTTTTAAAGCAGTGGAACTTAGGTTTTGAATCGGCTTGTGAGTGAAATGTCTTGTGGAATGTCTTTTGCTTAAAGAAATAAAACATAATCATGATAGATAGTAAAGGTGTTTCCTTGGTGGTGGTGGGAGGGCAGGAAGGCATGGAAAGGAGGCAGGACACAGGTGGTATTTCGTGAAAGTCATTGGTAATATACTAACTGGGACCTGTTTGGGGAGATCCTTGCTGGCTTCATACATGAAGGTATAAAGCTCACACAAAAAGGCATGGGGTTCAAGGATTTATGGGTTGGGAAGGGGAAGGACATGGTTATCCTCAACCAGCTGGTTGTCCTAATCAGCTGCCTGGTCCAGCTGTGTTAATTCAGCCGTGGTTAGCCCTCAGCACCCCCAGCTTTTTCTTTTTTATTGAGTCTCAAAAGGATATGTAAGTTTTTGTCTTAATTCCTATAGCTATGACATCACCATAGAAGCCAAAGTCTTTCTACACGGTCATCATAAATACCCCGATCCAGTGTTTAACCTCTGTCTATATCATGAGTAGAAAAAGGCTTTCCTAATACCAACAGCATCAGTACATCGAGTGCATCCTGTGTGTCAAGTACGAGAGTTCCCCGTCATGCTGTAATGCTGTAATCCTCACAGCGATGCCATGAAGGAGGTAGCATTTCCATTTTATAGAAGAAACTGAAGTGTAATAGTATCACTAGCTTAACACAATGCACTTACCTAGGCATGTGTGACTATGTGTGGCTCTGAAGCCTACACTCTTTCTACTATGCCAAAACAGTATTTCTGTTACTCAGGTTTTTGTCCTTTTTTTTTTTTTTGCCATAGTCTAGTTCATCATGATAAGAATCTGGAATAAATCATTTTTGCTACTCTTTCCAGATCTCAAACTAATTTTCCCTAGTTTCAACAATGAAGTAACTGTGATAGTATTCAAGTGATGAAGTTCAGAATAAATTTTCTTCTCTTCTTCCAGATGTGGCTGAAGCTAAGTAAAAATAGGTGTCATTGTTTTTTTTTTTTTAACGCATTATTTGAATATAAAGATCTTTAAGGGTCACTGAGAGCTGGGATGTTCGAGTGAAAGTTATCTGTGCTGACTTCCCGTGGATGGAATATTCTAAACGGAGCCACTGGTATTGACACAGTGATTATCTTTGAGACTTGAAAATCCAGAGTGCAGAGCCGCAACAGTAGTAACAGACACAAGGTGTAGAATATAGAAACACAAAGTTCGAGCTTTTACCAAATGCACAATTCATTTAGAACCCAGTCAATCTGGAGGAAATTATTACATAAACAAAAAGAGAAAATGCATTAGGAGAACTACCTCGTGTGAAAGCAGTTGAATTCATCTTTCCGAGGTATGGTTGCATACACAGAAACACATGAAAGCATTGGCCTGAGTTAGGTGAACTTGTTCAGGGCATCCCTAGAGCAAGTCCGGGCAGCACATCCCTCTGTCTGCAGCCATGGGTAACTCCTGCAAGAAGTGTGCTGGGGTGGGTGGCTGTGGTATGATAAATCAGCCTGTGCCATCCCAACTCCCCTTGCTGAGGGGCTCTCCTGCTGGCCCCAAGGAAGGGTCAAGTAGATCTTCTGAAGTTGGCTAGGGATACTTAGGCATGAGCGTAAGGATTAATTTGTAAAATATTCAAGACATTTATTAATATTATTTTGAACACAAACCTACCATTTTTTACTTTTTCCAAGTATTTGATTGTAGAAAGATACATTTCTTTTTGTATAGATCATCTATCGAAAATTCCTCTAGAGCTTACATTCAAAGGCCATTTGGTTCAATTCTTACATTAATTGGAAGTAATTTTAAAGCCCGACTTGTCTATTTGTAGAGGAGGGAGACTTCCAAGTTTGACTTAAAGACATATACCAGTGTTGCCATTAAAAAAATGGGCTGTAATTAGCTGCCACGTCTTACTTATCCTGGATAATCTTTGCTCTGACAACCCGGGGTCAATCACATAGACTCTTTTTCTTTTTTAGGGTTTCCTGGTGAAATTTCCTGTATATAATTTTTGGTAAAATGTACCTCTCAAGTTGTAGTGATTTTATTCTCAATTATTTTGATGATTATAGCATCTCCACCATGTTTCTAAGATTTTTCATTAATTTTGATCTTTCTTGGAGACCATGCTTTAAATTTGTAGCACACATTTCATTCTCAACAGATTAGGTAGAGTCAAAGTTGAATTTCACAAACTGCTATTTCTTCCTTCCTTCCTACATTTTTGTCATTCTTCACCAAATTATGGTTTCTTATATTTGACTAACACTGTAAACACTGCCTTTAAGGTTGTTTTCATGGCTATACCATCATAGATAAAATGTATGGATAGTCAGTAAATATTTATTTGGCACTTTTCTTCTGAAGAGAGGAAAGGTTGAGCAGTTATAAATAAACTTCAAAATATTGCAGGAATTTTTTTTTTATTCTATTTCTTCTGAGAAGTTTCTTTGGCCATTGATTTTGAAAACCACTTTGCTTTATTATTTTTTTAAAGATTTTTTTTATTTATTTGAGAGAGAGTGAGAACACAGAGGGAGAGGGAGAAGCAAATTCCCCGCTGAGCAGAGAGCCCGATGTGGGGCTTAATCCCAGGACCCTGAGAATATGACCTGAGCCAAAGGCTGATGTTTAACAGGCTGAGCCACCCAGGTGCCCCAAGAAATGCCTTTTTTAAAAAAAAATATTTATTTATTTTGTTTTTGGAGAGAGAGAGTGTGAGAAGGTGGGGCAGAGAGAGAGGGAGAGAGAGAATCTCAACCAGACTCTCCAATGGCACAGAGCCTGATGTGGGGCTCGCTCTCATAACCCTGAGATCATGACCCTGAGATCCTGACCTGAACCAGAATCAAAAGTTGGATGATTAACTGATTGGGCCACCCAGGCACCCCAGAAATGTTCATTTTAAACCATTATACTTACTGAACTTACCTGGCTATATATTAGCTGGCTGTATATATCAAATGTATGAGAATACTCAGTACTATTATATATTTCCTTCACAGCAGGAAACAAGCTAACATCTTTGCTAAGTACACTGAAGGGTCACGTTGAGTATTAGCCCAGTAGATAGTTTTAACAATTTTGAGGCCTTAAAAGAACACCTTGTAGTCTAGGATTGCTGAAGGAGAGTTATTTATCTCTGAAGAATGTACTTACCACCAATTTTCAGTTTATTCTTATATGAAATCTCTGATTCATGGCAAAAGATGAGGAAATACAATATTCTGAGAACTGAATTCAGTTGTAGTAGTTCAGGACACTAGAGCAGAATAAGGACATTTCAGGCAAGAGAGTATTAGATAAAGAAAAAAGTAAAAAGGAGTTTCATTATAATTCTAGATTTTCAAAAAATAGAAAAGGAAATAATCAGCATGTTTCTCCCAGTCCATGCTGTGTGTCTCTTTCTAAGCCTGACAAGGCCAGCTTGCAGCACCCATTTGAAGCATCTGTCACTGCTTCTGACTTCCCCTCTGCATCTGGTATTTAAAATAATTTCTTTAAAAGAGCATAAACCATATTCTCTGCAGTTAATGACTATGCAATAGTGGCTTTTTTTTTTTTTTTTTAGTTTCTTTATGTCTTTGCTTTTTTTTTTCTCTCTGCTAGGTCCTCCAGATAGTAGTTGTTCCAAGAATCTGCTATAAATCAGTCCTCTCATATGTCAAGCCTTAAAAAGATAACCATCCGTACTCTGTATGGCCTTGCAGAAGATCTGATTATAATATCTCCTTATTGCTTTAATTTTATTTTATTAGAAAAGTATTTGTGTATTTCTTCAAAGGGTAAAAAATATATAGCAATAAAAATAGATGTTTAATATGGTACACAGTGATATAATGAATAATATCAGATAGCATCCAACTAAAAGTATGCATGAAAGAATGTAGTACAAGGAAATACGTGGACATCATGATAATAGAGGAGAGAGAGAAACCAGAGTTTAGTTAGCAGTTAGTAGTAGGTTAAGTAAATATATTGCCGTATTTGAGTAAGTTTTTTTTTTTAAAAGATTTTATTTGAGAGAGAGAGAGCACAAGCAGGGGGAGCAGCAGGCACAGAGAGAGGGGGAAGCAGGCTCTCCGCTGAGCAGGGAGCCCGATGCGGGGCTCGATCCCAGGACCCTGGGATCATGACCTGAACCAAATGCAGATGCTTAACCGACTGAGCCACTCAGACGCCCCTTGAGTAGGTTTTTTTGAATAAACTATAAAAAATCTCTGGCAATTGAATAAAAAATTGGGTAGCCGCATGTCCATTATGCAAATTCAAAAGGAACAAATACTTGTTTTGCAGACTATGGATACCTATCCTCAAAACAAGACAAAGCTTTAGAAAGAATAAAGAATAAATACTGTTTTGCAGTAATAAATCTTTAAGAGAGTTTTCAGCAAGTATAAGATCTGAAAATGAAATATTATTGATGTACTATACAGTGCTTTGCTGAAATAGGTTTTTCCTGAAGACAGAGAAATCCATTCAAGCTAGCTTAAGCAAAAGATGGATATACTACTCAACTACTCACCTATTGGTCACATCCACTTCGTTTCCTGCCATCACAAATGAGAGCTATAATCAACATTTTTGTACATGTATCCTTACACTGGCTATGAAATAGATTCCCAGCAGTGAGACTGCTGAGCTAAAAATACATGTATATTTGAATTTCAATTTTAATAGATGCAATCAAAATGTTTTCCAAAAGGGTGTTAATAATTTATATTTGCAAATACAATTTCCCTGCATCCTCATCAGTAAGTAAGCATTGATATTTTAAAATACTAGTCTTGTATAACAGGATAAAATGAAAACTACAAAAAACTGCCAGAACTAATAAGTGAATTTATCAAGGTTGTAGAATACAAGGTCAATATACAAAAATAAATTCTATCTTTACATTAGCAATAAACAAATTGAAAACATACAGATTACAATAGCATAAAAAGCATGAAGTACTTAGGGATACATCTAACAATATATACACAAAATCTGTATAATGAAAACCATAAGACATTGTCCTCACATTGGTCTATACAGACAATACAATCCCAGACAAAATATTTACTTGGTGGTAGTGGCCATATTTAAATCATTAAAAGTAATTTATCATAATCAGATTGTATCAAATGTTAAAACATAATGCCTAATTTGCTCTAGGAGATAATAGCCAAATATATCATATGAACTAAATTTCTCAAAATACTTAAGCATTTCTCTTAAAAGCAGGGTGATTGTATATCTTTTAACAAGAGACAGTTCTGACTTATGCCTTTTTTTTTTTTGACATAATTGTTAATAATTTCCTCCATCACTCTCAAAACTACTTTGATTTTGATAATAAATTCTGTGGTCATCTTACCTAATAGGAACTCAGCGGTTTAATTTCACCACATAAGGCCAAAAAGTTGAATAAAATTTAATACTAATTACCTGCTTTTATGTTAAATTGGCACATTCTTGTGTAACATTTTAATCCGCTTGTAGTTTCTTTTAATTATATATATATATACACATATATATATACATACATACATATGTATGTATATATATATTTGTTATTTTCTTAGAAGTTTCTCTGGGGATTGTAAATTTAAAAACATTGGATTACGTGTGAACTAATTCAATATTATACAAAAATTTTGCTCAAATATAACTCCATCCCCCCTTTCCATTGTCCTATTAGAAGCCTATCAACACAGTTATGTGATTGTTTATACAGTTGTCTTTTAAATCAAGTAGGAGAAGAAAAGAGTTACCCCCAAAATACATGTGTGTGCTGTCTTTATATGTGTGCTGTCTTTATATTCACTTATATATTTGTGTGTGTGTGTGTGTGTGTGCTGTCTTTATATTCACTTACATATTTTTTCCACTGGTGCTTTTATTGTTTCATGTGGATTCGAATTACTATCTGGTATTCTTTCATTTCAATTTGAAGTCCTGCTTTTAGTGTTTTTAGTATTTTATTCATTTTATAGAGCCTCAATTTCTTCATTTTTTTTTTTTTAAAGATTTTATTTTTTCATTTGTCAGAGAGAGAGATCACAAGTAGGCAGAGAGGCAGGCAGAGAGAGAGGGGGAAGCAGGCTCCCCGCTGAGCAGAGAGCCCGATGTGGGGCTTGATCCCAGGACCCTAGGATCACGACCTGAGCCGAAGGCAGCCGCTCAACCAACTGAGCCACCCAGGCGTCCCTCAATTTCTTCATTTTTGAAGGATAGTTTTGCTGGATATAGAATTCTCGGTGGACAGTCGTTCTCTTTCAGCACTTTATTATTTTTTAAAAATTTTATTTATTTGACAGAGAGACAGATCACAAGTAGGAAGAGAGGCAGGCAGACAGAGAGGGGGAAGCAGGCTCCCTGCTGAGCAGAGAGCCTGATGTGGGGCTGGATCCCAGGACCCTGAGATCATGACCTGAGCCGAAGGCAGAGGCTTTAACCCACTGAGCCACCCAGGCGCCCCTCTTTCAGCACTTTAAATGTGTTATCGAACAGTCTTCTGGACTTCATGGGTTCTGATTAGAAGTCAGAATGTTACTGTTACCGAGGATCCCTTGTACATGTTGAACTGCTTTTTTCTCTTGGGCTTCAAGATTCTTTCTTTATGTTTGTCTTCCAATAGTTTGACAGTGGTTTGCTTAGCTCTTAATCTCTTTGAGTTTATCCCACTTAGTGTTTATTGAGCTTTTTGAATGTGCAGATTAATGTTTTTTATTAAATTAGGAAAGTTTTAAACAGTTATTTATTCAAATATTCCTTCTGCTCCTTTCTCTGTCTCCTTTCCTTCTGGAACTTCCATGATATTTATCTTGGTACAATTGATGTTGTCCCACAGGTCTCTGAGGCTCTGTTTATTTCTCTTCATTCTTTTTTCCTCCATGTTCCTTAGACTAGATAATCTCAATTGATTTATCTTCAGGGGTACTGATTCTTTCTTCTGTCAGTTGAAATTTGATACCAAGCCCTTCTAGTGATATTTTCATTTCAGTTATTGTACTTTTCAACTCCAGAGTTTCTATTTGGTTCATACTTTATAATTTCTACTAATTTATTGATATTCTCTATTTGATGAGGCACTATTCTCACACTTGCCCTAATTCCTTAGCATGGTTTCCTTTAGTTCCTTTTTTTGTTGTTGTTGTTTTAAAGATTTTATTTATTTATTTGACAGAGAGAGAGAGAGACAGCAAGAGAGGGAACACAAGCAAGGGGAGTGGGTGAGGTAAGGAGCCTGACGTGCGGCTCGATTCCAGGACCCTGGGATCAGGACCTGAGCCGAAGGCAGATGCTTAATGACTGAGCCGCCCAGGCGCCCCGGTTTCCTTTAGTTCCTTAAACTGATTTAAAGTCTTTGTCTAAGCCATCTAATATCTGTGTTTCTTCAGAGACAGTTTTTGTTGACTACCGTTTTCCTGTGTATGAACCATGCTTTCCTGTTTCTTTGTGTGTCTTCTCATTATTTTATATTAGGAATTGGACATTTAAAATAATATACTGTGGCAAATTGTGGAAATCTGAAAGCCCAAGGGTTTGTTGTTGCTAATGCTGTTTGTTTATTTGGGAGTTTTTAAACTAATTATACAAAGTCCATAAATTTTTTTGTGTGTAGCCACTCAAGTCTCTGCTCCGTTAGCTCAGTGCTCAGCTGGTGAGTGGTCAGAGATTTCTCTTTCTCTCTGTCTCTCTCTCTTTTTTTAAAGATTTTATTTATTCTTTGAGAGAGAGAGAGACAGAGAGAGCACAAGCAGGGGGAGAGGCAGAGGGAGAGGGAAAAGCGACTCCCCGCTGAGCTGGGAGCCTGATATGGGGCTTGATCCCAGGACCTGGAGATCATGACCAGAGCCAAAGGCAGACATTTAACCATCTGAGCCACCCAGGCACCCCCAGAGATTTCTTAAAATGTCTTCAGCTAGTAAATATTCTACCCTTTGCTGAGGGACTCTGTGTGTGTGTGTGTGTATGTGTGTGCGTGTATATGTAAAGGCATATTTTCAGCTCTTAGAGAGTTTTTATTACATAAAAAGGAAATTACTTTTTGTACCATATGCCTTCTGTGTCTTAAGTTAAAAGCAATGTAAAAATCCATGAAACATTTTAAAGGAACAAAACTCAACACTGCTTCTCTCTAGTCTATGGATTGCCTTTGTTTTCTAATTTGAAAAGAAATGACTGTCTTACTGTGCTCAGATATCCCAAGGACCATGTGGCAATGCTTACAAACACCTTCTTTCTACATCAAAATACTTGCTGTTCACAGAAATAAATGTGTCAGGCATACATTAGACTTAGACTGTAAATAATTGAGCAGGCAGAAGTCTTGAGCAGATTGCTTAAATATCATGGTTAGTACAAACGTGTTACAGTGAAACCATGCTTCCAACAATTCATTGCAATACTACAGTATGCCCTCCAGCACATGGAGTGGCAGTGTTTCAGAATGTTTTTTATTTTTTTTATTTTATTTTTTTTCAGAATGTTTTTTAAATGTTCTGTTGCATTTGATGTCTTTTTATGTATACCCCAAAGCAAGTGATTAGATATTTAATATTCTTTAAATTAACAAAAATTCTGATTCCATAAAGGCTTACTTCCTCTAATTTAAGATTAAAAGATTTTAAGGGGAACTCATGGTTAGAATTTGGTGGCACAGCTTCCATGTTTCTTTCTGGACATGTTAGCACACCACTTTTTATGGTAAAAGCAAAGGCTTTAATGCATGGAAGCCGCTGACTCTCGCAGTTCCCTATATGAGAGACTATGTGGGGAATGACCTCCTGAAAAAATAAGGTATGTTGTAAATACAGACATGACATTAAATTACCCTCAATATGTGTGACATGTGTTTCCCATATTTCACATCATTAGTGATACCTAATTTAATTAGCACACATTTTAACTGAATCAAAATTTCACGGCAGGGACGTGTGTTATCAATGGAACCTATAAATGATTCTGAATCTCACGCAGGACTTTGTGCTTTAGGCTGAAAATACCAATAACGATTCAATGAACACTTCACCAAGAAATCGAAATGCTACTTCAAAATCCATTTGTAGAGTAGAGAATAATGAGGGAAGGAACTAGCATCTGTGGAAGGACTTTACCTTCCGGATTATACCTTTAACTCTGTTCCCTGTTGACCACTTGCCTTCTCTGATTTTCAGCTTGGCAGTAGCAACACTCTGCTGAGTGGCACCATATGCAATTCAGCTTATCACGTCGTCGTGACACTGGGTTCTTCTCAGAAATTGGAGGACAAAGCACTCGTTTCCTACAGTTCATGAGATGTTTTGTCGTGTGGAGGTCTAAGAGCTATTCCTCGTGCCTTGTGTTTTACAAAGACCCTCATGGAAATGATCTCTGAAGACTGTTTACAGTCTCTCTCTCTCTCTCTGAATTTGGCAGAGACCTAGCTAGGAATTAAATGTCGTGCTTGCTCTTCATTCACCTATCTTTCCCCTTAGACATTTGGTTACTAAACCGTATTTCCCCCTCCTGGTATCGAAACAAATAAACAAATATGTTTAGCTATTCCTGAATGACGGTAGTGGACAGAGCCTAGGCTCAGACTGAAGATTCCTTCTCTACATGCCGTCCCAGCCAGGCAGCAGCACCCTGCTTTCAGGTCTGAGTCCCAGCTCTGTGAACTTCCTCCTCTGAGCTCCGGGGGCATCAGCACGAGCCAGGCACAGCCCCTCCTCAGAGGCTCTGCTGAGCCCTTCCTGTAGGCCTCTAGGTTCTGATAACTCCCACTTCTTCCTTTTTGCCTTTGGCTGGTAGCCGCTTCCTGGGGTTGCTTATCTCTCTTTCACCTCAGTGGCCCCTTTTTGCTCTTCAGTTCTTTAACACTCATTCAGTCTTTCATTATATTAACCCCGCATAGTTTCTGTTTTTCCGACTAGACCCTGATGGTTAACAGCGCGGGGTAGGGGAGGAGGGCAGTACGGTGAGGCTGACAGGACACAGGAACCTTTGCCTCTGCCAGGGTGACAGACCTTTGCTCAGACACCACCACCAACAAAACAGAAAGCAAACAGGAAGGCGCAAGTCCTTTCTTCAGCTCCAGGGTCCCTGCCTCCCTCTAGTATCTTCTATTGGCTGAGCTTAGCCAGAAGCCAGATGGCAAAGGACAACATGCTTTGCAGAGTCTCAGTGCCAGCATCACAAAACAGGGTTTAGAGCGGAGATAATTGCATAATAATCAGTACATGTAGTTTTAACCATTGCTTTTAAATATTAGTGATCCTAGCTGGACTGCTGACGAGTGGTAGGGAGTCAAAGTACTGTCAGGCATTAGGAAGAGAGGCATTCCACAGTATACACAGAACTCATTTTTTTTGGTCTTAAGTATGCAGAGATATACATTGTTATTTCATTACTAACAACTTTCATTTAGTAAAAAAAAAGGTGAGATAATTTGATGGTACTATAATCTAAAATAATCTAAAATGAGGACTTAGTAAAGATGGAGTTGTAAAATTAGTCGTAATAACACGCTGTAGAAAGACTTGCGAGGGCACGTGGACTCCGGTCCCAGGGAGCAAGTTATAACACTGAAGTCACGAACCAATCATGTTTTTAAATCTTTGCTTTAAACAATATTGTCTATTTTAATCACCTTTATTAAATAAATACTCCTTTTTATTTGCAAATGTTGAACTGCATCTATTCATTCATTTGTTAATTCAGAAAGTATTTATTGAGGACTTACTATAAGCCTGGAAATGTGCAAGGTATTAGGAATATAGTAGCAAACAACTACTATAACAAACAAACACGTGTCTTTGTTAAATTTCCGTAGATAGACATTAAGTGAGTAATATAATAAAATGGTTGGAATTAATTATAAGGAAAAATTGCAGGGACACCTGGATGGCTCAGTCCGTTGGGCGTCTGCCTTCAGCTCGGGTCGTGACCCCAGGGTCCCGCATCAGACTCCCTGCTCTGTGGGGAGTCTGCTTCTTCTTCTGTTCACCGCTCCCCCTACTTGTGCTCTCTCTCTGACAAATAAATAAATAAAATCTTTTAAAAAAATTGCAAGTTCATAGCTGGTATACCTCACTGAGTCTATGGAGTTGGAGAAGGTCTTCCTGAAGGAGTGACATTTAGGTTGAAACCTGAAAAAGGAATAGAAGTTGAACAGGTGATGGGGAGTGGGAGGTGAAGGAGGATTGCAGGATAGCATGAGTGAAGTCACACTGGGAAGGAGTCAAGAGCATGGGGAGTGGGCAGGAGCATTCCAGGTAGAGAACAGTTGGTATGCAGTGACAGTGTTATTTTCTTTAGACGGAATCCTCCTCGCAGTTTTACGTTACTTTTCTTTTTCCAGTGTGTATCTCTGGTTTCTAATAAAAAGCTTGTCATATAGTAAGTGTTAATAAATGCTTGGAAAATATATGCACAGATGTGTTTTCCCTTTTCCCAAAATATAGAACCTCACTGATTTTCCTTTGACCAAAATGCCAACTACTAGGCACTCTTACCTTTAGGTTTAGGCATTTTTGTTTTAGGAAGCCTGATTTAAAGTCCCAAAGATCCCACCCCCTAGGAAGAAATGATGCATTGAGTCATATTCAGTAAATAATAGAAAATTTTGAAATGATGCTAGCATTTGAAAGTTCACGGAGGCACTGGAGGTTCAGGACCTCAAAGAAGAAATCAGATATGGTCATATTTTAGCCTTGCCTAAAACACTCAAATATAAAATATCAATATTACTTGCTCAGTTCTTTAAAATGGAATTAGAAAACATTGCATATATTCATTTAATGTTTTTATATTTGCATTTTAAATGGACATAGGAATGGAAAGCTAAATTAGTCTGTGAATTTTTCTAATAAAATTCTTAAAGATGTGAGAAGTGAAATGATATTCCATGAATATAATAATAAAAAATAACATATGAGTTCTTTCACAGGTTTATACAAATTTCTAACTAAACAAATAAGCACAAATATGCAATAACCAACCAAACAAAAATATTAAAAAGCAAACCAAAACAGGTGCTTTAGTTACATTCCTAACCTCTTAACTAGAATAAGTAACAATAAGAAAGGAAGAAAGGAAGGGAGGAAAGGAAAGAGGGAGGGAAGAAAGAAAAAAGGAAGGAAGGAAGGAATAACTTCTATTTCTGCCACCTAGAGTTATAATAAAATAATAAGTCAAGTCAAGGTCAAGTAGAAGTGAGAAAAGTCGGGTAAAGAGCAATTAGTTATCCATCTACAAAGTAAGGATAGAGATCCTAATTTACTGTAATTAGAAAAAAATTAAGCCCCTGGGAATACTAGGGTCCCCTGATCAATATATCAAATAATATTCTTATGTGACTATATACGTATGAATCTGGTTTCTGTGGTAGGGAGGGGCTGGATGAAATAATTAGGAAAATGTAGCTTTTTAGAGCTGGACTTTGCAAACATTAGAAAATTGTTCCTACCATAGAATTGTTTAAGTAGTTTTCAGAGGAACAGATTCTCATGTGAAATTGGACATAGTTAAATTAAAGTCCCCTATTAAAGTATTAAAGAATGCACAGAGAACAACCTTCATTTTCAGTTATAGGCTATTGGACGTGGCCAATATTTCCTACAAGCAAAATCATATTACGGTATATCCACAAACAATAACAACAACAAGACTGTGGGGCAAGAAAATTAGAGAAAATGAGAAATGGTGGGAAGTTAGAATATATTTTCTGCAACTAAAGTTAAGAGAAAGGTTTTCCTCCCCACTAATATACAAAATTAGATACATTGTTTGAAGCATAGAAGAATTATATTCCCAATTTCAAACGTACATTTGAGAATGAGTAGAACAATATGCATAATCTCAATTTTAAAAATAATGATAACGGCCAAAGTAAATGAAACCTCTTGTAAGATTTACTAATTTTTCAGGCAAGTTGACACTTTGTCTCCTTATACTCATGTAATAAAGTCTTAAAAAACTTATTAGTGTTTTGCCTGGAACTTTAAAAAAAGCTTCTTCTTTTCATCTTGTGGCTAATGTTTTCCTATTATCAAGACTTTGCATGCTTTTAACACCCACCCAGCCCCATCACATTATTATTTTTTTTTTTTTGGTTGAGGTCTGAGTGACAAGTACATTGATACAACTGAATCATCCTTCTGCAGGCATGTCCTTGTTATCAGATTGGTTTTCAAGTAGATTTATACATTTTAAAAGTGCATCCGTTGAACAAGATTAGTCTTTGCAAGATGTGACATTTATCCCAGCAATGGGTAATAGAACTTCATACTTCAGACCTGTAAAGCAAACTGGATAGTAAGCTGACATATTGTTAAGTAGTTCCTTTCTTTCTGGTTATCAGATTAAACCACCAAAATGAAGCTGAAAGAGTGTTATCATGAAAGTTTATTGGATTAGGGCCAAGTTTCCAACCTCCTGTGATGCCAGGATTTTCCAACAACCAAGCCAAGTTACGTCTTGCCTTAATATAAAAGAGAATTCAGAAAAACCCAGCAGCAAGGAGAAGTTGATGTTTTCTTGGATTTCTATGGTGAGTCCAAAAAACATTCCGAAATGAATTGTATAAAATACAAGAAAAAGTTAGAAGTTGTTTCTATCATGTGATTTTAGGAAAGATGCCACATTGCTCTATAAAAATAATTATATTAAATTTTATTCCCTAGTCATGATGTTCTATAAACATATATTAATAAAGATCCAAAACGTTAGTTTTTGGCAAAATGCTAGCGACTTCAATTTAAAGAGACTTTTTTGAAGGATATAAAGAGTTTGTGGACTTTAAAAAAATCTAAGAATCCCATTATACCACATAGTATAATTGTGCGAACAACTCCAGACATGTTTTATTAGCTTTTAAGGAAGTAAAAATGAAGTATGACTTCCCTCAAACAGCAGAGGATTTAGGTAGAGAGAATGAAATTATTTGACTTGCAATTTGACCAGGATGTGGGGATATTAGCATACTTTTTTCTTGGAGTAGTGTGTAATCTTTAATAAATACAGATGTACAAAGGGGTCAGATTTTACTTACTTTCCAGAAAAGAATTCCCTTTTGCTTGATGGAGAAATAACATAAAACAAAAACAAAAACAAAAACAAAGCAAAAAAACATCTAAATTCTGCAGGTCCTTTGGAAAGTTCTCTCCCTAACCTTCACATAAACTAACCTTACAACTCTCTTTCCATCTATTTTTTCCCAACTTCTCATCTTCCTGTTCCTCCCCCACCATATCTCATTCATTGGCATAAATTATGCAAAGATATGTGGTCAAAGATTTAGCCCATGTCCTGGTCTTTTCCTACTTAAATTGCTACAATCTCAAAGTCGCTGGATGCCTAACCTGCGTTTAGCACTGGCCATGTCTTAATAGTTATTATCTACACTCTTCTATGGCATCACATTGACTTTCTGATTTGTTTCCTTTCTCTTCTTGTTAATCTGTCCACTTCTGATTACATTTTGGTACAAGGCTCCAACCCTTACCCTGAAGGTCAGTGTTATGCCTGGCTAAGTCTATTTCCTCATCTTCTTTTCTCATTCCATACTCCCTTTTTTGCATAATTTTCCAATTAGAAACCTATTACATTCCCAAAGCCGAGCTTTTTTTTCAGTCTCTCTTTTTTTGCTGAAAATGTTTTCTTGCCTTTGCTTACTATTTAATTAAAAACAGAATCACAGACTAGAGATGCATGAGCTCATAAAAGGACTTGTAGTGCAGTCTCTTTCCAAATGAAGAAATATTCTTAAAGTTTTCTTAACAAGATATTTTCCATAACGGGAAATTCACTGTCTCTGAAGACATGCCATTCTACTATTGAAAAACTTCATTTACGTTGTCCTTATGTACTCAGCTGAAACTTTTCCTCTTTATAAATCCCACTTTTCTGGGACAACACAAAATAAATTGATCTGTAACCTATAGGCAGTTCTCAACATATTTGATAATAACAGCCGTATCTTTCTTTGGTCTCCTTTCTCTAGACTAAATAGCTCTAAGCCATTCAAAAATTTTTTTTCTAAAGCACAGTATTCACTCTCTTACATTTAGTCCCTGAATCACTCTCAGTCTTCATTGGCCTCTGTCTATAATCACCTGTTTCCCATGTTTCCCTTTCGTCAACTTCCCAGAAAGCATTTATTTCAATATAAATATTTATTTGGTTGTTGAACATATTTTTTTGTATTTAACTAATGTTCAAATTTGTGCATATTGCCTATAAACAATTTTAGAACAGGGACTATGTTGTTTTTTACATTTCATTTGTATAGCATATATTAAAGGCAGAGAGAAATGGGAAAATTTTTTAATTCTAAAATTGTTGTCCAGATATATAATCAAGATGAGATATTTCAAACAACTTTTTATATGTGGAAATGAGCACATTATTTGCTGTAATCTATAAGGATTTCCTTGTAGAATGAGCAGGTCATACCAGCACTAAGTTGTTAAAGCTAGAAACTTGCTCTTATTTTCAGGTCTAGTGAAGGACACTACATATAGATATATATATATATTTTTTTTCACATTCAAAGATGACAGGGGCTGGTATTGCTGTTATTCAAAAATCATAGAAATGTTAAACTTAGAGGTCATGTAGTAAAACCTGCTTAAAAACAAGCAAACAGGCAAGCGAGGGTAAAGTGAGTTCTACCTCCAGTTGCATAGTGACTATTGATTAGTAACCTGAACAAAGGCTCCTAAATGACACCCAGTTATTCTTTTTTTGTGCCAAGTTGCTCCTTAAAAGGAAGCAAAACAAAGGAGTCTTCCTATGCATTTCTTCTTGACAAAGTTTTCTCTAGTCACTGCTTATATTAATGAATGAAATAGTGTACTAGGTCCCCTGAGACCCATGCTAAATACTGGAAATCTGCTATGACATGAAGGACTCCAGGATTCCATCCTACCACAGCTCAGAATGATCTAGATTCTTTCTCAATCCCCCATTTACCACCTACTCTCTAGTGCCTATACTAAGGCACATAAACTACTTCTAAATATCTCTCTTTCTTAAACATCAGTACACTCCCCAAAGGTTTTTTTCCTTAAGTAGAAGCAGCCAGCCAAAGGCAAAATCTCTATACAAGTTCAGAATTTCTCAAGCGAATACCTCGGAGTCCATGGCTGAGAAGAAGAAAGGGAGGCCAATGTAAAGACTAGTCTGTATTTGGCTCTTTCTGTTAGCTTTGTTGGCCAGATTGTGATTTTTTTTTTAAGATTTTATTTATTATTTGTCAGGGGGAGAGAGAGAGAGAGAGCAAAGCAGGGGGAGCGGCAGTCAGAGCAAGCAGAGGGAGAAGAAGGCTCCCCGCTGAGCAAGGAGCCCGATGTGGGACTTGATCCCAGGACCCTGAGATCATGACCTGAGCCGAAGGCAGAGGCTTTAACCCACTGAGCCACCCAGGCGCCCCTGTAGTAGTATTTTTAAGAAAAATCACGAATGACCCACATTAACATTACTTGGGAAGAAGACATGTCAAAAGTTTCTTTGTTGAGCTGTGGTTTTTTAAAAAAAGCATAAACCTTTGAATAAAGTATTTGTTCCTTAAAACTTTTCAGGCAATTGCTGTGTTGGGTAACATGTGAAAGAATGGAAACGACACAATTTCATAACATACATTTTCCAGTTAGAAAATCAAGGCCTTGTTACACCAGCCTTCCTGAGTAATTTTAGTATAAATTATCAACAGAAAGGAATAAAAAGATCTTTTGTGATGATTCATGGTATACCTAGGAGGCAGTTTTCAGAATGGTGGCTAATGATAAAAGAAAAAAGAAAAAAGAAATCTCACTTATCATTAATTTTGTTTAAGGATTTATGTATTTATTTTGAGAGAGGGAGAGGGACAGAGGAAGAGGGAAAAAGACTCCACACTAAGTGCCGAGCCCTACGGCGGGCTCGATCTCAGGACCCTGGGATCACTACCTGAGCGGAAACCAATAGTCAGTCGCTTAACTGACTATGCCACTCAGGTGCCCCACTACCATTAGCATTTTTATAAACTATGAGAGTCCACAGGCACTCTGTGGAGATTTTTTTAAAAACTTGGGGATATTTATTGCTGTCTCTGCCTGAAATATTTTTGATAATTATTCTGGCTATTTATTGCTATATAACAAATCACTCCAAAACTCATTGGCTTAAACAAAGACATTTATTTTTGTTCATAAATCTGCAATGAGTATAGGATTAGTGAGGACAGATTTTCTCTATTTTATTCAGCATTAGCTGGGGTATCTGGAAAGCCGGGAACTGGGATTATCTGAAGCTTCAAGGTTGTGGATGCCAGCTGCCATCTAGAACCTCAGCTAAGGCGGGGACACCTATGCTTGGCTTTTTCATGTGGCTGTTTGACTTCTTCACAATATGGTGGCTGGGTTCCCAGGGTGAGCATCTCAAGAGCATCAGGCGGAAGACGTATCACCTTTCATGGCTTAGTGTCGGAGGACACACAATGTTGCTTCCACTGTGGTCACAGATCCATCTAGTTTTAAGCAAGGAAATACAGACCCTCCTCTCTCAATGGAGGAGTGCCAGCATCACGTGGTATGTGGAACAGGTTAGATGTGGAATATGATGAGGACATCTTAGGAAAATATAACTCACCACAGTGGTGATGGGTAATCATTAGGACTAGTTGTTACTCAGTGTTCTACTTGAAAAGAACTAATGCTTTTTCTATTTATCTAAATGCAAACATGGCTATAAGCCTTCTCGCCCTATCAACGTGATTATGTATATCTTAACCGAAGTCAAAAGTAACTATTGCTTATTTAAATTATATCTGAGAATCACAAGTCAGTACATAAGGAAAATTTGAAAAAAATGACTGATCACATTGAATGTTTTCCTTAGGAGCCTAAAGTCTTTTAAATGAACTTTGGTCAAGTTACACAAAATTAATCAGTATCGAAGGGCCTCTCTCAGTGTGATTTTTTTCAGAACTCTTAACAGATTTTATGAGATAGTCTACAAAATTTGTGGTCCTATATATAGGCAACACTATTGTGTGACTGCTCCATATCCTAATTTTCTAAGATGACCAATGCCTCCAGCCCTATACACATATTGAGATGAGGGAGAAAGAAAAGCTTCTCTTCTGTTTTCTTCACTTTCCAACTTCCCCTCTGAAGGAATTCTAAGAAGAACTATCTCAAGTAGCTTAAATGGTTTTGATTTATATTATTTTACTCTTGTCTTCTCAGAGTTTTTCCAGATTTAGGTTCCTAAACAATACATTGACACTGTACCCCATCTACTGCCTTTTCAAAGAAAACAGCATGACAAGGCAAGGAAGGGAAATTCCTCAAACAGGTTACTGTTCTAAATGACTTCTAATGAGAGCCTATTTCTACCTTTTCAGACCCTACCTTTTATGTTTATGCTTTTTTCTCCTTTAAATTTGATTTGCAAATTTTCTTTGCTTTGAATTTTCCCTTGGCATTTAAAAATGCTTTGCCCTTTGATTTGCTATTAGTATTCTGTTGGTGCCTTGGAGCATTTTATATGGTGGATATAACTCTTTCCCGAGGCGAAGGAGCTGTGTGTATCCCTAAGTTAAACAAACACAGGCAGCATTCAAGATGATACGCAGCAATGGACCGTGTAGAGATTCTAAAGGAAGTTGTGTGCACACTAACAATGTATGTCTAGCAAGCTTGGATTTCAACCAGGATAGACAAATCCACATTTCATCTTTTCACTGAAATATTCCCACCCAACTTTTTTTCTTACTCAGCTTTCTTCAACCCTTCAATCCAAAGAAATACATTTTCCTTGGTCTTCCTTTTTCCAACAACACAACAATCAAGTACCACCTCTTTTTTTTTTTTTGGTATCTTCCCCGCTACCTCTGCATTATTCCTTGTATAAGAAACTATAGACTTTTAAACTGCAGCTGCTGCCTAATGCTTGAAGAAGAGGAATAAAATGGAGGAAGCTGCCATGTTATTTCAGATTATTTATCTGTGACTTTTTTTTTTTTAAGATTTTATTTATTTATTTGAGAGAGAGAAAAAGCGAGCAGGGGGAGGGGCAGAGGGGGAGGGAGAGGAACAAGCAGACTCTGTGCAGCACGCAGAGTTCAAAATGGGGCTCGCTCTCCTGACCCTGAGACCATGACCGGAGCCAAAACCAAGAGTCAAACACTTACCAGACTGAACCACCCAGGCGCCCCTCCGTGACTTTTCTTATCAAAGTAGATTCAGCTTTGGTGGAGTCTGTACTTCATTTAATTTGGGGGTCCTTCTTTAAAAAAAGAAATATGAAATTATTACAAAATTATTTCAAAAAGTATGAAGATTTAGATTGAGAAAGATTGAATTTAGGTTGAAAAAGAATTTCAAAAAATTTAGATTAAAAAAGAGAATCTCAAAAAATTATAAATTCATTTTAAAAGCTGACAAATATCACAAATATAATAAAAATCCATAAAAAAACATAATATATTTAGGAATTCATTGTCTATCACACTTCTGTGATACTTTTTCCTACATTTTTGCTTGCCTGTAATTTGATGTCTTCTTTCCGTGACAATGATTTTGTAATATTATCTGTAGAAGGAATAGAAAGGTGATTCAATCAGAATAAGCCGACTGAAATTTCTTTTTTAGTTTTTTCATTGTTGAAGATCTAGAAAAGTTTCTTTCAGTTTCACAATGCATAATGGTAGTGTCATATAATGTTACGTGACCCTGGTAATGTCACGTAAGGTTTAGGACTGACTAAAGTGCACTTGAGTGCATTTTGTGACTTCTTGACTAATCTTCAATATCCTTTGAAGTGATGATACAATTAATTACCTTGTTGATGTCCTCCTCATAAAGTAAAGGTGAGTGTGAACAAAAGAAATATGTTTCTCTAAACTCAAGGAAAGCTTCCCCATCTCAACTTTCCCTTAGCTGGAACTTAAAAATGTGTGTGGTCACATCATTGACATCCAACATAAGAGGAATTCCGTTGGAAGGAAAGTCGAAGTGAAGGGTCATTGAGGTCTTAACCATGCATTAGTATGCACTTTAGTTTCGAAATTTCACAGAACCCGATGACTGTGTGAACAAGCTCATAGGGCGCCTCCCAAGGCCGCTGGCGGCGGTGGGGGGCCAGTTCATGGAAATGAGGGCTTCTGAATCTTCATCTTCTTAGTTTTATGGTAAACCCACATCTGTTTCTCTTCTGTTATTGGTAGAATTTTTTCAGTATATATTTAAAAGTCTGTTAGGTTCCCGTTATTATGGAATACAAATTTGAATTTATAGTTTGGGTGAGTTCAGATTTCTTAAAAACCTACTTTAAATTTTGATTTGTTGGTATTTTCGGTGTGCTTTCAACATGTGTCTTTCAAATGCATTTATGCTTCATGGTGGAATTCCATAGGTCTAATTAAAGGTATCACCCTCGTCATAAGGCAGTGAATACATGTATTAACATATATATACATGTACATACATTAACATATACATTATTCATGTATATGTATATGTTAATGTATATTAACATGTAATACATGTATTTACTATTGAATACAAGTACAAAATAATTTTGTATAAATTATGTTTAAATACTAAGCAAATGATCATTGTGGAATGAATTTATATAGGAAAAGAGTCTTGGAGTTGTCCTAAAGGAAGTGACAGGCATGGAATGAGGAAAAGGATGAGAATGATGGGAAATAAAGAAACAAAGAAAATACTATAGAGGTAAGGCCCTTTATTATGCATTCAGGAAATTGGGGTTCTCAGACATCGAGTTACTTGCTCAAGAGTCTATCAGTACTAGAGAATGAACAACTTCCAGCAGCAGTGTGTTACCATGTGTTTTTAAGTGTCTCTAATGTGGTTTATTAAATCTGAACACTAGCTAAACCAGTGAAGCTGATTCTATAGAAAACCAGTGGATGGAAGGCAGGTAAAGGAACTATTTTTTTGAGGTATAATTGACATAAAATATCACAGTTGACCCTTGAACAATATGGGAGTTAGGGGTGCTGACACCCCTTGCAGCTGAAAATCTGTGTATAAATTTTGACTTCCCCAAAACTTAACTACTAATAGCCTATTGTTGACTGGAAGCCTTGCCAATAACATGAACAGTTGTTAATATATTTGTGTGTTTGTATGTATTATATACTGTATGCTTACCATAAAGTAAGCCAAAGAAAAGAAAATGTTATTAAAAAATCATAAGAAAAATGCATTTATAGTGCTATATTTTATTTATTGAAAAAATCCACGTTTAAGTGGACCCATGCAGTTTAAACTTGTGCTGTTCAAGGGTTGATTGTATATTATTTTCAGGTGTACAATATAATTAGTCAGTATTTGTGTGTGTTGTGAAATGATCACCACAATAAATCTAATTAACATTCGTCACCATACATAGTTACAAAATTATTTTTCTTGTGATGGGAACTTTAAATATCTATTCTCTTAGCAACTTTCAAATACATAATACAGAATTATTAACTATAGTCACTATGCTGGACTTACTTATTTTATAACTGGAAGTTTGTGCATTTTGACCACCTTCACTCATTTTCCCTTCACCAATTTGTTCTCTGCGTCCGTGAACGTGGTTGTTTTTTATTTTTGTTTCTATTTTAATGATTCTACATATAAGTGAGATCATACAGTATTTGTCTTTCTCTGACTTATTTCACTTAGCATAAGCCCTCAAGGTCTATCCACGTTGCCACAAATGGCAAGATTTCATTCTTTTTTGTTGCTAAGTAATATTCTGTTGTACAGATATACCACATTTTCTAAACCATTCATCCATTGATGCACACTTAGGTTGCTGCAATGTCTTGTCTATTGTAAATAATGCTGCAATGAACATGGGATTGCATATGTCTATTTGAGTTAATATTTTCATTTCTTTGGGTAAATACCCAGAACTGGAATTGCGGGATTGTCTAGTAGTTCCATTTAAAAATTTTTGAGGAACCTCCATGCCGTTTTCCAATTTACCTTCCTGCCAACAGTGCGACATTCTCAGCATTCTCAACAACACTCGTTATGTCTTGTCTTTTTGATAATTAACCATTCGAACAGGTGTGAGGTGATACCTCATTGTGCTATTGATTTGTGTTTCCCTGCTGATTAGTGATGTTGAGTGGGTTTTCATGTACCACCTGTAGTTCTTGTTTGGAAAAATGTCCATGCAGATCCTCTGCCCATTTTTAATCTTTTTTTTTTTTTTGGCTATTGAGTTATATGAGTTCTTCATATATTTTGTATATAAATGTTAATTTATATACAAAATTAATTTATTAATCCATTATCAGATACAGGTACCCCCACTTTTTGAGAGTTCTTATTATGCTACTTTTCTTATGAAGGACTTGCATTAGTACCTGTTGCGTTAACTGAAAGAAATCAGAAGAGAATTTTTGTTCATGAAAAAAGGTGAAAAGCAAAAAAGCAGCAAGCCACTAGAGAAGCAGAGCGCACCCCCAGCAGCGAGAGTGGCACCACCAAGCTGCTTCCCCAGGAACTACACTCAGCATCTTAGCACCAAGCCGCCATAGTTTTGAACTACGTGAACATCTGTGATTCATCTTAATTTATGTCATGCATCCATTAGCAAGATGTGTCCTAAGGTATCAGAAAAGCCTAAGAGAGGTTTTTTGGGTCTGAAAATTTTCAAAATTTTTCTGTATAAATTAGTGCCATTTTGGTTTATGAAAGCTTTCATAGGAACACTTTCTACTTTCGGGTAGTGGAAGAAAGTGGTATATAGTTTGCCAATATTTTCTCCCATTTGGTAGGCTGCCTTTTCATTTTGTTGATGATTTCCCTTGCTGCACAGAGGCTTTTCAGTTTGATGTAGTCCCCCTTTTAAAATTTTTGCTTATGTAGCCTTTCCTTTTGGTATCAAATCCAAAATCATCACCAAGGCTGATGTCAAGGAGCTTAATGACTATGTTTTCTTTTAGGTAAACAGTGTTTTTAAAGCACATATTGCAATGCCTAAATATGGCAGGTGCTATATAAACATTAGCTATCTTTATTTCACTGATGATTAAATGAATAATTCTATTACATAACAAAACCCATTTAATTGGGAATATCCTCTAAATACCTCCAACTTTCTAACTGTATGTTCTCATGTGTCCTTTCAAGCTCTGCTCATACACATAGATAATCTAAACATTAGTATAGTAATCTTCACTAAATTTTTCATATGGCAACAAGTTTGGGAGAACAATGAACATAACACAGTTTAAAACCAGAAATCTATGTTCAAAAATGATTGTTCTCTTCAACCCGTGTAGGAGCCATTATATTAGAGATTTCCAGGTGGATTGGATAAATTCAGGAATATTGAGAGCTGTGCTTTGATTTCTTTTAAGATAATTGGGAGAGGCTGAATGTCCCTCAAGAAAGCCTCCTATACATGGTGCAGAGTCCAATGGTGAAGGTTGAGTAGGGGATGGTGCAGTATTACCTTGACAGGGACTGAGAGCTATGACTGAGGACAGACTTACTGAGTTTCACTTGCAGCAGCACAGAGCTGAGAAAACATTTGAAAATCATCAGCCCTGCCAAGGAGCTAGAAATTGCTACAAGTTGTGATGGACCAACACACCTGTACTAAAGATGGGAAGGTGTCATGGGGGTCTTACCACTGGAGGCAGTGGTAAAGTTCAAGACAATCAGTGGTAGATGTCAGCACCAAGGCACAACACCAGACCATCCCATCTCCCATCTCACTGGGGACCAACATAGCATTCAAGGGCCAGATGGCCTCTGTCCCACTTCAGGGTTAGTTAGTGGGGCCCAAGGAGAGTTGCTGGAGTGCTTTCTATGTGCCAGGAGCTGTTTTAGGTGCTTCGTGGAATTGAGACATCTAAATCTTTTGCTACTGTGCGAAGCAGTTCAGTTTTTATTCACTGTTTTGCAGCACGGTAACTAAGGCATCAGAAAATGAACAATTGGGGGCGCCTGGGTGGCTCAGATGGTTAAGCATCTGCCTTCAGCTCAGGTCATGATCCCAGGGTCCTGGGATCGAGTCCCACGTTGGGTTCCCTGCTCAGCGGGAAGTCTGCTTTTCCTTCTCTCCCCGCCTCTCCCCCTGCTTGTACTCTCTCTCTCTCAAATGAATAAATAAAATCTTTCCAAAAAAGAAAAGAAAATGAGCAATTGGCCCACCATTGCAGAGTTGGTAAATGGTAGAACAAGGCTTTTTTTGCCCATAATCACTATAGTAAGCTGTGAAGGTACAGAAAGTTCTCACTGCACCATTTTACAGGAGGATGATTGAATATTTATCTAAAATAGATAGAATTTCACTAAAAGAGACTCCTGTTTTTTTAAATAACAGCTTTATTGATATATAATATATATATATAATTCACACATTTAAAGTGTATAATTTAAAAAGTGGTTTTTGTATATTTTCAGAGTTGTGTAACTATTACCACATAAATTTAGAACATTTCTCTCACCCCTAAAAGAATCCCCCTGCCCATTAGCAGTCGCTCCTCATCTGACCCCTGCTTCCTTAGCCCTAGGCAACCGCTAATCTCCTTTCTGTCCTCATAGATTTGCCAAGCTGGCATTTCATATACATGCAATATATGTCTTTTTTTTTTTTTTTTTTTTGTGACTGGCTCGTTTTAGTTAATGTAATGTTTCCAAGATTCATCCATGTCATAGCAAATTATCAGTATTTCTTTCCTTTTTATTGTCAAATCATGTTCCACTTCATGGGTATAGCACATTTTATATATCCATTTATCAGGTAATGGACATTTCAGTTAGTCCTACCTTTTGACTAATATGGATAATGCTGCTATGAACATTTGTGTACAAATATTTGTATGAACATGTTTCATTTCTTTGGGGTTATTAAGAGACTCTTAAAGTCTAGAAATTTCTACTCGCAGCCTCTCTTTCCATATTACCCGCTCTCTCTCTCATTCCTTGCAAACAGTTTCTTCAGAACCCTATTGATACTGAAGTCTACAAAGTCATGAAATTCTTCTACCTTACATATATGTTTTACATGTTATAGATTTATTCAACAATCACTCAACAAAATATATTTTATTTATTCCAGCTTTGTACTAGCCACTATTTTGCATGCTGAAGATACACGGTAAACTAAAGAGTGTCCCGCTCTAAGGAATTTATATCTGGTTAGGGAGGTGGAGAAGGTTAGAAGCAAACATAGACAATTAGAATATTATTAATGTTTTAGAGCTGAGACAAACAAAGGGCACAGAGTAGGGGTGCTTATTCTGTGAGAGCCAAGGAAGGCATCACAGAATATGTGATGCTATTGAAGATCCCCCTGGACAATATGCAAAGGCATGAAAACAGAAGGGCATTCCAGGCAGAAGGAATAGAATGTGCGAATGCCCTAGAGCAGGAGGAGCATGGCTGGACTGAAAACCCTAACAGTAGGAGCTGTGGCCTAGAGTACCTCAGGTAAGTGGGTGGAGTGGTGGCAGGTGAGGTGGGAAACCAGGCAGCAGTGAAATCACAAGATCTTTTTAAGGATCTGGACCTATATTGTAAGCAACATGGCTTCAATGATTTTCAAGTCCAAGATTTTTAAACTGGAGGGTTAGTTATTACTAGGACATTTAAAACAACATGAACTTCAGAAAAAGTAAATCTTATAAAGAACTCCTGAACTGCATTTATTATTATATTTCATGATAAAGTGCTTGACAACCAGAGAGCCCAGGATTGGTGGTCGAAAGAACCTACCTTTGGAAGAAGGAGGTTTTCCCCAGGCATTATTGTTTTGCTGGTATTCCCCGTTTAGTAGTTCATATCTAAGTGTAGAGTTCTTTGACTTCTATTTTGTTCTTGTCAGGAATTAATCTGCCTTATGAAGTTCATGACCCCATCATTGCCTTTCCAAGGTTTTGATATGTTCTGCACTAAGCTCCATAATACTACAGAGAAATTAAAAATCAGCCACTGACTCTTCTTTGAAGATCTGTTTCAGCTTCTCTAAATACCTTCTTGTTTGTTTAGTTGTGCTATGAATGCTTCTGTCAAACATGGAATCCCCAGATGGCCTCAAGCCCTTTGAGGGCAAATCTTTGTCCTGGTGATGTGCCTGTTCACTGGATCTTGCCAATTTTCACTCAACTAAATCTATGACTTAAAAATAAAAGAAGAAAAAAATGAAAAAAGAAAAAAATATGTGAGGGAATCCAGGGGAAACTCCATAATGGAGGGTAAGAATATCATTAGGTCAGACAGAAGGTTCTAGAACTAATTTAGAAGGTCAGGAGGAAAATCAAATAATCTCTTTATAGATATTACAGATATATTGGTAAGAATAACCAAGGTAAATAGATTTATGTTATTAGTGTATAATCAGAATCACAGAACTACAAAGGACCCCAAAGGGATCCTTCTAGATATCAAAGTCATTTTTTGTAGTATAGGCCACCTTTTCCTAGGCATTTAATTAGAAAACTCCAGAACTTTTCTTCATATGCTGCGTTTAATGTCCCAGTTACAACCAGGCAGGCAGAGAGAGAGAGAGAGGGGAAAGCAGGCTCCCCGCTGAGCAGAGAGCCCGATGTAGGGCTCGATCCCAGGACCCTGAGATCATGACCTGAGCCGAAGGCAGAGGCTTTAACCCACTGAGCCACCCAGGTGCCCTCCCCTTTCCTTTCTTAATGATTATGACCAATTCCTTCATTTCTTTTTAAGAATTATGGAACTACAGGGGCACCTGGGTGGCTCAGTTGGTTAACGGTCCCATTTTTGATTTCAGCTCAGGTCATGATCTCGGGGTCCTGAGACTGAGCCCTGAGATGAACTCCCTGCTCAGCTGAGAGTCTGTTTAAGACTCTCCCTTGCCCTCTGCCCCAACCCCCCCTCAAATAAATAAATAAATCTTTGAAAAAAGATAATCTTGGAGCACCTGGGTGGCTCAGTCGGTTAAGCGTCTGCCTTTGGCTCAGGTTATGATCCCAGCGTCCTGGAATCGAACTCTGCATCAGGCTCCCTGCTCAGTGGGGAGTCTGCTTCTCCTTCACGCTCTCCCTCTATGTGCACACACATTCTCTCTCTCAAATAAATAAATCTTTATTAAAAAAAGATAATCTTGAAAATTCTATGGATTCTCCCTCCCATTTTTCTTTTTATTTGTTTTTATTGAGGTATAACTTATGTACTGCAGGCTGCATAAATATACAATGCAAAATGTTTACATTACATAAATTATATATATATAATATATATATTAAATTATATATAAAATCTCCATTGCTGTTTTTCAATGTTGTATAGTTTCCTATTAAACAGGTATGTCACAATTGATTAATCTAGTCCACTGTTCATAAATATTTGGTTTGTTTACATTTTGAACTATTTTTTCATTTTTGGACTATTATGAATACAATTACTACAAACATTCTTGAACACGAGTACTAATTTTTGTTCAGTCTATACTTAGGAGTAGCATTTTTGGGTTATAAGGCATATATATGTTTAGTATTTAGTGATACTGTCAAAAGTTCTTCAAAGTGGTTGTACCAATTTGCATATGCACTAGGTACTTATGAGACTTCCAATTGCTCCACATCCTTTCTAACACTTACTGTTGAGTTTAGTCATTCTGGTAGGGATATACCCATTATGATTTTTATTTGCATTTATTTTTGATGATTAATGGTGTTGGGGACCTTTTCAAATGCTCAATGACCATATTGTTATTCTTTTTTTGTAAAGTGCCTATTTGGGACTTTCATATTTTTAATTTGGGGCAGGGGTAAATGTTTTGAAGGGGTGCATAGCTTTCCCTTTATGTTCTAGATGTGAGTTCTTTGTGAGATATATATGCTGTAGTATATTTCCTCTAGACTGCAACCTGCCTTTTTACTTTCTTAATGTCTTTTCATGAGCAGAAGTTCTTAATTTTAATAAAGTTGAATTTATGAATAGATTAATGTTTTCTGTGCCCGATTAAAAATCTTTGCCCATCTCCTGGTCATTTAGATATTTTCCTATTTTTTTTTCTAGAATTGTGATCAAACTATTATTGACAAGGCCATCCTTTCTCCTCCTGAGCTACAGTGGTGCATTAGTTGTAAATTGGATGATCACATGTGTATGAACCTGTTTCCGGATTGTCTATAGTGTTTCCGTGGTGTATTTGTCTATCACACTGTCTTCCTTACTGTTACCATTAAAGCAAGTCTTAGTGATAGTGTAAGACCTTCAACTTGAGAAGGACATTCTTTTTTTTGTTTGTTTGTTTTTTTAAGATTTATTTATTTGAGAGAGAGAGACAGACCATGAGATGGAGGGGCAGAGGGAGAGGAAAAGAGAATCTCAAGCAGACTCCATGCTGAGAGCAGAGCCCAACCTGGGGCTCAATCTCACAACCCTCAGATCACGACCTGAGCTGGAACCAAGAGTCAGCGGCTTAACTGACTGTCACCCAGGTGCCCGGAGAAAGACATTCTTTTTTGACTATTCCAGAATCATTGCAGCTCTGCTTAAATTACAGAATCTGATTGTCAGTTTCCACCAAAGAACTGCTAGGATCTAACCAGGATAATATTAAATATAAATTCATTTGGGGGCATCTGACATCTCTTCCAGTTAAAATGACATGGTATATTTCTCCATTTAATGTGATTTTCTTTATTATTCTGAGCAATATTTTCTAGTTTCAGTTTAGGCTTTATTCCTATTTCCTTATATTTATCATAGGTATTTGATGATATTTTCTATGCTAATATAATTTATTTTTAATTTTTATTTTTCTACTTTGTTCCTATCATATATAAGTGTACTTTTTGGTGTATCTATGGCACTAATTAACTTACTAATTTTAATAGTGTAATTAAGTACCTTTACCTTGAAATTTTAAAAATTATTATCTATAATAGAATAAAAACACATGGAATAATTAAAATTAAATTATCAAAAGTTGTTTAAGGCTAGTCGCTGCAAACTGGCAAGCATTATTGGGGGAAATTAAACATCTATATAAATGGAGAGACATATGATATCATGCGTTGAAAGAGTACATATTTGTAGCAATGTTAAAATATCAACTTTCCCCAAACTGATCTATAGATTCAGTAAAATACCAGTCAAACTCTGAGCAGGAATATTTATAATAATTGATCACCTCATTTAAAAATTCATATAGAGGGGGGCCTTGGTGGCTCAGTTGATTAAGCATCTGCTTTCAGCTTGGGTCATGATCCCAGGATCCTGGGATCGAGCCCCATGTCGGGCTGCTCACTCGGTGGGGAGTCTGCTTCTCCCTCTCACGCTCCCTCAGTGCTTTCCATCTCTCTCTCTCTTTCTCTCTCTCTCTCGAATAAATAAATAAAATCTTAAAAAAATAAAAATTCATATTAAAAATGCCAAGGACCTAGACTAGCTAAGAAAACTCTGAAAAATAAGAAGAAATTTGGAGGATTCACATTACCTAATTTTAAGAATTTTGAAGATACAATAATCATGACAACATGGTATTGGTGTCAAGCTAGATCAATAGAATGCAGAACCTAGAAATAGATCACACATATATGGACTACTGATTTTTGATAAAGATGCGGATGAAACTAAGTGGGAAAAAGAACTTCTTTTCAATAATTGTGCTGGAACAATTGCATATATATATGTATATATGTATGTAAAAATGAAATTTGATCCAAACCTTATACCATATACAAAAATCAACTGCAAATGGATTAAAAAAATCTAAATGTAGACCATTAAACTTTTTTAAAAATTAAGAGAAAAATTTGTGACTTTGGGTTAGGCAATGATATCTTAGATACAGTATCCATATTTTAAAATAATCCATTATTTAAAAAAATTCATGAATTGAACTTCATCAAACCTAAAAACTTTTGCTATTCAAAAGACACCGTTAAGAGAATGAAAAGACCAGTTACACACTGGGAGAAATATTTACAAATTATATCAGATAAAGTAGTTTTATCCTAAATATAAAAATAACTCTCTAAAGTAAAAAATAAGAAAACAAATACCTCATTTAAAATAGACAAAAAGATTCAAACAGACATTTCACCGAAGAGGATATAGAAATGTCAAATAAGTACATCTTTAGACCATAACCAGTGATGGCTAAGATGTGGAGAAAATGGAACTGTGCAGACGATGGGAGCATAAAATGTTACAACTACTTGGGAAAACAGTTTGGCAGTTTCTTAAAAAGCTAGAGATAATCTGTCATATCATCCAGCTACTCCACTCCTACGTATTTATCTAGGAGAAATCAGTCTATGTCCATAAAAAGAATCGTACATGGATAATCATAGTAGTCCTATTTATAGTAGCCAAAATTGAAAATGACCCAAATAGCTATCAATAGGAATGGAAAAACAAATTGTGGTATATCCATACAATGGAATTCCCCTCTGCAATAAAAAGGAATAAACTATTGATTAAAGCACCTATACTGATGAATCTCAGTATTATTATGCTGAGCAAATGAAGACCTATAAAAGATAATATATATTATATGATTTCCCTATGTAAAATTTTAGAAAATACAAACTAATCTACAGTGACAAAGAGATCAGTTGCTGCATGGGACCAAGGTGAGGAGGCGTCAGGTGAGGAGGGGGGGCAGCAGGAGAGAGATTATAAAGGTACCTGAGGAAACTTTTGGGAATCTGGACATGTTTGTTATCTTGTTTGGGTTAATGGGTTCTCGGGTAAAAACATATGTCAAAACGTATCAAATTGTGTACTTTAGATATATGTAGTTTATTGTTTATCAGGGATTCCTCAATAAAGGTATTAAAAACTTTTCAGTAATCTATTTATGCTATTTTCATTTATAACTGTTTTTTACAAGTTGATGTAAAAATGAATTATTTGTATGGTTGTTTATGACATTTGTTAAATATACTGAGAGACTATATTATTTTTTACCGATTATTTTATTTGAGTATAGTTGACACACAATGTTACATTAGTTTCAGTTGTCCAACACAGTGATTCAACTGCTCTATACATTATGCTGTGCTCCTAACAAGTGTAACTACCATATGTCACCATACAGTGCTATTATAATATCACTGACCATATTCCCTATGCTATGTCATTTATTCTTGTGACCTTTCCATTCCATAATTGGAAGCCTGATGTCCCACTCCCCTCCACCCATTTGCCCATCCCCCTTCCCATCAGTTTGTTCTCCCTATTTACAGGTCTGATTCTGCTTTTTGTTTGTTTTTGCTTTTGTTTTGTTTTTTTAGATTCCATATATGAATGAAACCATGTGGTATTTGTCTTTCTCAGAGGATCTATTTTTTTAAATTCATTAGTTTATTCAGCAAACATTCATAGTACTGGGGAAACAAAGATAAAGCTTTCCAATTAGTTGGGTGGAGAACTAGCATTTATTGAGTATTGAAGGAGTCCAGAGCCTTTCACCCCAAAATATGCCACTTTGGCATACAGATTGTTCTGAGCTGAAGGAACCTCAGAAATAGCAAATCTATCCTTTTCTATATAAAACACCCCATGTCATTTCCCTTATGAGAAAGGTACCCTTCCTATACCAGGATGAGAAAGTGCCTTATCATCAGAGACTGGGAACTGATGCTGAAATGGATCTGTACAAATTTACTGAAATAACCCTTATCTTCTACTTGTTTTGTACCCCCTTGCCCCACGATACATTTCCTAGTTACTTCCCCACAATTTACTACCCATAGCCCATATCCCTTTGTCTTAACAATTCTTGACAAGTTGATTGTTTTTTTATTTTTTTAAAGATTTTATTTATTTATTTATTTGAGAGAGAGAGAGAGAGCCAGAGAGAGAGCACGAGCAGGGAGGAGCCTGAGAAGCAGGCTCCCCGTGAGCAGGGAGCCCGACACGGGGCTCCATCCCAGGACCTGAGATCATGACCCGAGCCAAAGGCAGATACTTAACAGACTGAGCCAGCCAGGTGCCCTCTGTTTTTTTGTTTAAAAGGTATAAGTTTCCTGCTCTAGTCACTTCTTTGGATCTTCATTCTCTTGTGAAGGCTCCCATGTATGTGCAAAAATTTAAACTTAGATGCTTTTCTCCTGTTAATCTCTCTTATACCAGCTTAACTCTTAGAGTCAGAGACCCAAAGAAAGTAGAGCTTTTTTCCTCTCTTACAGAACTTATTATGTAACAGCTGTTTTTACATCCATCACTTCATTTACTTTTCATAAAACAGAAGACATATCTTTTTATACCTATTTTACAGGTAAATAAATTGAGCCCAAAGAAGTTAATAGACTGTGGCAGAACTGGCATTGAAATCCAGGCTTGTCTGACTCCAAAGTTATGGTACTTTCCATCAAACCACAATACAAAAATCACAACTAAAGAGTTCTGGGGGCAGAGAATAAAATCCCTAACACTTTCTGAGGAAGTCAGTGAAGCCTTTACTACTGAAGAAGCTCTATTTCTTGAGATTCAGTCAAGGCTCTAAAAAGTATTTAGAATGTTAAAAGAGTGCATTATTGATGAACCAAAGGCAAATTATATACTATTCCTTAGGCAGAAGTAATATTTTCTTCTTCATTGCTTTGTAGTACTGTTTATGTGGTCAATTTATAACTCATCCTCTTCATACCTCAGTGAGTTATACTGAAGCTCATAACTGACAATTATACCAGGCTAGAAGCTGCTATTTGTATTTTAATAATGCCTAATATTTTAAAGCATCTAAGGTCCGTGTGAAATCATCTTAAATGGATAATTTATTATTCACCACTTTGAGTTAGATACTATTACTAACTCCATTTTACAAAGAAACAGGCTGCAACATAAAAATTATCTGAAAGTGTAAAATAAAACCCTAGGCCATATAAAATTAGCAACTATTTTTGTGTATAATTTTGTCTTGGAGGTACATTAAACATCAATGATAGCTAAGAACAAACACTTGGTAGTCAGACATGGTTAAATGCAAGTTTAAATTATATTTGAAGCCACTTACAAATATGAACTGCATTTGCATCATTATTATCTTTTTATTACGTATAATAAAGTTGGGTAAGCTTTCAATTCATTTCTAGAATTTGATGTAAATCATCACCATTTTGAAAACACAGGCTAAAACCGAAATGTAATTTTTTCAGTATGCTAATGACGTTGGTTTTTTACATGGCATCATTCACTTTGTGTTTTTGTTTCCACTTTGTGTCCTAAGAAATGAGGACATCTAAGGCCAGACCTATGTCTAAAAAGCTATATTTAATACCCTTAGCATGTTACACATGACTATATGTTCAGTGAATGCTCAAAGAATTCTTCATGATGCTGATAACTGCATCGCTAAGGGCAGACCTCTGCTTACTAGAGATGTTAAGGCTGGATGGAGCATATACGTAAAACCATAAATTACATAAACGAAGGCATGGTGACCTATTGTAGCCAGGTTGTCAGTAAACCATATATACCCATTTAAACAGAGTCCTTTTTACCCCCCTCTAAATCTTAAATTCTTAAACCAAACGTGTACAAGTTTGTGAGTGCCTATTACGTGCCTAACTAGGCCTCAGAGATGAAAGTTACAGAAATTTTCTGCTTCTATTGAGCACACAGGCAGCTTCATTATCAGAAACCAGACTTGGGAAATAACCTGGATCGCTGACGTAGGTCGAGGACGCCAGCTCTAAGTTTTCGGTACGTATCGACAAATACTAGGCACTGGGATCCCGCCCCTTTGAGCCCTCTGTCAGTCAACCTGTCTGTGGGCGGGCGCCATGCTAAAAGACAGCTTCCAGGGACATCTCTGCGCATGCGCCCCAGGGAGGCGGATGACCCTGGGAGGTTACCGTCGTGCAGTGCGCAGATAAGTCTTCGCGCGTGCGCAAGCGCTCAGCGCAGAGGCCTGCCGGAAGTTAAGATGGCGCGTATGTGTTGTCCAGGCCGCAGTCGGCGCTTTATCAGTATCTAAACCGTGTGTTTTTTAAGGGGCTGTGGCTAACGCCCTCTCTACCGCCATGGCCCGGCATCGGAATGTCCGAGGCTATAACTACGATGAAGGTAGGTGGCAGGGTCCTGCCGGAACGTCATTTTCGCGGTTCCAGCTGGGATCGCAGCCCATTGGCTTCCACTTAGATCTGTGAGTTTCTCGTTAGTGGTGCTAGGCTGGAATTCAGAGTAGGCTCAGTTGGAGAAAATAACAGTACATCTGAATGCCAGCGAATGGCATTGTTTTAAGTCATGGTTTCTGCCCTCTGGGATTGATTTTATTTAAGAAGGGGGGGATTGCTGCACGCCGTCGTATGGGAAGGACATTTGGGAAAGTTGGGGTCTGGTGATATTTGTGCACGTAAGCATTATCATCTCTCCCTCCCATTTTCTCCTCCCAGGCCGGGTAGACAATTGTCTACTTCTAGGTAGTGTCTTCGACCCCTCTTTCAAAAATGCCCGTGAAACTGTGCTAATTTGTAAAAGACGGATTGACTTCATGCTTAACATTCAACTGTTCTGCTGTAACTAGATATACGTGGTAAATCGTTTGTGTTTGTTCATACATACTTAGTACAGAACCTGGCTTGAGCAAATAACTTATTCTCTATGAGTTTCAAGTTAAATTGGAAACTTAGAAGATAATAAAAAAGAGATATCAGAAAGACCCAGTGAACAAGTGGATCAGATGATCTTGAGGTGTATACTCAGTTCTTGGTTGATAATGCTGAATTTAAATGTATTTTGGAATGGGAGGAAAAAAAAAATACTGGAAGCAGGGGGGCTCCGGAACATACTTCTTGATTTTAAAAAATGAAATAAAAATGTGCATATGAATGTTCTCTAGGAGTTTAAAAGGACTTAGAATTAGTTTAGGGTAAGTGCATTGTCCCTCTGCAGTGGATAATTATAGGCATCACCAAGCATCATGCAAACTAAAATTATAAACAAATATGAAGGAGTGCAAAAAAGGAGTACAGACCTATTGCTTTTTAAAGCGCAGATCTTAATATGTTGGTGGTTGTTATTGGCACTGCCAGATGATTATTCTAGAACATAAGTATTGCCCTAACCACAGTGAAGAGTAGCTAACACCCCGTGCTACATTTGGAGACTGTCACCTAGTCAGCCTGTCACATGTTAGGTTCCTGGTATTTACTTCAGATTGGAGACCGTTTTAAGTATCGCAGTGGATGTAAACATTGCATGTGGATCACTGCTACCTGAGAGATGACTTCAGCCTGAGAGTTATTTTTGAGGTTATGATATAAAAAATATGAATAGGCCTAAGTGCAGCTTACTCATTTCTTAAATATTTATAATTTCCTCAACCAACATTAATCGAGTGCTTATTCGTCATTAATGGAGTGCTTAGAATACTGCTCTAAGATTCGGGGACTGATGGTAAGATGCTTGAGGGACTCTAAAGGGGGAGATACACAAGTAACAGATGATTTGAGTATGACATGCTCCAAAAATTACTCCCAAGGTGCTGTGGGAACTATGTAAGTGAGAACACCTTATTCAGTGTGCGTTGGCGGAATTTAAGCAGGAATTCTATGTAAAGGAAAGTCCTCCTGGAGGAGAGGTGCTTGGCATATGGGAGTGAGTGCTAAATATCTTTTCATCCGGGCAACCCCAGTTCAGGTTGTCCCTTCTTCATGTTTCTTTGGAACAATTGATGACATCATAAACAAGCTGTTCCTATAGCATAGGAGGTTCATCCCCATTTCCTGCTTATAAAAGTTCTACTCATTTTAAGGATTCAGTTTATTTCTCTTTTTTCTTAGTTAAAAATTTCCCCTTTGTATTAATTTCAAATAATAATTAGAAAATTCTCAAAAGTAATATGACGTTATTAGAGAGAGTATGTGCTTTAAACCTATTGGTTCCTCTAACTTTCAATTTGTTCTTCTCTGTAATTTGGATAGTACTTTACATGGCTGCCTTTAGCTAATGCTATGTTAGCTACTAATTTAAAAGTGCCGGGAGGGCATAGTCCATACCTTATTGTTGTATTTACTCTATTGTTACATTTATTCCAGTACCTGGAACAATGCTTTATGTGCAGTAAATACTGCAGAATTTTGTTGAGGAAAAGAACCACTTTAAAAAAATACTAGGAAAGAATTCTCTTCATCTTTTTATGTTGTGGCACTGTTAGGATCAATTTCAGTTGAAAAACTGACCTAGTAAAAAAGTTTCTTGGCATGCATATCTAAAAATAATATTTTATAAATAACTCCTTATTAATTTGCTAATAATAAATTGTTTACTTGGGATAGTGGTCTAATAATTTATTGACTTACATATTTTTATTATTTTTTTTATTTTTTATTTTTACTTATTTATTTTTTAAAAAGATTTTATTTATTTATTTGACAGAGAGAGACACGGCAAGAGAGGGAACACAGCAGGGGGAGTAGGAGAGGGAGAAGCAGACTCCCCGCTGAGCAGGGAGCCTGATGCAGGGCTCGAACCCAGGACCCCGGGATCATGACCTAAGCCGAAGGCAGATGCTTAACAACTGAGCTACCCAGGCGCCCACTGTTACATATTTTTAAAAAAGATTTTATTTATTTGACAGGGAGAGAGAGAGTGCGCGTACAAGCAGGGGGAGCAGCAGAGAGAGAGGGAGAAGCAGGCTCTGTGCTGAGCAGGGAGCCCAATGTGGGGCTCGATCCCAGGACCCTGGGGATCATGACCTGAACCGGAGGCAGACACTTAACCGGCTGAGCCACTCAGGCGCCTCAGACTGTTACATATTTCTATCCAATAGTAGCATTTATCTAATTTTTCTTTGCTGTAAATATTTGGTCTCAACCCTTGAATGTGTGTTCCTGCTATATGAATACCCTCAGAAACTAGCTAACTATCCTTTGGAATTTGTTTAAATATTATATTCTGGGGGATCTTTCCCTAGCCACCCCACTCCCAGTTTTGTTTTTGTTGTTCATATGTGTGATCCCAAATCACTCTATAATCACTCTATATTTCTCATGTCTCAACACTTGTCATATAATTTTGTAATTGCCAGCTTTTGTGTCTTTGTTTCCTGTTAGATTTTAGGTTCGTAGAGATCTGGGAATGTACCTGTCACTCACTGTTGTCCCTCAGATATGTCTAATAGTCCTTGGCATAATCTATTTATCAAATGAATGAATACATTTATGTAAATATATTCACCTTTTTTTGTGGGTTTTAGTTTTAAATTGCTTGATTCATCAATTTATAATAAAAGAAAAACTGATTTAGTTCCAATCATGTGCCAGAATAGTTGGCTAAGACAGAACCTTTCCCTGAAGGAGCTTATAGTCTCATGGCATGAAACAGATACAGTGCTCTGAAGACAGTTGGAGGAGTGTGATAGAGAGTGAAAGTGGCAGGGGGGCTTGCGGCTTTACCAGAGTGGTCAGGGAAGACGAATGCAAATAGGTGACATTTTAGCGGGAATCTTACTGAGGAAAAAGAAATAGCCTTAGGAAAATCTGGGCAAAGTGCATATTCTGGTCAGTAGGAAAAAAGTCTAATTAGCTTGAACAGAGAGCATAAGGAAATTTAGGATAAGATGGTTTTTACAGAAACTAACGAGCTTGACATGAAGAAAAACTGTTTTCATGGTCTGCTTATATACCCTGGGCTAGTCAGTTGTATGGGAAACAAATGCTTTGGTCATAGAAGGGCACTTGGTAAAAAAAAATGAATGGATGACTTCAGATTTTAACAGGGGGAGACAATTCAAGTTTGAGGTCTCTGGTACTATCGTTTTTTGATCACATACAGTGAAAACTTGGAAAAATTTTAATAAAACCCAGTTAGCTTAAAAACTGAAGAACTATGTGTGTCTTTATGAATATAGAAAGTAAGTACCTACATTGTGGGTAAAATTTTTGGAATTTTTTGGAAGAATAGACATTCGAAGCTCCTTTAATTTTGAGGGACAGTTTGGAGAGAATTCAGATGCTTCCTTGTTAATAACTAAGAATATAAAAAGAACTTGTGAAGAATTTATCTCTTGTTTTTTTATTTTAGATTTTGAAGATGATGATCTCTATGGCCAGTCTGTAGAGGATGATTATTGTATTTCGCCATCAACAGGTGACTTTTAAAAAATAATTTGATATCCATTATTTGGGTGTTAAAAAATGTTAAGTAAGTATTATTGTCATTCTAGGACTAGAGTGTTCCATAAGACTATAATATTAGGTAACATTTAAAAAGATAATGTATTTAACTTTTAAAGAAGGTGTATAAAATCATTTCTTTACCCATGAATAGAATCTAAAGTTTTGATTTCATCATTTAGCTTTAAACATTTGAAGAAAACTTTGAAAACTATGTTTTTTCCAATATTCTTTGTAACTTGCAAATAATCTGAATTGTACCGAAATGGTATTAGTCAATAATGAAAATCTAGAACTTTGGAAGGCCAGTAGTAATTAATTTTATATACTCAGGAATCTCTTGAATCTTAGAAACATTGAGGTGTTATGCATAGACTTCCCTTCATACAGTACTTCAGTTCACCTACTATTAAACAGTTTGTTAAATAAACTAAATATACATAGGTCAGTCCTCCTGGAGCCAGAGTGATTTAGAGTTCACATTCCTGTAGGACTGTATATCAGAGCTGCATCTCCTGTCTTACCCCCTGAAAGAGTTCTTCTTGACACCATATAGAGGAAACATGATACATTCATATGTTCTTTTCAGCAAAGACATAGTCTTCCACCAGTCCTTTTCTCCTAATTTCCCTAACAATGTATCTGTCTTCAAATTTCAGCCTGCTCTACAAACAGTTGGTTAAAATGCCCTGCTGAATTTTACTCTGCCACAAAAGGGTAAAATTAAATACAGTTAGGTACTACATAAATATAATTCACAAAACTCACTATCTATGACTTAAAAGGCTTAATACAATTAACATTTGTATCAAAATCCACTTTGTTTTTAATACTATATAGTCTATGGAGCTGTCCTGTACCCCTGTGCTTGCTTTAATCTCCCTTTCAGTCTCTGAAGACCAAATATGTGCCTTCTGACTTCTTAGAATTCCTTTTTCTTTATAAAGCGTAGGTGTTCCACAAGTTGTCTTAGCACCTCTTCTCTTCCTGCCATCTCTTATCCTGTTACCTATTCCTCTGAAATACATCTAGCTCTTTATTTGTAGTTTCCTCATTTAGCCTTACTAATCAAGGCCTTTCCTCTCTTTCTCTAGTGTTACACTGTTACCAATCAGGATCCTGTTAGGAGATAGAAATTGCACCAGTTATTTTGTCAGAGAGAATTTAATATAAGAAGTTGTTTACCAGATTTTAAAGAACAAAAAATGCAAGAAAGGCAAGCAAAGTATCAAGGAAGGTGGTAGCTTCAGGAAGCATTTACTTAGTTGTAGAGGAGCAAATGGGTGAGGTCAGACCCAACCTTTTAGAAGCCTATAGAGGGCCTCCTTGGAGCTGGAGCTTAGACCTGTGACAGGAGGGTTTTGCTTTGCCTCTGAAATTCAGAGGAGGGACTGTGAAACGGAGGACTCAGCCCTCCGAGGAGAGGGACACTGCATGGCTGGTACTGGTGTCGTCAAAAGGACCCTGTGAAGCTGGGATTCAGCCTTTTGAAGAGGGAATTCTAGCTGGCTTTCTGGTCATGGTTTTCCGAGGGATGGAAGCTGGTTCTGGGAGTTTTGGGCAAACTGCTCACTGGTCCTAACTGCTGTTACTGTAGTGTGCAGTGTTGCTGAGGCAAAGGGGGCCGCACAGGAAGCAAAAAGGAAAGGAGCACTTGTCCTCCTCCCCTGGAGTCTCCCTTTAGCATCTCCCCCATTGGCTGATCCCCAAAGGAGCTAACTGTGGAAGAAATGAACTTCCTAAGGACTGCAGCCTCAGCATCACAAAGCAAAATAAAGAAGGCTGGGTTTGAAGCTGAGAGATGGCTTCATCAGCATTCCTTTAGAGCTCCTTATGCAGGGGTTCAAGGCCACATTATATAGGGATGAGGAATAAAAGAAATTTCATTTTGTCCAAGGAACCTCCCCAGACACTTGCCGTTTGCAGTGTTAAAAAAAACTTCATGGGTTAACCCTTGTGGGCTCCTGTAATAATATTGTCACAGTTGACTAGGTGATAAAGTGATAGCCAGTAGCATTAACTTCATCACTCGTATTGTAAGCACAATAGAGAGCTTGACAAATTCATGAAATGAGAAGATGATGTGGGTGTGATAATTAGATTGGAGTTTTAAAAAAATCCCTCTACACAGTAGAGACTGGATTGAAGGCGGTACGTGAGTGGATATACATAGATTAATTTGGAGGTTATTATACTAACTAGAGATGGGGATGTTTAACGAAAGTGTTCTCAAAATGTGGTCCATGTGCCATTAGCATCACTTGAGAATTTATTAGAAAAGTAATTCTTGGCCCTGTTCCAGTCAGAAACTCAGAGTGGGGCACAGCTACTGTTTTAACAAGCCCTCCATGGTATGTCGATGCTTGCTTTGAGAATCATTTGTTTAGGACAAGGGTGGTAGCATTAGATTTGGAGATAGATTCCAGAGATAATTAGGGGAGTTAACGTCTATAGGATTTAGAAGTTGCTTGAATCTGGCTTGCACAAGGGTGGGAACCTTTACAGAGGGAGGAACTATTGAAAGACATCTTAATCTTGCAGGTTAACACATTGATTTATCTAGTCTTATCTGGATACATTATGCTTAATCTTGTGTTAGGAACTGATGGTACACCAGGTCAGATATTCTGAGGGTGTTTTTCTGAGATTTGCACTCATGGTCTAGCTTTCTTGAGGTCAGACTTTATCCGTGTGTCTCTCATAGCTCTTCGTGTGTGTCTTGTGTGTGGTTCATATTCAGGACAGTTTTACTCTTTGAGTTACTTTTGTACACTCCCAAGAAGTCAGTGTCGTTATTGAAACAGGAGATAGTTAAATGGTTTTGAGTTTTTTCTGTGACAAACTGTATTTTTAACAAAAAACATCTGGCTTTGGATTTTTTAATTTTTCAAAACATAGTGATATTAGATCAGAAACTTTTCCTCTTTTGTGGTATATTTTCCAAGTGATTTTCAGTAAAAAAAAATGAATAGTTTTAGAAGGATCCTCTCTATTCTTATACAGCCATTGTCATTGTAGAGATGATCATATTCATGGTCTTAATGAATTCTGATAATTGAGCGATTTTATCAATTAATAGGAATTTTTCTAAAATTCATCAGCACTTGTATTTTTTTGAACTCTACTAAGCACAGTTTTCATGATTTCTAAATGTTATAGCTTTTTTTCCTTTGGAAAGATTAACTTTGATATTGAATATTGAACATATGTCAAGGAATTGGGGGTGGCAAAAGCAACATATATATATAACTTTATTTGAACAGTTATGGGTTTTGTTTTGGCTGCTGAGATTAGAAGTGTTAAAAGATAAACCAATGCATATTGAAATTTGTAAGAATTTATTTGAGCAAACATCAGTTTGAATCAGGTGGCTCCAAAGGAAGTGATTAGGAGTGCTCCACTGAACAGAGTTAGGGGCAAGGTTTTTATAGAGAAGACAGGAAACAAGGCAAAGAAATTATTTGATTGGCTGTAGCTTAAGGGTTACATTATTTGGGAAAACCTAGTTGGCTTTTTGTGATTGATTGTTCCTGAGGCATTTATAGTAATTGACTCTGGCTTTGTTTTCCATTTGTTATCAAGGCATTGGAGCCACCTCAGTCAAAAGGCCTTCAGTGATTACTTAAACAGTGGTAATCTTTATTCAGTGCGTTCCAACTCAAAATCTTTATTAAGTATTAACGTGTAAGAAAAACCCTATTCTAGTAAACTTATAAACTTATAAACTTAGTATAAGGTAGCATGTTAAAAGTCCTCTTCAAACATGACACAGTGGTATGGTGAGTGAAGCCACAGTCCTACATGAAGGAGTCTGGGAAGACTTCTGGAAGGAAGGGAGATTGGACTGGTAAATTTGGGAGGAAGCATGGCTTCCATCAGAGGAAGAAAATAGTGCTTGAGCAGTGGCCTCTATGTAAGGCTTATTTGAGAATACACACGATTAATGCAAGTTGTAGCAGGAAAGAGGACCAGGAAAGGAAGTAGGAGGCAAGCTGTGGAAGCCAATTTTTAATTGTGGGTGTGTCCTGTCAGCTTAGTGAAGGGTTTTGAGTGAGGGGGCTGTATTTTGGGAAGGGAATTGATGACTGTACAGAGTGGACTACAGGGTGGGGGTGGGGACTTATAGGCCAGTGTTTCCTAATCTTCCTGATGATATCGGTCAGCTGGGAGACATTTTAAAAATACAGATTTCCTGCCCCATTTCCAGCATCACTGAATCAGAATCTCCAGAGCAAGAAGCCCAGACAGCTGTGTCATTAATGAGTGCCTCTTACATGATTTTTATTTTAAGGTGTTAAGGAAACAATTTGGGGCAGTTGTAGGGGTCAGGTTTTGAATTCTTAGAACTTTTATGTTTGTTAAACTGCCTTAAGTTTTAAAAGTCACCATGGGTGTCCCAGTTTGTCAAAAACCATTTCCATCAAAGTTTGTGATTTAAATTTAGAAACGAATAGCATTTTATATTTATCCTTTTTCTCTCCATTGCTTTTTTTCCTTACTGTTTTATTGTATTTGTTGCCTTTTGGGCTCTCATTTCAACTCTAAAGATTTGGACTATTTTTCCCCACTAGTAGTTATTTTCCTGGGGGAATTTGTCTACCCTCCTTCCCTCCCCACTTGCCAGCAAATCTAGTCAACACTGCTTCCAAAACAGTGGCCATAGTATGGGTTTCTGAGTTGGATTTGTGTGTGGATCGAGGGTAAGGAACCTCCCCCCCCAGAAAAAATAGCTCCTCTAAGGTTGAGTTGCAGCCTGGATATTGACGACTTCCTTTTTCCTGTCAATATTTCCTAAGTGAAAATTGTTGAGGGAAATTATCTGATTTCTTTCATTTTTCTTGGGGTTTTCCTCACAGATAAAAGCTATGAGAGGAAGTTGGGGCAAGTATATTTGTTACTTTTATGCTAAACTGAGTAGTTTATTATAGCTAGGAAAGTAATTTGTAAATCACCAGGCATAAAGTGGCCCAGTTTATGTTTTTTAGTACTATCACATTTTATTAAAGATGCCACAGAATGTGAAGCATATTATAATTTTATGTACCACCTAAAGTAAGTCGCCTGTCAGTCTAAGTGTTGCATGATGTTGAGATGCCATTTGATTGTAAGACACATCCTCGTTTTGGGATTTTAACATGAAAACAGTGGTCATTTTAGAGAGTCTGTAAATAGGATGACTCTTCTCTTTACCCATGCTGACTTTTTAATAGTGTTCTATTCTTGTACTAAAGGGGGATAAATAGGAAGAAATATATACAACATAATGTTGTATATAACATTATGGTCTTCAAAATATATATATATATTGTATATATATATATACATATGTACATATGTACATATACATATACATATATTGTATATATATATTTTGTATATATATATATATAGTATATATATATATATTTATATACTGAAAATAACAGAACATCTGGGAAAAAATAAGATCATGACAGATCAGTCAACCTGTAAAGTAGTGGCAAAAACAGTAATCATCTTAATAAAAATGCTTGCACATTTGAAAAGATACCTTAACTTGCTAATAAAAGAATATTCCAGTAAATATAGGAGTTTACATTTTAAAAAAGGTAAAAAGCTTAATAGAAATGTGATAAAAAGTGGAACTAATGAGTAATGTCGCGAAGGCAAATGCTCACAGATCTTGGAAAGCCAAGCAGTAAGCGTGCACAAAGCAAGACACACGTCCTCCAAACTGAGCCAAGAGGAAGCCTGTGGGTCTCTCTGGCATCGCAGTACCATTATAGGTACAGTGTCATAGTCTGTGCTGGGTGTTACTTTTCCCTGCTGCTATTAGGTGATGATGCCAAACATTTAAGTGTTGGGGGAAAAAATCTCATAAATCAAAGCACTTGAATGTTAAACCCACATCATTCTCCTCTTTACCATTGGTGTGAATAGGTTTCGTTGAGGTAACATGCCTTATAGCAGAATAGATTGAATTCTCTCAGCTGTCTTGTATCTCTCTTGTTTGTTCTTCTTCTTTTTTTTTTAAAGATTTTATTTATTTATTTGACAGAGAGGAGAGAGATCACAAGTTAGGCAGAGAGGCAGGCAGAGAGAGAGGGGGAAGCAGGCTCCCCACCAAGCAGAGAGCCCGATGCGGGGCTCGATCCCAGAACCCTGAGATCATGACCTGAGCCGAAGGCAGAGGCTTTAACCTACTGAGCCACCCAGGTGCCCCTTGTTTGTTCTTCTTGTCCAACATGTCTTCCACCTCTTCCTCAGTTTTTCTGACACTCTTACCTCATTTTTTAGAACTGTGCCGATCTTCAGCGATTTCCTAATCTTCTGTGCTTCTGTGGCACTTGTTATCTATCCTGCTCTTTTGGCTTTTAAAATACATCATTACATTTTTCTTCTTTGCCTTTCCTACTCTTCCATAAGGCCATCGTTGGTTTATTGTATGCATAGATAGCCATTACGCTACAGCCTTCTGCATATGGGAGTTACACATAAGCCATAGTATAATGTCTATGTGCATTATTTATATGCAGTAGCTGTAAACTTTGAATGGAGTTAGCTTCCCTTTCTTTCATAGATGGTGCCTTCTTGAAAACATGAACAAAAGTTAAGTGTAGAAACGCTAAGCAGTAGACTTGAGTGTTATGTGCTCTTCCAGAAAGCGAAATAATATAAAATTCCTAGTAACACCTTGCTTGTAGGATACTGTATTAAAATTTCTTTCTTATTCTTTAATTTTATTTCTTTACAATTGAGCACAGTCTCTAGGATTTGAGTTCAGTGGGCATCCAGCTGAGGTGGAAGAGTCAGCACTTGGGGCGCGTGTAATGATTTTCTCCTTTGCTCACTTGTGTTTTATTTATGATACTCAGGCATATATTGTGTTTCCTCCTTTTAATGAAATCTACAATACCAGCCGTATATTAAGTGATGACACTGCTGTAGAATGGCACAGACTGATTGCTGAAAGTCAGTTAGATATGTGACCGTAGTATACAGCGTAGATAGTGTTTGACTGAAAGTAGGAGTTGTTCAAAAGTTAAGGCCTATGATTTTGGTCAGGTGTTGGGTTCAGGCAAGATTAGTAATTCTTGGAAAGTGAAAATTAACTTGTTTTTAGTATTTTCTTAATTATGCAAATAAGCAAGTTTGGTATGTGGTTTGAAATATTTGTTCCAAAGACGAGAACATTTTGCATGGAAGATGGAGTAGTAGGCAGGGATGAGGTGTTAGGAAAGGTAATGTTCGAAAACTACGGTGAAAGTCAGCTCGGTGGAGGTGTTAGAGATAGGAAGAAAGAGGAGGGTGATTGTTAAGGCCAGTGAGTAGTTACTAAGGACGTCCGAGCAGGATTTAGGATACGGTATGTTTTATCTTCATTTGTTTTTGTTTCTATTCATTATTATAGAATATGGGTAAATGGCCATAGGTGGTAGGTCAGAATCTTTAATTTCTATTTTAACTTTTGTGGAAAAAAAAAAAAAGACTTACTGGGAAGTGGCTGTGCTACAGCATTCTTCCATCATTTTCTCTTCTAGCTGCTCAGTTTATTTACTCGCGGCGCGACAAACCTTCCCTTGTTGAGCCTGTAGAAGAATACGATTACGACGATCTGAAAGAGTCCTCCAATTCTCTTTTGAACCATCAGCTGAGTGAAATTGATCAAGGTATAGTAAAAAGTAGTTAATGTGTGCTTCATGTGTGAAAATGATTGATGATCAATATACCAGAATTTATTACGTTTATTGCAGTTGTTCATAGTAGTGATTGTGGGTAAGAATGGTACAAATGTCTCTTGTATCTTCAAGGGAAATTTACATTTTATTAAGTATATTTTGTGAGAAGTGTATAGTTAACTCTATGGTTGAGTAATTGGTTATGTGGCTATTATTTAGTAACTGGAATTTTTGACTGAGATCTTCATTTCCTTAGGAGAGAAACTTAAGTGATTTGTTTTCTTTTAGCAATATTTATTGTTTGTTTCATGAGCTCTAATAGAGAAAGATAGGTATATTGTGGATAAAAATATAATCAGTATAAGTAATTTTTGCCAAGGAAAGAGGAGAGTTGGACATCCTAATATAGCTTCAAATCCTTTTTTTGCTTTGTTTTGAAGATTGAGGGTTCTTTCATGGCGTCATTTATGGCTTTACTTATTTTCTATTCTAGCTCGTCTTTATTCATGCCTTGATCACATGAGAGAGATACTTGGAGACGCTGTGCCAGATGACACTTTGATTGAAGCAGTTCTGAAGAACAAGTTTGATGTGCAGAAGGCTTTGGCAATGGTTCTGGAACAAGATAAAATGCAGAATTGGAAGGTCAAGAGTGAGGGAGCAATATCTACAGGGAAGATAGCAAAAGGTATGCTTTTACTTGTTCTCTTTTAGTTATTTTACAGTTAATGCTTTAAAAGAGGCTTTGATTTGCTTTAGCTATTTAGAAAAATGGGCAGAAAATTGTGCATGTTATAGTAATCCTGATGATCATCAATTGATTTTCCCATTCGTGAATTTTTAAGCTGAGTGCTGTGTTTTCTTTCCTCTGTTAAAGCTTGTTTTTTGATTATGTCCCTGCTTTTTTTTAAATTAGCAGAATATAGGGGAAATAAAATCAGATGAAAACAAGGCAAGACCCTTGTTGCTTCTTGTCAGTAGCTTAGAGAGCTTTTTTTTTAAACTCTGATGGCTCAGGAGATGGAAATTAATAACCAGACAATTAATTACAAAAATGCCTTTATGTTTATAGCATTTGTAAATGTATAGTTTTATTTAAATATCGTGTCATAATTATACTGTTCTTGCATTTCAAAGCCAGATCTTTTATTATAAATTTATAGAATTTGGGGTTATTTTTCAAATTTAATTGGCAAAAGAAGGGAACTGAGGTGTCTTTATAATAATTGGTATGGTATCTGTAAGTAGGAGCATGGTGATTTATTAACTGGGTTGATATTTCCTGTATCCTGAGGACTAGATTTTTACCATAACAAAGTTGTATGCAGTCTCTCACCATGAAATAAGGGTGGTTTTTTTTATTTTCTGTTTAAATTTTAAAAGAATTTTGATGGGGAGGCACTTGTAACTGACCAAATGAAAATGAGTCTATAATATTTTATCTTTATTAATAGTTTATTCCAGAAATTACAGAATGTTATTTGTTTGCTTGTTTTTAATATATTAAAAATATAGGAGAAGATGAACTTAGTTCCTTTCATTGGTCTCTTAGACGTTTTGAGTTTGACAGTTCTGACGATAATTTAAATATGTTAAAACCTCACATTATAAAATTCGTGAAAATTAGGATATTGACTAACTTGGTACTTATATTTGTATATATCAGTGAACAAAGTAAGAAGGTCACTTTAAGATGGTTAAAGGAAGGTAAAATTCCTTTATTATTATTTTTTTAGAGTGTTCACTTTTATTAAATAGTGATCAAATATTTGATCACTTTATTCATGTTATAATCAAAAGAAACATTTAGTAATTAAATGCCTCATTTCATGTTTCCTTTTGGTTGCTGTGACTGTCTTCTGCATATGTCAACCTATTCATCTGAAAATTAATGGCTTTTGTAAGGTAAGGAGTCTTATTATCTTCCTCTGAAGTTTCAGCTGATAATATTCAAAGCTCTTGTCCTCAATCTGCAAACCACTTGGATTGTAGTAGCAAACCCTTTTATTTTTCTGGCCCAGTAGGAAAATCTGGATTATATCCTAATTCCTCAGTTATACCAAGTCACTATTTACTCCATAAAAAAAAGAAACTTGACAGACCTAAAAGTGAAAAGAAACTAGAATCATGTAAGTTAACAAAAGAGCTGTCACTAGCTGACCTAATTGATGATATGCCAAGAGATTCTTGTAAAAGTCAGCCATCAGTCAGATTATCAACCAGAGGTAGTCTGGAAGGTCTATTTTCAAAGAATCTGGGTGCTGATATGTTAAGACCTCATGAATCTGAATGTGTTTCCAAAGATGATTCTTCATTCGAAGAAATACCAGATTTAAAATCCTTGATAAATAACATAACACCTAATAACTCTTTATGTACTCAGAATAATTCACTACCTGATTCGCAAAACATTCCAGTACAAAACAGTGTAGGAAGTTTAAATAATCCCTCGCTCTTAACTAGCTCATTAGAAAATACGGCTCATGATAATTTAAATGCTAGTAAAATGACTGAAGTTGGAAGTGTTTCTTCAGTTGAACAAAGTGCCAAGAATAACATTTTAAAAAATGACAGTTTGCAGTTTTCCCAGTGTGAAAGTCCGTCCCTAGCTGAACTGTTTCAGGAACACAAAGAAAACAATCCGAGCCAGTGCTTTACTTTATCTAATCTTTGTAACCAGTCATCTGCCAGTTTCACGGATCTAAGTTTGGGATCCTTTCCCCTGTCACAGCTAGCAAATCGGTATCCATCTTCGACTGGAATATCAGAATTAACAGGATCTCTGTCATCTTTGGCATTTTGCAAAGCTTCTCCTACAAGAGACCTTGAGAATTTGTCACTTTCTGATTTGATTGCAGAAACAATTGATATAGACAACGCTCAGATTAAGGATTCTTTTAAGCTCAGTTTATCTGAAATGAGGTCACCTGGAATAGATTCAAATATTGATCTTAGTGTCCTTATAAAAACCCCTCATCTTGTTCCAAAGCATGCGGTAGATCAATCAGTTGCTCCAATATCAGAAACAAAAGTTTTAAGTTCAAAGTTAGGGAAAAGTTTCAATTCTGCTAAGGCTAATAAGAAAACCAATAAAGGCTCTTTGACTAGGAAACCACCTTTTTCTCTCTCTTGGACCAAGGCACTTGCTGCTAGACCTTCAGCTTTTGCTTCAACACTGTGTCTTCGTTACCCACTGAAAAGCTGCAAGCGACGCACCCTTGATCTGTATAAGACTTTTCTTTATAGTAGACAAGTTCAAGACGTAAAGGACAAAGAAATAAGTCCTCTTATAGCAATAACACCATTTGACTTCAAATCAGCATCTCCTGATGACATTGTAAAAGCTAATCAAAAGAAAGCTTTCACTAGAGAATAGTAACAAAAGGAAAACTTGCTAACTGTTGAAGAGCTTTGTTTTAAAGTCTTCATAGAATTACTTGATACTATGGGATCCAAGTTGTGATTTTTATATTAAAATTGTCATAAGTCAGTTGATAGCTTTAGTTGATACCTGTTTTTGCACTGAAAATTTTTTTTTTACTGTATCTTCTTTTAAGTGATGACTGGCTTTATTTTACGTTGATAGCCTAAAATGGGTGTATGTTTACAAAGCGCATATGGATACTTGATATTGTGAAATCAAACCTCTCAGATATTTTTGTTTGAAGCATTCAACTTTATAAGCTTTTGCAATGAGACATTTTCTTTTATAAAGTATTTTTGTGCTTCATTCTTAAATGAAAATGCCACTTGGGATTATTATAGTTTAGTGATAAAGATTTTTCTTATGATACGTGGCATAGCATAGGCAAGACATAATTATATTTTAAAATATTAGTGATAGCATTCCCATTCATTATTTTTCTGTAGGTGAATACTTAAAATTTTTCTATTAGAAAATTTTAAAATTCCTGACTCTTAAGAATACTGCAGAGGTTGTTGAAATACATTTTTGATGGTAATAAAATGAAAACCCTTTAAGGGACCATGTACATACTGAAGTTGGATTAATACCAGATTATTTTTATACATTTCCAAAACCATTTGTCCTAAATGCACCCTTTAAAATAAATATATAGAAAGTGTTTTCAAATATGGTTGCATGTTGTTTGAATAGATAGTTTTATCAGCTCTCTTGCCTTTTTTTTTTTTTTTACTGTAACTAATGAAATGTGGAATTTTCCTCTTTGATACTGACAGCTGTGTGTACTACAGTGACAAAGTTTCAGCAATGGTAGACCAGTAAGAGCTCTTCTAGTTGCTAGAACAAGTATGTAATTCATCCCTTAAAGCAGTGGTCCTTAGCTAACAATCAGAATCGCTGGGGGAATTTTTTCAAAACAGTGACTTCACTCTAGACATGGTGAGTCAATCTCTGAGGGACGGCATTTGGGAATGTGTCTTTTCAAAATAGTCCCTAGGTGATTTTGATGTGTTACTTTTACTTGAGAACCACTGCCTTAGGGGAAGAAATCAGTAGCATGAGAGGAATTACTAATGCTAAGACCAGTGTGAATTTATACTTCATAGTTTCTAGGAATCAGGAATACTAAGGAAAATTCGAATTAGGAATTATAGTCTTTTACACAAGAGGATGCTGATATTGTATTACTAATATTTCTTGCAGGAAAAAATAGTATCTAAAATGTTATTTCTTAATGAAAATGAAATAGCTGGCATTTTCCCAGTAAAGAAATATTTTTCTCTGGCAGCTACTTCACTACGCTTTTGATAATTTTTTTTTTTGTATTTCTTGTTTCAGTTTATTTTCAGAATGGCATTCCAGTATTTTTAGCTGTGTGTGATGTTTTTATATCCAGTGTTTTGGTGGGAAAACTTAAGCCAGAATTATGTCTTCATTGTTCTTGACCACTTTTTTTTCACGATGTCTTCAGTTTTGTTTTTAACTGTATATTTCAGTGCACATCATACTGATGCTTAGGAGATCATATAAATCACGTTATGTTTTATGGTCGATTTTAAAGTTTGAATTATCCCAACTGCTGATTTTGTTTTCCTAGCCTTAAACCTTGATGAAACATTTTAGTAATTTTGCAAAATTAGTGTATGATTCATCAACCAGATTTATGTATGGGCAGTCTCCTACTTAGAACTGAATTGTATTCTATGAGTCTGTTTGGAACTGACAATAATTCCAGATAGATTAAGTGTTATGCAGGTGGTCTACTTTGCACATGAACCCACAAATACTTACTTAACCCATAGTGAAATTAAATAGCGGTACTATTATTTTACCTTCTTTTATAACAGATTTTCAAGCAGAAATACAATGCTTTTAAGCGATATAGTAGATCTTGTAGAGTGAACTCGGTCTCCTTTTGTTGACTGATTAGGATTGTAACTACCACTTACCAGATTATTTAGGAGGAAAACCTGCGTTGCAGAACAATAGGTCTCCCTGTCTCCCTTGTCATGGCTACTGGTCCATGAGGCACATGTATGATATGGCCTTGTTGACTAAGGATGTGTCACAGTTTCTGAGATTCAGAGAGTGGAACCAAGAAGGCCCCTTGCCCCTTCCACCCTTAGCCTTTGGCCATTGGTAAAGAGACCAGTGCCTCTTTATGGATACATTCCCAGTGATGATGATTGCTTGCACTAAGTGCATATTCTGCACCAACTGCTGGTTTTTGACTGACTGCTGTCTTGGTAGCTCAGGTATGCTAAGAGTTTTGGGTTATTTTCTAATTCCAATATCAGTTTTGTGATGCAAAGCCGTTTTTATTTGTGTTATGATCAAGTGCAGTAGTATTTTTCTTTAGGAATGTAAATGATACTGTAATTATATTCTAAGTGACATAAAATACAAAAGGTATTTAAAATTACTATTTTGCTCACTTTTTTTTGTCTTTAAATGATCTAAATGATTTAAACGGTTCATTGATGTTTTGTCCTTTTGCATTCTAAAGTCTTTAGTTGGCTCCTTTGGTTCTTCTTCTTTTCCATTAATTGCCAAGAACTAGGGTTTCATTATGTACATGACACTTTGCTTAACTTTTCTTTCTTTTTTTGTTTTACCTTTTTCCTGTTTCTAGTTTAATAACTGGCATTCTAACCTTTTTGGCTTTGAATCCTCCTTTCTTGAACTTTTCTTTTACCCTTTTTTCTTCTCATAAAGTAGTAATAAATATTCCCAGTGTGTTATATTTCCTGTTTAGTTTTCAACTGGCAGGTCTTGCAACTGATTGTCACACCAGAGGTAAAACTAGTACAGTGCTTTTCTTTGTATGTGGAAGGAAGCGCTGTTAAGATAAACACAGTTAAGAGAAAAGTAATGAGTTCTTATGTGATTATTTACCTTTTAAATTGACCCTGAATTTATATATGGACCATTACAAATAAACAAGTATACAGTTACACGTTGAGGAAGAACTATGTATCAACAAGTTTTTTGTTTTGTATTCTTACAAGTATATGTTTGGTTATGGAGTCATTTTTGTACTAGCTTAAAATTTGTTTTTTGTTATTACTTATATAAACAAAGAGACTGTTGACCAGACAGGGAAGTGTCAATAGTAATTTCTTTACTAGTTTTCTTCTAAAATTATATAAGGCTCAGTGTATGCAGTTGTACATTATATTTTTAATTTTTAGGGTGTAAAAGACTTGTCATTTTGCATGTATGTATACATTTTTGTAAAAGTTACATTGAAATAAATTATAATTCTGAGATTCCCTTAAATAAGAAAACATCACAGTTTATCCATAGGGATTTTTTAGATAAACTTGATCCTTCAGAATGGGATTTTAATAATTTATGCTGATGGTACCGCTTTTATGTTCATATAAACAAATTAAACAAACAAACTACCTGGTTGTAAAGAATTTCTTCTAAGATATTTGTCACTTAGAATTCTTGCTTTCCAAAAGGTAGAATTTTATAAATGTTTAGCTTGGAGGACTTAACATACCATCCTAAAGGGGGGACCATTTTAAACAGCAAAATTACCAACTAAAATCGTAATGTGAAAAATGTGACACTAGATAGATCATAAAAAGGATATTTGTTTATGGTGTGAGAGCTGAAACGTGAAGGCAGAGTATCTATCACCTTTTGACCTCAGCTGGGACTGTGCATGTTGGGGAGTTCAAATTTTTTGCTTCTCTGCAGTTGTCTGGGCATAATTGCTAAAGTGTCGCACATAGTGATTTTGGGGTCAATAATAAATTTTAGTGAATAGGTGAATTTGCAAATATGGAAACTGTGAGTAACAAGGACGGATTGTACATGTTTTGACCCACTGGTCTCCATCCTTGTTGCTACTTTATCTTTTAAAGGCCATTAATTTGGGGCTGAATTACTGAAACATTTGTCTGGTTTCTTTACTTCTTGGTTATTTCACCCAAAACACTTTACACATTACAGCCAGAGTAGCTTTTCCAAATTTAGCTCTAACTTTCTATCCTCTGTATAAATGTTTTAAATTATTTTATAAGACCTTTTAGGAGTTGGGTTCTGTTCCTGTGTGCCCCTCTCCCCAACCCACCCAAGAACAAACCCACCTGAGTTTTGTCTGCTTCTATATAGTATTTTGCCCTTACTGCCACCCCCATTATTCCCCCTAGCTGATCATCCTTCAGGTTGTAGTTTATATATCACTTTACTCCCAATCCTGGTGTAGGGGAATCTTCATATGCATCCTAGTTCACTGTATTCCTTTTATTACCATTCCATGTAAAATTACAGCATCCCTCCCCAGTACATGTAGTTCCTTTCCCTTGTAACCCTGCTTTATTGTTCCTCACAGGACTTAACATCATCTGACATTGTATGTGTGTACACAGTTATTGTTTTATTATCTGTCTCCTTACTGATCCCCATGCCCCCCCCCCCATGCAGTTGCTATGGGTACAGGAATTCTGTGTGTTCGCTGCTGCCTCCTCAGCTTAGAATACTTCTGGCTCATAATGTAGGAAAGGGTTTAAAGTAGAAAGTGAGTGTTGCCTGTAATACAGTCCCACATTCTTGTTTCCTACAGGACGTTGTAAATAAATCTGTAAACAAATTGCTTCTTTTGTATTATTTTTCTAGAAATTTACTTGCATATCACATATGTGTACTTACATATGTATGCTTAGACAAATGGGAAGATACATAACACTTCTACATCTATATCATTTACCAAAGCATTTTGCAGCTCTTTCCTTACCATTTATGTAGAAATCAATCTCATTCTTTTCAAAAGCTGTGTAGAATTCCAAAATAGGGTTGTGCATTAAATAGCCCTTGTCGATACTCATTTTTAAGTGTTTTCAGTTGCTTTTGCTAATGGCTTCAAAATGAACATCCTACATTTTTAGATATTGAATTTCTAAGCCAAAAAATATAGACTTTGAATTTTTGATAGATACTACCTAATTGTCTTTAACAGAGGTTGTTCCTATTTCCTTCTCACAAGTTTGTCAGTGTTTCTCTTCAGATTCTCACAGGTGTGGTTATTACTCTTTTTGGTATTACACCAACCTGATAATTAGAAAATATTTTTTCATTTATTTGTATGTCTTTAATAGGGTGAAGGTAACTGCTTTATTGTACTTTTAAATATATTTGTATTTCTTTTTCTTAAAACTGTCTATTCTTAATCTTTGCCCATTTTTCTGCTCGTTATCTTTCATAATGACTTTTAGTGTGTGCGTGTGTGTGTAATCATATACACACATGCATACATACACGTGTATTTAAATAGTAAAGAAATTAGTCTGTTGTTATATGCATGGAAAAAACTTTTTCTGATTCCCAGCTTGTCATTATTATAAGACAGAATTTTAATTTTAATACATTCAAATGCGTCGATCTTTCTCTTAAAGGTTTTCGTTTGAAAATTCTGTTCCACTACAAGATAATTTTTTAAAACATTACTCATTTTTTCTAATACATTTGGCATTTGCCAGAGTCTTCTTTTTTTTTTTTTAAACACCTTTGAGTCTTTGATCCAGTGGCCATTAGGGAGTAAAATAGGAATCCAGTTTCATCACCAGCATCTTTTGTCTTTCGAACAGCTGGCTTTGTAATGGTACCTTTTGTTGAATTACATATCCTTTTTCTTTCTTAACCTTATTTGAACTGCCATCTTTGACATGCAGTAAGTTCTTCTCTAATTTGGGACTCTACTGTTCCATTTCTTTGGCTCGTTTTGTGCCAGTACCGAATTTTTAATTATTGTAGTAATTATTGTATAATTTTGATTATGTTTTGTAGGCTGTCTTGTTTCTTCTTTCCTTTTTCATAGTTCCTCTGAGTTATCCCACTTGATTATCTCACTTGGAAACAGCTTGTCAACTTTTCTGAAAAAAATCCAGCTGTAATTGTTATTGAGATATTTAATGATATCAGAAGTTTTGTGGGGGGAAAATATACTTGTTTTTAAAGATGAAAAAAGGCTTTCGATATTACATTATTAAACATTAAACTTTATTCAGTAGATTTTCTAGTAGACCTGTAATATTTGAACAATCATAGTTGGTCATGGTAAATTGTCCTTTTAATATGATGGATTTTATTTGCTAATATTTTACTCAAGATTATTCCATCTACTCATAAATTTAATTTGCAGTTGTGTATATGTATGTGTTTGGGTTTTGGTTTCTCTTTGTGGTGTTTTTATAGAGAATTAGAGTTTTTCTTTATCCTTAAGTTATTTATTTTTTTTAAATAGAGATAATTTTATTTATTTATTTATTTAAAGATTTTATTTATTTATTTGACAGAGAGAGACACAGCTAGAGAGGGAACACAAGCAGGAGCAGTGGGAGAGGGAGAGGCAGAGCAGGGAGCCCAGTGTGGGGGCTCGATCCCAGGACTGTGGGATTATGACCCCAGCTGAGCCAAAGGCAGACGCTTTACAACTGAGCCACCCAGGCGCCCCATCCTTAAGTAATTTAAAAAGCATTGAAGTTATTCCTTTCATCATAGGATTTATCTTTCTTAATATTCTAGGGTCAGTTCGAATGTTTTGTTTTTCTTAGAAAACCATCTTCATAGTTGACAAATGTGTTTATTTAGCATTATAGCAAATATTGTCTTTTTTTTTGTTCTTATATGCAGTTAAATCTCCATTCTTATTTTATTTAATTATTTTTGGTAGTTTTATTTGAGTAATCTCTACACCCCACATGGGGCTCAAACTTAGGTCCCCGAGATCAAGAGTTGCTTGCTCTTCCGACTGAGCCAGCCAGGTACCCCAGTCTCCATTCTTATTTTAAATATTGTTTTCTCCCCTCTATTCTTCCCCTCTGCCTGTTTTTTTTTCTCTTGATTTTTTTTTAATTACCTTTGTTTTATTCCCCAAAGACTGGCTCTTGGATTAATAATTAGCTCTACTGGTATTTTTTCATTAGTTTGTGAGTTTATCTGTTTATTACCAAATCTGTTTTCCATTTTTTTTCTACCTTTGTGAGTGGAACATTTGACTTAAATGAATTTTTAATTCTTTACCTTAGAAGTTAATTTTAATTTATGAGATTGCAAGCACAGAAAAATTCAGAAAAAATTGTAACAATCACTCGTGGATCCATCATTTAGTTTCAAATCTCTCTCTCTAGTAAGAAATGAATTGTTTGATCGGAGTTCTAGCTCCACCCTCTCCTTATTACTTCCCCACTACCTTGTAGTAGATATGCATTGTTCACATTCTGTCTCATTTTCATAGGTCTCGGAAATTATATTTTTCCTATGGATACTGCAGTTGCTGTGGCTCATGGATTCTTTTAGAATCATTGTTATTTTCTGGGTTCTTTTATTTTTATTTATTTATTTATTTTTAAGATTTTATATATTTATTTATTTGACAGAGAAAGAGAGATCACAAGCAGGCAGAGAGGCAGGCAGGCAGAGAGAGAGAGAGGGAAGCAGGCTCCCCACTGAGCAGAGAGCCGGATGTGAGGTTCAATCCCAGGACCCTGAGATCATGACCTGAGCCAAAGGCAGAGGCTTTAACCCACTGAGCCACCCAGGCGCCCTTTTCTGGGTTCTTTTAGAGTTACTTTATTTTCTGGATAATTCACAGTTTTGATATTGATTTCCTTTTTAAGCCAAGAACCTGAAAGAATTTTACAATTCCCAGGTTGTTGTGGGAGTTTTGTTGTTGTTGTGATTACTGGTTTCATTGTACTGTTACTAGATAATGTGATCTCTGCCTTTTACTTACTGAAGTATACTGAGGTTTTTCTTTGAGACCCAACGTAGTTTTAGAATAGTTTCATAGGCCCTTGTCAAGAGTATGAATTCTGTCTGAAGAATACAAAATATACATTCCTGTTAGTTACTTTTATGGGTTACTATTTATTTATTTATTTTTAAAAGATTATTTATTTGCGAGCGCAGGAGTGGCAGGGAGGGGCAGACTCCCCACTGACCAGGGAGCCTACACAGGGCTCCATTCCAGGACCCCGGGATCATGACCTGAGCCAAAGGCAGACAGACACCTAACTGACTGAGCTACCCAGGTGCCCCTTGTCAGTTACTTTTTAAATTGTTACGGGTTCAGTATTCTTACTTAAATTCTGTTTCCTTAATTGGCAGTTATAAGCTGAGAGAGGTAAGTTAAAATATAAGACCCTTGCATTTTATTTGGATTTGAAGTTTTCATTAATGTAAAGTTCCTCTATGATTTGTTTTATGCTTTTTGACTTAAATTCAGTTTGCTTACTGTCGTGATTGCTGCTTTCTCTAAGTTGTATTTGTTCATCCTTTTGCTTTCAGTGTTTTGAATTACTTTGGTTTGGTTGTGCCTCCTGTAGATGTGTATAATTGTGTTTGCCAGAGACTGTTTTAATGGATGAGTATTTCTCATTTATAGATAGATAGAATGCTTTCTGTGATATGTGGTCTGTATTTTGACTTGGTATGTACTCTTTGATAACTTGGAGATTTGTACTGTCTTTGTAACACAGTAACATACTTTAACTTTTTTAGTTTGCCAACCCTAAAAGGTACGTGTTGATCTCACTAAGAAAGATGAAGGTATTAATTTATACTTCATCTCCACTCTATTTCTCATAATTTTTACTGATTTTTAAGTTCTTATTTATACCTTTGTAATATGTTTAACTTCTACTAACTGAATTATTAACTTTAAACAGTTATTTAAGGAGTCCTGAATTTAAAAGTTGAGCTCAGCAAAGTTATGCTTTCTCATACCTGCTCCCTTCTCTCTTTTTGTATACTTTTAGTTATGTTATTTATTGCCAAGATTTATAGCATTTAAATTTTATTCTGTATTCAAAGCTTCCTTAGTTCCAAACCAGCCATAGTTATTTTAAAACAGATTTCTCATGATTAGGCTTCTATTCGTATCATTTGACTTTGACATATGGTTTGACAGATCACCTTTCCCTCCTTGCAAAATATACATGTGTGAAATGTTTCCCAAATTTTTGAGTATTTGAAAGTGATTCTGTGGCCTATATTTGCATGGTAAATTGACAGATAATGGTTTTGGGTCCTTCTTTCTTTCGTGGAGGGCTTTGCAGGCAGTGCCGTACTGTTTTCTAGCATCGTATGTTGCTAGCTAGTCTGATTCTGCTGCTTTTAGTGTGGCTTTTATTTCTCTAGTATTTACCCCCCCCCCCCTATATTTCTGAGTTCTGCAGCCTTGCTTTCCAACTTTTTCTCCTGGTGTTTTTATCATCTTCTCTTTTATCCTTAGTGTTCTCTTTCTCTCTCCTACCCGCCTCCCGCCCCCCCCCCCCGTGTGTGTGTGTGTGTGTGTGTGTGTGTGTGTGTGTGTGTGTTGTGTTGTCTTTTGGGAGAAAAATGGGATAGAAACTAGATACTTTTTTCCTTAAAGCACTTGATCAGATTAAACAACCCCTTTTCAACTGTAAAACTAGACTGATCAGAGAGACTCATGAATAAGGCAGACCTTGTACCAAAGATTTAAATGTTTAGGTATAATGATTCCACTAACCGTATCAACCTGATTTGATTATGACATACCACTGAACAGCATAGAAGGAAATCTATTTCTCATGTAGAGAATTTTTCAATGTTTTGTACTTTTAGAATTTTGGAATGAGAACTTAATACTTGTGTGAAAATTAGCCTTTTATTATGGTGTAATGAATTAGAACTCTGATGTCTAATGCATTAAATGTTGATGTGTCTCCTTAATTCGGATAAAATTTTAGTTCATTTTGTTAACATATGTAGTATGGAAAATCACCAATAGCAAATATAAATGACCTTCAAATGGGTTATTGTCTAATTTTGTTACACATTAATATGAGTGGACTGCTAAAAGAGCATATATTTAGGAAGTAAAATCCTGGGACAATCTTTAAGTTTTCTGATGGTGTTTTCCTTGCTACCTTAAATCTACCAAGGGAGAAAACACTCTCCAAAACTTGAGTAACACAGACTTTTTTTTTTTTTTTGGTTACAAAAACATCCAAATTGAAATACATGTAATATTATTTGAAAGGAAAGTTCTTGGCAGAAAAATCTTAATATTTATCTTTAGAATTATATAATTAGTCAACCTGACTTGGAAGAAAAATAGCTTTCCACACAATGGGTATTATTGTGTAAGATGAGGTTAAACTCTTTGGTGGCTGTCAAGGCTTTTTCTAACATTGGGTTTATTTTATTTTATTTTATTTTATTTTATTTTATTTTTTAGAAAAATAGTTGGCCTTAAAAAAACTAAGCATTGAGAAAAATAGTCTGCAAATCTGGTAAAGGAATCATATGTAATTTAAATTTAATGGTTTTTACAGTTCTTAAAATTGATATTTCCATTGCCTTACAAATAAAGTGGGCAGTAATTATTTAAATTAATTAGGTCATTCAAAGAACTGATTGTTCAAAAGTGTTGGAGGCTTTGGAGAAATCTATTTCAATAGTGTACTTTACAGTTGAGCTACTGTTTTTGGTAAGGTTTGTCTTAAGTAATATTGGCTTGCCCATACTGTTTAGAAATCTATTCATTTTCCTTTCCCTTTCAATTTCATCTTGTTTTCCCTTCATTTGGAAAATAAACTCTTAATTTTACATAGTGAAGTTGTATTTTCTAGCATCACTTTGCTAGTTTTGTAGTGTTAATACTCTGTTGAACAGTCTTCATATAGTATATCTGTATTCTTCTATTTGTCTGTAAAATATTTATAACTGTACTTGGTAATTTTCATGTTCTTGAGTCTTAATGGTAGGTCATTCACGAAAGAAGGTACAAGGAATTAAAAAAAAGATAAAAGAATTGTAAACATTCCTGCAACAGGATCATTTTTTTCTACTTCTTTATTGTGCTGTGTCTTTCGACATTACCTGACTAAATGGAAGAGAAAGTGACATTAGATTTTTAGGAGATGCAGCCTCCTCTTTCTTCTCAGGTACAGCATATTGTGAGATTTTTATCCTTGTCCTGAAAACAAATCCCAGTTTTAATTTGAAAAGTTTGTATTACAAAGAAAGCTTATTAATATGAGATGTTATGAACACTTTTATATGAACTTTTAGTTCATATGTGCTTAAAATACATATTTCATTTTACTTTAATCCTTTATTTTAAGGAGTTTAAAATAGGCATATTTAATTTAAACTACAGTTTTTTTGATATCCCTTTAAAATATCTTTTTCTTTGAAAAATTTTTTTCACTACCGTATTGCTAAGTAATTTTATTCAAGCAATTAGAAGAATTTTATACTTGTATAGAAAACTTCAGAATTAATTGACTTTCTGCTTTAGAATTATGTGGGCTTTTGAAAGGAAGTGGTTTATTTCACTGAAGAAACTCATCTGGTTCAGAATGTTTTCAGATAGGTCTTAAGATTCTCTTTGTATGTACACCTACACTGGAAAAACTTAAAACACTAATTGCTTAATTTAAAAATAATTTGCTTTAGATTCTCAAAACAGCTTATCTTCTTCTTGATAGAGCCAGTACCATATAAGAATTACATGAATGCTAAATACAGAGTTTTCTCTTAGGCTTACTTTTTTTTAAACCATAGAAATTATAATCTGATTACAGGCGTATACTTTCATATTTCATTCCTAAGCGGTTCTTTTAGTATGTTTTTGAGTGCTTAATGTATGTACATACTAAGCATTGCTAAGTACTTCAGCGAGGAGTAGAATGGAAGCAAACAAAATTCATTTTAGCCAGTATTTAATTTTCATGTTCACTTTTTATCAGAAAAACATGTGGTAGCCATTGGAGACATGGATCTATAGGTCACAGACTTTCCTGTGGAGCTTAATAGTAGCTCCGGTATTCTCCTCGTCATCAGGAGAATCTGGGGGTTAGGTGGAAGAAACTGAGGCCCAAATAAAATAAATAATTTGACTTAATTTCACATGAATATTGAGAGGCAAATTGTAACTCAAAATGAGTTCTTTTGAACTCCAGTGCTTTTTTCATGGTTACACAGTACTTGCAACAAAGTTTTATATTCTAATAATTTAACCTTGTTGGGGGTGTGTTGATAAGTATCTTAAGGATAAAATTAAATCTCTTGTTAAGGAAGTCATCTTTACCATCAGTAGGGTATTCAGAAATTACGTTCAAGTACTTTTTCTGCCAGTAATGACTTCACTAAGAGAGTTAGTATTAATTTCAAATCCTTGCAAATGAGCAGTCCTAAGAAATGAAACCCTTTTCTCATTTAATTTTAAATCACTTTGTGCTCTTCAATTTCTTGAGCAACAATTCTGTTTGATTTAAAATCTTGAAAAATTTAATTGTTTTATAGTTGCAAGCATGGTGCCATTTTTAGGCAAAAGCTTAAAAGTGTTTATTGAATAAACTAAAAAATTCAAATGAGGCAATGAAAGAAAAAAACATGAACTAATCCTATTATCCAGAATTTAGAGTTAATAGCATTTTGATGTATTTAAGCAATAACAGTAGACAATATTAATGAATACTTCTATGCCGAATATTGTACTAACTTTTTATCTCTGTTATCTCCTTTAGTATTCACAATAATCATATAGAGTAGGGATTTATTTTTTTTATTTTTTAAGATTTGATTTATTTGAGAGAGTGGGTGGGGGGTAAGAGGGAGCAGCAGAGGGAAAAGGAGAAGCAGGCTCTCCACTGAGCAGGGAGCCTGACATAGGGCGTGATCCCAGTACCCTGTCATCATGACCGGAGCTGAAGGCAGATGCTCAACCGACTGAGCCACGTAGGCGCCCCATGTAGGGATTATTTTTATCCTAGTTTTACTGATCTGAAGCTCAAAAATGACTAAACATCTTGCTCTAGGCCACAAAACTAGTACATGGGGAAACAGTATTTCTGGTAAGATGCTTCTAATACCAATGTCCTTCTCTTTTTTATACATTGTTTGTGTACTTGTTTCTGTATATAGAGAATATTAGTTTTTTTTTTTTAAATGGGACCACACATCACTTTTTAAGCACATTTTAACTTAATCATGTACTATATACTTAAAAAAATTTTAAAAATTTGTTCAATTTTGTTTTTAATTGGGGTAAAATACACAACATAAAGTTTACCATATTAACTATTTTTTTTTATATGCATCCCATGTTTATTGCAGCATTATCCACAATAGCCAAGGATTGGAGGCAACCAAGTTAACCATAACTGTATAGTTCATTAATGTTAAGTGTATGTACAGTATTTTGGAACCAATCTCCAGAACTTTTTCATCTTGCAAAACTAAAACTCTGTACTCACAACAGCTCTTCATTTTCCCCGCCCCCTGCCCCTAGCAATCATCCATAGACTTTTTTTTGTCTGCCAGCAAATTTAGGTTTTCATAGTATTCTGTTATTTAATCACTTACTCTAGGAACTTAAGGTTTTCAATTTATTACTACAAAAAATGCTTTGGCAAACATTTTGTACATTTGTGTGTTTTTTTCAATTCTGTTAAAAAGATATTTATAGAGTAGTATTGGATAGAGTAGCTGGTTAAAAATGTATGGACATTTTTTATGCTTTTCTACATATTGTGAAGTTACCCTTTAGAAAAATTGTAGTAATTTACTTTTTACATTTAGTTTTTAATCATAATAGCGTTTCTAATGTTATTTTATAAATGATAATTATATCTCACTGATGAGATATAATATAATAATAATATAATTATATATTTGTATTGAAGTTCTCTTTCATTACTTGAGTGGATGAGAGTCAAAGACGGTGACTTTTTACGCTGTTTTTGGGAGGCTTACTGTGATGACGGTCACCCGTGTGTTCCTGAAAATTTTATCTGTGCTGCATTGTGCATGCTGTTACAGAGGTTGGCATTATATAAAATACCACTTATTCTTGAGAAAACAGTACCTAACTTAGAAGTTTCTCTGATAAGTAAAATAGTCCATGATGTGCTGTTGGCACACCGTATGGCACATAGAAAATGCTCACCAACTGCTGACTGACTTCGTTCGAAGAATGAAGTGCTCTTTCACTACCAACTAATGAACAAGTGCAGTTAAAGGGTGATTATATTAAAGTCTAATGCACTGGGGTGCTTAAATGACTTCTGACTTTTTTTTTTTAAATCGATCAATTAACATAGCATATCATTAGTTTCAGTGGTAGAGTTTAATGATTCATCATTTGCATGTAGCACCCAGTGCTCATTACATCAAGTGCCCTCCAGCAGCTGACTTTTTTAGACTTTTTTGGTCATCATTCATGATGTTTTCATATAAGCCCCTTTTGACTCTTCTCTTAGCCATTTTTAACAGCCTGATATAGATTCTTCTATATATTTCTTTATTTTCACATAATGTGTAGAAATAAACATACAATACGAGGATTTTTTTCATTAATATTTTATTAAAATACTATAATTTCATTTTCCTTATAATACATTGTCAACTGGGGTATTTCCAACTTATTCTTTTTGGTGATTTTATAATATTCCGTGATCTGGCTGTGTTAAAATTTATTAAAAATTAACTGTATTGGAGGACATTCATTTTATTTCCAATTTTTGTTTCTGTGAAGAGCGCTGTTTGTAGAACATCTGCAAACCGTATCCTTACAAGCCAAGGCTTTTGATGTTATGAGATAGATCTGTAGTGGGAGTGCTATGTTGAAAGATATATTGTTTGCTTTAAATAGGTATGGCCATTCTTTATGAAAGTTATTATGGTTCATCCCTTTTCCAGCAGTAGGTGTTAGTACTTTTCTTGATTTGGGCAATCTGACAAATGAGAAGTTAATGAGAAGCAATGATACATTAACTTCTCATCATTGCTACCTTAATTTGCATTTCTATGATCTTTAGTGAAGTCAAGTATGTTCATATATTCATTCGCCATTTGAACTTGTTCTGTGGATTGCTAATTGTAGGCTTTGCCCATTTTTAATTATGTTTCTTTTCCTTATTAATTTGAAGTCTTTATATTATACAGATACTAACTTAAAAAAATATTGAAGTATAGTTGACATACAGTGTTGTATTACTTTCAAGTGTACAACATAATGATTCAACAATTCTATACATTACTCAATGGTCACCACAGTAAGTGTAATCAGTATCTATCACCATGTGACATTATTATTGACTTTATTGCCTATGCTGTACTTTTCATCTCCATGACTATTTATTTTATAACTGGAAGTTTGTACGTCTTAATCTCCTTCACCTATCTCCCCACCCACCTCCCGTCTGGCAACCTTTGTATTTGAGAGGTTTTTTTTGTTCATTTGTCTTTTAGATTCCACATGTAAGTGAAATCGTGTGGTATTTGTCTTTTCTCTGACTTAGTTCACTTAGCTTAACTTTCTCTAGGTCTATCCATGTTGTTACAAATAGCAAGATTTCATTCATTTATTATGGTTGAGTAATATTCCTCTATGTGTGTGTATCACATCTTTATCCATTCATCGACTGATGGACACTTGGGTTGTTTCCATGTCTTGGCTATGGTAAATAATGCTGCAATAAACATCGTGGTGCATACATCTTTTCAAATTAATGTGTGTGTTTTCTTTGAGTAAATACCCAGTAGTCGAATTACTGTATCATATGGTATTTTTATTTTTAATTTTTTTGAGGAGCCTCCATACATACTGTTTTTCACAGTGGTTGCACCAGTTTGCATTCCCAACAACTGTGCACAAGGGTTCCCTTTTCTCCATACCCTTGCCAACATTTGTTTTGTCTTTTGGATGCTAGCCATCTGACAGGTGTGAAGCGATGTTTCATTGTGGTTTTGATTTGCAGTTCCCTGATCCTGAGTGATGTTGAGCATCTTTTCATGTGGCTGTTGGCCATTTGTTTATCTTCTTTGGAAAAAGGTCTATTCAGGTCTTCTGCATGTTTTTTAATCAGATTGTTTATTGGTGTTATGTGAGTTCTTTATATATTTTGAATATTAATCCCTTATCGGATATCATTGTTTGCAAATATCTTCTCCCATTCAGTAGGTTTCTTTTTCATTTTGTTGATGGTTTCCTTCACTGTTACTTTGGTGTAGTCCCAATAGTTTATTTTTGTTTTTGTTTCCCTTGCCTAAGGAGACATATCCATAAATATGTGGCTAAGGTCAGTGTCTGGGAGAGAACTTTTTTTAGTCCTACTCATTGTAAGTAATTTTCCCAGTCTTTATTTTCTTTATCATCTCTTTTCCTACATAAAAATTTAAAAACTTGATGTCACTATATCTGTCTTTTTAACTTAATAGGTTCCAGTCTTGGATTTAACCCTCCCCCAACCTCAATCTCTAGATTATAAACATTCTAAATTTTCTTTTGAGAGAATTATATGAATTTTTTTTTTAGATTTGACTTCTAATTCTTCTAAAATTTATTTTTGTGTGGTGTGTAAAGAAGGGTCAAACTTTATTTTCTTCCAGATTTTCAATGCATCAGCTTTTATGTTGTGATCAGTTGTGTGTGGTATAGTAGGAGGGGATAGTAGCTCTCAAATTAGATCAATATTGTTTTGCTTGCAAACTAGCTCTGTCATTTGTTATCTGCATGACTTTAGTAAAGTGACCGGATTTTTCTGAGACTTTCTTTAAAATGGCAATAATGTTATCTACTTCAAATGTATTATGGTTTATTTAACCCAGCTTCTACCATATAGTAGTCTCTTAAAACAGTGCTGGTTTCCCTTATCTTCTTCCTTTTACTAATTGCTTTAAAATTCATTACATTTGTTATCAGGGAGTTATTTCTGGATATGGGTAATGTTTGGTATTACCAGATCTTCTTAAATCATTTGGGAATGACTCTTGGTCCCACATGAATTCACTATGATGTCTGCAGTTAGTATATGACCTTTTGTATATTCTTTTAAAACTTCATTTTTTTTAGGATTATTCAATGCAGTAGCCTCTTCCTGTCTTTAAGGTCATGTTCTTGGAAGATCCCAAAGGTAGAATTTAGGAAAGAAATTGAAGACTAGGTGGAAATAAGGATTAAGATGAACCTATGTAGGCCGGGGTGTATGTGCATACGTGTGTATTCTACAGTCATCAAAATAAAACAGTGTGAACAACACCTAGTTAAGAATGTTAATGAAATTTAATGCCTTTTAAATTTGATTAATACAGTTTAATTTTTACTTATCTCTTTTTAAGTTGGACCTCTTTCTTGAAGTTTTCAACAAGGTTCTTGTAAACTTTTTTTCCTTATTTCAGCTCATATCTGTACTATGAGACTATTCCTCTGTGCCTTTTCCTCTGTCCAAATGTTCAGTGTGTTACTGATTTTATAACTGCAAGTTGGTTCTCACTCCTAGTTTCCACAGTAATTTGGAGAAGAGCACAGGTACTTACTTGTGTAGATTGCTTGGATTTATATTCCATTTAAACCACTTATTAGCTATGAGCCTTTAGCAAATTACTTAACCTTGTGTGTCACAAGTTCCTCGTTTGCAAAATTAGGATAATAATCTTATTTTTAGGGTAGTTACAATGTTGAATGAAGTCATGTATTAAGCCATTATAGCATGTCTTGGCACATAGTTTGGAACTCATTAAATTTAGTTATTCTGTATTGTTGAAGCGGTGTTTCTCAAATATACATTTATGCCTAAATTTAAGATGTGGAGTATTAGGAAGATTTGTTAGGGAGAGTCTCACGGGTAGATAATCCCAGGGATAGGAATACAGATGAGGTTTCTCAGAGTTTAGAGTAAGTGAGAGAAGTTCTAGGAAAGAATGATTAGGGACACTGATACATATTTTTGAAATACACAATTTTATTCTGTAAAATAAAAAGGCTTTGTTCCTAGTTCTGGTCTAACAAAATTTTTATCAGAGCGATATATTAACAAAACATAAATGCTTTTTTAAAAGGAAAATTATTAGTAATGTAGTATTGTCTTTATTCTTTAACTCTTGACGTAGTCAGAATTTTATTGCTATGGAATGATTAAAGTACTGTAATTTAAATTCGTTGCGTATATTAGATTTTAAATTTTGTGGATGCTACTTGAAGATATATAATCTAAAGTAATATACAGGTTCAAATCTGTTCATCTAAAGTTTTTTAGTTTTTAAAGATTGCTGGCTCAGCAATATTTATATTGAAACTTGATCCCAATGAATATTTTGGGGTAAAACTTTCTTCTGTGTGATAGCAGATGGTGCTGCATAGTGGGTTTGATGAGGCAAAATTTGCTATATAAAAAATGCTTTAAAGTGAAAAAATAATTCATACTGAATAAATCACAGTGCAGCTGTAATATTGAAGGAAGTGGTTTATTCTGTGTAACCTAGTTGATGTACTTTTTGAATGTACATCTGGTAACTAGAATTTAAATATGTAGTCAGATTCACTGAAATGATTTCATATCTGAAGTAGGTGTTTTTCAGTGAAAATTTAACACTGGTTTCTTTGAAATTTTGAAAAATCTTATTTTTGTGTGCGAGTGTACCTATATGTACTGGTGTATTTAAAACATTTTTAGGAACAGTAATGATTGATGGCAAAAAGTATACTTATGTGGAACTCCCCCCGCCACCCCAACACTCTTTTCTTTCTAAGTAATCTTAAATGTTTTTTAAACCCATTGTGTTTTGACCCGAATGACTTTAAATTGTAAATTTATCTTACATTAAGAGTCTGTTGTAGATTTATTTTCAGTGTTTCTATGTTAACCGTTTAAATATAAACAATTTTTTCTCATTCTGAAATTTTTCAAATCACCTATTCACCTCCTATTTTTCTCAATATCAAAGTAATATATCCTTAATTAGAAAGAGGGAGGAAGTCACTTATGATTTTCTTACCTACACAAAACTGTGTTTTGCCATATTTTTTTTCAATTTTTTCCTATGCATATTTATTCTTTGTCTTATTAAGGTTTTTATATGTAATTATTCAACATACAATTTTGTATCCTATATTTTCTTTCTTTACATTTTATATCTGTCTGTGCACACATTTTTAAATGTAGAATCAATTTTTACATCCCAGTTTGATTCAGCGAATACTTGAAAAACATTGATTAAAAAATCACGAAAACCATTTTTAATTTAAAACAAAAACTAGTGTTTTATATTAGCGTTTTTACATCTTTATAGGTCCTATTCAAATTTGAAATTACTTAATGCCATCAGGTAAACATGTTTGAACATGTCCCTTGTAATATTTCTTATGTTTAGTTACGAATTTTACATGGGAAAAAACCAAACACACCTTGTTTTTATTATTAATTGGTTTTAAGAGTATTATTTCCTAGATAACTAGTACCCTATTTGATGTGCCTGATAGTATTAAAATGTTAAAAACTTTTACAGTTGGTGTTAGAAATTAATTATATGTATATAGGGGAGAGATTCTCACTGAATAGGCTAACTAGTTATTTTTAAAAATAGGATTTTGAGGGCAGGAACCTTAAAAGGTCATCGGAACTAATTTTCTGACTTGAGGCAGATCTTCAAACATCTTTTTAGTTATGAACCTGAAACCAGTCAACAAGAGGTAGGTGGTTATAATTTGCAAAGAATGTTAATCTGGGTTGGTCAAATTGTTTAACTTATATGAACCTCACGTCTTCATTTATAAAATTATTTTTATACCAGATAAATTATTCTCAGTTATTTTTCTGTCTCCGGACATCTGAGAGATACAATACTTTGTCAGCATCAGTATCTTCCAGTGACAAGGATTTTCAAAGGAAGAGGAGCAAGGATGGTCTTGATCTTTCCATCTACCTTCTCTTCCCAAGCTGAGAATCACTGGCTTAGAGAATATATTACTTTTTTCCATCTATAAAATTATGTAATCTTATTAAATATTTGAGTGCCTGTTATGTATGTACCAGGCACTGGACTGGATGTTGTGGAAAACATCAAAATAACCCTTCTGGAGCTCATAGATTAGTTGGAGAGGTAAGGCACATATTCTATATTGATATTTTACAGTATAGTCAGAAAACAATATATGCTATATGAGAATATACAATAAAGGTTTTTGACTTCAAGTCATACCATTTTGGTCTGGAGTTATCATCGGTAAGAATTTGGGAGTATCATGTATGACCTAAAATTGATAGCCTTATGCTATGATGTATGCTTTAGAACCTAAATGTCACTTTCCCCTCCTAAAATCAGCATCAGCAAAAGGTTAAGGAGTTAGTATGCATGTATTTGTCATTAGGGGAAGACTAGCCTATCCTTCCAGTTTCCCACTGGAATTTAAAATTGTATCAGATAGAAACTTCTTTGGTAAGCAGAGAATGATTTAACTACTAGGCTCTAACCAAATAGATTCTTCAGAGATTTTGAAATGCAAACATTAAAGGAAATTAGAATTACTGATTTTAACAACTTATCTGAAGCATCTGATTAGATACTAATGATTAACCTCGCTAAAATCACAAAATCATGATCCTGACAAAGCATTAACAGTTTATAGAGACTCGACTGAGCAGTTTTTGTATACATTTAACTTCAAAATAAACCTGGTTCAGTAATCTTGGGAAAATTAAGCCCATGAAGTCTGGAGGAGGTGCAACCAGAAATGGGAAAGGGGAACGTGCCTTGGAAGCAGCCCAGAGAAAAGAAGCAAAATTTCCATTAGGCATGTGATCTTTAGAAATCTAAAATTTTTCATCTGTAAAATGAGGGACTGGACCACATGACGTCTAAAAATATAGCCCACAAAATTGCCTGACTCCATGAATCTAGATTCCATGTAAGGATTCTACAAGGAATGTGAATACTTATTTTCTGCCTGCCCCTTTATTAGTCTGAGCTCCTCTGTTGCCCGCCTGCCTTGTCAGCTGTGCCTTTCCGTAGGCTGCCGCATCCGTTCCCAGGTCGTAAGTTGCTTCCTGTGTTTTAATGGGGCCCTCCTTTCTCCTGTTCTGCAAACGTGATTATCCAGGTTTCTATCCAATTTCTCTTTGCCTTGAAAGAATCTCAGACCCAATGTGTTCTACATTTGTAACTGATTTAGAGTCCTAAGGATTAAGATCTCGATTTTTTGCCTCCCTGACATTTAATTCATCATCATCATGTATGAATGCATTTTCCTCTCCTGCTCGTTTGCTCTTTCTCACTCCCTGTGCTGTGGTACTTGCTCAGCTATAGTCATAGCCCTTGTCTCCTGCAAAATTCTCTTTAATTTCTTTGTATTTTCTTTCAGTTTTGTCTGTCTACATGTCCGTCACATTTAGAATGAAAGTTATCTGAAAACAGAGACTATTACTCATCTTTGTGTACCCAGTGCCAAGAACATGTTATAATTTAACTTGCAAAACTTTCAAGACCCGAGATAGTATCTAAGCAGTGTTTAAAAAAATAATTTGGTGGCAATCCCCATCTATTTAAGGGGAAGCAGTTTCTCTATGGACTGTTGTAATTTTGCACTTGATGAAAGGACCAATCAAGAGAAGCAAGACTGATAGCAGATTTCTCTTAGTTCTTGGGAATGTATTTTCTTTTCGGTAATGACAAAACCATCTGCTCTTTCTTCCTTGCTGGAAAATTTGGAAACTGTTACTTGTCTCACCTGCCTACATACATCCAGGCATCGAGTAGTTCTACTTTTATCCTGTAATAGCTTGAATATCCCTTTCATTGTCTCCATCGTTCTCATCTTGAGTCAGTGCATAGAATTTCTTACGTGTATTGGGACAACAGTTTTCTAACTGTTCTCTTTCCAGTCTTGCCTTCATAATCCATTTTCCATGCTGTGGTCAGAGTGAGTTTTAAAAACTCTGATATTTTACTCCAATACTTTAATTCTGTTGGTGGGTCTTCTTATATTTCATAATCAAGTTAAATTCCTAAATGTTATATAAGGCCCTAAATGTATTGCCTGCTTTTCCTTTCTTATGCCTTACCCACTTAACCTCTTTCCCTGCATCCCAGCCATGCTGATCTACCAGCAGTCCTATTATTTCAGGCATTGTGTCTTATTTCCCGATTCCCTTTTCCTTATTTTGTCTTCCAAGATTCATTAGGAATATTTTAAAGGAAATTCTTTCAGTGTGGGTGTGCCTAATTCTTTCAGTGTGAGTGGGTGGCACCTTTCCTGTACACTCATTTTGCCTTTACACTCCTTTACACTCATTGTCGCAGTTCACATGATAGTGTGTTATCTATAGTAGACTTCTGTTTCTTTATAATAGGAATTTTGTCGTATTATTTCATCTGTTTATCCTAGTACCTAGCACAGCATCACACAGTTGGCATATTTCTTCTGCCCATCATTAATTAATATGTGATTGCCAGAGAGTAATATGTGTCTGTGGATTCCTTTGTATCGAATGAGGAAAAGGAAGTTGATATTTTGGTGATATCAGAGACTCATAGACTATGCTGCTTTGGTGATATCAGAGACTCATAGACGATGAAGCACTGAATACTTAATATATGTCACACGTTGCTCTAAGCACTTTACGTGTATTCACTTATTTAAATCTCATAATATCTCTATAAAGTAGATTCTATTATTGTTATTTTGTAGATGAGGAACCTAGGCACAGAAAGAAGTTAAATGACTCACTTGAAGTCACATAGTTAGTAGCAGAGCCTGGATTCCACATAGACCGTCTTGCAGCAGAGTCCATGTCTTACCTACTTGACCAGACTCTGGTCAGTTGGAGGATTTTGACATGGAGTGGTTACAGGGTTCTCCTGTGGAAACATGAAAGTGTGTAAGTGTATCTACAGTTACTTTATTCTGTTGCCAATTACACAGAGGAGACAAGTGTTTCTACCTCATCCGCTGTCAGTAAATCTTTGTAGGATGAATCTGAGAGTCTTTGATCATACAGTGCTAAACTTGGCGTCTGTGATTCCTGCATTATCAAGAAGCCTTGGCTTCCTTGTATTAATAATTTTCATGAAAATAATAGCATTTGCATGAACATGGAAATAGCATGTGCCATGGCCCTAGATGTGAGAAAACAAGAGTGTGTGTGTGCCAGAAAATTCCAGTCCGCTTACGGGAGTAGTAGGGAAGAGATGAGTCTTGAAAGGTAAATCAGCCATGAGGTCCTAAGGGCCTGACCTAAGTAGATGGGAAAGGAAAGAAAACAAATTTGAGAAATGTTTATGGGGAAAAAGTAAATAGAGTTGGTATTAATAGTACATAGAGGTTTTGAGAAAAGGGGGAATCAGAAATCAGTAACTGGGGTTTCAAGCTTGATTGGACAGAAAAAGGCAGTTGATCAGTTGGTAGGCAAGAAGATGAGTTAGGAGATGATCTATGCATTTGAGATGGTGATTATAGGGTATAGAGTGTATGTTTAATGCTTTTTCTAGTAACTGTAGAGCAGCCCTCAATTGGAGGCAAAGTGTAGACACTGGGGGAATGCTGCTAAACATCCTGCGGAGGGGACGCCAGCCTCCCTCCCCGCCCCCCCCCCCCCCAGTAGAGAACTTTCCTGCCCAAAGTATCAGTAGGACCAAGGCTGGGAAATCCCGCTCTAGAGCACATGAGGCGTGCAGGATAGATGTTACCATGACAGTGTTCAGAGAAGTCACGTTGATAATTCCCTTTTAGTTTTCATCCTTATTCCTTTAGAAATTTGTCAGAGCGTTGAAAGAGCTACCAGGAAATGATTTTGTTTATTCAGTTCCGCAGTCAGCAAACATGTATCAGTGAGGTACAAAGTATCAAATGTTTAGGTTACCGAAAGAAATACAAAATTTGCAGCCCTTTCTGTCAAGGAGCTTCACAGTCTAAAGGAGAGGATTGCAAAACTGTTCAGAGCATTTCTTTCAGCTTAGTAGAGCATTCTGAATATATAGTTGTCATTGAATGACTGACTGGATGAACTTAGCGCTTTTGTTTCCAAACAGGAACTTTTCAGTAGTGTGTGGTATTCAGGATCATTGGTGGGAGGAGTTTGGGTTGTGATATGCTGATTCTGTTCAAAATTCCAGTAGAATTTTATGTTATTCTAAGAAAAATCAAGAGTGTCCTGAAGAATAGTGTAGAAATAAGTTTTTAGTGTTTTGAAGTATTTAATTTGTGTGCTTTTCACTTAAACATTTTTTTAAAAATTTTATTTATTTGACAGAGAAAGAGAGCACAAACTGGGGTGGGGCAGCAGACTCCCTGCCGAGCACGGAGGCCTATGCAGCCTTGATCCCTGGACCCTGAGATCATGACCTGAGCTGAAATTAGATGCTTAACTGACTGAGCCACCCAGGCGCCCCTTCACTTAAACATTTTTAATTATAAATTAATATAATTAATTATAAATTAATATAGTTGTATCATAGAAGTATATACATTTTGCACTTGATCTTAGCCAAAAGGCCGAGAGGCCATGTATGTACATTTTGAAATGAAAGTTATTTCCTTTTTAATACCAGTCTCTAGACGTAATCACTTTTGAAAGTTCTCTTCCACTCTTGTGGACTTTTTAATGCCAAGAATATAGTGATACAGCATCTTTGCTATTTAATATTGCAGTTGCTTTTTCCACTTAATGTGTCATGGTTTCCTTTTCGTGCGTATAGGTTTACTACTTTTATATCTGGATTGTTTGGATGTATCGTAATTTGTTTAACCATTCCCTTATTGATGTACACCCACCTTTTTTTGCCATTACAGACAGCACCACATAAACAATCTTGTTTGTACACCGTTGCACAGTCCTGTTAATATTTCTGTAGAACACACAGCCAGAAGTATAATGTACATAGTAAAATTTTTGATTTTATCACATTTTTCTGTGCCAGAAGTACATCAGGCTGTGCTCTTGCCAATAGTGTCAGATAGCACCCTTCTTCCTCTTTCCCTTGGCAACTCTAGATGCTAATAAAAAAGTAGAAATATTTCTACTTAATCCTCTGCCCTGTCTCCCCCTCTGTCCTCCCTCTTCCACCACCACCTCTTTTTAGTCCTTTCCCTTAGTCCCCCTCCCATTTGTATGTCCCCTTTCCTCTGCCACACCTTTCTTTGACTTGGGTATCTTGACCTGGTTCTCTTATTGTTCACTTTTTTCTCTCTGAGTTGTTTTCTCTTGTTGGTTTGTGGGAGCTCTTTTATTATTATGTACATTAACCCCTTGTATATATTTCCTTATGTATTTTATGTTCCCTTGTGGTATCTTTAATTGGAGAAATTTTAAAATTTTTATATAAAACTTGCTAGTCTTAAAGATTATAAATACATTTTTTAAAGGAAATATTTTTTGTAAAGATTTTATTTGAGTGAGAGAGAGAGAGTGAGAGCACAGAAGCAGGGAGGAGGGGCAGAGGGAAAGGGAGAAACAGGCTTCCTGCTGAGCAGGGAGCCCATTTTGGGTCTCTATCCCAGGACCCTGGGATCATGACCTGAGCCGAAGATAGAGGCTTAACTGACTGAGCCACCTAGGTGCCCCTATAAATATATTTTTATTTTTATTTTATTTTTTAAAGATTTTATTTATTAGAGAGAGGGAGC
>CM052886.1:25704663-25756895 GCA_028534135.1 Potos flavus
TCAAGGAGTAACTACAGGGACAAAAGAAGGCTTTGCTTTAGACACAACTGGTGTATGAGAATGGCGAATTGGACAGGTAGGGTGAGATGATTAAGTGCGGGTCCTGCCACTTCCTGTGAAGTCACTTAATATCCTTGTGTCATTTTTTGGTCTATAAAATAAGCAGGTTAGGCTTAATCAACTGGGTAAGCTGATTTTTCCATCCGAATGAAAAATTGATGATTGATTCTCCCCCATCCTCCTGGAGACTGAACACTAGTCACTAATATGTGAATCTTCAGAATGCAAATCTTTTTGTGCCTGGGTTTTACATGACTTGGGGGAGGACACTGATTATTTTCCTTTGGAACGGCACATTTTACTTTTACCTCCTAATGGGCTATTTGATTTAAAAATCATTTTAGTGGCTTGGGAGTCAGAGACATATAATGGACTAGAAATCATTTATTTCATTGTAATAGATGGTCTCCCACTTACAGTGGTTCTACTTGGATGTTTTGACTTTACAGTGGTGCTGAAGATACGCATTTAGTAGAAACAATACCTTGGATTTCGAATTTTGATCTTTACGCAGGTGATAATGTGGTGCGATCTTCCCTCATGATGCTGGGCAGTGGCCGTGGAGCTGCAGCTTCCAATCACTCACCTGATCACGGGGGTCAGCAGCCAGTATGCACATAGCCATTCTCTCTTTCACTTTCTATACAGTATTCAGTAAATTACATGGGATACTCAACACTTTACTAAAAAAGTAGGCTTTCCATTAGATGAGTTTTCCCAACTGTAGGCCAATGTAAATATTCTGAGCATATTTAAAGTAGGCTAGGCTAAGCTGTGAAGTTCTGTAGGTCGGGTGTTTTAAATACATTTTCAGCTTATGATATTTTCAGCTTATGATGTATTTATTGGGACCTGACGCCATTGTAGGTTGAGGAAGATCTGTAGATGAGAAAACTGAAGCTAGCGAAATTAAGGGAACTGCTTAAGCTGTAAGGTAGGTAGTAGCTAAGTAGTGGCAGAGCAAGAACCAGAAGCCACGCTTACTTTTTCTGTGCAGGTACTCATTCCATATGGACATTTTTTGGACTTTCTGAAAATTTAATGCTCAGTGTTTTGAGGTGTGTTATGCAGTGAATGAATTTCTAGTTGGTTGGGGGAAGATGGGAGAACACACTAAACATTTCATACTTTTAAATGATGGTTTCAAATACTCATACGTGTCTCTTACTGATCCATGACTGGTTATTTGAGTTATTAGGACACTTCTGACCTATTTGTAGATTTTGCCTGGCATCAGCCTGATGGTAATTATGAGAGGAACTTTGTAATGTGGTTGGATAAGTGGAAGTGTATCGCATTGCTGTTGACAACAGCTCAGTGGAAAATTTACTTTTTTCTTTGTGGATAACACCACATTGAAATTAACATATTTCCAAAATAGTGCAAGTCAGGTTTGTCTCTCAAGGGGAGGGTTCTACAGGTGGAATTATTGAATCCTTTGAAATAGCATGCAGAATTAGTGTGTATGGTGCATTTTTCTGGCACGCATGTCCCATTGTTTTTGTGAGCTTTTTCAAAGGGGTGTGTGACCTAAATAAAAAGATTTCAGAACTATTGCTTTAATGGGTGATATTCAGATCTATAATACTAGACTTATCTTACTCTGAGAAAAAAAAAGATTTTTTCACCTAACCAAATTTTTGAAATACTACATCTTGTGTTTGATGTCTTACAGATAAGAATCACTAGAAATGAAAAGATTATATATTTGTTACATCCCCCAGAAACATTATGGGATCATATTGTGATTTTTGTGCTTAAGACCTTCTATGTCATTTAGTTTCAGTTTTTAGGTTTTTTTTTTTTTTTCAAGTCAAAATTACAGTTTTTCAATGTACTAAATGTGTAGGAAGTGGGAATTAGTCCTGGATAGCCTGGATTAAGACATTTCTGTGCTTTATGGCTCTTTTCCCCCTATTCTTTGGACAGAGGCCAAAATCCACTGTGCCTCTTTTCCTTGCCTTGGGATGCCCTCCCTACCTACAGACACCAGCACCGGCACCACCAGCACCACCGCCTGCATCACCATCATCATCAATGCTGTGTGTCTTTTTTTATCCCTGTCTCATCTCTTACTCCTCTCTACTGTTGCTGTAACTCTGGAACTGCTTTTCTCATAAATCAAACCTCTCTGTAATTCTCAGTGTTTTCCAAGTGGTTTTTCCACTCCTTGCCTTACTTCCCTTATAGTTTCTCAAATCGCAGGGTCTGGAATGTCAACTTTGTTCTCTCTCCTGCCTTTTCCAACCCATTATTCCTCCATCCTTTTTTTTTTTTTTTTCTGAAGTCTCTGCTCCTTTGAAATTCCCGTCTTTTGCCTAAATCACCTGTTTGTCAGTCCTTGCTGCTATCATTTACTGAGCAACCTCATGTCCGCTCTTCCTTACTCATTGAATACTGGCAGTTGGCTTACAGTATTCTTCTTCAGCCTCAGCTCTTGATGATCATAGCTTACTGTGCATCAGTGTGGAAGAACATTGGCCAAGCCCACACCTGGACTTTGAGTTTCTTGACCACTTGATTTCCAGTGACCTTCACCTCCTCAGCAATTCACTCTCATTCCCCTCCTCCAGAATCATGAATTCACAGTCCTGTTCTGACCACGACCACCTAGTTGTGCTTCTCAGATCATGACCTTTTCTTGACCTGTGGACCTCCCACTGGATCAGTACTCTTCCTTTGTCATTTTATTTGTTTAATCCCACTTAGGGTTCCTGATTGATTAATTTCAATAACTTTTCCTCCCATTTTGCCAATACCTTTAACTGCCTTATTTCTCTGCTTTCTCCTCACACCTGTTGGGTAGAAATGTAACCCTGAATGAAGTAGTTACTGTCTTTGTTGTGCCTGTTCGTAAATGGCTAAACATTGCTAGAAAAAGTCACAAAGAAAGGCAGGTTGATCCCCTTATAAATTTATTATCACGGGTCTTTTTAAAAGATGTTTTTATTTGAGTATGTTGGCCCGCAATGTTACATTAGTTTCAGGTGTTATCACAGATGTGAAGTGGGCCTTCAGTCCTGTCCAACCATTCCCGTTTGTACAACGATTATTGAAAACCATTTGCTTCACCAGTCCTTTTTCTTTCCTTGTTCACCCTCAGTCTCACCAGTTAACTGGCTCCTTGTGACAGAGAAAATAGAAGCTAACCGTGAGGAATTTTCATCTTCCAGCTCCTCAACACACAAACCTACCTCCTGTACAGTAATAATATTTATCTTAGTTTAGATTCGGCCTGTGCTTCATATCCCATCCCTTTCTGCTGCCAAGGAGTTCTAAATGATCTAATGTGATGTTATTTCTTCCTAGTATTTTCAGCCAGTCCCTCTCAGTTCTATCCTTTCTATCACCTGACCCTTTTGCTACCATTCTACCATAGCCCTGCCTTTCCAGCCAAACTTTTTAAGTGAGTCATTTGCACATATCTGTAATCTCATCTAAAGTCCTTGGGACCAGAGCTGCCTCAGAAATCAGAAGTTTTGGGATTTAGAAAAGCATTACCATGTGCGTACTACTTATGGTATGATAACCTCAGTGGGATGGGGGCCATACCCTGTAATCATCACATTGTGATTTCTAACCTTGAAATGTATGACTTTTCACTTTAAGTGGGATAAATAAGGGCTACAAATAGCCTTCATGTCAGTCCAGGTCAGGTTTTGCTTCCAAATTAAAATAAGACAAAAACCTTAATTTTCCAGAGCCTTCAGATTGTGGAATTATGGATAAGAGATTGTGGCTAGGTATTGCCTTTGTGTTCTCATCCTCACTTTTTTCTTTTTCAACCCATTCTAGTTTTTCCTTATCTCACTTCTCTCAGATGGCTCTTACTAACTCTACCAGTGACCTTTATTTGAAGCGATCATGTCACTAGTGAATGTTTCCCCAGACTCGGGTGGTGCCAGCCCCATCAGACACTCTTCCCCTGGCTTCCTTGGCACCGCCCACTCCGGCCCTCCTCAGTCACCCTTTTGTAAGCTCAGTGTCTCTCTAGTGATTAAAGGCTGGATTTCTTTCAAGGCCTTGTCCTAGGACCACTTGTGTTCTTACTCTGTATTCACTTGCTTTACGATCTCACTTAGGTCTGTGCCTTCAGCTACTGATCATGTACTGATGAATCACAGATAGATGCTCCAGCCCACACCTCTCCTTGAGCTTGACTCTGTCTTCTCCTCTCTCTCGGTCTTCTTCCTCTTACTTGCTTACATCGTTTTGGTGGCTTCCGATTTTGTTAGAACAAGTGTTAGGCTCTGTGGCCTGGCCTGAGGGCCCCTGCATGGCCTGGCCACTGCCCCCGCTTCAGCTTCAGTTAGTGAGCTGCGTTTCCTTTCCCTTCTGCTCTTACTTCCTCTGAGGTCCACGCTGCTTCCCACAACACAGTCACTGTACAAGCTACTCTCTCTGTTCACAGTGTTCTTCCTTTCTGTGTAGGTCATTCCTACTCATTTTTGCATCATCTTAGCTTTCCTGTGGAAGCTTCTAATTTGTGTGCCCTATCACCAAACCTTATGATACCATGTACACATTCTAACACTAATAACAGTTTTATTTTTGGTCACGTAGTGCACTTTGTCTGCTAGATTTAAGCTCTCTCAGGCCAGGGATTATGTCTGCTTTTGTTTACCATTATACTTCCAGCATGGGGCTTGGCACAGAGTAGGCAAATAGCAAACGTTTGGTATGCATTATATACATTAATTTATCTTTTCTAACTTAAAAAGTAATTTATGTACATATATTTACCAGTGTAGCATGTGCAGTTTCTAGTTTTAAGTGGACCCAATCCTGATGGTAATATTGCTGAAAATTATAAAGATACATTCTAAAGAATTCCATGAATCACACGTCTATTTTTTAAATATCAAATGCATTAAAGTCTTTGACCTAGCTCATAATTGATCTTGTTCTTAATTCACTTTTTCTATATTGACCTCTTCCCCCATATCCTTGTTAGATATCAAATATCTTACTAAGCCTAGTATTGTGTGCAAGTAAAGTATATACAGTGTCCAGCACAATTCAGCAGCCTTTTAACTTGCTCATCAGTTTATAGGTATCATGGGATTAAAAATAGTGTAACCATCTGCTAACTGACCAAACAGTTTTAGTAGCGTGAAAGGGCGTGGTAGGAGATAGGGACCTAGGGGCTAGGTGTTCTGTCAGAGCAAGGCTCAGTGCAGAAACCACCCTGTGACCTCCTAATACTGAAACTTGAGAGTCAGTTCAAAATTAGGAAGAGATTTGGTGGAGGTGAAGCATAGCAGAGTCCCAATAGTAGGGGATTTCCCAGAATATAGGGTGACAAAAGAATTTCAGCATTTTGATGTCCACTGAATTTTTTTAGAGAAAATATGTATAAAGATATAAATTCTATAACACTTAATTATCATGCTGTATATTTATGTACTATATAATATGTAACATTTTCTAGAAATCAGCTTTAATTAATTAGCCTTTTACATTTTACTCTCTAATTAGGAAAATCAATAGACTCTCAGTCATCTCGAAGTGAATCTGAAATTGTGCCAAAAGTTGCTAAAATGACTGTGTCTGGAAAGAAGCAAACTATGGGATTTGAAGTACCTGGGTAAGTTCTTAAGCCCTCCCCTATCTTTTTTTGGAAATTCGGTATTGTCTTCCACTTGACTGTAAGAAAGAGAACCTACTTTAATAAATTTTGCATGATGCGTCAGTGAGGTTGAAGTAACATGGGTCCTCAGTGTGACATGGTACAAAGAAAAGGGGATGAGAAATTAGGCTTGGTACTAAATATGCATGTTACTCAATCTATCTCACTGTCAGTTTCCTCATAAATTAAATAATTTTTAGCAAAACTCTATTTTGTGAAATCTAGCATTCTGAGCTAGGGAATCCTTCTACCACTAGATGGCGTAGGTAAACAGTGTTTGGGAATTAAAAGTGGTTGGTGAGTCATGTAATTATTAAAAATTTTTTTCTAACTGTAATCTTTAAACTCTTCTAGATTTTCAGGTTGAATGAAATGGATCACTAGAACAAAGGCACAAATATAAAATGAAACATACCTAGAATTTCAAATCTAGTGAGAAATTACAGATCCTACATTAGTAGCACTCATTTGTTCTTATCATAAGAGGAGTCCTCTAAGAGGTTTTTTTTTTTTTTTAAGATTTTATTTATTCATTTGCGTGAGAGAGAGACAGAGCACAAGCAGGGGTAGAGACAGAATAAGAGGGAGAAGCAGGCTCCCCACTGAGCAGGGAGCTTTATGTGGGGCTGGATCCGAGGACCTAGAGATCACGACCTGACCTGAAGGCAGCCCCTTAAACTGACTGAGCCGCCTAGGTGTCTCTCCCAAGAGTTTTTGTAGGCAAGGGAAATTGGTTGCTTGAGGCTTAACAACACAGTTAACTTTAAACCTCTTTGAAACATTAACTTTAAACCTCTTCAAAAATTTTCAGATTGTTTAATCATTTAAGTCCATTACTTACAAATTATACGTATGTTTTATCTGTCATTTAGATAAGAATCACTATTATCAAATATAAACAAAAAATAGAGGATTTTTTTTTTTTAAATTTCAAGAAATAAAAACTAAGCAGCCTTATTTTTTCTCCCTTACAACATTATTCTATCTAAATTGATGGAAGTTTCATGAGTCTTGGTTGTGAAGAATGTTCATGATCACTTAGTTCAAGTTTTTTGATTTTATAAAAGCAATACTTGATTTAGATTCCAATTCAGTGAAGGAAAGTACTCCGTTTCCAGGACAGAGTGAGTGTTCAGTATATGTTGAATGATTGGATGAATGACATTTTAATGAGTGACTTAATAAGTTAAAATGAATGACATATTAATTTGGGTAACTGTAGCCCATTACAATAATTTTGAGTCCACATTTAGTTACCAAAGGCTTAATATATATCTTTTCTCTCTGAATTGGGGTTGGGTTGCCAGAATCATAAACTTGTTTTTTATTCTTATGTCTTGCTTGGGAACCATTTAATCCTATAATGGGACTATTTCCACTGAGAGGAAGAAAAATAAACAGAATGTACAATTCCTTATTCTAAGGATTTTATAATCTTATTGCAAAAGGTTTTGGAAATCTTAGAAAGCAACATACAAATAAGCCCAAATTAATGTATCATATTGGAAGTAAGTGCATAGTTATCTATGGGAATAATTATAAAAAATAATGGATAATAAATGATCAAGAAAAAAATAGAATAGTAAGTACAAGTAAATAATTCCTGACAACCTAACTCTGTACTTCACAAATGTAATACAAGCCTTTCAGAACCTTACAATACTATATGCTTCATGAGGACAGGGACCATTAATGTTCATCATCATATTTCTTTCATAGAATAGTTTATTGATCAGAGTCCTTGGGGAAATGTATTTTATTTTAAAAATAAACTTGGAGGGATGTCTGGGTGGCTCAGTCAGTTAAACGTCTGCCTTCAGCTCAGGTCATGGTCCCAGGGGCCTGGGATTCAGTCCCTTATTGGGCTCCCTGCTCAGCGGGGAGCCTGCTTCTCCCGCTCCCTCTTTTGTTTCCTCTGCTTGTGACCTCTGGCTGTCTCTCTCTCTCTCTCTCTCTGTCAAATAAATAAATAAATAAATAAATAAAATATTAAACAAACAAACTTGGAAAAATGTAAAGGTGAAAAAACAGCCTGTGGAGTCAATATTTTGTTATAGCTCTAGGAGAGAAGTCATCAGAACATGAGAGGTCTGTAGGTACAGATCAGGATACTCAGAAATGCATAATATTGCTTAAGGACCAAGCTATATTTGTGTCAAATACTTACATAGGATATTTCAGGAAGTTGATACTAAGGATAAAACTTAGGCTGTTACTCTGATTTGATCTTGAGAAAGCACAGAGAAGGATAACGAAACACTTCTGAGTCAAGATTTCAGCATCATAAATACCTACGTAGTGTGATTCCCAATAGCAGCTAATAAAAAAGAGGTAATGCATTGCTTAGAAGAAACTAAAACAGCAAACTTTTTCTTTACTATTAAAGATGGTAAATACCTCTCTAGAAGAAGCTTACTTGAGAATAAATGGTTAGAGGGACGCCTGGGTGGCTCAGTTGGTTAAGCAGCTGCCTTCGGCTTAGGTCATGATCCCAGGGTGCTGGGATCGAGTTCCACATCGGGCTCCTTGCTTGGCGGGGAGCCTGCTTCTCCCTCTGCCTCTGTCTGCTTGTGCTGTCTTTCTCACTCTCTCTCTGACAAATAAATAAATAAAATCTTAAAAAAAAAAAAAAAAGAATAAATGGTTAGAACCTTGCATGAGGAATAAATATTCTTAAATTTAAATTAGCTTCCCAGTCTCATTTAAATAAATGAAGAAGAAAGGTGAAGCCTCTAGATTCATGTAGAAATATTCCTACTTTTGGAATGATGGTTTAGGCAAAACACCAGAGTAGTCATTTTGTAATAATAGGTAAGTTTACAAAATTGTATCAGAAAGCACCTGAAAAAAATTCAACCAACTTACTCTTGTTTTCATATCAGTCAGTAGTTACAGCCTTTTTAGGCCTCATCTTAGAGATTTTTCAAAACCTTAAAATACTGAATTTTGCTTCGTAATATGTAGAAGGTTTTACTAAGCGCAGACTTACCTAGGATGCTTTTCTAATTACTTTGTTCACTTCCTTCTAACACTGTACAGTTTATTGAACTAATTTGTATTTTACCTAGAACTTATTTGAATGTTTTCATGAAACCAAGAGAAAAGCAAGCCCTTCATGTGATTGAGTGGTAAATGAAATAATCAAGTCAGACCCATGCTTTGTGAAGCCCTTCCTCTGTGGGGCCAGCTGAGCTTCAGGCCTCTACCCGCTGTCAGCCATGGCCGATCTGCTTGGATCTCTTCTCCGTGCTGGAGTTAACATAAGCTTTCCTTTGGAGAAAAGCTTCTGTAGCTAAAAACAGAGATTCGAAACCAGAAATTGTGATTTCTCCGGGTCTGATCAGAGCCAGAGCCCATGTCTAGTTATTTTGGTTGAACATTTTTATTATAATTTGTAGGGTTTTTTCAACTTGTCTAAATGCGGAGTTGTCATGTTTTGGTTTTAGAACTAGCTGTGGTCCTTCAAATGTTTGCAAATTATAGTCTAAAATTTCGCTTAATTTAGCCTGTTGGAATCCTTTAAAAGAATTGGAATCTTTTCCACATACTTAATTTTTTTTCCCCTGTGGATCTAGATGAAGCTCATCTGTCTACGTGGTGTCAACAAACAATACCAGAATTGTTAGTAGAGATTTATAAAAGCCAGAGAGGAGGGGAGTGCATATGAGGTTTTTAAGGAATTTGTGAATGTAACTAATGGGACTCTTCCCTGAGGACTAGGATGAAGGGTCAGTGTTCAGCACAGAAACATGCCCTCAGAGGGAAAAATGAGTCTGTTTTTTGTTACTGTGGACAAGAAGAAAATAATGTACCGTTCTCACATGAACTGCTTTTTGTATGTAATTCTTTGCCAGTTCCAAAGTGAATTGGATAGAATTGGTTTCATTCTTAATAACTTGCAATTTAACCTGTTCTTTGTCCTATTTCCATTTATCTGTGTCACTGAAAGGAATGTAAACTATATCGTAGTCTGGTTGATTAGATCACATCGCTGCTAGCTGTCCGCGGGATAGATAGCACTGATACAGTTTCTGTAGATAACAGTCAAAGAGGTAATGAACTAAGATCCGTGTTTACTTTTGGGGGCATCATCATTATCAAAGAGCGAGTAAGTTATGCTACATGGCCTGGTGTCTGTATTTGAGTCCCTCACTAGATTGTAAGCTTTTGGGATTAGTAGATCAATTTCTCATCAGCATCTTCTTTTCTTTTCAACATCAATGCCCAGTAGAAGTTGTAGTTTTTAGAAAATCAAGCATTAGTTGAATTAATGAATTAAAAATTTCTTTGCTGAAAGTATTAAGAAAATGTAGACAGAGTTAGCTCCCTTAAGGATAGTGTTTGAGCAAAAAGGATTCTTAGTCTCTGTCCTGTTGGAAGAATGAGTTAGGGATGAAACTATTTTTTTTAAATGCTACTTTATCTCTAGGAACACATTTAGTGCCAAGTTTTACAAAGTGTCTCCATTATGCCATTTGTTCTGATAGGATTATATGGCTAAGGCTATGTGGCCTTGAATTCAGTTATTTTACAGGATATTTTCTTCTTATCTTAGTGTTTGCTGGACTGTTTTTCTCCTGGGATCCTCCCAAGTCTGTATTTGTGTGGTTTGGGTCTAGCTACTTATCATTTCCACCTTAATGGACTGGCCACTTAGCAGAGATCATTGTTGGTCTGCAAATGTAAGGAATAAGAAAAGACAACTCTCTGCCCTTCTGACCTTATAGGGTGTCAGTTGAGTTGGTTTAAACATTTTTTTTCCTATCTCTGCTTTCTGTAGAGTAACTGAAGAAAATGGTCATAGTTTCCACACACCTCAAAAAGGACATCTTAGTGAAGGAACCGGCACTGCTGCTTCTGATGTTCTTGACACTGTTTCTAAATCAGTTCTTCCATCCCACACCATTCAAACATCAGAAGAGCAGAGTTCAACACCAACGCTGGTGAAAAAGTCTGGCAAGCTAAGGCAGCAAATAGATGTCAAAGCGGAACTGGAGAAGCGGCAAGGAGGGAAGCAGCTCCTCAACTTGGTGGTCATCGGTAATGCCCTTTGTTCCTCTGGGTGCCCGGTCACTTCTGCCTCAGCCTGGCCACTTCCTGGTGGCAGCACCTACACTCGTTCCCGCTCTGTCTGTCTGGGTGTAAATGGACACAAGCAAGGAGGCATCACATCCTAATGCGTTCTAGTCACCCTGGGGGAAATAATGCCAAGTTACCGAGGACGTCATTAGACTTGCTTGTGGCATTTTCATTTTGTGACCATTTTGAAAATGCCATGTCTTACTGACAGTTTGAATTTCCAAAAGTCGAGGAAACTTCTCCCCTCTCTAAAGAGATACTCTTTTTTTTCTCCATTTACTTTAACTATCATTTGATAAAAACTGGTATTTATTACTCTAAACACCGATGTGAACTATTGGATTACATATTCATGCAATACCTCAATGTGAACAGCGTCTGGAAAATGTACCTAGTATTAATCCTGAATCAATTTTCCTTAGGTCATGTTGATGCTGGGAAAAGTACTCTGATGGGCCATATGCTTTATCTTCTGGGTAATGTAAACAAAAGAACTATGCATAAGTATGAACAAGAGTCTAAAAAGGCTGGCAAAGCTTCGTTTGCATATGCATGGGTCTTGGATGAGACTGGCGAAGAAAGGGAAAGGTAGCCACTATATTTCAAAATTTTCAGTTTGAAATGCTATATAGTCTTTTAAATAAGTATGTAGTATGTGTTGAATATGTATGAAACATGCCATGAAATATTTTAGAAACTTCTTTTAGAGAAAAGCTTTTAATTATCAGGGAAATATTTTTTATTACAGTTTCCATTGTATCTATATACATTTTCTAGTCTTCCAAATTCTATGAGAATTGTTGAAAAGAATGTTTATCAAAAAAACTTAAAAAAAAAAAACTACACACAGAAAAAGGCAGTGAAAGACCTTAGTTAATTATTCTGTGGGAGAAGTTTCAGTTTTCCCTTCCCTAAGTGTTTGTTAAATTGACTTGATTTTGAATTAAAATTATGAATAAGACTAAATTTTATATAAGGTAACTTTAAGGAAAGGTAACTTTTGGTAGTAAACTGTCTTCTGTCTGGAATTAAAATGACCAGTAAATTTAAATTATCAGACATAATTCATCTGTATACTTTCTGTAGTATGTTTTTATGAGATAGAATCAACAAACGAGTAATTAAACCTACTTCCTATCATAGAGATTTAATCTAGTCTATTACTGTGCCCAGTGCTAACTCTGCAGGAGAGAACAGTACTCATATACCTCTAGCCAAAGTATTTCTTTCGAAGTCTTTTTAGAGTGTTGGTTTATATCATGTCAGAACTGTCAGGGATGGGGGATCCAATGGCACCTTTGTCAGGAAAGAGGACACCTAGTAAGTGAAATGGCAGGTATATCAACCGTGTCAAAATAATGACTAAAGACCCTGAAGTCCTCTGAAAGTCCTAAATCAACAAAGAAATTATTCCATGTTCCCTATCTTCTGAGTATGATTAGAGAATATATTTGGATTTTCATACTTTAAAAAAAGTGTATATTTTCTTGGGGGGTCTTGAATAGTCTACATTATAATATATAAGGTATATATATATAGGTGTATATATATATATATATATATATATATATATATATATGTATAATTCTCAATAAAGGGGGGGTCACAATATTACTTAGCTTTTCTGATAAACAGAATTTTATATCATGGTGGGGTTTTTTTTTCCCCTTGTAGGTGGTCTTTTTTAGTCTATATTGCATTGTTTGTTTTTCAACCTAGTAAGGAAAATTAGTTGGCTGCAAATTTTTGGAACATGAATATTGGAAAACAGTGGAATGCTTGTATGATGTTAATGTTAGAAGACTAAATAATTTCCACCTACCAGCTTACCAAACAGATTATTAAAATATATGGCTCTTTAGTTATATTTATGTCATCTGTTAAGTAGGTAAAGAGATTGAGAACAGTAAAATTTAAGTTAGAATAGCTTGTTAATATGTGAGCTGAGCTGGCAAGCGAGCTAATTATCGAATTCCTAGAATAGTCCGTAATTTTCATGGGGTTTTTAATTTTTATTTTCGATAATACATCTACTGATTGGCTGATTGGCTTATATTTTCGCTGCTGGTAGTTTTCTATTGCCCAGCATGATGCAGTTTTAGAATATTCTTTGGTTCTGTAGATAGCAGATATGTCTAGATACATGAGAGTTTTAACTCACCACTGTATGTTCCTTCATAGCATTTCAAAAATATAGTGTGTTACTTATTCCACCATGCATCTGTTCTCATATGTTGAACAGAAATTAGTAAAATGAGTGACATTTTTATATCCTTAGAGTTACAAATGTAGACCAGAGCTGGCTCAAGAGTGTATTCTGGTCAAAGCCGTATAGGGAGGAGCTCAGAATAAGTCTTGGTTCATCAGTATTCTAGGCGATTATTTGAGGATTATTAGAGAGAATTAAGTATCATTTTCACCAAGTCAAATGGCCCATTGTTTTAGATTAAGCTAGAATGACTTGATCAAGGAAACCCACAGTTACCTTACCACTCTGCCAGGGGAGACACATAAATTATTCTAATTGTCAGAACACTTGGTAGTAAAAGGGAGTTCCCACCCATTATTCTGGACTGTTTGGGGCAAAGCAGAATGAATGATTACCCAGTTTATTGCTCACCCGACTTCCCTTTCCTGATGTCTGGAAAGACTTAGTACCTTTGTAGACCCTCCCTGGGCTTTCTTATAAACCGAACCTACATTTTTGTGGCTAAAAAGAGGTACTGTGTTAGTCTCTAAGAAGGACGAAACGGAATGTGAAACAAACTGTTCATCTTTCTCAATTTTTAAAAAAATTTGCTATCTTTTGATATTTCCTTTTTTCTAAATATGTAACATACTGACCTACCTTGCAAATGAAAGTTTTATAAGTTTATTTTTATAATTAGTGAAGCATCTACATATGAAGATGAGGAAAACTGCCTCCCAATAGTGGTCATTCTCCACTTTTCCTTCTCTTGTGTGCAGTAGTTACTGTTTCCTCCTCCAGAGGTATCCCCATATATCTTTCTTTGTTCATAGTCTACCTACCAAAAGAAAAAGAAAAAAGAAATGGGAAATAATCAGGCATTTTGATTAAGTTCTTGCTGCATCCACAACCTTACCTTAAAGTCATGCACGTGTAAGTTTTGTTACAGCAGAAATTCTAGCCCCAACTGATAGCTTAATTCATCAAAATAGTAGACTGTGTAATAAAATTCCCATTACTTCTTAGAATTTAGACTGTCATTTAGCCCATATTATTAAATAATTTAGTCCATAGCACTGATTATTTCTATAGTGCGTTCTAACCATTTTATGTTTCTTTAAGGGGAGTAACAATGGATGTTGGTATGACAAAGTTCGAGACCACAACCAAAGTTATTACATTAATGGATGCTCCAGGCCATAAGGATTTCATTCCAAATATGATTACAGGAGCAGCCCAGGTACCAGATATTTCCTGAATTGTACTACACTGATTGTACATACAATTTCCTGATGCTGAGCTTATAATTCTAGGATTATAACTTTTAAAATATTTTGAAATTAAAAATTTTAACTTTTGAAAAAAATTGAAAAAATAAAGATTGTGTTTTTACGATCTTATTGATCCTATATAAAACTTTTTCTAATTATTATATAGAAGCAAATGTATAAAAGCTAAGAATTTCTCATAGTAAAAATAATGGTAAAGTACTTGATGAACTATAGCTTTATATTATATTAATAAGTTGGAGTGAATGTTTCAATATCTGCCTTTTTATTGTATTTATGGCCTATATCTTTTTTTTAATTTATTTGACAGAGAGAGAGAGGTCACAAGTAAGCAGAGATGATATAAAAGATAAGATATAAAAGATATATAAGATATAAAAGATATAAAAGATGATTATTGGAAAATATAAAGAGTTCAAAATTTGCCTGTGTCACTTGGCAAAAAGTGTGACTTAAGCAATTGGCCATTTTCTGAGTTCTTCACATCTGTTTAAAGGGAATGTTAATATGAGCATTCATCAACCTAAAAAGGATGTTATATAAATAAATTAGAATATATTTGAAGATAAATGAGAAAATATTCTATTTTAGGAAGTCGATACATAATTTCAGAATATTAATTTAAGGTCCATGGACTGAGCAAGATATTGAAGATTGAAAAATACCACTCTTGATTGAGTACCAAATATGGGCTAGACACCATATGAAGCATTTTGTGTACATTTAGTTTGCTCCTTATAATGAAGGTGCATAATATCTCTATTTCATTTTACTTTTTTTTTTAAAGATTTTATTTTTAAGTAATGTCTCTACCCACGGTGGAGCTTGAACCCACAACCCTGAGACCAAGAGTTGCATGTTCTACCAAATGAGCCATCCTGGTGCCCTATCCCTAGTTTAAATTAGTGTACTTCTCATTTCATTTACCAAAGGAGACAATGTATTTTTCCCTTTGTTTCATTGTGTGTGTGTGTGTGTGTGTGTATGAGTGTGTGTGTTCGTTTTCATTCGATGAATACTTGCTGAACGCCTGCTGTGTGCCAAGCACTATGGTAAACAGTATAGGAATATGAACTAAGAAGCACATTTTGATAGTTTAATGGGAGAGGGAAACATCAAAACAAGCAGTTACAGTAAAATGTCTTTGAATCCTAGAATCTTAGAATTCAGTATAATCATAAAGATCGTTTATTCCAAACTGCTAATGGAATTAGGATAGGAAAGGATTTCAGAAATTATCTAATTGAATTCTATTATATGACAGACGGAAAAATGGGCTCAACATATTAGGGAACTTAATGTGCAAAATACTGGGGTAGGCTTTTAGGGATACAAAAAAAATGCGAGGTATGCTGCTTCTCCTCAAGGAAATCATGGAGGAAGGTAAAACATGTAAAGACAAAAGGCTAACACAAATGTACTACAAGAAGAATATACACAGTTTACGTGATAAAGAAAGATCTCTTTGTAGTGCTGAAAAGGCTTCCCTGAAAATGGGTAGGCATTTGGGCTCCCAAAGACAAGCTGCTGCATGAAAAAAATAGAGAAATTGACCCGAAATTTTTTTGGAGATGGTAATAGGAAAGAGAATTAGGAAGAATATTTATTACCTTAGATATCTTAATGTCAATTCAATGAATTTCAATTTTTTAAATTTTATTTTATTTATTTGCCAGAGACAGCACAAGCAGGGGGAACAGCAAGAGGGAGAAACAGGCTCCCTGCTTAGCAGGGATGCGGAACTCGATCCCAGGACTCTGGGATCATGACCTCAGCCAAAGGCAGATGCCTAACCAACTGAGCCACCCAGGCATCCCAGTGAATTTCAGATTTTAACCTAAGAAAATAAATACAACTTGACAGTTACTAGCAAAACCTGATTAGAAGGAGATTTACAGTTACTGAGCCTAGGATTTGGAAGGTCAGGGCAGGGCACTTTATATAAACTACACTTACTCTTCAGCATTTCTGTGAAGCGAGCAATTTTTTTTTTCTTTTTTAAGTTTTCACTTAAATTCCAGTTAGTTAAGCTATAGTGTAGTATTATTTTCAGGTGTACAGTATTGTCATTCTACACTTATAAAACACCTGGTGCTCTTCACAACCAAGTGCACTCTTTTTCTGTTTAATATACAGTGTAATGCTAGTTTCAGGAGTAGCATTTAGTGATTCAGCACTTGCATAGAGGTAAATTGATACTCAGCAAGATTAAACAGTTTGCCTGAGGTGTGAGGCCTGTTAGTGAGTACACATGAGTGAAGCGGAGTCAGTTTTCAAATGGATTGCTCCAGTTGGTGCTCTGAACCAAGAATTCCTGTTCAAAGAACTGGATCTCATTGAAGAAATTAGCGTTCAGTGTTTCAAGTCATGAAGGACTGGAAATGAATGCTGAGTTTAAGACGAGAAGAAAGGCAGGAATATTTGGGTAAGAAAAAAAATAGAAATCCTAATGTAAATTGCCCCACCGAAGTATGTGGATGATACTTCTAATTTAAAGTTCTGTTCAGAGCAGAATATCTGAGAAATTCTTTACTTACTTTGTGACCATTTTATTTCGCATTATGGTGAAGATTATATGGCAATGTATGTGAAATTCTTTAAAAACTGGATAGCACAAACTTAAAATGTCATTGAGGAAACAATGAAGAGGAAAACTATTATGGACTCAGTTCAGACCAAAAGGCCAGAGTGCTGCCTGTGGATGGAATGTAAGAGGACCCTCAAGAGAGCAATTATCCAGTACCAGTCTGAGCTAGCTCTGGAGGGGACTGCTGGAGTTTATCATTACATCCTGGATTAGAGAAAAACAGATTTCTGTAAGAACAGATAGGCCTGCGAGGCAAAAACCGCAAAGGGGGAAAAAGCAAGAGTGCTCTTTTCAAGAACGTCCTGACAGTGCATTGACAGAAATACTTGATGAGGATGAAAGTGGAGGGACACCTATGATTGCACAAACTATTCTCTGCAAATCTTCAAAGACTGCATCCACATGATGCAAGTGGAGTCACACAAGTATCAACACGGGCGCCTGACTCAGGTCATAATCTCGGGGTCCTGGGATCAAGTTCCGCATTGGGCTCCCTGCTCAGGGGGGAGCCTGCTTCCCCCTCTGCCTGCTGTTCCCCCTGCTTGTGCACTCTCTCTCTCTCCCTCTCAAATAAATAAATAAAATCTTAAGAAAAAAAAGAAGCATCAACACAAAAGAATAGTGAAAACCTGTAAAACTAGTGTCAATAAGGCTAAAGAGGAAAAGGAACTAAGGCTAAGGTTGCTTTTTTCCTTCTTTCTTTGTGTGTAAATGGCGCGTGAGAGGAAAAATGTCTTTCACCTGGTTCTCAAAATGCTCCAGGAAGGTTAGGAACCTTTGTTAAGTCAAGGTTCTTTTTCTCTGCCGTAAAGGGTGAATGTGCTATTTTTGGATAACTCATTTATTCACAGTTTTTCATCATTATAAATAGTACTCTGGTCAACATCTTTGTTGGTTTATAATACTCTAGGATAAATCCCAGAAAGTGGAAGTGATGGGAAGCAAAATATGTATAATTTTAAGACTCTTGATACTTACTATGAAAATGCCCTCCAGAAAGCTAGCTTCCTCCCTTAAACGGGTGGCGTGGAAGAATGCCCGTCTTACCGCCCCCTTGCCTGTAGTAAATCATTCTGTCTTTTAAGTCTTGCTTATGTGATTTCTAAAAGTGGGAGAAGGAAAGAATATGTTCATGTATTTTTAATGTCTTTTTTTTTTTTTTTTTTGGTTTCTAGTGAATTTGAATTTTTTCATGTTTCTCTGCCATTTGTATTTCTTGAGCAAACTGTTTGCTTGTACCCTTTAACTATTTCATACAAAGCTATGTCTTTTTTCCCGTTTTAGTAAAGTTCATATTAAGATTATAACTTTTACAAATATCTGTCCCTGTTTACTTATGTTTTAACTATGTTTATGTATTTCCTCCTTTGCCTAGATATTTTAATTGTTATGTAATCAAATATGGGAATTTTTAAATTCTTTGTGTCATTATTTTTGGCCACATGCTAGTATTTCTTTATATTTAAATGTTAATCCATCTGTGTAAGTCTTTTGTTTGATTTGCTTTGGGGTTTGGGGTCAGGTTAGAGTCTGCTTTTAAAATCTGACCGCAGTTAATCAACTAATCTGTCCTTTGAGTTAAAATGCTGTGATGTTATTCCTAGTTTTGATTATTTCTTCTTTCTTAGGCAGATGTAGCTGTTTTAGTTGTAGATGCCAGCAGGGGAGAGTTTGAAGCTGGATTTGAGACAGGGGGACAAACACGAGAACATGGCCTCTTGGTTCGCTCTCTTGGAGTCACCCAGCTTGCGGTTGCAGTCAATAAGATGGATCAGGTATTTGAAGGCAAATGAGCATACGTTTCATGTCAGGTGTTAGTGAAATGACTTGAATGAAGATGTTATCCTGCCATATCGAGGACCTCAGAGGTGACTAGAGTGCATCTTATCAGTCTGGTGACCGTATTTAAAGAATTAATTCATGATCTTCATATTAAATAAATGAGAGACAAGTAATTTTTAAGCAAAAAGATGTCTTCTCTGACTTTCAATATTAATTTTAAAATCTTACCCAAAAACTAATGATGTACTATATGTTGGCTAATTGAATTTAAATAAAAAAAAGAAAAAAATGTTGAAATTGTTTTTAGTTATAAAATAATACACAATTAGTTTAGGATAAAGAAACATGAAATAACCTATTTTTCCAACTCCCTTTTTCCCCCCGAAATCTTTTGACTTTTCATTTTGTGCATCCATCCTGTTTATTTTTATATGTGAAAATATTTTTCTTCATAACATTGTGTTATAATCTGTTTTGTTATCTCCTTTTTAAAAAAATGATAATGTTCTTGTGCATGTTTCCAAGTAATTAACTTTTGTATGAACAGATTGTTTTTACAGCTTTTTTCTAGTCTGTTTTAAAGATATATGTAAATTACTCAAATAATCCCCTCTTTGTGAATATTTCCATGTGTGTGTGTGTGTGTATGTGGTGTGCATGTGTATTTAGAAATAGCTTATTCTTTGGGAATTTCTGGACCTAAGGTTATATGCATTTTAGGACTTGCTATATATATGATCAAAATGCCTTCAAGAAAAGTTCTAGTTATTTACTCTCAGCACATATCGTATATGTTATTTCCCAAACATTTATTAACACTGCTATTATTAAATGATTATTTTCTAATTTGATATGCAAGAAATGTTTCTTTTTTGTTAACTTACTCTTCGACAAATTTAATAATATTTAAATATACTTTGTATGTTTATAAACTATGTTTTTAATTTTGGAATTATTTATATAATTTGCTCATTTTTAAAACCTTTCTTAGCAATTTTTAAGTATAATTTAGTTATTAAAGATACTAATCCTTTTCTTGTCTTAGATACTTTCCCAATTTATTTTACTTTTCATTTTACTTTTCATTTTGTGTGACATATATTCAAATTTATAAGTATTTCTTTTTCATTCTTTTTTTATGCTTAGGTATTTTCTTACCCTGGAGTCAGATACTTTTTCACCTACATTTTTCTACATAGTTCTTTTACAATATCATTATTACATACACCTTTTTTTTTCCCCTGGTATTTTAGTATGAAAATTTTCAAATACAGAGAATAGAAAAAAGAAAAGAATAGTAGAAAGAATTTTACAATAAATACCATATTATACACATTACCTAAGATTCTTCTATGTACTTGATTGCATCTTTGTCTACCCCGTGTCCATCCATTAATTCATCTTATTTTGACAAGAATTTCCAAGTAAGTTACGCCTTGTTACACTTATCCCTAAATACTACAGCATACAGAGTTCATATCACATACACATTTTTAGTCTATTTAGCTTGGGAGGGGTGTAGCAATAATTTTATTTTACTTCAGTACTTGGTCCAAGCACAGTGTAATAAATTACTCACTCTGTTTCCTTAAATTTGAAATCACTTATAGCATATACAAAAAAGTTCTGTATCTATTGCAGTTTGTTTCTGGGCTTTCTGTTGTAGGAAAAGTTATTTTGAGATGCTGTTAATCGTAAGATCTCATATTCTGAGTTTAAACTTTAATAGATTTTGTATGTAATAGATTTTATGTTTATATTTTATAGTCTTGATTGTTTTAGATTTTATTGCAGAAATTTAAATTTTATATATAGCATGGTCTGAAGCGTAATTTTAAAAATTGAATCTTTGTCAGGTTAATTGGCAACAAGAAAGGTTTCAAGAGATTACTGGAAAGCTTGGGCACTTTCTTAAGCAAGCAGGTTTTAAGGTAAGATAATTTTAAATTTATTTAGTTACCTTAAGTCTCATGTTACTGATATGGGAGAAAAACCTAATACTTGGTGTTCTTGTCTTGTTAAGTATGTTTAATTTCATTTGTTTTTATTTCTGTCTGGTAGCATGTATATCTTATTTTTGGGGGGTTATTACTTCACCTTAGAAAATAGCACATTTTATAAATTGGCTTGAATTTGACATAAATAAAAGACTTTTCTGCAGTTAGTAAATTAGGTGGATAGGTTTAGGGAGATCATAGAGGAGTGGAAACTATACTTCCAGTACAGTGGAAACTAGTGGAGAGGAATTTCTCTAGCAAAATGTGAATGAAATATGCCTATGTTACCAGGTAAAAATGCTTGAGTGTTTTGGAAAAAATTTGTGAGTTTCCCACAAAATCGAAACAGTTGAAAACTATTGGTTCTATGATTTCTACTACTTTTTAAAAAGTACATTGTTGCATTTACAAACTTGGTGCAGCATGGTAATAGTGAGCCTTTTAACTTTTTGAAAGCAGTGTTGTACTAAGTTCATGTATTCAATCCTTTTTAATAGGAAAGTGATGTAGCTTTTATCCCTACGAGTGGTCTCAGTGGTGAAAATCTAATCAAAAGATCTCAATCAAGTGAACTCACAAAATGGTATAAAGGACTGTGTTTATTAGAACAAATTGGTAAGTATACTGCCATACTAATTTTGATGCATTATAAGCTCAATGTTGTTATTTACAGTTCTTGATGGGAGACAGTGATGTATGCAAAAAAGCATAGGACTTTTAATCAGAAGAGCTAGTGTAGTAGTTTTGAAATCATCTTCAGTATTTAAACTAATACTCCATTTTCTTTATTTAATTAATGAGGCTGGTGCCTACCCTACGTAACCCACAGACTGTTGTTGACCTTAAACGAGATAATGTGTATGAAAACATTTCATAAACTACCAAGTCTTATATGAATGAAAGTCAATTTGCTATTAGTAATTATAAAAGAAAATTATTTTATAGGACACTTAGGACTACAATGGGCCGATTGGACCTGAGTCAAAAATTGCTTTTAAATTAAATCTTGTTTTTTTTGCCATTTTTTCTAGATTCCTTCAAGCCTCCTCAGCGATCTATTGATAAGCCTTTTAGATTATGTGTGTCTGATGTTTTCAAAGGTAAGTGCTCCTTCCACAGTGCTGCTTCTTTCTGGCCTCTGCTTTTCATTTTCTCCTGACCTCTTTTCTTAAACGAAATTATTATACTGTCTTGATATTCTCCCTTCTCTGTGACAGTGTAAGGATCGTTGCCAAATTAATCTTGAAGCGCATAGTTCTAGTTCTTTAGCTCCCCTGCCCAGAAAACTCTTCAGTTTACTTCAGTTTACATAATTTCCCCCAGCTCATACTCATCCTCCAGGTGTGGACCACCTTATCCTTTCTCTTTCTAGCCTCCTGTGTTCTTTCCTCTTTTTGGATCTCTTTAGTTTCTGCATCCTTCAGCCACACTGGGTTGTTAACTATTTGTTAACTACATGGAGTCTTTGTTGCCACTCTTGCTCCCCAGTGTTCTGTTTTTCTTTTTCTTCACTTGCCCATCTACCCGTCTGTAGCGGTCTGGGTCCAATCAGGAGATAAATACTGTACGTCGGTAAAAAGAGAAGTTGATTGTAAAGAAATATTAATATGATAAAAGAGTGGCTGTAGGATGAAAGGAAACTCTATCTGGTACCAGAGGGCTGAGGAAGAGTACGCGAAGAAAGAAAAACTTAGAAGGCCATGCTGGAGAAGGTGTATTAAATCCCGAAGGGTACATCCAATCTAATGTGTACAAGACCCTCTTTAGAAAACTATAAAACAGAAATGAAATAAAGGTCATAATAAATAAAAGGGTATAACATAGGTGTTGGAATAATCAGTACAGTACGGATATCAGCGGTCTCCCAAATCTCCGTTATCACGGAGCAGGCGGTGTGGAGTGGATTCGGGACTGAGCAGCAGTAAATTGGTAACGGATGGCCTCACCCCCGCACATATTCTACGGTGCCCCTCTGTGTTCTCTGTATCCTCTGTCATTGCATTGTTTGTGCGGTATTACAATTGTTTCTGTGCATTTTATTTAACTTAGATTGTGAAGTCCTTAAGGGCGAGTACTGTCTTTTCTATGTCTTTATCTGCAGGACCTAGCTCAGTGCCTGGCACCTAGTACATGTTTAATAAATGTTTAATAAGTGAGTGGATGAAGGTGCTTCCCAAAAAATCATTCAGTGAAATTGAAGTGAATCATTATTATTAGCTTCCCAATTCTAGAAGTAGAAGAAATATGGTAATGCTTTTTTAGAATGCCTGTTATCTATTTAAAATGCAAAATACAAAAATAATGTTTTGATTAACAATCCTTGCTGACTCTGCTTTTTCATCTGTTGTTCTCTCTCCTCGGGCTGGTTCCTGGCTTCTGCTTGCACTCCTCCCTGTCAGCGTGTTCCCACTGACGTTACCAAAGGACCCCTTGGTTGCCAAAGCCAGTACACATTGTTAGTTCTTACTTCCACCTTGCTTGAATTTGGCATTACTTCCGAGATTGGTAGCCATATCCGCCTTGAAACTTTCCTCCTTCGGTTTCTGTGACCCACTTTCTCCTGCTGTCCTATTTCTCTGACTTCTCTGTATCTTTTTTGCAGGCTCTTTTTCTGACTCCTAACTGGTGTTCTATTGCTTCAGTCTTTTTCTCAGTCTACATGCTGTTTTCAGGCAGACATCCATGGGTCCTCTACCTCCCGTGTCTTGATGCTTCCCAGATCTATATCTCACTCTCTGGATACGTGTGCTAACTGCTCCCGGACATCTCCGCAGGGAGGGTGCTTCCAGGCTCCCATTCCCCTGGAATTTGATGTGACTGGTGCCCCCTGGAATGCATCTTTTCCCACCTGTATGTCTTGTAGACACTTCACATTCACCAAGCCTAAATGGATCTTTTTCCTTAATTTCCTGTCTCACATTTAATGCACCATCCTCTTAAGACTTCTCCCTTTTTGTCATTATCTGTCATCTACTTCATCACCAAATATCTGTCTTATTCCCAAACTCTTGGGTTACTTCCTGTCTGCAGCATGTGCATTTCAGTCAACCTCGCTTCCTCTCTGACACAGAAATAACAACATGTCACTTCTGTGTTCACAATTCTTTACTGGCTTCCAGTAAATGCAAGGATGCGAGGATGCAATTCCAGCCTTGAGCATGATTTATGAGGCCCCTTTATTAATTTGTCCCTTGCCTATCCCTTTTGCCTCATATCGTGCCTTTTCCTCCTTACTCCGTGTGGTCCCATAAACGTGTCATAGAAATGACACGTGGGTCTTAGCACATCTCACGTGCGGTTATGACTCTGTGCCCTTGCACAAATAATGTCTGGGGTCAGCAGTGTTTTCCTTCCCCCCACCCCGCATATGCATAAGAACCTGGTAAACTTGTGTTCTTTCCCATTCTGAATGCCCAGCTAAAGTGCAGTCATTCTCCTCATCATGGATTCTTTGGTGTACCTTTTTCTATTTTCATTGTACATTCTAAATAATATTTGTCTCTGGACAGTGTAATTGTTTTTGTCTTTCTCTTCGCTGGAGTAAACCCCTTTATGGGTAGGGGCTTATATTTTCATCTTTTAGGTTAGCACATGACTTGGTACTTAGTAAGCATTTAGTAAATATTTGAAAAAGGAATGAATTTCACTTTTTATCACATGAATATTTTTATTTGTATATTATTTATACATTCATTTATTTTTATAAATAATGTGTATTTATTTAAATAAATATATTTAGAAAATCTATTTTTAATAATTTATTAAAAATAAATAAAATAGATAAAAAATTTTAAATAATTTATTTAATAACTTATTAAATAAATAGATTTAGGAAATATATTTATTTTATTTTCTTAGTGAAAAGTCTAGAGTAGACTGCGGTATGCTGTATTTAATATATATGTTAAAAATTCTGAAATGATCACTGCTTAATGTTCTCTGCAGTGCTAGTTTTATTTAATTCCTAGGAACTAACTGTAGCTGACAGCAGCAATCATCAGATAACATTGTTATATGAATTGTAAGATTTGGGCATGTTTTGCAGATCAAGGATCTGGATTTTGTGTAACTGGTAAAATTGAAGCTGGTTATATCCAGACTGGTGACCGACTACTAGCAATGCCTCCTAATGAAACTTGTACTGCAAAAGGTATTCCTCTGCAAGATTCTTTTGCTAAAAACCTTTAAGTTGAGACAGCAGATTTTTAAAAGTAGTTTAGTTATTAACTCCTAAGTAAATAACCTCTTAGTGAAATTGTAACTGACTGTCAAAGTGATACTAACTGTTGAGGATAAAAATGTGAAAACATTAAACGATTTTTTCTGTTGTGACTATGTGTATATAAATGTACATAGAACATTCTAACTGTGGTAGCATTTCTTCTTCTTCTTTTTTTTTTCTCCGACACTGATTCTAAAAGCCTGGTTAGGATTTAACCAGATGTATAGACACCTGACAGATACATTTAAAATAGTATTCAGTAGCAGAAATTAAATCTAACCCCATCCTGGCACTAAACAGTCAATAACAAAGCAGACTGCTTGCTGTACTGTGTTGTTTTGAAATGTGTATTTCAGAATTACTATAAGTTAACAGCTTTGATCATGTTTATACCAAAAAAGTTTTTTTGCACAGACCTAAGAAAGTAAGATGCAAATGCAGAGAATCCTAATGTTGAAAAGAGAAATTGAGCTAACGTGCCACAAGTCCTGCTTTCCCACCTGTAATATATGTCCTTTCATAATGACCGATAACTATTTCTATCTTCAAATCCTTTGACCTTACAAGTGTATGTATTATTCTTTCCGAATTCTGCTTTAAAGTTTGTAATTCTGTACTTATCATAATCTAGCTTCCAACTAAGCCTCCAATTTCAGCATGAAACTGATGATCTGTTTTATACTATAGAGTAATAATTTGTAACAATTTTAAGCTAAAGTATACTGAGAATGTTAAAAATGTTTAGATTTCGGTACTTTTCCTCTGTAACTCTTTTTTTAAAAGATTTGTTTATTTTGAGAGAGACAGAGAGAATGAGTGGGAGTTGCAGAGGGAGAGGGAAAGAGAATCCCAAGCTGATTCCCCGCTGAGCACAGAGCCCAGTGCAGGTCTCGATCTCCCCACCCCGAGATCACAACCTGAGCTGAAACCAAGAGTTGGGTGCTTAACCGACTAGCCTCCCAGGTGCCCCTCCTCTGTTACTCTTATTTATAGTTGATATCCAGAGTCGTACCTGACTGGTTTGTAAACTTGAATGTACATTTTGTTCGAATTAATTTGCTTACTTTAGAAGCTGATTTCTTAAAGATTATAAGACATTAATGAATATCTGTTTAGGTAACAGTTTAAACTAAATTAAAAGATGAATAAGGGAATGAAAGCCAAAGTTACTTCCATTTTACTTTTTTCTTTCTGCCAGGCTATGGATCATGAAAATTCTGTTTAGATAAAAAGTAATGCACACATTTTTTTTGTTTGTTTTTTTAAAATTTATCTTATTTTATTTATTTATTTTTTAAGATTTTATTTATTTGTTTGACACAGAGAGAGAGCACAAGCAGGGGGAGAGGCAGAGGGAGAAGCAAACTCCCCACTGAGCAGGAAGCCCGATGCAGGGCTCCATCCCAGGATGCTGGGATCATGACCCGAGCTGAAGGCAGACGCTTAATGGAGTGAGCCACCCAGGCGCCCCAAGATTTCTTTATTTTAGAAAAAGAGAGAGTGCAAGAGCACGAGCGGGGGGAGGGGCAGAGGGAGAGAGAATCTCAAGCAGACTCCTCACTGAGTGCGGAGCCCCATGAGGCTTGACTTCACAACTGTGAGATCATGACCTGAGCCGAAACTGAGAGTCGGACGCTCAGCTGACTGAGGCACCCAGGCGCCCCCAGTAATGCATGCTTTTTATAAAAGAATCATTTTCTGTTGACCTATTGTTTGCAAATTCAGATCTCTGCTTTTGTTTTTTAAAGTGATGAAGAGCTACAACACTTTTGAAATATGAATTTCTTTGTATGTTAATGAATTTTTTGAGAATTAGAATTTTTAAAGTAATCAATAGACATGAATTAAAACCATGATCCTAAAATTATCATGGACCTTACAGATTGGCTCTTTTGTGATCTCTGAAATCATAATGTACCTCTGGAAGTACCACATTCTTTTCCTCTCTCCTTCCTGTCTCTTCCCCACCAGAAAAACTCTAACAATTTATCTTTTATCTTAAGGGGAAGCTGTATCAGAAGCACCTGAGATCATACCCCACTCTTTGGCAGCCACTTTTGTAACCCAGCTTGGAGGTTCTCAGTCCTCAATTTCTAACTCTTGCTTTTGCTTGATTTACTTGATTATTCAATACACCCTTTTATCTCAATAATTCTGTCACTAACCCATAGTCTCCTAAAAGAGAGAGGTGACTAAATCTGCTACCAAAAAATGGAAATTCTAAATTAAGTTTTCATTTTATTAACATATCGGGTTCATGGATTGTAACAAAAGAACATTTTTTTTTTTTTTTTAAGATTTTAATTTATTTATTTATTTGACAGAGAGATCACAAGCAGGCAGAGAGGCAGGCAGAGAGAGAAGGGGGAAGCAGGCCCCCTGCTGAGCAGAGAGCCGGATGCAGGGCCCGATCCTGGGCTCGATCCTGGGACCCTGAGACCATGATCTGAGCCGAAGGCAGAGGCTTTAACCCACTGAGCCACCCAGGCGCCGTGTAACAAAAGAACTTCTTTGTCGGATGTCTGTCCAATGAAGAAGGTCCTTAAGAAGAAGAATATCATATATAGGACAGTGTAACATGTTCGGAGGGAGAAAATCAGATGATAAGATTGCCTCTAAACAATTTTATATTGCTGATTGAACTTCTAGTATGAAAGCTCTTCAGAATCTTAAGCTAAAGGCAATCTCTGTTGTATGTAAATAGCTAGCCCCTGTCTTCAGTTCCACATTTCAGAGCAAAAATCAGGTTGGTCACTTTAAATTTACATTTTAAAACTAAATTTAATTAGTTGAAAATTTAACAAACATTTCTTCATATCATAATAACATTTTTTGGAGTCATTTTTTTGGAGTCAAATCCTGATGCCTTGGTGAAAGTTATGGCGCCTCTTAGATTAATGCAGATGTTTACATACATAAAATTTTAAATAAAACTATAGGTTGTCTCAGTTCTTAAAGTTCTCCTTGAACTCATAAAAAGCCTTAAAAGAAACTTGCTTAAGAGTTTCTTAAGAGTATGCTACATGGGAAAAGTAAGTATTTTGAGAAAGATATGGATGAGTTATAATTTACTAAAAACATGTCAATCCACTATTTCACAGTGGTTGGCCTATGTACTGTCTTCATGAAAAGGTTCAAGTTCCAGTGGAAAGGAACTTATCCTTTGATTGCCCCTTAGAAGCAGAAAATATGAGATACCTTTTAAAAGCTTTTGAATAATGTAGCTGAATAATGCCCTTTGTAACTATTCTCCAGGATTATCCCTTGGTAATAAAGGTATATAGCAATACCTGGGACCATTTTTAAATTCAATTTCCTACACTTTTCATGTCAGTTATCATTGTTCATGTCTCTCTCTGGGAAGCATTTCTTTTGAGCCAGGAGTAGTGAGGGGGCCTGTGAAGAGCACCATCTGAGTGAGCACTGATGCCCTAAGCGTTCCTCAGAGAACTCAGGTGACTGTTTAGGTGGTTGTCTAGTTAAAAGCGAAGTTCAAGAGAATAAAATACTACTTCCTTAGTTCCATATTTTATGTTATCAAGTCATTTGAACTGCATTATTATGCATGCAGCCACAAATATAAGTGACCTATTTGAGGTGTGTTTAAGGACTATACCGGTTGTAAAATTTTGATTAAGCCGAAATCAGCCTCTTTTGGACAGATAAGAGTCACTTTATGTTTAGGGTGGTGCTCTAGAAGAGTCAAGTCTAGAGGAAGTGTGTTTTCCTCAACGCTCACAGTTACACTTCTCATTCTCAACCCATTCATATTGAAAATGATGAGTAGTGACTGATGAGGCATAAATCAGCCAAGCTCTCTTGGTTGTTATGGTTTGATATCGAGGTGTTTCACTGTATGCTTTGGTTCTTACTCATTTCCAGGAATCACTCTGCACGATGAACCTGTCGACTGGGCGGCTGCAGGTGATCATGTTAGTCTTACGTTGGTTGGGATGGATATCATCAAGATCAAGTGAGTGAGAAAATGAGTTTAAGCGACCATTGTTTTGGATATAGGACCTCAAAACATAGATTTTGCTGTTCACTTGCTAAACTGAAAGAATGCGTATTAATTTGAATTTCATTTGGCCAAAAATAGGCACTTGTAGAAGCATAAGAATGATGAGCAAAACTTATTTAACACTGAAATTAATACATATCAGCATGTGTACTTGAATGAAAACTATAATGTATAAAAATGGTGTAAGGTTAATAATAATATAAAGCTATGCTTTAACTCAAAAGGGAGTATTTAGAAAAAGTCCCCAATTTACTTGATTGTTTTACTTTGTAAATGATTTTAGAGGTATTGCTATTGGATGTATACTTATCTTTCCTCCAACTACCTTCTCTCTCTCTCTTTTGTTTTGTTTTGTTACAGTGTTGGCTGCATATTTTGTGGCCCCAAAGAACCCATTAAAGCTTGCACTCGTTTCAGAGCTCGAATCCTCATCTTTAATATTGAAATTCCTATCACTAAAGGATTTCCTGTAAGTTTCAAAATGTTTGTTATGTCGATTCAAAGTAACTTCATCCTAAAAAGTAGTAACTTAGTTTTCAAATGAGAATGCTATAGTTATTTTGAACTATACTCTAATCCAGAAAAATATGACATTAGACTTTGAAAGTCATTTTTACTTTTTTATTTTGGTCCTTGAGCCTGGGGATTTTTTCAAAGAGGCATTAAGAAGAAATATTATAATCAATAGGATACAAACTAATGACAATAATAGTCAAATTCATCTAGGGAAAATGGTAGATATTTTTTATTGTGTTGTAGGGTTATCTGACTAATCTTCTCAGATTGTGTATTTCCGTTCTTTAGTATGCTTATTTATAGTGCTTTCCTATCATAAAAGTAACACATTGTCATATAAAAGTTTGGAAAACACACAAATAAAAGATAAGAATATTCTAGAATTACAGAATACATAACTATCTCTATACTTTACATTTTAGTGACTTTTTATGTGTGCATGTTAGTATTTATGAGTCTATTCTAGGGATGCTTGCCATAGAATTAACTTTAATTGGGCTGAAGCAACACGTTCAAACCCTGCAAGCTGTGAGGTTAGTTTGGTAGATTATTATTGCCCAGCATCATTTAAACATACACATTAATGGGAAGGAGGGGGATTTTATACTATAATGTTACTTAGCCAGAAGACATACTGCTTATGGATTGCATGAGTTCCTTCTCTTATGTGTAATTTTTTTTTTCAGATCTTTGGGGCCGTACTCTGTTTATAGTTCGATATTTTGTTTTTGCCGCTTAACATGACATTTTCCCCATTAGGCTTTTCTTTTCTTGATCAGCCTATATAGTACAGATTTGCATGACAAAAAAATGTGTCTCGGTGGAATTAAATGGCTTGCCTTTGAAAATACAAGCAGAATTGTTTTCACCATTGGATCCATCATTGCAATAAAAATAAGACAATAATAGTAATTGACCTTCAAACTTAATTTAGTTAGTGATAATGTTTTAGAGGTTGGGAATAAATTTTGTTTTAGCTCATTTAAATTCATTTTATACTTCTACAGCTTTATTTGAGATAACCATGTGCTTTGATTATAATCCTTTGTAATTATTTCTATGTAAATTTGATCAGATAAAAATTATAAGATACTGTTGAAGTATTTTAGTTTTATAATCCATATTCTGTTTCTCCCATATGCTAAAAAAGGAGTAAAAATTTCTCTTCCAAAAAAATGGCTATAGTTGAAAATATTTAATTTTTAAATATTTAGTATTCATGTTTGATAGGCAAGAAACTACAGCTAATTTGCTATGAATGAATGGCCTTCGTTCTTAGAAAGCGGTATGTCCAATGGGGAGAAGCTGGAGCGGTTGGTTACTGAGTGTTTTTACTCATGCAGCAATAATTTTTTGCCATTGGAGAGGCAGAGAGGTCGAGAGGTCAGTAGTTACTTTCAATAGTAATACTGTCTTCCTGTCTACTGTAGTTTCTTAAAAATATGTATGAATTGAAAGTTTGTCAGTGCTGCTTTTTATGCGATTCCACCCGCGTATATTGATTCACGAATCCCCGGATGAAATTTGTTTCAGAAAAAAACAGTCGTGTTTCATCATTTAATCTACCTCTTGTGGGAAGAAACATCCAGTTTTTGTTTGTTTGTTTAGTTTTTAAACCAAGAAAAGGCTTCTAAGCAATTAAAATAATACTGTTTAGGGACTAATTTCTTAACACTACAGAAATGTATTTGTGTCTCTGGGTTTATACGGTAAACTCAATTTAAGAAGAAAAAATAGAAGAATGAGTTAGACTTTAACTAAATTCATGCTTTTTTTATTGTAAAATATTTTGTAACATAAAATTTATTATTTTAATGATTTTTAAGTGTCCAATTCAGTGGCATCAAGTACACTCACATCAACACCATCCCTCTGCAGAACTTTTTCCTCATTTCCTCCTGAAGCTCTGTCTCCATTAAACAATAACTCCCTATTATCCCTTCTCCCTTTCCCCTGGTAACTGCTATTCTGTTTTCTCTATGAGTTTGTGTATTCCAGGTGCCTCCTCTAAGTGGACTCATACAATTTTGTCCTTTTGTGTCTGACTTATTTCACTTAGCATAGTGTAATGTTGTCAGAGTTCATCGGTGTTGTAGCATGTAACAGAATTTCATTTCTTTTTTTTTTTTAGAATTTCATTTCTTTTTAAGGTTGAATGCTATTCCTTGTATGTATACGCCACCTGTTGTTTATCCATTCATCTGTTGATGGACGTTAGGATTGTTTCCATCTTTGGGCAATTGAACATTGGCATATAAGTATTTGTTTGAGCCCCTGCTGTCAGTTCTTTTGGGTGTATACCTAGGAGTGGAATTGTTGGATCATATGGTCATTCTGTGTTTAACTTTTTGTGGAACCACCAAGCTGTTTTCCGCAGTAGCTGTGTCAGTTTATGTTTCTGCCAGCAGTGCACAGTGGTTCTAATTTCTCCACTTCCTCAACAATACTCGTTAGTGTATGTGTGTGGGGGCGTGATTTTTGTTATTTCTTTATAATAGGCAAACTCTAATAGGTGCGAAGTGGTATCTCATTGTGCCTTTGATTTGCACTTCCCTAATAGCTAGTGATGTTGGGCATTTTTTCACTTCTTTATATATTTTGGATATTAATCCCTTGTTGGATACGTGATTTGCAGATATTTTCTTCATTCGGTGGGTTGTCTTTTTGACCTTTTAATAGCTCTGTTTGATGTACAAAAGTTTTTAATTTTGATGAGGTCCCCTTTATCTTTTTCTTTGATTGGCTATACTTTTGGTGTCATATATAAGAAATCATTGCCAGATTCAACATCAAGAAAACTTCCCCCTCTCTTTTCTTCTTTGAGTTTCAGAGTTTTAGTTCTTTTGTTTGGGTCTTTGATCCATTTTGAATTAGTTTTTTGTACATGGGTAAAGTAAGGCTTCATCTTCATTCTTTTGCATGTGGATATCCAGTTTTCCCAGCACCATTTGTTGTAAGGCCTGTCCTTTCTCTATTGAGTAGTCTTGGCATCCTTGTTGCAAACTAACTGACCATACATGCATTGATAACATAATACAGGTTACCTGGAGGTGTAAGGAAAATAATAATTGACTTATTTTGCCACCTAACAGATTATGTAGCTCATTATAGTTTATAATTTTATTTTCACAACTGCACATGATGTAGAGTCCCAACCCTTATCTTGAAACTTTTCAAGCTAATGTGTTTCAGAATACAGAAATAGTCAGATGATAGAAGGGTGACGTGATGCATGTATGTTACATAAAACCCCTAACAGAGAATGGGGCAACACCCTGTAATCAAACATACTAATCATTCTGTGCCATAGCTTATTAATATTAATGCTAGTGAAATAAATAAGGACTGTAAATTGCCTTACTGCAACTGCTGTTTTACTAGTTAAATGGGTGTACAGCAGAATTAGGAGAAACTTAGGTTTTCAATCTTTTGGATTTTGGAATTGCAGATAGGATTGTGCACTTGTGTTAGTGTTGTCTGCACTTAAGGATGAGGAATCGGAAACTCCGGCATGGTGACTATCTGAATAAGAAGTGATGAAGCCAGAACTCAGACTCCGTACTTTCCACTTTGAAATCCAGTACTTTATTTTCCTTTTACATTAGGCTGCAAACTGTTTTGAATTATAGATTACTTTGGTTATATACAATATGAATGAAATGTTTAGGTAATATATAATTACTTTCCACTTATTTGCATGTAGATTTTTTTCACTCGTGTGTTCCACAAGGGTTTTTTGTTTTTGTTTTGTTTTTTGTTTTTGAGCTACTACCTGTAAGATGGTGTGAAATTAAAAAACAAATAAAACTTACCCCATACTGCCACAACCCATTCTTTATCCACTTCATTGGATGGAACCCACACATGGTTCACAGATAGGTTAGAAGAAACTTAACTAGGTTTGTGTGCCTCTGTTTCAAATTTGGGAAGCCATGGATGGAGACCAGTACCAATTTCTTAGTCACACCTGAGCCAAGTAAGGGGACTTCTGCTTATTTACTTGTTTGTTGCCAAAAAAAATGTTTCTTAGATATGTAGACCTACATTGATGTTATACATTGGTGCTCTTTGACCCCTGAATCCATTGGATGCCCAAATGTGACTTTATCATGCATTATGGAAGGTTCTTCTCCTAAGGGTTGGTTAAATTTTTCTAGAATGTTTCCAGTTTATAATGGTCAAATGCCATTGATAAAAAAAAGAACACACACAACACAAAACAAAAACAAAAAGAAAACCTAAAACAAATTTGCCTTTGCAGAGTGATGGAGGTTCAGTTGTGCCTTAAAAAAAACAAAGGAACACCACATGACTGATTTCCTCCATGTGTTTTAGGTGTTCTTATTCCTTCATTCTTTTATTTTTTTCACAAATGTTTACTGAGCACTGATTAAATATCTGGCACTGGTGTACATAGCTCCTAGTCTTACGGAGTTTATATTTACCTGGGATGACTGACACTTAAAACAGCCATTACAATAAAGGTGAGATGTAACATTGTGGGATTACGGAACACAGAGGAAGGGATCTAGCTCAGTCTAGGGGTTCAGGCTTCTTGTAAGAAGTGATGCTTTACTCTGAGAGAGGTACAAGATGAGTAAGAGTTAGCCAAATGAAGCTGGTGTGTTCTGGCCAGAGGCATAATATGTGTAAAAGCCTGAAGGTTAGAAAGGACTTGGTTCATGTAGGGTGTGGAAGCTCCCTGTGTGTGGAGCAGAGAATGCGAGAGGGATGGAGAGAGATGAGGATGGATAAGTTAGTGATGGTCAGGTTCAGAAGAGCCTTGGTGCTTTGTGGTGGAATTAAAGTTTCTGTGGTTTTGAAAAGCAAGGATGGACCATTAAATCTGTCTTTGAGAAAATCAGTCTGGTAGCCATATGAGGAATGGTGAGGGGGGCAAGAGTGGTGGCAGAGAGAGCAGGGAGGAGCCTGCGCCTGAACTCGGATGAGAGCGGATGGTCCTGGACTGAGGACAGCATTGTCCTGGAGAGAGAAGTAGACAGAATTAACCAAGTGCTGATTGAAAGACTCGGTTTTTAGAAAGTTACAGAGTCCAGGATTGCGGATCCACAGGTCCCCCGGGGTATTTCTATTTTCTGCACGTGCAAACTGTTTCAGCCAGGAAGTTTCATAGTAGAAGTGTCAGTGTTTCTTCAAGCAAACAGGATAAAATGGTACGTCAAACCAGTTAAACTTCAGCTTTGCCACTTCCTTAGTATTTGGTCTTCCCACTCGACCCTACCACAGACGGGTTGCACACTCGGCGCTTATTATGTAAATCAGGATAGCCAGGCTGACTGTGCCTCCAGTTGACCTCAGCATAAAATTCACCTCTGAAACATGTCACCGTGGCCACATTAAGTTACTTCACCTTTTTGATATTAAGCTTCCTTACACATAAAACATGAACAGTAATAGCGAATATCCAAGGTCATCAGTTAACTGAATGTTTACCACGTGCTGGGCACCACTACAAAATACCATCATCTGATTTTCCTCGGTGCTAGGGAACCTAAGGCTGGAGGGGTTGGGGGTAAAGGGCCTTTAAAGGACTTGCCCCAAATCCTACTCCTGGAAAGTGTAGAGTGAGGCCCGACTTCAAAGCTTGTCTGCACTCCCACATAATCTTTTATTCTCATTATCCAACAATGACTACCGAATGCCGAACATGACATGATCCCCCTTCCCTCACGTTCACGAGGGAGCGGTTCGCATCTGTCGAGCATCTCCTCTGCGGGGCACTGTCTCTTCGTGTTCTGTTCCCTTCACAGTCCTGTAAGGAAAGTTGTGTGATCTACTAAGGTTCACACAGGGAGGTGGTGGAGGAGAAGCTCGAACCAGCTCCGTGACCTTGTTGCCTTAGTAAGTTAGGGAGCGCCCGGGTCAGAGCGGTGGGACTTAGAGGAAGCAGCTGGAGACCCTGGAAGTTCCAGGCGGGAGCGCTGGCTGTAAGAATGTGATGATAGGTGACTGTCAGAGCAAAAGGCCACAGATGTACGGCAAAGGGGGTTTTGATCTGACAATGTTTTCTTTTAGGTGCTGTTACACTACCAGACTGTCAGTGAACCTGCCGTTATTAAACGACTGATTAGTGTCTTAAACAAAAGCACAGGTGAAGTTACAAAGAAGAAGCCAAAGTGAGTGTTTTAATGCACAAATAGTGAACACAAGCAACTTAGCAGATTTTTTACTGGTTAATTCATTTTTATAGTATTTCTCTTTGTGATAAGTGAAGTCTATTTTTACTTGCTCCAGAAATCTTTTTTTTTTTTCCAAAAACTAGATTAAAAGAAACACAAAACATCTATTTAAGCTCCTATCTAGGTATGAATGCTAGATATAATTTCTGTTGTGGATGGTGGCAGTGGGGTGTGAATTGTACGTAAAAATATAAGTATAAATTTATATGTGTGTGTGTCAGGCCCTAGATACTGATGATATAAAAATAAAGGGCACTTAAAAATCAGTTCTACATTTTAAAGAATGAATTTGAATTATGTCTAGCCACTAGTTCCAAATTCCAGCTGAGTGTTCTTCTTAACTATCTTGTCACTCCCTTAATGAGAATCATTCCCTATGCTAAGAACACTCCAGGAAGAAAGCGAATTACATTTCTGAAAGCTACTGTGTAGCTTCCAGAAATTTTCTTTCTGCTCAGAATCCACTTGGAACTTTAAGCTGAGCTGATCACCACCATGTTGTTTCCCTCTGATTTTTTTTTTTTTTTTTTTAAGATTTTATATTTTTATTTGTCAGAGAGAGAAAGAGTGAGCACAAGCAGGGGGAGCAGCAGGCAGAGGGAGAAGGAGGCTTCCCTGCTGAGCAGGAAGCCCGATGCGGGGCTTAATCCCAGGACCCTGGGATCATGACTTGAGCCGAAGGCAACTGCTTAACTGACTGAGCCACCCAGGCGCCCAGTCAGGATTTTAACCTAGTCCGTTGGATTACCATTAATATCCAGGCCTAAATGCGGACAGTTCTCTTTGGCTGGGATACGGTTGGGATTTTTCAAAGGAAGTGCTTCCTGAGAAACTTAAATTTCTTACCCTGATTCAATAAAGGCTAACCACAGTTTGGCTTGGCTGCTTCAGCTTTGGGGTTTTCCTCACTTCAGCCCTCTGGGGAATCCCACCCAAAATCCCCCTTTTTTAGTCTTTGGGTGTTCCTCCTCATTTGCACCTGTGTAGGAGGCCAAAGGTGGTTAACGGGTTCATAGCTTGGCTGCGAGAAGAGAGAGTCTTCACACTGCTCTGAACCCATGCCTGTTTCTCCATTAGTTAGCAAGAAGGGGCTACTTAATCTCTCTCTTACAGATAGTCCTTAATTTTATTTTTTAAGATAAATTTTAAGCACTTACTGAACTACGGTTGACTGTACAGTGGTCTGTTAGTTTCAGGTGTGCAGCTTAGTGACTCAGCAGTTCTGTGCATTTTCCAGTGTAGTGGCTGACCTTCAGTTTTAATCCGAATCTTTAGCTTCTGGCATGAGTGTGGCATCATGTTCTGAGACCTAGAACTAATGGCTAACATTTCTTTAGGACCACTATTTCCTGGGCTCTATCATGACTGCTTTCACATGATTTCTATTCTTAGCAACCCTACGAAGCACATACTATTTTCCCCATTTTTCAGATAAGGAAACTGAGGGGTAGAGAGGTTATATACATGTTCAGGTTCACAGAGCTAGTGAGGGGCAGTCAGGATTTTAACCTAGTCTGTTGGCTCACATACATTGTTATTTTTGGCAGGAGCCAGGTTGTTTGACCCATCACACAAGTGATTTGGAGAATTCTTAATCTAGAATTGACTCATCATATCTAATCCTGAATTTTCCCCTCCTTGCTTCTACTACAAAGTCCTTGCTCAATGATGCTAGGTTTTAATATATTCTCATATTAATTTTCCCTGGCACCTTATTTGTAGTTTTTCTCTTATTTTGCACCAATACCATTTGGTCTTTCTCCTTCATTTCCACTCCAGGTATATTGTAGACTCAACTGCCTTATGTGGAATGGAATCAAGCTTTCTAAAAACAAAATTAAGTTCAAGTATGAATATATTAGATGCTCTCCTTTCTTAGGAATGGGACTTTGGACTGAAATTGTCCAAAACCAATATTTGGAAATTTTGGAATACTTTTTTAGAAACTTGAGTTTGGCTTATTCTAATCTGTCTTTCCCTGAACTAATGTTTCAGAAGGAGAGTTTATAATTGCTTTCTTCTATCCTTCTAGAGCACATGAAAGTTAAACAAGAGAACCTTTTCAAAGTGCCCCCTTTTGGGTTATACTCTTTCAGTAAGTTTACATGAGCCCATGCACAAGGATTTTTGTTTATGTATTTGTATGAAACTGTTTACGGTCAGGCTCATGTCCCCTGTCTCCCCCTCCCTCGCCTTCATTTCCTACAAACATCAAATTGTGGAAAAATCTTATGTGATTTTATTCTGAACCCACGTTGAAGAATCATTATTCCTATGTGAGACAGAGAGAGGAGGGAGGGAAAGAGAGAAGTTTAGAGTAGTCTGTTGGCACTAAGAGATTGTCCTCTTCATACATAACTTTCCTAACACGTAATCTACCAGGTAGAATTTTACTTTGTATCCCTCTTTTGAAATGAAAATTCTTTACTTTCTTTATTAATTGAACCTCTCAATTGCATGAGGAATGAAAGGGAAAGCTTTGGTGGAGGGTCCTTGAGCATTTTAAGTTGTAAGAGTCTTTAAGAATTGTATTTGGAAGATTGGCTTAAAAAAAAAGTATATGTATATATATCTATATATATAGGTATATATATATATATATATATAAAATGAACTAGCTAACATTTCTTCTATCTAGAATCATTCCTCTCATTTCTTTCAGCTAACCCAGAAAAATACAAAGGCATGTATTTTCATTTAAAAAAAAAACTTTTTTTTTTTCCTTTCGAAGTTTTTGAAAGTTGACTTGTCGATCGAATGTGAAGTATTTTTCAGTTTGTTACTGCGTTTATTCACCTGTATGGGCCATCCCTGTTCCCCACCCATCTTGTATGTGACAGACTGTTGACTAAAGGCCAGAATGCCTTGGTGGAGCTGCAGACACAACGCCCGGTGGCTCTGGAGCTGTACAAAGACTTCAAGGAGCTGGGCAGGTTCATGCTGCGCTACAGCGGCTCGACCATCGCCGCGGGCGTGGTCACAGAGGTATTGGGAGGGGACTGGCGGCTTATGGGTCCCGGTGTCTTTTCTGTACCTACTTCGGAAGAGTAATTCCTGAGAGTTTATGGCTTAAGGGGAATACAGTTATGGTAGTAGAACAAGATTCTAAAATTTATATTAAATTTTTTTTTAAATGATGGCAAGAAAATGTTGGGTTTTAGAACTTTTCATAGTGACACTTCCGAACTGTCCTCCCCACGAGTAATGTTTCTCAAAGTTAAAGTAAGTTTGTTGAAAAATAGATTTGTAAGTAAATAATCCAGATTATGCAAACACAGTCTTTAAGAGTCAAATGAATTGGGGGAGGTAATTTCGTTTACTAGAAGGGCTCTCATTATTTTTTTTCCTTTAAATAACTGGTTCTCTGTGCATTTGAAATGATCCATTCAGAAAGTTCAATTAATGTTTCTGAAAGGGACCTTTTGTATCATGTAAGGTGCAGTTGAGTTTTATAAAAAATAGCCAGAGGTGGACCAGCAAGCTTCAGTAATTTAAATGTTCTTCCACACAATCATGATTAATATAAATCTTAGAAATTTTATATTTATAATGAATACTTCATGTGATTGTTTTTTGCATAAAAATTATTGAAGTCATTTAATGGGATGTTTACTTTGAACATAGGGCTTTGTTAAAGTAGCATCAAAATTCAGTTATACATGCATCCTGCGAAAAGCTTTGGCATTCAGCTGTCCAAGTTTGTTAACCACCTCTGAGTCCTAGCAGCACAAGCACATTTCTCCTTCAGTTCATTCAGCTGTAAAAATGGGGTATAAGAACCTACCTCCCACCGTTGCGAAAGTGAAAGGCTGTCACAAAGCACTTGGCACAGTAATTGGCATTCAGCAAATGTTACCTCATGCACTGTCATCAACATCACAGTCTGCCAAAGCATTCTTTCTAAAAGAGCATTCTAGAAATAAGATACAGTTTCTTGTGGAAAATAATGGAGAGATTGTAGTAAGTCTCAGAAATAGCTGACTGGGGAAGGGGAAAAGTTACAGGAAAAAAGAAGTTTCATCTTGACATAATGATTATATCGCTGCCATTTTCCTTTTGTTGTTCTTAAAATGCGACTGATTAAATTATAGCACCTCTTCTTTTTTTCTTTTATAGATAAAAGAATGATGCGTCAGAATTTCTACCATGTTTCCAAATGAATGAAATAACCTCTCTTTTTAACGAATCCAGTTGTTCAAGTTAAAGGAACAATGTGCAGTTGGTTTTTTTTTTAAATGAGAGAGAAACTTAAAATGATATAATCAGCTGCAAAGCAGTATTCATCAATCCTGCAGAAATTTCAAGTTGCCAAATGGCAAAGAAAGGCTAATATTACACTTTCACTTAAAAAACTGGCTTTCCCTTTGAAATGTTAGTGAATGGATTTACTTTGCTGAGGTTTATGGAAACCATCAGAAGTATGTATTAGAAGACATTCAGTCATCATGAAATGAACTCTACTTCCAGCCAAACCACAAAATATTTACAGTGTTCAATTCTACTGCACACATTTTAAGGAAAAGTAACTAAATTGGGTTGTTGAGGCAGTTAATATTCAACCTGAGCGATTTTTTTATTTAGTTAACTAAGAAAAGATTTCCTGAAGGTTTTAAGAAAGTTGTTTTGTGTTGAGCATAAGAATATTCTTCCTCCACCAAATGAACTTTTGAAAGCTTAGTTTGGAATTAGTGGAAACTGTCCCTTTGGTAGCAAGGTATTATTTAAGGTGTAAAGCCAGCTAATAAAATGCCTTAGTTTGAGCATAACAGCAGACTGTGTTTTGTTTCTTAGATTCTGTTTGAGAGTCTCTACCAGCATTGCTAAGAATGACGTGAGGATTTTATGGGATCTGTTTCACCTAAGTTTCTCTGCTCTTTCACATGAATTCTTGTTTGTTTGTTTTTTTCTCCTAATACCAGATCAAATTTCATCTCCTCCATTTCTAACCGTAATTTTCTCTCTCCTATTCCCTCTTTTATTTATTTATTTATTTGGAGGAGGGGAGGGGCAGAGGGAGAGAGAATCTTAATCAGACTCCATGCCCAGCGTGGAGCTCGGCACAAGGCTCCATCCCACGACCCTGAGATCATGACCTGAGCCGAAATCAAGAGTTGGACGCTTAACCGACTGAGCCACCCAGGCCACCCTCTTTTTCTCTCATTTAGAAATACGTATTTAATGACTTTATCTTTATCTTGCATATCTTATAGACTGCAAGTACCCTCTGAGTGAAAGTCATGTTTTTCTTTGAAGTTTCAACAGCAAACTCCAAGGTAGATTTAGTTAACAGATACTTGTTGAGTTGCCTCCTGAGGACAAGCTGCTTCAGGGTAGAATTTGTGCTCAGTTGAGCCTGGGACTCTGATCTGATAGACTGTATGCTAAGCTTTCTTTATTGGGAAATGGCGTGATTTGTACGTTGAAGACCTACCGTATACACCAGCATTTCCTTTGTTCTGTGGAACAAGCCATCCCCGTGCTAAAATGCACGGGGCGTAAATGTGCTGCTTGGTGAGTGGTCACGGCGAACACACCCATGTAACACACCTCTCTACTGAAAAGTATTTGAGTAGTTGGTACTTCAGACAAACTCACTAAGGTAAGAAAGTGTGCTATTTATGTATTATGTTAATCAGAAATTTAACTGGTCCCTAGCATATTACTGATCTATAGGAGTTCATCAAGATTATACAGCTGAAAAACACACACACATACACCTTCCAGAAGAAGACCCAATAAAAATTACTGTGTCATTACTTTCTAGTTTTCCTCTAAAATATCCACAGAGATCTATTAATGGGAAAACATTTCTTCCTTCCTCAGCTTGAGCTTGCCATATTACACAGGAGAGAGCTCCGGAGTGTGGGTCTTCATTGGGCTGACAGCCCAGCTGGGGGTGGGGGTGGGGCTCTCAGTACCATAAACTACGAAGGAGAATTAACAATATGAAAGCATCCAGCAAGAATGTACCCTAAGGACAACGCAGAAGGGTCTAGATGAGGAGGGAGAGCCATTAATGCCGAAGTAAAATTGTACTTCTATAAAAGATTCTCTTGAGTCAAAGTAATTCAGCCTGTAAATTACAGTCTCCCTCCTGCCCATTTAGGAATTAGTGGGGGAAGAGGGGAAGCAGATTTTGCTTTGGCAAAATCATCGAAGAGGGCAGCTTTTGGCCTCCAGACTAGCAACATCTAAAATCCCACCAACAGTGAGAACCATTCTTTAGAACCCACCCACCTCCAGGAAGAAGAGCCACATGAAGGAGAATCTTCTCAGTAGGACCAGAGCTGGCACATGCCAGCAGCTGACATGAGGGATGGGTCCCAGGAGCAAGAGGAGCCCAACGGTAACCCTTGTTTGGGCCGTCGAAAGCCCTTCTGTATCAGAGATCTTAGAAGCAGAACGGATGAATAATTTACAGTCTGGTTCTTTGAAAATGCCAAAGCTATTCAAGATTTTAGAAAACATTAGGGATGAGATGAGGGATACAACTGCATGATAAGGATTAATTGGAATACAAGGTGAAGTGTGAGTTTCGGCTCTTGTGTCCCAGCTCTGCGTCTCTTCCCAGGGAACCCCTGGACTCTGCTCCCAGTAACAGAAGACGGGCTGCTGTGTGCTTTCAGAGGACCCCGTTTCTCTCCCTGGAGCACTTTCAAGGCTGCAATTTCCCCATTTATTTGTATAATACAGTGTTTTCTCCTACTGAAATCTAAGTCCCAAGAGGAAAGAGACCTTTTCTATTTATTATTTCATTATTGGTATTAGTCCCTAGCACATACGATTGTTAAGCGAGAGTAAGAGTTAATGCTGGTGGTAGCGATATGAATGATCTTAATTTCCTTACGCCTGCATTGTCCGAAAATTACAAGTTTTTATTTCTATTCTAATGCTGTGTGTGCAGGGGATATTTTCATAGTGAAGGAAAAAGAAAACTTAGGGAAGCAAACTTTAGCACTGGTTCTGTCTGTCCTCTTGTCTGTTAAGCCACAGCCCTACTTTGGACAGAGTCCTTCCTGAGCTGGGGCGAGCTCGTAAGCCTCGGGGATTCAGCTGTGCTTGCATTTCAGAATTGGGACAAGAAATCAACTGGCTGCCAGGGATTCTACCAGCACCCACACAGATGGTGAGGTGGCCGAGGTGGCCGAGATGGCCGAGGGAACTCGCTGCATTCTCGCCTGCCAGCACTGGGCTTACATAGAATTCTTTTAAAGATAACTATGAAACATAGTAACTGGCCTGTGGAAAAAGCAGAAATACATGTAGGGTTCTGAGCGGGTGGAGGCAAAAACCTTTCTCTCCTGTGCATTATAGGTAACAGAAGTTTTCTTTTAACTGCTGCATGGTGTCCGTGAGATGTAGGAGATTTGCTGGGTTGAGAAGAGAATCAGGATAGAAGAGATGGCACGGGAACCCAAATCAGAATAGCAACATCCAAAGACTCTCACCGAAGGCTGCAAAAATAGTTACTGATTGAAGACAGTGAATTGATGATCCGGAAGTTGTCCTTGGAGACCAGTCCTAGAGTACAGATAGATGAAAATGATAACAGAAAGACCCCAAGATTGCACATGAAGACAGTACAACGTTTTTATGCGAAACATTGCAAAGGGATTACAATCAGTTTTTCTGTTAAAACTTTTACATTTCTAAGATTAAAACAAATCTTGGGACCAAAACAAAGCTCCCCAAAAAATCATCTTCAAAGAAACAAGAAATGAACCCCAGTGTTTTCTGCAGCACTGAGTTTTAAAAGACAAAGGGATACAGGAGCTAAATATATAAAACTTGAAGTTAGAGATTGCAACCCATGAACTCATTCTGCAGCTGTGTGTTGTTTACAGGTGAGGGTAAGATGTCCTTGTGGAAGAGGGGTGAAGGAAGTGGGGAGGCAGGATATAAAATGCTCAGATCATGGAGGTAGTTCAAAACTTTGAGATTAGGGAGGTCGTGGCAGAATATTCTGCGGCAAACCAAGGCTGGTGCCCACCATTTGTGGATGTCATCGGGCAAAGACCTCCAGGACACAACAGGTCAAAATTATTTCTATTGATGCTTGCTGCAGCAAGAGAGCACACACCATAGAGGACGAGGTGCTCAGGAAGGAGATGTAAGGAGGGGCTTGTTAAAGAATTCGGCACGTGGAGGTAGGCGATTTTAGGAAGACTCAAGTGAGCAAGGGTTTCTTCCAGATTGGGTGCTGTCAGAAAGGGAGTAATTCTGCGGCTGGGGGACCCACTCTTGTCTAAAGTAGGGACAATGAAGAAGGCAAAGCGGCAGCAGTCGCTCAAGGCAGCCACAAGAGGGGGTAGTTTCATCATTTTTAAGGCTTACGCAGTACTTGGGTTTCCGCTCAGCGGTGATTATAGGGGTGATTATAGGATCTCACTTCATCGGGATCACAGAGCGACCGGGTCTGACGTCAGAGATCTAAGAATTGTTAATGTTTGACAGAAGAACACCACGGCCTGCCTGTGAAGCCCAGGCCAGCTTCTAGCTCTCAGAAGCGACTTTTTCTCACGCGGAAATCACTTAAATAGGTAGAAATAATAGCGTAAAACCACGTAAATAGGTCAATTAAATTATACCTAAATATGGGGGCACAAAATAGCTTGTGGCTTTTGTAATATCAATTCAGCACCCCATTAAGTGGGTTTAATTTTGTGATTCTCGGAGCAATGTTCTCCTGTTGGAGAAAGTACACAGCTTTCCCCCACCCTGGTCACACGGTCCGATATAGTGGAGCGACAGGCTCATTGAAAGGCTGCAGAGCCAGGAGGGAGGAGAAGGACCAAGGGTGGGAGAGGAGATAGTCTGCTGGTCAAGGTTGTTGTGGAGACAAGGCAGGTGGGGTCCTGAATGGATATTTCCTCTGCCTGGAATTACCCACTTCTTGTCTGCCCGTTAACTTCCTCCCCATCCTTCCTTAGCCATCTCCCTCGTCTCCCGAGTTCCACCCCCTGATCCCTTCAGGGAGCTCTCCATCGCCTGCCTTGGGTTTCTGCCGGGCAGAGCTCACACGTCCGGGCCTTGTTTAGTGCACCCCGAAGGGGACTTCTCCCGGCATCAAGTGCCTACACTTATCCCTGGGGCTTAAACACACCATGCCTCGTGCTACTGCAGGCCCCTGGGTAGTTCAGAGCTCCGAGAACGCTTGAGAGCTCTCTACAGCAGCGAATGCCTACCCTTCTCAAAAGGAATACTTTTTGCCTATGAGCTGAAAGCACTCGATCCTCTTCTGAAATATTCTAGAACTATTAGTTCTTCAGCATATGAGTACGCTCCATAGACCATGTTTATAATTTTTGTCAGTTGAGCTTACAGTCCTGAGTCCTCTATTCTCACCGTGTCGGACCTGGTGCGAACCCGTCCGCTGAGGTGTGGTGGGGGCACACCTGGTTGCTGCTAATGGAAATACCCTTGAACACTACTCCAGGGGCATGATAAGAAGAGATCAGCGCTCAGCAGGACACGCCCTGGGGTGCAGGTGGGCCAGTCCAGAGAATTCAGGAGCAGGTCACATGCAGAGGTACCGGGAGGCAGGTGGGACCTTAAGGGAGCAAGGTCTCTATTCCTGGGCCTGGATATAGGGTTTTAGGTCTTCTTAAGGGAAACAAGGCGAGAGATGATGGGTCCCGCATTTGGAGGGGCGGGTGCGAAGGCGGGTTAGGGCTCAGATCCAAGCGAGGCTGGCTGCTGCGTCCCCAGGAAGTGTGTCCCACTTCAGCCGAGCTCTGGTTCCAGAGTCAGATCTGAGGTTGACCTGCATGCAGGGGTCAATGGTTGCAGTATGGACAGAAAAGGGCTGGTAGGACAGAGGGAGGAGGAAGGTAAAGGGCCACGGCATTATGCCGAAATGGACCAGGTCAAGCTTGAACGGCAAGTGGCACAAAGTTGCAACCATGACTATTCCCCACGTCGGCTCAGAGGCCGGGCCTGTTCCTGTGTGAGGAAGCTCCGAGAAGCACCCAGCACTTTCTAGAAGTACTAGGTCCATTTTCTCACACTATTCTGCTATTATGTGGCAGAAAACGCCACCCCCATGGTGTCCTTAGAAAGTCCCTTTCTTTAGAAAGCTCTCCCGTAAGGAGTCCTCTACTTGGAATCTTTTGGATTATTATGAACTATACAAAAAGACAAAATCTAATGAATCAACCCACATTAGTCTCAGTGGGTTCTGTCACATAATCAGATTTTTTCTCAATAGCTGGGGTGAAAGAAATCTCAGCTAAGTGGGTGATGGAAAGGGAGGGTGATGCATATTTTTGAGCATGAAGTGCTCAGGAGAAAGGTGGGCTTCTAGGAGGTTCAGAAGGTGCAAAAAAGACACGAGAAGCTGAGAGTGGGAGAGCCAGGGACACAGGCTAGGGAAGGTCGTCTGTCTGAGCTGGGTATTTCCCCGAGGTCGGTCTGTTCTGGGCTCCCCGCTACTTTGTTCTGTGGGGCCAGGGCTGGGGTCTGCCCACCATACGGCTCACAGCCCTTGCCAGCTGGCTTTCTGCCAATGGGAGGCACTAGGAAGAGCCTGGAAGGAGGGGGAGGGAGGAGATGCTACCTTCTGTCTCCATCCCCGTCGGCGTCTCTGCAGCCACAGCAGATAGCTTCTGCTGCAGCCCCCCGCCCCGCCCCCCCAGGCCCGCAGGAGCTGCTGCAACCCCCCTCTCCTTTGTGTGCCCCCCATCTCAGACATGGCGGCCTCCTTCCCCGTTACTAGATGTTACCATTGCCTGGGTACCTCAGCTGGACCGGGCCCTTCCTCAGCCATCTAACCCAGTGTAACCCTTTCCTCGTATTGCCTTCGAAATGCCCACGTAGTTTCCGTGTCCTGGAGCAGACCCGGGCTGGATGTAGCGTTGTGCTTGTCCACGTACGGACCTTTTCATTTATGTGTAGCCGGCTACTCAACGGAAACACATCCGAACGACCCCAAAGCATCCACACGAGAGAAAGGGGAAAAGTCACTGGGAAAAGTTAAGAATTTTAGGCCGAGAAAAAAAAAAAAATTCGTCCTTGAACTTCTTCCCCGCTTCTTACTGGGTAGGGAGAGGGAGCCTCAAGAATGTGGCCACGTTAAATAAAATAAAATGAGTTCTAATGCCAAAGGTTCTACAGAGGCTTTGAGCTGCAGAGGAGAAAAGCCCAGGGGGGTTGGTCCTCCACCCAGCAGACCATCAGAGTTCAGTTTTACATTTGCGGAGAGGCCTGAAGCTTCGTGGCACAGGGGACGGAGAGCCTCTTGTTTGCAAGGGTGATCTGCAAGAATTTGGGAGATCATTTAGAGAGAGACCAATGAAGGTGGGAGCGGGGAGGGCCTGAGGACATGCGCAAGCCAGCAAAAGTCCCAAATGACCAACGAATTTAGAATATTGATATCTCACATTTGACTAAATTTTAACCACAGAAGTTGCATATTGATACAGGTTCATCAGACAGTATTCGAGAAATTTAAAACTATATAAAGAGAGGAAGAAATTCTCATTCCTCCCCTTCCATTCCCCTCAAGCAGGCATCCAAGGAGATTCTATTGTGTATATTATCCACTAGCTTTCCTTTTTCACTTAACAGTACATCCTTTCAATGGCTGAACCACATTCCTTACGCTGGGTGTCACAACTCATTACCATAATTGTCAGTTGGTAGGTATTTTCTAGTTTTGATTTTGAAATTGCCATAAAAAACGGTGCCCTGTGACTTACCTACTTGCACCAGAGCAAGAAATTCTGCGGGAGAGATTCCAAAAAGGGGAATTACTAGCCTCAAAGTGGGCACATTTTAAATGCTGACGCTGCCAGATTGCCCTCACTGGTGTTCTGTGAACCCTCCCGTCAGGGGAGGAGGCAAACACGTGCGTTGCCACACCCGCACACAGCGGGGATTACAGATCTTTTAAGATGTTTTCCAGCCTGACTGGGGAATCAGGACACCCGTCTGTATTTCATATTCCCTTGATGACAATGAGGCGGAGCGCCTTTCATGCCTTCATTAGCCAATCCCATCCCTTTTACCATGAATTGCTTTTGCATAGCACTTGCTTATTTTTTTTCCATTGGATTGTTCATTTCCCCTACCGATGTATAGAAATTCTTACATGCATCATGGCTATAAATCCCCGTGTGTTAGGCTTGTGTCCTTACTGGTGTGGCACAGCTGGGAGGACATGAGCTGCTGGTTTCAGGATGGGGGGACTATTCACGGAGAGGGCAGCCACGTCAGGAGAAACAGACGAGAGATGGAAAGAGGGAGTCTGTCTTCAGTCACCTCTGTGGGCTGAGGGCAGTGATGTGTTGAGGAAAAATCACATGATCTGAAGACAAACGGATGAAAGTTCATGCCTTACTAACTGCGATTTTGGACGAATTAACTTCTTTGAGGCTCAGTTCCTTGTACCGTACAGGGATTTAATGACTTCACTTTATAAAGGATTGTTACGCGGAGTAAATGAGTAGATTCATGTCAAGGACTTGCTTCAGGGTCTGGCTCTCCGTGTTTGAGCAATAAATAGTTTATAGTGTAAACCCAATAAAAGGAGACACACAGGTGCCTTCTGACATCTTAAAGGGCCATGGACACAAGCTGATGTTAGCTTACCGTATTACTATCCCTTTCTCATAATGTACTGGAAGTCCGTGAAATATTCCTAAATCCTCTTCAGTCAAGAGGTTGGAGACTGGAAGGTTCCTGAGTGTCAGGCCACCTCCCACTTTCATTGATTGGCAAATGAGGACTTTGGGGCTGGAGGCAAGGGTGGGGCTAACTCAGGGTAGGGAAACTTGTGCAGGGAGACCTGAACAGAACAAAGGCCGAGGAGAAAGGCAGGAGTTGTCTCCACCATGGCTGGAACAAAGGCACTTCTGACGCTAGAAAACTTCATTAATGGAAAGTTTGTACCTTGTAACTCCTATATTGATTCTTATGATCCATCTACGGGGGAAGTATACTGCAGAGTGCCAAACAGTGGGAAAGAAGAGGTGAGTGGGGCGCCTGACTGGGACAGTCCATTGAGCATCCCTTGGTTTCGCTCAGGTCCTACGTGATCTCAGGGGCGTGGGATCGAGCCCCACACTGGGCTTGTGCTTAGCGCGGAGTCTGCTTAAAGGCTCTTTCTCCCTCCCCTTTTGCCCCTCCCCCCTTTCTCTCAAATAAATAAATAAATAAATAAATAAATAAATAAATCTTAAAAAAAGAGAAGAGGTGAGTATATTCACTGAGGGAAGATGGAAATGTACCTCATGTGTTGATGAATTACACATCATTTACTTTTCTAGGAACAAAGGGAGTTGGGAAAAGGTCTAGAATTGTTAAACACTAGCAGAAGGAAGATTTTAGTGCTGGGAAGGTTTGCTTGGTAATGGGGCTTTTAGGGTGCAGGATTCCCAGACTATCCGAAAGGAGAGCATTCTTATGACACCTTTTGAAATGGCGTAAAGTGAAGAGTATCCTCCATTTTCAAAGTCCAGGTTATGCCACTTGGTTTTTGGGAAAGAAATATATAAGTATGGTAACGGCTTTTTTCATAGAAGTGAAAATCCTCTTCGTATTTCTTTTGGTTAGCGAAAACAGGGGCCAATGTCAAAGTGAAAGGGCCTCCTTTCGAAAGGGGATACCTGTGTCTGGCACAAAGCCCATGACTTCGTGCGGAAAGCAAGTGATCAATCAGGCATCTTAACATACAGCGGCATTTCTCAGACATTCCTTATTAGGGGTCTAGTAAAAGTATTATTTGTTAAGGATGGTCCGTGTTTCTGTTTCCTTTTCTTTACCAAGCGTTGCTTAACTTTGCCACTATATTCATGGATTTCTAAAAAAACACTTGTTGCTCCACTAAAACAAGCGAAAGTGAAAAACCCAGGGATTTATTTTAGATTATCCTCTAATAATGCCTTATGTCTTTAAAATACCTAGTGATGTAAAACTGATCATTTGATGAAATGCAAAATCAAATTCCCATATATTTTTGCATTTAAATTTAACACCATCCTTTTTCTTACTCAAGGTGCTTAATGGCACAAACATTAAAATTTTTTTAGTGATGTAAAATTTTATTTGAAAAGTTTTATAAAATGTTGGCTATATTTGATTAGTTATCAGTTATTTCATTGACAGTGTAAATGTGTCTGGGATGATGAGTATGACTGATGTATGTATGCTCATCTAATGCCTAATGGATTTTATTTTTTAAGGCATAAAGAACTAGATTATTTAAAAGATAACTGTAGCCTTCATATACAAATAAGTATCTATAAATAAGCCTTCGTATATACTAAGCTATTATTTCTCTTTTGTTAATAATATTTTAAAACTGTCTTCCATTAAAAAAAAAAACCTTTAGACTAGTGGACAAAAGTTTGCAAACATTGGCTAATCTGTTGGTTAAACTGTAACCCACAATTCTGTTTGTTTCAAATGACCTGGGATAGATGTGGGAAATCCAGCTTTGTGTTATCCAATCCTCCTGGTCTCGAAGTGTGCCATTAAAAATGACAAAATATGACAAATTTTGTTGAAATATTTTCTGCGGCTAATGGTTCATGCCTTTTCAGAAGATAGAATGTGGTATGGATGCATCTGCTAGGAGAGGAATAAATATTTTGGATTTTCCAGCAATTTAACTTGCAAATATCCTCTCTGATCCCACAAGTCCCAGTTTTTGTTGGCTTGAAAAATATCGTCAACATACAAACTGCATGCCCAGTTTTGCAGAAAGTCTTTTACAGAAAGTGCTGTTAACAGATTTTGCTCTGTGCTCTGCATTCACTAAGCCCTCTAATACAAATTACCCCCGTGCTCACTTCAGCAGCACATATACTAATACAAATTACCCCCAGTGGGAGTCATAACAACCTACAAATAAGACTCTACCATCATCCTTATTCCACAGACGTCGGTGAGCTAACCTTCTCATCTCTGATGCCTAGATCAATAGACACACACACACACACACACATTTGCAGTGGTATTTACATGATAGCTTTCCGGTCATAAGCACAGACTGGAGTCAGACTGCCTGGCTCAAAGACCAGCTGTACCACTCAGTATCTACTGTCTTGACTTAGAGCTGAACTTCCTTGTGCCTCAGTCTCCTTACCTATAAAATGGGGATAACAATAATACCTGTCTTCTAGTGTGGTTCTGAGGATGAAAGAGACTGATAGATGTAAATGGCATATAGTAAATGCTTTCTAGGTGTTAGCTTTTGCTCATATAGATTTAATACGTATTCTATATTACACAGACATAAGCCAACTTAGAAAATATGACAGGCCTTGAGTTTTCTGCATAGCAAAATGCTTAGATTTTCCATCGACAACCTCAGGAAGAAGAGATTTTACACTGAGCACGGGAGGAAGGAGCCCTCCTCTTGTTGGCTGGCAGCCAGGCCCCCGGGGAGGCGGCAGCTTCTGGTGGAGAAGAGCACAGCCCACGTTCTCCCTTCATCCCATCTGCGGGTCCACAGTAGAGATCTGGCTTTTCAACCGAAACCACCAGTTTTCCAGAAATTGATAATGAAGAGGGGAATCATGTCATCCTTTATCCAGCTCAGCTGGAAGTGACTCTGTTTATAAAGGAAACAGAGGAGGAGCGTGGATCAGATTTGGGGGGAGAGGGCGGCTGAACTGTCAGGTCACGTGATGCGAGAAAGATGCTCGTGGTTGCCTGAAGCGCGTGGAAAAGGATTCTGAGGCTGGGCCTGGGCCCAGCGGTGGAAGAAAGCTGTGAGTGATTATAGAGTCTTGTCATGCATGTGAGGGGGGAGAAGGCTGAGACACAGGCTATGGACTTTCTATCTCTGGGAAAGATGTTGCTTCGATTTCGCTGAAGACCCCAAGACTTATTTTGCCTTGCAGGAACTGGCCTTGCTCGAAACTTTCCATATATTGTTTCCTTTTGGATTTGCTCCAAAGCCAGGTCTCCAAGCTATCTGTTCAAACACAGATGCCCTCCTTTCCCACAGAGGCCTCTTTCACTGGGCAGAGCTAGCCAGGGACACGGGGACTGTGGCTCTGCCATAGCAGGCCAGCTGTAGTCTTGGAGCCACAGAGATCCGGGTTTGAATTCTGATGCTACCACTTATTAGCTGTGTGACTTCTGCCGAGTTACTTGAGTTCTCTGTGTCTCAGTTTCCTCATCTGCAAAATGGGCATAGCAATAGTCATGGTACAGAATTTTAGGAGAGATGAAATGAAATAATTTGTGTGTTTAGCATGTTCCTTTATATATAAAAATTAGTGAAGGACTATTACGATTAGTCATTCTGAGTAGAAATGACAATCCAAGGATATGATTTCAAACAAACGTTTAGACTTTATCAGATACGTTGGATCTGGATTAAAAGCTGAGAGAGTCTACACATCTCGATGATGTTTTCTCTCTCATACGCTATTCAAAAAATTTTTTTGTATTTTGACATGATTAAAAATGTGCATCTATTAAAATTCAAATAGCTTCCTTCTGATGGCCACATCTGAATACCCTGGTCGAAATGGAGCATTCTTCTTTGTTTTTGTGGTGCCCCTGATTCGCTGGTCATGTAAACACCACTTTGCACAAGGTAACTCAGCACGAGGAAGCCTTGAATATTTGAAATCAGGCAGAAAGAAATTAGGCGTGGGTGGACCTGTGGATTCTGGATTCATCCAACCTCAGGAGCAAGGGTCTTAACGT
>CM052886.1:25756995-25871893 GCA_028534135.1 Potos flavus
CAGTCCCATCAGGCTAGCCCGCACTCGTGATTCTCATGGCAGAGGTGGGGATGGAGAGAAAAACCACCCAGGAGGCTTGCGTTTGGGGAACTCCTGCCCCATTCTGATGGTCCAAGCAGGTCACAGCTGAGCCCACGTTCCAGGGGCAAGGAAATAAACACACTTTGTCCCTTTGGGGGAAGGCACTGCCAGGGTTTTCGGCACAGGGAGTGGATGTGGGGAGAGGGGAAGAAGAGGGCCGATCCTTCTAGGCGGACCATTTCAACGCAAAAGTAATTGAAGAGCAGGTTATTTAGAAAGAATCCGATATGTCAGTATCGCACTCCCAACACGACTTCCCATTTTTAACTCCTTCCCAGAGGCGTGGGTAATGGGAGTAAATGTCCAATAGTAATATCTATTGGGAAACCCCGAGATCTTTTAAAATGATAGGCATGCTCTATAAATCAGCTTCAAGTTAGGAAGCAGCCTGAGTCCAAACTTCAGGAGATGCTTCCTGCCGGTGCTGCTGACACCGGGAGTCCCCCTGCATCACCAAAGACAACTAAGGAACAACCCAGAAAAGCTATGTTTCTCTTTTTGTTCAGTCCAGGAGCTAGGGCGTACATGGGGCACATGGTGAGTGAGCGAGGGCCACACGGCATCCTCGGGGTCCCCTCAGCCGTTGTGCCACGTGCCCATCTGAAGGGGAGACGTTTAGTATACATCATCTATTCGTCGAAGCGGGTTCATTGTGTCGTGCAGATACAGCTGTCTTGACACCCATCACTCCAAGCCCTTTGTAGCGCATACAAAGCTTGGTGATTTTGACTTGAAAGCTGATGTGAGCAGAGTGATAGCATCTGGCGGATTCATCGTAGCCACGAATTGTTCAGCCCACAAAGCAAGATGGTTTCCCTCTATTTTAACCCCCCCTTCATCTGATAACTTTATACCTAATTATTTCACGGTTCCATGAAACCACGACCAGCTCTCTGTGCCGTCAGGGGATGAAGTCTCAGTCTGGAAAGAACCGGGGCTCCGTCCGCGGGAGCTGGGATACGTGTGTGATCGTGTCTCCGGCGTCCCCGGTGAAGTAGGCGGACCGTGCTTTCTGTTGTGGACTTCTTTCAGGGAAAACCATAACACTGGCAAGAACCATGGACATTCCCCGGTCTGTGCAGAACTTCCGGTTCTTCGCCTCCTCCATCCTGCACCACACGTCCGAGTGCACGCACATGGACCACGTGGGCTGTCTGCACTACACGGTGCGCGCCCCCGTGGGGATCGGTAGGTGCTGCTCGCGGAAAGCCTGGTCTGCGGGGGTGCCCAGGGATGCTCCCTCCGTTCTGTAGAACTCGTCTAAAGGAACAGACCGAGAGGAAGGGAAGAGATGACTTCTTCTACTTCGGCTGAAAATGAATGGGCCTCAAAAATCTATTTCTAGTTTATTTTCTTTGTGTCGCATTCCTTACTTATTCCTGGAACATCGTTCTTGGGAAATTACCAGAAAAGAATGATGCCTGGAGGAAATGAACATATGAAGATTCCTCCCGGCTCCCCCCGCCCCACATTAAAAAAAAAAAAGTTTATTTCCGAAGAGTTTTGTAGTTAAGAGCATGGATTTTGGATATGTGCAGGGCCAGTTTCACAACATTTGTATACTTCAGGATTCTTATCTGAAAAACTGGGAGAATAGTTTAATTTTATATTGATATATTTTAGTGTGAATTAAATAAATTAGTAAGTGTAGGGCACTCTGAATTAACAGCTTCCCGCGTTCTTTTAGAGGACATGTGAACATGAGCAATGACTAAAACTATCCACTAGATGTCACTGTTCCTCCAACCACCAAATACCCGTATTTATTAGTTACATTTTATGATGGGATAAAAGAAAATAAATTAAAAGGAACGAAAATAGGACACATTACCACTTTGGTTATTTGAACCCTTTGGAAATCATACTTTGAAGGAATTAGGAAAAGCTCAAACTTCCCTCTTAGAAGTACGGTGATATATAATGCTGAAAAAATATTCTGTTATCCTATAAAGAAAAGATTTTCTAGCGAGAAATATAATCATATAAAATATATGTTGACTTTCACAGCATAGGTTTAAGGGAAGAGTATAAATACGATGAATCCATTTATATATTCATAAAGTAGATTTTTTTGGGGGGTGCGTGTTTTATGGTTGGAAACCTGGTTGGTTTCAGAACATTGCATGGAGACACATTCTACATGCCGTTTCTGTTACTTATTTAGCAATCCTATCTGGTCATGAAACAAGTGAGAACCTAGAGAGAATTTTTTTATTAAAAAGTCCTCAGGCTGGCCAAATTGGATTTCATAGTCTATGTATCAAAATTCACTGGCTTTACTAATCAGAAGGCCCCTGACAGCTCAGACTTAGAACCCATTTGCTCTTATTTTACCACTAATTCTAAAAAGCTTGAGATTTTATGCCTTAATCCACAACAGGTTAGAAATAGTGATGGAAAAACTTAAAAGAAATAGTAGCTATACAGTTTGATGATGAAGAAGGAAAGAGAAGTTTAAAAAAAAATGTAAAGGTCAGTCTAAAAATCTCAAAACTCATCACAATTCTGAAACTGTTTAGTAACAGGTGACAGCCTCTTGGCCTGGAGCTTGCATTGCCCTTGTTCGTAAATACAATTGTTACATCAACAAGAAAAGAGTAAATCGTATTGCTTTATAGTTTTAAAAAGCACAGTTGCTTGTAATACATTTTAGAGTTATTTCCCCGAGATTGGCTACCAGTAAGCTGAGGTTGGGGTTTTAGAAGAGTAAGCCTAAGTTTCATGCAGGGTGAAGGAGTTCCACGTTAATAAACCCAGTCTGGCCAGTCTAGTATGAGGGCCCTGCCTTTGGTGGTAGTGTTTCTGTTCTCTTGTAGCCGGTCTGATCAGCCCTTGGAATTTGCCACTCTACTTGCTGACCTGGAAGGTGGCGCCGGCCATTGCGGCTGGCAATACCGTGATAGCCAAGCCCAGCGAGCTGACGTCAGTGACGGCGTGGATGATGTGCAAACTCCTGGAGAGAGCAGGTAATGAGCGGTGGGTCTGGAGAGGTGCAAGACTGGCTTTGGGGTTGCAAGTTTTGTGCGTCTCAGCCACTTCAGCGCCACTGACATTTGAAAAGTTGTTCTGGATAGACATCTGCTCAGAGCAAAATTGATTCCATTGATATCTTTAGTTTTCCTCTCTCTGATCCTTTTCTGACAAATCCCCTTCACGCACAGGGTTGGATCCCACTGCTTCCTCTTCTTCACCCCTGTCTGTGTCACTGTGAGAGTGGTCCCCCCAGTGGGGGGTGGTGGTGGCAGGCAGTGACATGATTGCACACCTGTGAAGTGACAGCAGGCTTAAAGATCCCAGTCAACTCAGACACCAGCCTGCTCCAGAGATCGTCTTCAGTGGTCAATTTGAATCTTCTGTTTGAACCACATGTTAATCTTGATGCAAATAAGACTACCCTTAAGTACTTCTCTGGCTTGTATGGTTATATGATACCTCCTAGAAATAGGCATTTTCAAGAGATTTGAATATACTTCCCTCAGTTTTCCCTGCATTTGGAGCCACCGTGTGGAAGCTGATATAAAATGGCTCCTTGGCCTCTTTATGTCAATGGTGTCATGGCCACATTTAAGGTATGTTCCTGGGTAGGTTCTCGGGTATAACTTAGCACGGGCACAGACTGACACTGCACCAGGGTTGGAGGGTGTCAGGAGACCCTAGCTTGCAACCCACAAGAAAGCCCCTCGCTGTTAGGTCCCTCTGCTCAGGTCTCCATCCGTACCCTGGGTTGGGATGTTGGACGGGTGGTGGGAAACAGGCTGTCTTTCTGTCAGTCTCTGCTGTGCGTATTTCCTTCAAGCCTGCAGAGAAGGTAGTGCTGGGCTCACCCATATCCATAAAGTAGATGGTTGGAAAGAACCCATATCTCCCTCTTCTGGATCCCTTATCTCTCCAAGCAAAAACATACATATTGGCTTCCAAGAGAGTTGGGCCAGTTTTTACTCCAGAATTTAGATGGCAGGGTGAACTGTGTGGCCTTATGACCCTAGTCTAGCTGCCCATTTACCTTGTATTGTACAGAGGAATGAGGCCTCCCACCTTCAGCCTTTGGGGTGACATTTATGGGTGCCCTAGGCTTCTGGAGGGTTATGAGAGAAGTGTGCCTATCTCTCCCGTGTCCCACGGGTATCATTCCTTCTTTACATGAGGGATCACTTTTTAATGCCATTTTTGCAAAATTAAGTACCTAGTGTATACAGAAGTCGAAGGCCTTTCTTCCCTGTCTGTTGGCTGTAGGTTCCCTGGAGTGGATGGCAGTGGGGCTGATGCTCTGCCGTGATCTATGGTGGGGAGGGCAGCCCTACAGGTGGGGCCATGCCACAGAGCTGTGTTCCCAGAACCACTCTCTCTTGAGGTCAACCACATCTTGATCTATGATGATTTCTCTTCCCTAAGCACTCTCCCCTTCCATATGCCCAGCTCCTGGGCTACACGAGAGTTCTACATTTCCATGTACTTGCACAGCATTGATTTTTTTTTTTTTTAAGATTTTATTTCTTTATTGGAGAGAGAGAGAGAGGGAGGGAGAGTAAGAGGGTGAAGCAGGCTCCCCACCAAGCAGAGAGCCTGATGTGGGGCTCGATCCCAGGACCCTGAGATCATGACCTGAGCCAAAGTCAGATGCTCAACCAACTGAGCCATCCAGGTGCCCCGCACAGCATTGATCTTATTTCTTGTGAACGAATAAGCTTATTATACCAAGACAGTTCTTCCTTCCCTCCCTGCCTCTGCTGGCTTTGCTAAACTTTCTTCCTCTGGGCACCACAGAGAGCGTAAGGCTCAAATTGCCCCTGTCTTAATCCCTTGGTTTCTCCATTTGGATTGAGAATCTGTACGAGACACATTGAATAGTGTAAGCATAAGAAAGCTAAGAGGAACTGCTGCTGCATTCTGGATATTTATAGAGCCAGTCCTTGGGTCCTGAGCAGTCAAACAGACTTGACAGTTGACCCTCCTGTGAAGTAAAGTAATTTTAAAAAGTATACAGTGAGTACCTCTTTTATAGTTCTAGAATATTCATTTCTTCTTGGGGGCACCAGATGTATGCCTCATTCCTGGAGTGTCCACTGAAAGCAGATTTCTGGCCCTTCCTAGTTTCGTTCTGCCCAATGGAAGCTTGTTGCCACCCTGCCCTGTCCTGGTCCCTGGTGGAGGGACTTTATGCCCTGTGTCGTCTGTGAGTTTTACCGAATTCTTATTTGCCAACATAGTGCCTTCTTTCTCTGATAACCGGCATATCTTAAGGGTAGAGGGCAAATGTCTCTAGAAAAATTTCATTACTGTCTCGCTCAAATTGGCAAAGTAGGTAGCTCTTAACACATGAACACCGAAGTTCAAGGGAATGTAAAGCATTAATGCTGTTGTGTAGAAGGCAACTGGCCTGCTGAAGTGAACTCATTTTCCTGGGATGATAAATACGTGGTGTTTCTAAGTTTTCTTCACTCTTTCTTAAAATGCTATTGTATACATCAGAAGTGATTTGATCCATTTTTGCCTTCGGGATTTATAAAGCCCAACAGTCCACCTTCTCTTGCCCCCAGACCCCAATCAGAAAATCTTGGGCAAATATTCACATGCCCACTGTCTGATGGAAATGCAGGAACCCCCAGGCTGCAAATGGTGGGAAACTTTTCTTTGTTACTCCCCCATCAACCTTCGTGAGGGTCCCTCTCCTGAGCCTCCTCTTTGCCCCAGCGCGGGGCTCAGAGGCTCTCACATGGTGCCTGACCCTGGCCTGCCCTCCATGGCAGTGACCTGTGATCCAGGACCGACCTAAGCTAGATTTCAGTATGTGTGCACCTGCATGTAAAGGTGAGGCCATTAGAGGGGAGGCTCCGCCAGATACCACCATGAGTCCTTGATTCCCCACACCTCTCTCCGAGGCTCACCTGAAGGGGGCCTCTTTTGTCCCCTCAGGTGATCAGGCTAAGGCTCTGGCTCTATGGGAAGGTATTCTGGTTGATAATGGATCATCAATGAGACTTGCTATTTACACTCTAAGAGCATATTCTGGAAGAGATGATTTTAATCCAACAGAGTATGTTTCCATTAAGGAGAGAATGTCTAACCTGGACAGGGGAAGATAGTGGGAGCAGGGGAGTAGTTAAAAAACCTTACACGTTGAAGGTTTTCTGCATCTGCTGTACTTCCAGGCTGAAGAAATATGGGGAATAAACTCAGCTAACCTCCAGGCTAAACCCTAAGACACAACACAATTGCACTTACATTTTCTTTCTGGACACATAAAGCTTTCCAGAGTCAAGGACCATTTCTGATTTGGATAATGTACACGAAGCCTTCATTCACTCATTCACTTAATTATTTGCTAACTGAGTACCCCCGGTTTTGCCTCCTAGTGGTTGCTATTTAGCCTCACTTGGCCTCAGTTTGGATGAAGTGAGGATATTAATCCTCCCTACCTCATCCAGTAGCTGGGAGATCTAAATAGCTTCCAGCAGTGACTGGCCCACAGTGAATGGGGGCACTTACTGGTATTAATCTATCTGGCAAACTAGGGCCATGGCACAGGGGGGACCATGGGGAGCAGTAGAGTCTCATGCTAGAAAGATGGGGCACCTGTTTTAGGGTGTACTTGGCACTTTAAGTCAGTCCTAGAGTGTATATCTGTATCACAGGACACAGGACCTTTAACTCAACGCTCGCCTTCCTGGAGGAGCCCTCCCTCCCCTCCCCGGGCCCAGACAGTCAATCTCTTCTTCCCTCCACTTCACATTTTCCCCCTGAATTGTGACTCCTGAATGCCAGCTTGGAGCAGGGCTCTCCTACCTTATAGGGCTTGACCTGACTGAGGATATCCCTGCGCCCTGAGCCCTAGATGCCTAGTCAATATTGTGGAATGAATTACTTAGAAGGTTCTCCTCTTCATTTTTCTAAGGGAAAGCACCTGGAGAAATCCCACCAAGGGCACACTGGGTTCACGCCATAGTCTTTGCTTTGCTATTAAACTCGAGACAGCCCTAAGGGTCTACTCCCCTCCATTCACGCTACTGCTCTTGCGAGGAGAACCTCCATGTCACTGGAAGTTCTCAGCACACTGAGGAGAATTATTGTTTTAATTACTATTACCGTTTCCGTATCCTATCCAGATACAGACCTGGAGACTGTTCTGTTTCCTGTCCAGGTGTCCCACCAGGTGTGGTAAATATTGTGTTTGGAACGGGGCCCAGGGTCGGCGAGGCCCTGGTGTCGCATCCAGAGGTACCCCTCATTTCCTTCACGGGGAGCCAGCCCACAGCCGAGCGGATCACGCAGCTGAGTGCCCCCCACTGCAAGAAGCTGTCCCTGGAGCTGGGGGGCAAGAACCCCGCCATCGTCTTCGAGGATGCCAACCTGGAGGAGTGCATTCCAACGACTGTCAAGTCCAGCTTCGCCAACCAGGTGTGTCCTCTGGGTTGGTTTGGTTCGTTTTGAGTTTGTTTGTTTGTAAATTCTGTGACCCGGTGAGCCTGGATCCATTTCATGATGGTGCCACGCCAGGAGTGAGTGGGTCAATCTGGTGCTGTTTCAGGGAAAGGAGACTGTGCTATTGTGTTATTCCATCGACTCTGTTTTGTCTTAATGTCCCTCTGAGCTTCTGCTGGGCAAGCTCCTGTTCTCGATCTTTATCAGGTATGAGCCAAGGGAAAAATGACTGATTGTTTGCTCCTCTAAGCTTTTTCATCCCTTTATTTTAGAGTTACCCCCATTCTCTTCTTGCTGTCTAAATGTCCTACCTCCAGTAAACCGTGTGCTCCCCCCAAAGCATCCCAAATGCAACACACACTTAGAAATAAACGCCTAAACCAGTCTAGAGGACGTTTCTGATGTTGGAGTCACGGATGTCACGGAGTCACGGGCAACTTGCTATCTCCCGAAATTGCGTAACAACGTTCTTCTGGAAGCTGGAGTTCTCAGCAGCCTCTTCGAGGCCGTGGCCTCCCCAAGGGTTAGGAACACTGACCCAGACAGACCAGAGGTAAGCCTCACAGAGTCCGCTCTGGGGCCGCGTCTGGCTTTCAACGCCCAGGATCAGGCCTCGCGTAGAGCAAGTGTACACGATACTGAATGATTTTCTCCAAAGGGCCTGCTTTTTAACAATTTTAGCAGCGAACAAAGAATTCGCTAAAGAGTTAGGACTGCCATAGAAAAAAGATGAGTGAAATGAGATATATCTTTATTTAACTAGCCCAAGTTGCCGTAACCTTTTGAATCTTCATTTCTTTGCCTTTAAACTCCGGGGAGCAGTAATGATGCCTTCCAGCAGCGATTTTGTGAGTTGTAGGATGAAAACCATTCTGGACAGTGGTTATTTTCGGGATCGTTATCATCGTAATTATTTCTCTCACAGTAATTCTTAGAGAAAGTGGCTTCGTTCTGTATCTCTCTATGCCTCTATATACAGGTACGTCTTTATCTGTAGGGTTTTTCTGGATCAATAGACTTAAATTTTAGATTTTTAGAAAATAGACTTGTAATTTTGTGATACAGCTATTTTAATCATTAAAATAAACAAGTATCCAAATGAACAGTGAAATCAAGCATTTTGGTGGTTTAGTGACAACATGGGGGGTGGGGACAAGCTGTGGACTGAGAAACAGCCAAGAGAACTTTAGGTGAACTCTGCATGAAAGAAAACGCACCCTGAGCGCGGAGGTGGACCGTGGCTTCTAGTGTGCTGAAATTGCTGAGAGAACCTTCCTCTTGGGGGGTATTTTCAATGTCAGTGGGGAAGAGGACAGGAACCCAACTGGCTAATTCAAGACAATAAGCAGATTTTAGGCAAACTAGAGGGACTCGTTTCTTTTTCCTTAACTAAGAGCTGAGTCCCATGTAGTGACACTTCTTCCTCAGTTGAACATCACGGGCCCCTTTGAAACATCTCTGTCACACGTAGTCTCCTTCGGCCGGGGGCACACTCACGCTTCGACAAGCTGTGGGACACAGAAGAAATGAATGCGGACTTCGACATCACTCAGCCTGAAGTTGAAACCTCCTGTGCCTGGTGGCCCTGGGCTTGTGTTCGTTCAAAGCTCCGTTTCCTAATTGTAAGCCGGGAAAACTACGGCACTGGAGAATTATTATGAGAAAAGCACCCTGCATGGTACCTGGCGTGCAATAAATAACATTTCTCTTTTTCCATTTCCTCGAAAGTCATGCCACTGGAGATCCTAGCATTACCTAGGCTTTCCTGGCACTAAGTAATTAGGAAAACCCTGACTGGGTAACCCCCCAACTGTCTTTACCACACCCTCCCTCGCACATGGCAGAGGGCACTTGTGTCTGCAGAGTTCCCAAGCCAGATACGCAGATGGTCCTTACAGTGACCCTGGGTTGCAGAGAGAATTCTTTGTTTCAAAACAGTGACTGTTTAATTTGGACAATACACCTTTGCACAACTATCAAAATAATTAGAAATATTCCATCCTTAGGATGGTTGTGAAGATCAAATACAAATGTGGTGAAAATCGTTATTTATGCAGAAATAGACTTACCATACATACATAATGCTTTGAGATATCTACACTGTTTGGTTTGTAAGTGATCGCATGCTATATTCGAACGATAGTTAAGGATCATTTTTCACTCAGGCTCCCGTTAGCACCGCTGCCCGAAACAGACAGTATCTCTATTTGGATGTCTAGTAGGCATCCCATGCAAAGCAGAACTCTTGATTTCCCTCCCTCTCCTTGCCCTGCAATACCGCTCCTCTTCCCACCTTGGGCTTGCCTTTCGGTGGGTAGAGCACTACCATCTGCTCCAAAGCTCCGTCAAAAACCTGGGACTCAACCTTGTTCTTACCCCAACCTTCTATCTCACTAATCCATCAACCCATCTTGTTGGCTCAGTTAGTCTAAAATATCCTGGAACCCCTCGCTTCTGCAGAGCATCGACATCAGCTTCCTTGCACTTTGGCGTCCCATGTCCCTTTCTGAATCTGGTGATGTCAGTGGATGCCTATCACTTCCCCCATCTCCACTGGTCCCGCCCTGGTCCAAGGTACCTCCGCGTACCTGACTTCCGGAATACTTTCTGAGCTCTACTCGGATCCCACTCTCGTTCTCTTCCATTCTATTCTCCACACAGCTGCCAGAACGATTATTTAACAATAGAAATCCCATCATATCACGCTGCTGCTAAAAGCCTTCCCGGTCTTTTCATGATCCCGGGAGCAAGATGCAAAGTCCTCGTGAGTCTGTGGGACTCCGCATGGTAGGGCCTTGCTCCTCACCTCCTGCCCTCCTTTCCTACCCTCCCTGCTCCCATTCCTGCCTCCACTCCCAGCCTCAGCCCTGCTGGTCTTCTTCTCCCGCCTCGTACACCACGCCAGGGCAAGCAGCTCGGGCAGCAAGAAGCCGCGCTACCCCGCCTGCTGAGAATTGCCTTCTTCTGCATCTAGCCCCGCCGGCTCCTCCCCACCAAGCAAGGGTCAGTTCAAACAGCTCCTCTTCACAAACAGCCACTTCCAGAACTCCCTTGACTAAAAGGGACTAAAAGCGGCACTTTCCCATTGATTTCTCTTCCCATCTTCTGCTTAGTTTTCTTGTATTGCTTTGCTCATGACCTGAAATTATATTATTGATTGAGCTCATTGACTTGTGCTATTGTCTGACTTCCCCACAAGACTGTGTTCCTCATGGGGGTACTTTGTTTTGTTTATCAGTGTCTCCCACGGCCTACACCGGTGCTTGGCCACTGGCGGGTAGGTAATCAGAGATGCAGGGTGACCTACCCGTGAAGGAGTGTGTCTTGTCATTGTCCTCACGTGTCATTCTTGGCAGGGCGAAATCTGCCTCTGTACCAGCCGAATCTTTGTCCAGAAGAGCATCTACCGTGAATTTTTGGAGAAGTTTGTAGAAGCTACCAGAATGTGGAAAGTTGGCATTCCCTCCGATCCATCGGCCAGCATGGGAGCTCTGATAAGTAAAGCTCATTTGGAGAAAGTAAGTCAATCTCTGCAATGGGAGTTTGGGGAGAAGCCCAGTGTAGGGCATAGCACACATTCCTGCTTTGGAATGTTGTTAATTGCCACCCTATTCTTAAAAAAATTCTGACCTGTAGGAAATGGTCTCTGGATACAGAGTCTACAAATCTTGTCCAGGTTAAAGCAGCATCTACATGGAATGAATGAATTTGAGAGATCAGCATGGAGATACCATTGAGCGTGAGGAAGACAAATTTCAAAATTTGTCAGCTGATAAGAATGATGTGGATTAAGGGTGGCAGGAGTTTCCATCGATATAAGTTCCCAGTGGAAAGGGTTCTGCCTGTGGCTTACAGCAGGTGGAATTCTGGACGTGCCAGCAGGCATGATCCAAATTACGTGGTCCTTAGTGGGTAGGGTTAGTGGGGGTCTACATGGGAGAAGCCATTGATGGTCTCTAAGTGGTTTATGGAATTTAGGTCTTTAAGATCATCTTAATGTATTACCCGAGACCCACCAAGGAAGATACGCCCCTGTCGGTTAGCCAGTGAGGCACAGAGCCTTTACTTAAGTTTATAGAAATCTTTGGCACTGCATAGATTTGGGAGATTTACTACATTTTAACTTTGACCTTTACAACATTGTAAAGCACAGAGGCTCTTCGCCGAGGGTGTAGCAGCTTGGTGGTTTCTTCTTATTTCTTCTGTTTTCTCAGTGTACTACAAAGCCGCGTGAAGAGGGGAGAAGGTGCTGAGGGCTCGGGAGGGAGGAGAGGGTTCGAAACAGTCCTGGAGGACACAGAAGGGATTCCCGTTGTTCGTAGCATTGTGGCCGCAGAAGCTGTGGACAAAAGCCAAGAATCGTAATAGATCTAAACCACAAATGATATTTGACTTTTTTTTTTTTAAGACATGAAACATTGAGGAGGTTTTAGGCCTGGTGTCAACTTCTCCCTCACGAATCTTAGCCCAGAAATGCCACCTTCTATGAAACAAAATTATGCTGGAAAGACAAGCATTTATTTAACGTGTTGGTTGGATTTTGTCTGCTTACTGTCATTTCAGTGTAGTGTACTTAGGTGCCATGAATAACTCTGAAAATGGTGAAGCTTACAGTTGGCAGTTTTTTTTTTTTCTGACCCCATTCAAACATAAGCCCAGATTTATCTTTCAAACAGAAGTTTTTAAAACTCCTGTGTATTTTTACCATGATATATTTTCTATCTCGGTCAAACAACTAAGAAAAGAAATAAACTTTCTATTTTGGAATAATTTAAGATTTATAGAAAAATCTCAGAGACAAGGCAGAGAGTTTCTATATCCACTCATGCAGCTTTCCCTTCTGCTAACATCTTCCGTGTCCATGGCATAAGTGTCCACACTAAGAAACCAACTGTAGCCTGTGACTTTGAGTCAAACTGCAGACTTTTCAAACGATCTCTCTTGACTTTCTACTTGATCCTTACAGAAAATAATTTTTCAGCCACTTGCTTATTAAAATAAAGTACAATTAATTACTCTGTGCTCATTTCAGAAAGCTCCGTGGCTCTGCTGCTTTTAAGGAGAAAGATTTTGTACACACAGTTAAAAATTTTTAAATAGTTTTTTATCATTGGCTAATTTATTTTTATTTTTATTTTTTTAAAGATTTTATTTATTTGAGAAAGAGACTGAGAGAGAGAGAGAGAGAGAGAGAGAAAGCGTGAGACAGTATGAGCAGTGGGGAGAGGGAGAAGCAGGCTCCCAGCTGAGCAGGGAGCCCGATGCTGGGCTCTATCCCAGGACCCTAGGATCACCACCTGAGCCAAAGGGAGACACTCAACCGGCTGAGCCACCCAGGCGCTCTGGCCAATTTATTTTCTTTTTCTTTTTCTGGGGAAGAACACTAAAGATAGTATTCCCATTACTCCACCACGTATAAACTTGCCGCGGTCAATGGAGCCATCTTGTTTTGTGGTGCTACAGGTTGGATCCCTCCCAGCTAGAGTAGAGCGCCCCTCAGGTGGGCTTACACTGCCTCCCCCATGTGAGGCCGCAGGGCAGTCCTACTGAGGCTCCGAGGGCTTCTGGACATCTGCCATCCTCACTGCTCCACCCTGAGCACGAGTGCCCAGATGCAAGGAGTCACGACTTTCCCTTCTGAGTCTCCCACCAGGTGGACCCATGATGGGGGCTTACAGATCGATTCTTGTGAGGAGGTGTTGGGTATCTCTTGAGAGGGAGAGGGCTAATGGAAGCAGCTAGGGCAGTGTAAATGTGGCCTTTTCAGTAGGATTCTTCAGTTGGGTATGCTGCTTCGGAGATCAAGGAGGGAGTGCAGACGTTCCACTGGTGGTCATCTTTCCTCCACTCTCACCAGAAAGCTGTGGGGGCTGCATCCCAAGGGAGGCTTGGCGGCCATCTTTGTATTCCACTTCTCTGCAGTTCGTCTGTGTCTTCTTCGAAGCAAACTAGCCTGCAGAGTCTGGGGTCTTTGTGTCCGTCTTACTTCTGTGTGGTTATCAGGATAGATGGTGAGACAGTGACAGAGGAGTCCGACTAGAGGAGTCCGACTAGACTATGTAGAAGCTGTTCCGTCATGGCAAAGGGCTCAGAACCTCACAGAAACGTAGCTTGCTCCTAAGTGGACGAGTGACTTGCCCGCCTCCCAGTGATGCAGGCCACTCTGTCCTCAAGGAGGGAAGAAAAGGCTGTCTGTCTGTTAAACAGGTTGCTTTTTGTCTTTGCTTTTGTTTTTTTCTCCCCCCCGCCCCCCAATGCCTTTTCACGTGACTGTCCGGAGAATCTGGCTAGATGCCAGCCTGCCCAAAGATGCAGGAAATCGGAGATGGGATTCTGAGTGTTAACAGCAAGGCTAGTGGAGCACAGGGCAGATTGACAGGTGCATTCCTCAATAGGGCCAGGCTGCAGGCTGTTAGCAAAGGTCCGCTTTTGCAGTTTGCTAGCTTCTTTTGTCGGATTAAAAACAACTGACTTGCAGGGTGGGTTAGGGTGTCTCTGAAGTCTCCCAGCTCCTAAGCCTCAGATGCTGTGTGATACCATCACCTTCCTCACCAAAGGCACCAGTGGTGGCTGGCATTCAAAAGACTTATTGCATGACAGACATTATGCTAAATATTTTACATACATTTTATCAAAGCTTATGAATAGGTGGGAATGTTAATCCCATTTTTCAGAGGGGAAACTGAACATTGAAAATCCCTCCTCGAGCAAGTGGAGGCTCTGGGATTTGAACTCTTGGTCTCCCCTGCCTGCCCACCTGACCTCTGTGCTAGGATTTTATGGGCAAAGCTACGAAGTACTAACTACTCTCTGCTCTCAGACAAATTTTTGTAGTTATAATTTATTACATTTTATGGCATATTAGCAGTCACAACATTTTCTTTTTTCAGATTTTCCTGAAAATCTCAGTTCCTGAGCTTCTAATAGAGATATCATTCTATCATCCAGAAAATAAATTTAGTTTAGTGTAAGTCATTTTATATATTAAACATTTTGAAAGGTTCACAATTTGAAAACTGACACTTTCCTTCATACTTTATTATCCAAGAGCCTCTCAGAGATAATCACGAAATTCCATGTAGATGAGATAATCTAAAGCCACTCTGTGTTTAATCATGGGAAAGAGTTCTGGTCCTGCATTCAGCAGGTGCTCCTGGAGATCTTTGCCTCGACTTCCCCTGTTCATGCATTATGCTGCCTTTGGCATCTTTTAATTAATCTAAGTGGGTTGTTTCAAGAGGAGTAAGAGAATAAGGGAAAGAGGAGTCCAGACTAATTTAGTCTTCACCCGCAAACTAGACGAGGGCTTTTCTGGGAGAGCTTTGAGATCATTGTGCGTGTTGGGGGAAAATGTGTAGCAGAGCGGAACACCAAGCTGTTCCATATATTGTATTTTTTAGAAATCTTTGACCTCATGGCTTATTAAGTGTTCTAGAAACTAGAGCAAAATTAATAATAAAATAAGAGTACTTTTTAATTTTTATATGGCAAACACATAGCTCTATGTTGAATATAGTTCTACAATGGAATACTTATCTAATACTGGGACAGAATGCTCAGATAAATATGTGATAAGTAGGGATCCAAAGTATGACTTCAAAATTTACCCTGCCTTTGATGTACTGCTTAACTGTTGTTTTAGACTTTTAATTTTTGGGATCACTTTTCTACTTTTCCTGTGCTCAGGGGTAGGATAATGTTATCATTGTGACTGCAACAAAATTTCCATACATAAACGCACATATCCTTTTATATGGAGTCATTTCTACAACCATTGTGAATAAACATCTGTCACAGTCTCCAAGTTACTGGGTTTACTTATTACATAATTTATTCCCATTATAGTTAGCTATTCTGTATTAACTAGATGTATTTTCAGAACGTAATAAGTAATGAGACTAGGAGTTAGAAATGATTTGTTCTGGAAGCCTAGCTATTGAAGGGCATCTTGGCCTTTCATGAAATCTTATGCACCATTCAATTTCCCATATTCTTCAATGGACAGAATCCCGCTCCCCCGTCCCCCTGCCCCCCCACCCCTCACCCAAAGTGAGTAACTATTCTTTTGTGTATCTAACTACTGAATATACCTGAGTGTGAATTCTAGCTTTCCTGATTACTAGTGGTATGAACCATCTACCCTTTCTGAGGCTCAATTTTATCATCAGCAAATAGGGGATAATAATACGTAGCTAATAGAGTTTTGAGGGAATTAAATGAGAATGTGTGAAAAGCATTTATCTATGTGCCTGGGACTTAGACAGTAAAGAAATTACACCCCTCCTTTTCTGTCCGAGAGCTGAATGCTCAAAGGATGGTCAGAGCACTTCTGCCCTCAGGCTTAGCAGCTGAGCAATAAGATAATCAACTTTAGATTTTTTAGCAATGGCCTTATACATATTTCCTAGATGATTCAAAATATTGAATTTTCTGCTGCTTTGTGTCAAGTCAAATGGTAAGATGTTGCTAATCACGGTTTTCACCCGCCCAGGTCAGAAGTTACATCGAGAGAGCCCGGACGGAAGGGGCCCGGATTCTGTGCGGTGAGGGGGTGGACACGTTGAGTCTCCCCCCCAGGAATCGGGCCGGATACTTTATGCCTCCCACAGTGATAACAGACATTAAGGATGAATCTTGCTGCATGAAGGAAGAGATATTTGGTCCAGTGACCTGTGTCGTCCCCTTCGATAGCGAAGAGGAAGTGATTCGACGAGCCAACAGTGTTAAATACGGGCTGGCGGCCACAGTGTGGTCCAGCAACGTGGGCCGGATCCACCGGGTGGCTAAGAAGTTGCAGTCAGGCTTGGTCTGGACCAACTGCTGGCTCATCAGAGAGCTCAACCTCCCTTTTGGGGGGATGAAGAGTTCTGGGGTAGGGAGAGAAGGAGCCAAGGACTCTTACGAATTTTTCACTGAAATCAAAACCATCACCGTTAAACACTGACCTCGGCCAGTGGAGAAGCTGTTATGGGCCGTGGCTGGCAGCAGAGAATCAGTAGTCCAACGCGGTGAGCAGATATCCCACCATAAATTCCAGCCACATCTTAGCTCAGCAGGCTTTCTCTACCTTACCCTCAGTAGCTTGTGCTTTTATTCATTGTCAAAGAGACACTGTTTTCCCTGTGGAGTCAAAGAAGAGACTTCTGAGCAGGAATGCACAAAAAGGAAGCCAAGAAATTGTCAGGTTCCTTCTCTGTTGTGTCTTCACTGTAGTTTTCTTCATTGTTTTGATTGAATTCTTGGAAATTCACAGTTAACAATTTTTTTTTCATTTTTAAGTATGTATATATGAATGTCAATGATAAACATTGCATGGAATTTGTCTGAGCAAGCCTATATGGTAGGTCCCACTAAATACATCTGTACAAGGACAAAGAAAAAGAATAATGACTACTTTTGGAGGAAACTTGAAGCAAGAAGAGGAAATAGTTTGATCCATTTCTACTCTGGAGTCTAATCAATTCCAGTTCTTAGTGTCTGTCTCCCATGAGGCTTACAACCCACTAATCCTAAAAGAATAAATGTTAGGCAATTTTAGTAGCCAGTATGACATATGTCTTCTTCTTGAATTATCCTTTATTCCTCTTAGGGGTATGGACTTTATGCAAAGTAATGGAGGTATTTCTCGTGGCTTTTTTTCTGGATCTCCTAATGATCAGAGGAGAAAACTGGGGTTTACAGAGATTAAAGTAGCATGCTCAAGGTCACACGAATGCTATGGGGCAGAGGAAGGATTTGAACCCAGGGCTCGCTCTCAGTCTCCAAAGCCACGATCTCTGACCAACTCACACTTGCACAGCAGCCACACACTTATGGTTCATGGAACACATCGTGTTGGGTCTCCTCTCCGTGTCTCCCTCCCTCTCCCTCTCTCCCCTGTCCCACTCAGCCATGCAACTCAGGAACTCCTCAGGCACAGCCCTTCCTACATCAACCGAAACCATCTGTTTGCATGTCTGACTTCCCAGCTGGACAGGAATTGCCTCAAGGCCCCGGCAGTGCTGCGCCCCGCCCCCCACCCGCCGAAGTCTCCAAAGTCTCCATTCCAGGCACAGGAGAGGCGCGCGAAACAATTTCCAGGGATGGAATGAGGTCTTCCTGGAGCTCTGGGGTGTTTGGGGATGGGGGTTGGGCCGGAGGAGGACAGAATAGTCTTCACGGATTGTGTAGTTTTCGGACGTGTTCGCTTGTTCACAAATGCTGAAAAACATAAGCCCTTTGGAGGTCAAGCAGTGGTGTCGGATCATATCTGGTTCCCAGCTTCTCTCTCCCCTCCTAACCCTTTTCTCATCCGCCCTATTCAGGCCCCAGAGTCTTCATTAGTTAAATCTAGAATCAATGCCAAGAGTCAGTAGGAGGGATTTCCGCAGCTCCTGGTCTTTAAGAACCCACATCTTTGTTCTCGTACCTGGTCTAGCCCCAGCTGGTCCTTATTTCTGAAACCTAAGCCACATCTGGATTCCACATTCTGGTCGCTGACCGTCTTTGCTCCCTGAGCCTCAGTATCCCCCTCCCACCCTGCTTGTGTTCTGCCTCCCCGACTGTTCTCTAGGACACGGAGCTCGCCCTGCTCCTGTCCCTTCTTGTCTGGGCTCTCGATCCTGTCTTGTGGAGGGGACTGCTTCTTGCGGACAGCCATTTTGGATGCCATTTCCCTCCTCTGTGTCTCCTTGGGGCTTCAGAAGCTTCTCCTGGGCTCGTGAGGCAGGCTCATTAACGCGTGTTTGACCTCTAGATGCCCTTCTCTATCACCCCAACACTGGCCCAGTGCTCAGTTGTGAACACCCGTGGCTTTGATGTCTCAGCACCCCACGGGGCCTCTTTTCATTCGTTCTAGTCCGCCCAAGTGTCGGTGAGTTTAGTTCCAAGACCCTCCCCTCCCAGGCCAGCCCACACGGTCTCGCGCCCCACGTCAGTTTAGGGTCCCGTGTGGGTCTGCGCCGGCGCGACGACAGAGTCCCGTCAGAGCAGCACCTCTGTGGCTGCAAGGCCTCCGGGTCCCCCGCTTGCTGGATTCAGGGCCGCTCAGGAAAACCCTCAGAGGGGACGCACGAGGGTTTCGATCTTATCTGTTGAGTTTTATTTCTGAGCTGGGTGATGGGGGCTTGCGTGTTTGCTGGGCTCTTTCACACGTATGAACTACTTACCACAAAGGGACAGTGGATCGTGGATCGTGGGGGCGGGGAGGCAGCCTGGTGCCTGAGGGGAGGGAGCTCAGAGCATCCAGAGCCCCTCCTCCCAGCAGAGCGGGGGGGGGGGGGGGGGGGGGACGGGGGGAGTGTCGCTCAGAGGGACCTGGATAGAGAGCGAGCCCTGATGGGTGTGGAAACAGAGACTCTGAGGAGCCCAGCTTCTGCGTGTGCCTAGCGGTGCTCCCCAGTCCCGGAGGTCACTGGTTCACATGCAGATTGAGATCCAGTAGGTCTGGGTGGGGCCTGGGTGTCAAGGACTTCGAGAACCTTCTGTAGGAGCTGCGGCTCCCAGGATGCCTCCTCCTCACCTTCCCAGGTCTCAGGAGCAGCCCCTCCTGCATTGGCCCCCTCCTAGACACCGAGGAAGTGCTCACACACCCGAGCAGACCTTCCTGGGGAGAAGGTCTCCAGTGTGGTGGTTGGCATGGAGCCTGAGATAACTCGGGACCCTGACATGCAGCTCAGAGGAGGGGGAAGGCAAGGCAGCTCCTCGGAGGAGAGACATCCACTAAAGCATTTCCCCGCCCAGGTAGAGAAGGTCCTCCCTCCATTGCTCCTTCTGAGGTGCACACTGAGCTGCCCATGCACCCCCAGAAGAAGTCTGTCTCTGACCCACGCACACAGAAACATAGGGTTAGCCCCCCATCCAGGGAGGGGTGTTACGGGTAAACTGCTCTTTCAAACCCCAAAAGGTAACCTTGCCGACTACCTGTAATAATCAACCAGCACACTTTTTATTCAACATTACTACTGGTCAGTCAACGATCATGAACTATTTAGTGAAAGAGCAACTAACCGGGGGAGAAAGAGATAAAAGAAGTTGTTGAACACTGAATTCGTCTCAGAGATTTGAGCGCCCAGCACGTTAGTCACCACAGAGCACGGCTATGCAGAAGGAGCAAACCAGGGGCATGAGAGAGGCCTTGAAAATGAACCATTGGATCCCCAGATAAAATGAAAAATCAATAGAATGGAATCACTGGTTTGGCTGACAGCTAACGTACTAATCTGGAAGGTCAAGGTGAGAGAGTAGCTCAGGATGCAGAGGACGACAGAAAGGGAAAATATAAGAGAGAAGTCGAGATGGGGGATAGATCTGGAAAGCTGATAATATGTAATTCACCGGAGGTGAGAGAACAGAGGTGGAGAAGCAAATAAATGATAAAAATGAGTATCTCTGAACTAAAAAACTTTCTGATGAAAAACATTCACCATGTGACAGGAGCTATTCTGCTGAAATTTAAAAATTCCTAACATAAAGCTTGCAGAGAGAATCACCAGGATTCCTACAAGCTCCACCCCCAACCCCCAAACCCACAAATACAAGCATCGGGTTGTCATCCTACATTTTCCATGAATAGTACTGATTTTGAAAGACAGTAGAACAAGATTTTGAAGTTCTCAGGAAACATTATTTTGAATCTAAATTTTATAGCCAGCTAGGCTGTTACTCAAGGATCCAGGCGAAATAAGCCAATGACTCAGGAAATTTACTTTTTCTGGTATGATTTGGGATATACCTCAGGAGAAGGAAAAACGAACCCAACGAACAGCAGAACTTCTGAGGAACAAAATGAAAAGTAATTTCAAATTAGCAGCAGCAAACAAGCCTAGAAAGCAGTGGGCCCAAAGTTGAACACCGTAGACAGGACGTGGTGGTTGACGAACACTGATTAGAAAGATGTGTAACAATCTGGAAGATCTTCAATCTGTAAAAATGTCCACGTATGTCCGTTCTCTCCATTACAATAAAGGGAACAAAAACTATTCAGAAGCGATGATCCGATGAAGCAAACTGAAGTGCAACGTGACTTGGAAAAAGAGAAAGGGTGTAAATAACCGGAATCTATTTTTCCATTATTTTTTGGGTGGATATTTTTGGTGACATAAAGTCGTATTTCCATCTTCATGGGCCTTACATTCTACTTGGTTCTTTTTTTTTTAAAGATTTTATTTATTGATTTGCCAGAGAGAGGTGGGGGGGGAACACAAGCAGGGGGAGCAGCAGGTAGAGGGAGAAGCAAGTTCCCCACTGAGTAAGGAGCCCAACGCGGAGCTCGATCCCAGGACCCTGAGATCATGACCTGAGCCGAAGGCAGACGCTTAACCGACTGAGCCACCCAGGCGCCCCATGCTACTTGGTTCTGTAATTAGTATTTATATCATCTTAACATTATGACTGTCTCTCACTGGCTTTCAATTTTTAAAGTCGAGCTACAGACAAAGTACAGAAAACAAACTTAAAATGACAAAACAGTACAGAGGTTCAAGCCCGGATGATGATATTAATCAGCTGACAAGTGAGGAAGAGGAAAGGGTGAGCCAACGGAGAGCCTGCACCGGTCTACTTTCCTCATCTTACTGCACAGGGAGTGGGTCCTTGATGCTAGAAGGGGATGAATCAAGCAAGGATTGAGGCAGATTATTTAAAGCGATGCATGAACCCATTCAAGATCTCAAAATGTTAATGTCACTAACAAAAATTGGAAGGTGAAATGCAGGTGAGCTCAGAATATACAGTGTGTGAAATGCACACACCTTCCCTCATAGGAGGCAGACATATATTATTTGAAGCCGATAATTTCAGAAACACAGGCACACACACACGGATTAGTTCTGTGGTACGGAAGACCTCAAACCAGAATTGTTTAAAAATGGTTGCTTCTGGGACGCCTGGGTGGCTCAGCTGGTTAAGCATCTGCCTTCAGCTCAGGCCATGATCCCAGGATGCTGGGATCGAGTCCCGCACTGCGCTCCCTGCTCAGCAGAGAGTCTCCTTCTCCCTCTGCCCCCCCCCACTTGTTCTCTCTCTCTCTTTCTGACTCCCCCCAAAACAAAAACAAAAACAAAAACAAAACAAAGTTGCTTCTGAGAAGCAGAACTATGGCCAGCAAAGGGGTATTTAGCATAACAGAGAGAGGTTCATTTAAATTATGAGGTATGCTTTGAGTTTATTTTTTTTAACATGTTTGAACAGTCTTTTGTAAATAATAGCATATATATTTAAAAGCTCTCCCCGTGATGCTTTTTTATACATGTGGGAATTGGGAAGGATGTGCTCTACACAATCCAGAGTATTCTAAGTCCTTGGCCCTTTGAGCCCTGGTTGCCTTAAAAGATCTGAGGTCCCTGGATGTCCTGGAGGCTCAGCCTGATTGTGGAGAACCTGGAAACCTGCCCCAGGTCAGGTCAAGGGAGGAAGCCTCCTCCGGTGTCCCTGGCGTGGCCAGTCTGCTCAGCTGGCCATTCCAGAGAGGCAGACGGCAGGAGAACCTCCTTCCCATCGCCCGCACGTGGAGGGTGAGGGACAGTCCTGGATAATTCACCTGCCTCGGGCCATCCCTACTGGATTTCCCCTAAGCCTGACCTGAGACTTTTAAAAGAAAACACCAAAACTTTGGATTTGCTTCTCTGCTGGGAATTGCCCAAGTCCCTTTCTTGGAGATGCCTGTGGCTGCCTGTGATCTACGTTAGGGCTGGTCCCACCCCTAGGATGTCTCATGGACAAGACCCTCACTTTAGGCTTTTCAGAGGAAGGTTTCAGTATAGTTTTAGGAAGACATTTTGTTCACGGGTGTCTAAGGCAAGCCTTCTGGAATGTGTCCTCATCGGCCTAACAGGTCTGAGCATTCACATGGTCAGTCTCGGCTGCTATGCTCGTCAGGACCCCAGTCAGTGCTGACTCACCCCAGGACCTGTGCAAAGCATCAGACTCACTACTCGGAGGCCTCTGCCAAAGATATGATGGGCAAGCTTTCTGGGAAGAGTCCTATTTCCGACTGCAACCGGCCATTCATCAACCATTGGGAATTTGCCTAATGTTGCCTGTTAGCAAAGGATATGTCATGTCCTCACTCGGATTTCACTTTCCCATCCCACACCTCATTGCGTTCCTCATCCACATTCCTCAGTCCAATCTTTTTTCAGGAGGTATCATTACACTCCAACCTCATCTCGTAATTGCCATTCCGGTGTGACTCAATGATTTCCAACAACACACTGAAAAATACTCCTCGGAATATTCAGGACCGGGGAGGTCATTGAATCATAGCAAGGGAGCGTTGCCAGGGATCCTGAGATCACCCTGTGTCACTCCCCATTTCCCGATGGACCACCGAGGCACAAAGAGGTTAACTGGCTTGCCAAAGATCGTACAAGCAAGCACTCCCTCCAAGTGGGACTGGAGGCACAGAAATAGACAAGCATCAGGGAGAGGGGTATTCTGAGGACAATGAAAGATAATTGCAAATTCTAGTAACTATTTTGGACTTGCCTCCCACAGATAGTAAGCAGCTGGCCTCTATATCCACTGAGGACAAGATACAGGGGAGAAAAGGGTCTTAATTACCATTTGAGTTTATACGTAAAATTAGAAGTACTTTATTTTAATATTTCGAGCTCAGAAATAGTGGGTGGTGGCAGAGGGTGGAAACCCCTTTTCCGGAGGACTCCAAGCACAGGTGGCGCCGCCGAGAAGGGGTGTGGGGTGTGGGGTGGGGGAGCAGTCACTGATTCTGTGTCACTCCGGTTGGGGGCTCTGTTTCCGTGGCACCACTCTGCCACGTGCCTGAGCGGGAGCAGATCTCTGGCCTGACATCTCATCAAGGTGTCCATGGATCAGATGACAGGGTCTGCCACTGGGAAATAAGCCCCCAGAGTGCACAAATTCCTAATTAGGAGAAATCGAATTTCTATGCAACATCCTTGTGAAATCGAAGCACGTGAGAATCGTCGAGATAGGTAAAAACCTGCCGATCAGCCTGTTTATCCCTTTTGGAAGCTTTGGATTTCTCTGATGTGTGACGTGCACCAAAGTACATGCTTCTCGTGTCCTTTCTGCATTAATTTTAGGTATTTTCGGGGAAAGGCACTCTCCTGTAGTAATAAATCATCAGACAGCAGTTCTGAGGGGTTATTTATAACCCTCTGGGATCCCGAGGCCACTGGCTGGGACCTGGCTGTTGTGGTCTGCAGTCAGACCAAATGGATATCGTCTTGGTCCCCATGGCAGCGACAGAAAACGCTTAGGGAAGCACCTACTCTGAGCGGAGCGGACTGAACCTCCTTCCCTATCCTGCTCCTTCCTCTGGTATCCTAAATAAAGGACGAGAGTTCACAGCCCCTGGACAGTATTCACAGAAAACGTACTGCACCCTTTCCTCAGGATGTGTTTCGTGACTTCTAATCTTGAGAAAGACTAACTCCCTGAACTTAAGGTTAGAAATCATTAGGCAAGAAAATCCCTTCTCTTGATTTCTTGTAACTGTCCAAACTGATGAGTCGTGGAAAAATCGCTGCAGGTCAGATTTCACAGTCTTCCTGAACCTTTGCACCATATTGTTTATAGAGAGAAAATGACATCCCTTGGCATGATAAGGTGAGCGTTGCTATTTCTGCCTTTGGACTGTTCATTATGCTTTGCTATCATAAGCGGAGGGGGCAGATAGCTGCAGAGACCTAAAAAAAAATACCATGATTACTTGGGATTGTTAAGCACATTGCTGCAGAAAATACCTCCTTTTGTTTTGGCAAACCCATTTTGGAAAAATGATTTCAATCTTGGCAGCGATAGATAGCTTTTTACATCCTATTTTGATTGCCTTAGAGGTCAACCACAAGTGAGCAACATCTAATTGTTAAGCTCGGAAGGGCTTTGGGTGGCCCAGTCTTCTTTTTCTTTTTGAGTGATTGACATATTTTGAAACCGATATAAACATCATCTCCATGCTTCACGTAAAGGGCTCTGAAAATAAGTTCCAACCGTCTTCCATTCTCCAGAAAGTGCCAGCTCCTGGAAATCAGGGATTGGATTCTCATACCAGTCATGCCGAGATTTCTTTGATCCCTATGGCAGATCAGTGCGGACAGAGTGGAGATTGAATATGCGTTTGCTGCACCGAGCTTAATAAGAATAAAAATCACTGTATGACACTATGAACTGTCTTGCATCCTGGGGAAATAACACACTTGTCTATGATGAGGCTGAAGGCAAGTGGTAATAATTATGCTAGTTTTTACTGATTTCTGAGTAGGCACATTTGTCCCACAAACAAAAATACAATATGCATCCGAATCTAATATTGCATTGTATGTTCCCTGGAATTTAAATAAAAACTTAATTTATTCAAATTCATTTAAATTTTAAAAATTTATTTTTTTATTTTAAAAATTTAAATAAGAAATTTTAATAGAAAATTTTTAAAAAATGCAAAGGGCAGGTGTCTTGGCTTATCAGACAATACAGAATCTGGTGCCAGGTTCTTATTTCTTGGCTGAGGGCTGTGGCTCGTGGGGGAGGAATGGAGCGGGGGGCCTCAGGCTCCACTCAGGCAGGTGGGGTCTGGCCCGGTCCATGGTTCCAGTGTATTCAGAGTTCACTAAATGTGACCCCTTGAGAACCACTCCCCAGAAATCGAGGCTACAAGGGTGACTGGACTTCTGGAACAAATTCTAGACTTTTTGTTATGCTCTTCAAAGTGTGTGCCTGGGGTGTGACAAAGTAGAAAACACTTCACAGCTGAAACATTGAGAGAGACAGTAGGGGCCAATAAATCCATCTAATAAGAAAAAAGACATTTGGGAACATGAACTAACAATTTTACAGGAATTTAAAATCAGAAATGTACTGACTTGAGTCTTTTGAATCAAACTCACTAAGCCAATGAATTCATATCTGACGAAATGAAGCCTTCTAGTAGGACAATGTGGCCATTTAATGAGGAGATGACACGATGTACCGGAAAAGTCTCTGGGGCCACTGCTTGGACATGTCATCTACAACTTCTGCCTTTACTTCTTAAAAACCCTGAAGCCATCTGCCCTCCTTTTTTCCTTATTCCTGCAGTAGTTCTGTTATTATGGCAAGTGTAAAGTTTTGAATTCGATCCATGCCCAAGAAACAAAAATTAGGTGAATGTGTTTTTCCTCTTATTTCTGTAAGGCAGGAAAATGTTTCCTCTACCTTCTTATGTTCTGTCCCTGTGGCCTGTAAATTAAACTTACAAAGGGCAGATTAACAAGAGAAAAAGCATACAGATTTCATTTTTAATTTTACATGCATGTGGGCTCCCCCTGCCTCCGCAAAAAATGAAAACCCTAAGTAGCAGTTATGCTTCGGATTGGGGGAGTTATATATCATTCAGATAAAGGGCGACACATTGCGGAGATGAGACTAAATGCAGGAAAGGGGGTTTGAGCCTCTAGGGGTGATAAATTCCCCATTGTAAACAAATGGGGGAAACTAATGTTAGATGAGGGGTATTTAGTAAAGTTCATTTATGGAGACTTGCCTAGGTCCTGTCTCCGTTTCTGTTGATAAGGGTTGCTCTCGTTTTCCTGGGATGGGAGAGGGCAGCGGACACCTTCAAAAGGGGAATTTATGCTTTTAGGTAGATAGGAAGAGGGCAGAGAGCACTTCCTGTGTCTGCTTTTTCTCAAGTGCTTTCAGTACCAAATAATCATTATATTGAAGGGGTATTTTTTTTTGAAACTTGAAACGGCACCCCTTTATTAGCTCACAGCTCTGCACGTGTGACAGGGGTCCCCAGGAAGGGTCTTGAAAGGCTGAAATCCAGGTGTCAGCCAGCTGACTTCTCATCTGGAGACTCTGGGGAGGGAGAATCTGTTTCCAAATATTTTTCGTTCTTGGAAAAAATTCAGTTCTTTGCAGCTGGAGGACCGAGGTCACCCTTGGTGGGTGCTGCTCGCAGTCCTGGCCACATGTCCCTCACCTTCAAGCCAGTAATGGTGTGTCAGAATCTTCTCATGCTTTAGATCTCTGACTTCCTCCTCTATAACCAGCCAGAGAAAACCGCTCTTAAAGAGCTTATGTGATTAGGTCAGGTGCACTGGATAATCTCCCTGTCTTAAGGTCAACACATTAGAGACCTTAATTACGTCTCCAAAGTCCCTTCCTGGCGGTACCTAGGTTCATGTTTGAGCCACAAAGTGGGATCATCTCAGAATCCTGCCCACCTCGAGGTCTATGCTTCCTTCCTTGAATCTACGCATGCCCGTGACTATGGCAGGAGGGTAGCATAGCCTGACCCCCTTCATTTCGTATGCTCCCCACCTCTGAAAGAAAGAAAAACATAACCATGACAGTCTAAGTGAGTATTTGGACGTTGTGCTTCAGTGAGTATATTCTGGGAGAAAAACGTGCCCAGTTGGAGGAAAAGTGATGAGATGCTGTGGGTAACTGGGTTTTCTAAGCACAAGAAGGTTCCTCAAGACTCTATGTACTCACAGAACAGTGTATGAATGGGGATTAATAGAAGTGCTAGGATAAATTCCACTGTTTGGGGTTCCAGCTTTAGTCTAGAGAAGAAATGAAAAAGGCAAGTTCCAGTGGGTGGTGTTATCATATTAAGAACATCTATGGAAAAGGAGGGGCACTAACCTACCAGGACTCTACCAACTCTTCTTAGTCTATCGTGACCAAGTGGACAGGAAGTTCACATCATGAGCGGAGAATGGAAATGGACATTTTTCGCATTTTTCTCAAAGTATTGTATCTGAAAGGAATCTTTTCAGTAGTAACTTAGAGCAAAGATTTCCTCAAGCATTTCATTTTAAATGTGTGATACTTAGAATGTCCAATGAGAGTATTTCAAATGCCCATAGTATTTGTAGGATCATACATGGGAGCACACAAGAAAAACAGATTCTGAGTGTGTCCCTTCACAGAGCTTCCAAGTGAGGGAGCATGAGAGAAGAACAACCGAAGAAAGGAAGCAAAGTTAAATAACACAAACTCAGATAAATAAATAACATATAATGCAAGGTGAAAATTATCACGAGTTGGTATTTCCCTCGTGGGGAAATGTCGGGAAGGTCCAAAAGAGCACAGGGTTCCCTTGCTGGTGGGAAAGAGGCAGACTGGAATTCTAGAAAAGGAAATTATTTTTGAACATGGAGGCACTTTTAATGAAACATGATTGTGATGACATTGCCCTTTTCTGGAGGATGACTCCATTCTTCAGGCAGAGGTGATCTTTTTAGCACCTGCAGAAGAGAATTGCCTCTAAATAGATACATCTTGGTCTCTGTGGAAGCTGAGGTGGCTGGGAGTGATCTGTGTCCAGTGTGCCTCCTTAAAGAGGCCAAGTGCATTGAGGGAGGGTGACAGAAGTCTCTGTTTAATTTGGGAACATTCACTCTCTTCGGTGGAGCTATGGTTCACAATGAATTTCGCAGCTTTATTTTCCTTCTTCCGGGAATTTCTGATCTCCTGTTAACCTTTGATTGCCTTATTAGATATTTATTTTCTAGCATGGAGCTTCCCCATTCAGGTATGTATTCTTGACTTGATTTTTAACAGAGCGTAGCTTTCCTGGATTAAATAATCACATCCCTGAAAGCACACGTTTTATAAGAAACACTTCCTTTCAACAACGTCTTAAATCCTTTATAGCCTACGTTTGCAAACTGTTACATTTCTCCAGCAGAGTTTACCTTAAAAATATCAGCCTGGGATTTCAAACTGCAAATATTTCTAAAGCTACCGCCCACTGTTTGAGTGGGAACGGGGGCGGGGGGGGGGACGGGGACACGATGATGCACATATTTGAACTGGCCCAGCTTTGGGGGCACACCGTGCCTAAATCCTGTTTGATCCTATTCAGGCCTTTGCAGACACACTGGGCTGTCAGCGCTGTGTGCCTTCTGGTGGATGGGAAATGCTGCTGTAGAGAAATGGCTTGGGACCCTAGGTGGCTCAGAGCCAGTTCCTTTATCAAAGTCTGGGCTTTGCTGAAGCAAAGGGCAAGCAGCTTTAAGCTAAAGGGAAAATGGAATCCTGACTTAGACTAGCTATCCCCAGCCCCCAATACTCCCCAGTCAGAATGACACCCATGAGCTGCATTCTGCAGCTATGTGGGGGGGGGGTACGGGGGAGGGACCAGGACCACAGCTCCCATCTTTGTGACATCCTGTGTCACCCATCCTGGTGACATCTGCTTGCCAAAGTTGAGCAGGTGGGAGTTGATCATTTAAAAAGAAAACATTATTAAACTCTTTGGAACCAGAGTGAGGGCTTGCAGTGACAAGTGTCATGGTGAGTATAAGGCCCATGGGGACCCTTCGCCCCGGAGTGGGGAGAAGGAGGCTCCTTGCTTTGTCTCATTTGCATTCCTTTCCTGCCTCTTCCTCCTTTTCCTTCCCTCTCCTTTTTATTTTTTGATATGTTTTATTAATGTGCCAACTCTGGATTTTTTTTTTTTTTAATATCTGCATCATCAAACGTTCCGCACCTCACCTCCCTCCATCGCCCCCACCCTTAGGTATTTCTCAGATGCGGTCAGAACAGCCTGTACTCAGCGCTCCTATCATGGGCTCCCCGATGATCTGCGCGGGCATCTCTGTCACCGAGGATTGCGAAGCAAGATGAAGTGTCACGATTATGGGGACGTGTATTAGGTTACAGATTCTGAGGTGGGGTGACAGCTAATGTTCCCTGGCGCATTTTCTGGGCTTGGCCTCTCTGCAGCCTGTGCAGTGTTCAAGGAAATGGTGGTTCTGGTCAGGTGGCGGGGAAGGGGGACACGGTAGGGAACACCCGTCTCCTCTTCAAATTGTGCCAGGGAGCAGGGACAGGGGAAAAGTCCAGCTTGGCTAGTCAGCCTTAGTGTCGACCCTGTGCATGAGCTAACACGCACTGACGCGCTCTCTTGGTACAGGGATTGCTAAGATGGGAGGCAGTGGGGGTGGGGTGCTGGGGGTGGTGGTGGTGGTGGAAATAGAAGCTTCTTGTGAGCGAGGGGTTTCCTTCCACAGGATTGCTCCGTATTGGGAAGACTTGATGCTGTTTCCCTCCCTGCCACCCTGAGTGTCCTGGGATTGGAGAGCCCGGGGCAGGAGACAGTTGCCCCGAGCAGTGGAAAACTACAGCCATTGATAACCTTCCTCACTGGACTCCTGGCCCCATCGCAGGGAGGGGCGTGCATGCGCTGGGCGATCTTTTTATGTGCACTGATCTCATCATCATGGATCCTGGCCTCTCGGTTTACAGTCATGGTCTCCGTCAGTCTGCAGACGGTGTGAATGACATCAGGCTGAAGACGGTGTCCTTACGAATCCGTCTTGACCAGCCAAGGAAATGCATACTGATGATAACAGTGCTCTGCAAGTAACGAAAAGAAAATCCTTGTCTAATCACAAGTTATTTTTTACCTATGAGTCAGAGTTCCCAAGTCCTAGTTAACATAGTTTCACTTACTAGTTATAGAATGTGGGTGGAGTATGAACTCTGGATCAGAGGGCAGGGTGGTGGCCTGGCTGTGGCTCAGGGTGGGGTCTGGAATGACTGGGGAATGGCCTGGTTACCTGCAGGAGACTAGAAAGAGCCAGGACCCCTGCACTGCGTGTCCCCAAAAGGAGTGGGGCTGGTGCTGAAGGGCCCAGGACCCCGCGGCTGGAAGTGAGAGCGCGGTGCGGCAATGACCACCAGGGGGCAGTCACTGCAAGCACCTGGAGGCCGGAGGGCGCCTGTCCTACCTGGGATCAACTGTTATCGTTGGAAATACCAAGTAGAAGTTCCCAAACTCTGGCGCTCAGGGAGTGGCCTCAGGACACGTTGTTATAGACACAGGGGCCCTCCTGGAATTCCCAAGCGGGCCTCTGATTCCCAACAGGGAGATAGGAAAAAACAAGTCAGAGCCCTGATGCCAGACAGTGCTGGGAGCAGCAGGAAGGTTACCCAGAGGGGGAGCTGTCACCAGGCCTGCGGGCAAAACAGAGTCTTATCTCAGTGACCTGGTTATCAGAACGGAGGCTCCAGGTCAGGGTGAAACGACCCACCGCATTGACTTAAGCCGGAAGCTCCTTTAATCTCTTATTTTTCAGCCCAGAAGATGCTCTTCCCAGCTAGGCTGGGCCTGTGGATCAAGGGCCAGCGGGTGGCGCATGCATGGAAGAAGGGAAGGAAGCGGATGGAGAAACGGGCTGCAGAAACTGCGACCCAGCCAAAAGCGGTCGAACACGGCTGCTGTGAGTTCACATTAGGCTACATTAAAGCATTTAAAAAGAGATCCATGGGAATACTCTTAGGTAAAATAAGAATGGAAGAGCTGCAATTTTTTGAGACAGAGATGCCAGGTTGTTTCCAAACCTAGAACTTTTGCCTGTACTGCCGATTGCTCTGCCCAAGCCCTCAGCCCCCGGCTGCTCCACTTAGGCAGCCCCTATTTATTCTATGTATCTTCTGAAACTCATTTCCATCACCCTTTCCCAGGAAAGCCTTATCTGCAACTCTGACTAGGAGACATCCTCCTTCAAAATTTCTCAGAGTGCTTAGCTTAGTTTGAGTTAGAATTTTACAGTTTTGCTTGATTAGTACGTTACCTTTGGTCTCTCTCCCAGGAGAAGGTGAGCTTCCCAAGGACAGAGAGTATGTCTTTCCTGTTAGCTGCTGGATCCCTAGACCCTAGGAACCCCAGTGTCTGGTACATTTCAGGTGTTCAACAATTATTTATTGAATGAACGGATATTTTGAGAGAAACAGGAGTTTTTTGGTAGGCAAAAACGGGAGCATGACTGTCATATTTGATTTTGTAGATGATTTTCACTGATGAAAAGAGATCATTCTGTGAACACATATCAGTGCCCCTCAGGGCATCTGGGGACACCAGCTTGGAGAGAGTTATAACGCCTCTGAATACTGACGCTTGACGAGTAAGTCTTTACATAGTAGGCCCAGGTTTGACATAAAAATAAGCAAAAATGAAGACCAGTAGATTCCTTAAGGAAACTCAAGTTCATCTAATGGGCAAAAACATGGCAGCAAACTCCTAGTCAATCTTCCTTTTCCCTCCCCCCTACACTCTGTATCCTGGCCACACGAATATATGTAAACAAATAATATAAAAATAAACACGGAACACATTCTTTTAAGGGAAAATAATTCATGCCCATAGCCCGAATGGAGGCTGTGGATGTGGGGTGCTGTGTATTTGGTTTCGATGAATGTTAGAGTTCTTTGATTTCTAGCAGCAGAATCTATTGACTGTCGTGTAAGTCACATAATCAAAGGGAAAACTGGAAGCCTGGGCTTGGGAATAAATACGAACTGAAATATTTCTATGTAGCCAAAACTACTACTTAGTTTTGCTTGGTAATAGCTGTGTTTTAAAAAAACATCCCATTTTTATTCTATTTATCATATTGCTTGGGTTTCAATTCTAGGAGCGAGCAGCTGCTTGCTAGCTGTTTCCAGCCCAGAGCATCGTTTTTTTTTTTTTTTTTTTTTTTTAAAAGAGGGAGGGAGAGTGAGAATCTTAAGCAGGTTCCATGCCCAGTGTGGAGCCAACCCTGGGCTCGATCTCATAACCTGAGATCATGACCGGAGCAAAAATCAAGAGTTGGACACTTGACTGACTGAGTCGCCCAGGTGCCCTCGGCCCAGAGCATCTTCAAGGTTCCTGCAGACTTTACTCAATGGGAGGAGGAAATTTCTCAAAGGAAAATCAAAGTGCTATTTCCCAAAGAAGGAAGTAAGAGTTCAGGGAACTATCAACAGATGAACATGTGAACAAAACGTGGTGTTTACATACAACGAACTATTATTCAGCCTTAAAAATAATTGAAATTCCAATACACGCTACAATATGGATAAGCCTTGAAAACATTCTGTGAAGTGACAGAAGTCAGATGCAGAAGGGTGAATAGTGTGTGATTCTACTTACATGAGGTCCCTATGTCTAATTCATAGAGACAGAGAGTAGAGTAGGGGTTACCTGGGGCTGGGGGGAGAAGAAATGAGGAATTATTGTTTAATGGGGACAGAGTTCAGTTTGGGTGGGGGAGAAATTCTGGAATTGGATGGTGATGGTGTACAACAATGTGAATGTAGTTCATGCTACTGAACTATACACTTAAAAATGGTTAAAATGATACATTTTATGGTTTATATTTTGCCACAATAAAAAAAAAAAAATAAAGAGGGCAAGATAGCCAATGTCAACCAGTGTCAAGACAGAGAGAGTGGAAGGTCATTGTCTTTGGAAGTAAAGGCCACCGGGGCACCTGGTGTAGGGACTGGACTCAAGTCCCAGTTCTTCTGTGTAACCTTGAGCGGGTCACCAAACCTCCCCGAGCCTCTTTTTTCTCATTGGTGGATAAAAACCCTGGCGCCATTACCTATCACGTAGGACCTGGGTTATCCCTTTATTTTTGTGAGCTTATAAGATTCTACAGAAACGACGACATTACTATGTGAGGGAATGAAAAGTCCTTTGTAAATCTGTATTTTGGTGATCTGGGTGAGAAGCAGAGACCACCACTTTCTTAGGTTAGGAAATGTTCTGGAGGTGGCTCTCCCAGATGAAAGGCAAGGATTAGAATAAAAACAGGAGCAGGAGAGTTGTTCGTGTACGTGCTACAGAATCTAAATGGGTCTGGATTGCCCTTCTGGGCTCCTGCTCCATTAAGATTTCGCAGCCCTCAGTGAAAGGCTCAGACATATCCTTAACCAACGAAGCAGCCTGTGTTTCCGGCTGAGAGTCTCTAGATGGCCTGCCAACAATGGAGCTCTTAACTGATGGCCATAAAAACCAACATGGGGTGTCTGTTGGACATACATACATATGATCTATATCTAGTACAGGGTTAGGGCAAATGAAAGGATGACTGATTTCAGGCCAAATTCCAAAGATTTGGCATTAGAAGCCAATCATCTATTTCTATGCCAACTGCTTACTTGCTAAACTGAGATGCAAAAGAATAAGATTAAAGCAGGTTTGGTTGCAAGATTCCCTCTGGTTCTGTAACTTTTCTAGATTAAAACCTTTGGAGAGGGTCCACTGGAGTTATAACTTGATCAACTTTAAAGGCTATTGGAAGAAATGCTGGTAGGTAGCTTAAAACTTTTGGGTAGAGTGTTCTGGGCACCCCACAGGCACTTGGCTTTTTCACCCTTGGCTGTCTGCAAGGAGCCTAGTTCTAACCACCCGCTGAGTAGGGGGTTGGGGATTCATCTCTAGAACTTCAGTCTTTTGGAACATATCACCTCCCAACATACCTGAGTACTACCTGGCTTCAATAACCTTCTCGCAGCTATGTCCTCAACGGTCTTGTTCCCAAGATTTTCCTCCTTTTGAATTTGGCTGTGATATATCTATATTGATATATATATATATATATATATATATATATATATATTAAAGATTTTATTTATTTATTTGACAGAGAGATATAGAGAGAGTACACAAGTAGGCAGAGGGGCAGGTAGAGGAAGAGGGAGAAGCAGGCTCTCCGCCAAGCAGGGAGCCCGATGCAACACTCAATCCCAGGACCATGGGATCATGATCTGAGCCGAAGGCAGATGCTTAACCAACTGAGCCACCCAGGTGCCCATATTTTTTAAATCTGGTATTTCTACCCATTCTATGTGCGGAAAGTAGAAGAGGTACTTCCTACACATGCTCAGTTTGCCATCTCAACTGGGAAAAGAGTTGGGAATTTCTGTTACTAGATTCTGACGATTTTGATACTTGGACATCCAAGGAACCAGGGATGCACCAAGATGGCACTGCCTTTATGGGACCTGGTATCTCCTTGCGCTGGTGATCTCCTGGCAGTCAGCTCATGACTGTTTAGACTCACTACAGCCTTTTAGGAGGAAAGGACAGACTCCACTCATTACCGTGGGACTAGTCTTTTTGAGGCATTGGAATGACTGACTTATATTGATGTAAAGTGACTTCATTTCCATGTATCCAGTAATAAACCAGAGCTGGGTTGAGGATTCAGGGAAAGAGGTATGATAAAGGGAAAACTATGAAAGAGTTAGAAAGAGGAGCAAAGAGAGAAGAAGAAGAATGAAGACAGAGAAAAGGCAGAGAAGGGGAAACTGGACGGTCTGAGAGAAAGAAAAGAGGAAGAGAGGAAGAGAAGTGGGGGCGGGGATAGGGAGAATACTGCCTTCCTCTGTCCTGTTCTCTCTGGGAGGAATAAGCTTCCTGCCCTGTGGCTTCCCGCAGCAGCTGAGCCTTGGTCTATGATCACATCTGGAGGTGACAGCTGGCAGGCGCATGTACCTTCAGGCATGTCCTCTGTAGTCCCTCCCCTTCATTTGTCAGGCACACTCAAAGCCTCGCTCAGACCCTGGAGCCCGCTTTAGTTTGACCCGAGGGATGCTCGTGTTCAGTGACTACATCCCCTGGGAAAGCAGCCCGTTGCTATTTTTCACAATTTCTAGGTACCGACTTTAGGGCAAGGCTGCTGTCGCCGTGTTTTCCTTTTGGAAATGTTATGGGAACACGTTAGGGAAAACTTTCGGCCAATCCACTTGCTGTGTGACAGGGAACATTAGTGAAAATCCAACATGCAAATGTTCGTAATGAAAGGATTTTGACAATGTTCTTGAATGTTCTTCAAGAACCGAAGAAGCTATCTACCTGACTTATCTCCTGCGTTCAAATGGTCTGCCACACGGGTTTTGCTCCAATGCACAAAATTAATGTGGGACCTTGGAATTGTGAGATTGATGAATTCTAATTAGTTGTCTCTTTAAATAGCCATGTTTGCTGTGTGGTGTTTAGAAACTTCTATCACCCCATTCTATTTATAAATTGCTTTTATAAGCGTAGGATCTAAAGGCTGAAAGAGATCTTAGAAATCTGTAATGAAAAGAGCGCTTTCGTTCTAGCTCTGAAACCCAGTTGTTCGTGACCTTGAATAAATCACTGAACTTCTCTGTGTCCGATCTTCCTTCTCTGTAAAATAAACTGCTTGAACTGACTGAGCTTACGTCAGTTCTCACCCTCCTTTATGTATCTCCCATTGCTGCTTCCCAGCGAGAGATGGGGGCTCCGAGGTGTGAGTGTCCCACTCATGAAGGGCAGGATCACCCCTATCTCGCCACCTGTTCTTCCTACAGGACATTCCACACGCTCTGGGATGCCTGCTGTCTGTCTGGCTTCCACACGCCCCCAGAGAGCCAGAGCAGACCCCCGTCAGCTCTGGAGAGTCAGCTGGAGGCTGGGCGGGAAATGGGCCCGGTTCCCAGAACTCCCCGTGTTGGTTCCAGGCTGAATACAGGTGTTTTTCAAACAAGCGTGACATTTCTCAAGACTCGCTCACCTGTACCGTCAGGCTATTTTTGATCTCCTCAGCTTTTCTTTCTCAAGGAAGGCCAGACTTATCCAAGTAGGTGGACCCCAGGGCGATGATTAACCGTGGAAAACACTGACCCCATTGCTCCTGCCGTGCTCCGACCCAGCTGCTCCGGCTTGCTTGTGTTCTGCACCCATTACCACAGTTCACGGCACCAGCATCTACCCAGTGGCCCAAACCAGACACGTCCAAGTCCCGTTTGATTCCTCCCTCCTCTGGACCGCTTACACCAACTGGCCTCTATTAGCTTCTCGGACTGCCTTAAATGACCACAAACGTTGTTGCTTACACCAGCAGAAATTTATTCTCTTACAGATCTGAAGGGGTCCAGATTCAAGATGTCCACAGGCCCGTGTTCTGTCTGAAGACTCCAGGGGAGAATCTGTTCCATGCCTTCTTAGTTTCTGATAATCTCGGCATCTCTCGGTTCGTAGAAACGACACTCCAATCTCTGTCTCCATCGTCACATGACATTCTCCTCTGCTTCTGTCTCTTCTCCTCTTCCTATGAGACACCAGTCATACTGGATTTGGGACTCACTAGTGTGACCTAACCTAAACTTGACTACATCTACAAAGACTTTATTTCCGGAGAAGGTCACATTCATGTGTACTCGGGACTTCAATATATCTTTCTGAGGGACAAAATTCAATCCACGACAGCCTCGAAATCCTGTAAATTCTACCTATTAACTATCTCTTATGTCCATCTCCTCCTCTTCATCCCCACTGCCAGTCCTTTAGTGCAAATCCTTGTCTGGATGTGTTCAAAGTCTCCCAACAGCCCTTGGAAGAATATTGTGGTTGTTTTGTAAGACGGAGGGCTGGAAGTGGAATTACTAGGTGAAAAGGCATCTTGTCTTTAAAATGTTGATAGATTCTACCCATTTTTCTCTAATGAAGATATTTAAATTTGCAACAAACAGGTGATGTCTGAGAATGGCCTTTCCCACCAACTATTGTCAACACAAAACTTTCTGAATTAAAAAAATTTTCTTGCCAACCCATTAAACAATGGTGTTTCGATATTCGTACCGGTATTTTCCTAATCACCAGGGACTCAGATCACACCTCACTGATGGTAGGTTGGCCCCTTGCTCTGACACTGTCTTCTCTCCTTGCTCTGCCATCACAGGCGGCCTCACGGGCCTCTCAGCAGTAGGTTAGAGGTGAGAACCAGGTTCTCAGCTTTGTGTGGTCATATGCTAAGGAACACATGGGGGCTCTTTCATGCTGTCCCGTGGCTGCATAAGTGTGCAGGTTGACAAGCTCCTTCCCTAGGATTGGTGCTCACGGAACCCTCCTTATATGGATTGGGGTGGGGACTGGAGGCCAGCATCTCAGTTTCTGCCAAAGCACCTTTTCCCCAGGCTTACACTTCACTACCCAGATGACGCCCTTTCTCCTGCCATGAACCTGACCTTCTGCTTCTGGAGGATGGATGGAGTGGTGGGGTAAGGCTAGAAGGACCAGTTTGGCCAACTCTGTAAGGCTGAAGGGAGTAGGGGCAGCTCCTCCCCACTATTTACAATGTGTGGCCTTGCTGAGATGACTGGCCTTAGCTTTGGAGCTTTAGCCGAGATGTCAAGACTAAAGGAGAAGGCTCACGCAACATTATGCTACATATATGTTACAGATGTGTGCATACATGGAAACAAACGTTTGTTACTTTTGTGTATACAAAAATTTAACATTAATAATGCACCTTTGAGTATCTTTTTACTAGGTTGTAGAAAGTACAGGTAGCCAAACATTGAAAGATTTTTCCTTTCAAAAGGAAAGGGCTAATTTTAAAATTACTTTCTGAGTGCATGTCCTATGCACACCTTTGGAACAGGGCTTATTGTCTGACTTTCTTATTTTGAAATCCCACAATACCTTGTACAGGTATTCCCAAATGGGAGGCTAAAAGTGGAAAGAAAGGGAGGGGAAAGGGAGGGAAAGAGGGAAGAAAGCAAGGAAGGAGGGAAGGAAATTGAGGAGTCAGTGATAAGGGAATCCTGAGGACTGCTCAGAGGTGAGCCGGCTGCTACATTCTCCAGCCTCCTCTTTAACTTTACTCAAGACTTCAGTGTGATTTAAACGTATCTTGCAAAGATTTTATTGCAAGCCTGACTCTTAATTTAATAGGGAGGTATTTGCACACAGCTCCTTTTCTTCTTCCTTACCATATAGTGGGCATCCCCTGGGTTTGATATTCAGAGTAATTTTAAGGTATTATGTATTCCTTGATACAAAAAACCATCACAGAGCCAGATTCCTTTTCTGCTTTTCTGCTTTTAGGTACACATCTGTGACCCTGAAAACCCTCCTTCAGCTCGTTATTTTTCACACATTCAGGGCATCTTTTCACCTCTTAGAATCATTCCATTCATTCCATCCTGTATCTGATTGCCAGGTGGGTTTTCTTAAAACACACTTCTGATCGTTTTATTTTCTTTCCCAGAAATCTACAGTGCTTTTCGATGGCTTACAGGAATGAGCTCAAACTCCCTATCCTCGCATTTACGAAATATCTAATCATGTCTCAATTTCCCTTTCCTGCCTTATCTCATTCTGTTCTGAAAAGTCTTACTCAGGTTAAGTTAATCTTCCTGGTATTTCTCAAGGATATGACATTTCATGGTTTTTCCTTTTCTTTTTAGCCAAAAACTTTTAACATGTTTTCTGCCCCCATGTTTTGTGCGTGCCCATTTTTCCCATTATCCCCGAATTTATCCAAATCCTAGTAATTCTGCAGCTGTAGTTCAAGACAGTTTTCCTCCATAAAAGCCTCTCTGGCTGCCTGCCTGGAGCCCTAGCTCACAAAGTGGCTATGGTCCATTCTACCCTCTTCTGTATTTTCTTTGTTGATCATCATGACTATTTACTTGTTATAATTGCTATTTACGTGTGTATATTCTCATGCCAATTCTCCACAATGACAGATCAGGAATGTGTCTTACCCGTTTCTCTATCCCTTGGTATATGAAATGCCCCAGGTTCAACAGAATTCAACAGACAGACGATTTTCTCCAGGAGGCTGAATTTTAGAGCTGGTGGGAAATTTGGAGGTCTGATCGGTTGGTTGATTGATTAATGGAGTCTGAACTAAAGGACAGTTTAGATCTTTGAGACTAGCCAGACACTTGGAATAACAGATTTTGACTGAGTGGCTTTAAGTACATGTCGCTGAGGCTGATTTATAAAGATATGTAGCATGGCTGAAGAGTTTGATGCAAAAGTGAATCTAAAACACGGCTAACATTAACCTGTGGAGAAATCCTTCCACAGTCTGATAGTCTTGTCAAAGTTTAAAAGCTCAGCTTCTGATTAAAATTGATGCTCCTGATTCCATATTCACGGAAGCCCCAGACTGGAGATTGGTGAACATTTGTATTCGCGAAGTGCAGCACCACTGAAAGGCAGCAGGTGGCGCTGCTTCTCTGCGGAAATTTTTCATGATCCTCTCTCTAGCCTCTGGCTCATTCACCTCGCTCCTGCAAAGGCCTGACCCAGAAAAGCGGTTTATTTTATGTTAGTGGAAATAAGACTTCCTTACATTTGTTATATATTCCTTGATAGGCAACGGTTTCAAAGAGCGAGGTCTTTATTTACTTATTTTGTATGGCTTTCATTTTCCCATTTATAACTTTGGAAGACCGGGTTCCTGGTGATTCCTGAGCCCTTCACACACGGAGAGGATCTTTCAGATCTTATAGTCAGTTGAGGAACTTCAGTAGGCATCTAGGTCCACCCTTCCTTTCTTCAGCGAGGATCTTTTAGCCCAGATCCCTGGTCAAGGTCATTCATAAGGTCACAGGCAGAGTGAGGAGTCAAACCCAGATGTCCTCTCAGTCATCTTGGCTGTCCCATCCTGCGGTGGTCTTTAGAATGCCACCTGACATCAGGTATGCCGTGCCACTAACTTTAATGTGACCACAGGCAACATCGATTTCAATCTGAGAAGCTGCCAGGGGCAGTCCGCAAATAGGAGAACATGTGAGCAAGTGTGAGTGAGTGTGTGTGTATGTGTGCGTAACAGGTTTTGTGCAGTTATCTTTCTTTCATTCTTCTTTGTCACATCTGACCTGAGATAAGCCCTCAACAAGCATTTGTTGAATAAATGAAGGATGGAAGGAAGTGAAAAATGAAGAACGAAAAGAAGTTAGGAAGAGAGAGAAGGAGGAACAGAAGGGAAGGAAGGGATGAAAGGAGGGAAGGAAGGGAAAGAAGGAAGGGAAAGAAAGCACGAATGGGAGGAGAGGGAAGGAGGAAGAGAAAGAAGGAAGAGATAGAGGGAGAGAGGGAGAGGGAGAAGTGGGAGAGAGGGAGGAAGGGTAGGGAGGCCAGAGGAAGGGGGAAGGAGTTGGGGGAGCAGAGGAAGGGGGAGCAGTGAGGAAAGAATGGGGGAAGGAGGGGGGGAAGGAAGGGGGAGGAAGCCCAGTGAACTTGCAGGATCTCTAATCACCAGTGACATCTGGTAGATCCTGAGACGATTTAACGTGGTTTAGAGCACTTTTAGAAATAAGATGTAAAACACTTTCTGGCCCACGGGATTATTTTATTAACTCTCATTTCATCCTATTTTGACTCAGGCCATATGTTAAAAGGTGGATTCAGGGCTCGCTTCCCTTGGGGAGGATAAGACTTGACCCAGCGTGGCCCTCATGTCTGACAACAAGGAGAGGGCATCGTCTCCCTGCGTCCCCTCCGCAGACATCACGGAAACGACCCATTTGCGAGGGCACACGGAACATGGAAGTTTTGGGGAACAAGTCCATATTCAGAGTCAGAAAAATTCCAGGAAATCCAGACCCATGATTTTATTAGATTCATGTCTAGAAGGAGAATCATCGCCGTACGTGGAAGCTGAGCCCCGGTGTTTCTCACTCAAACGAGAGCGATTGGCTCTTCTCTCTTACGATGTATCTCATTCTAGAGGCAAAGCCTAACTGCTGGGTTTTATTTCTGTGATTTTTCCTTCAGGCCCAGTCCCTCCATGGGGTAGCATCTCATGTCATGGATCTCACCTCACCTAACCAGCTGTCCAAACTTGCTTGTCTTCTGTCCCTTTCAGAACCTGATGGACCAAAGAAATTGATAGGATGTGATTTCTTGTCTTAGGGGACATATTGGATTTTTAAACACAGGTCTCCTGGAAGCATAATGCTTTAGCTCAAGAGTTATGTCTCTTCTGCCAGTGGAGATTTCTGGCATTAGATCATGTTGGGAGGGAGGTGGGTTTAAATCACTCCTGTCCTCCATTTGGTTGCCTGCCAGTCCTACCACCTGGGCGGCCATATGTTCCTGCAAATGCATGAAGAGGTTGTACCAGAAAACCATCCATTTAGCAAACGTCATTGAAGACCCGCTAGGTGCCAGGCACTATGTTGTCAGGGCCCAAGGCACAGAGATTATGTGAAGGCAGGTCTGTATCTTAAAGGAAGAGACGGGCGAGGATTTTGGTGATTCAATCACACAGAGCTGGGGGCTGGCGGTGGGGAGAGAAGTGGATGGGCTTTAGGGTTGGAAAGGAGGTAGACCACAGCGATGGTAACTGCCCAGTGCTGATGGAGGCGGGGGAGGGAAGGATCTAGGGTGAAACTGACCATCCTGGATGGCGGGTGGGTCTACAGTCATCTGCCTCCAAGCAAGAGAGAAGAGAGGAGGCTTCAGACCCCACCCGGTACCAGGTCCGGCACTGGGACCTTCCATGCATGTCTTTATTGGAAGTCAAGTGCAAATCTTCACTGTCCCTCACACATTCCCACTTCCAGCTGCAAAGATTCCAGAAATTCTTGCCATGTTAGTCCCATTTTTTTTTTCCTTTCATAACGGCATTGTCCTCAGAAGGTTTCTGTTAGCTGGGAGATTGATATACTTACAAAATGAAAAAATCAAATGACAGTTTCTAACTTGTTGGATAATTTATGGTGCTTGAAAGCAGAAAGCATGGACTGAAAGACAGGAACCAAGGAACCATGCATTTTGAGTGGGTGACCAGGGCAAAAAACGTTCTCTCTGGAGGAGGCGATGGCAGGGTGGGGTGGGAGAAAGGAAATAAATATTAATGGTTAGGGGCTGAATGGTGTCCCCCTCCAAATTCCTCTGTTGAAGTCCTAATCCCCAGAAACTCAGACCGTGACTGTATTTGGAGACAGGATCTTTAAACAGGTGATCAAGTTAAAAGGAGGCCGTGAGGCTGGGTTCTAATCTAATCTGACTAGTGTCCTCATAGGAAGAGATTAGGACACAGACTCGTACCGAAGGAAGGCCGTGGGCAGACACAGGGACAAGGCGGCCCCCAACAAGCCAAGGACAGAGGCCTCAGAAGAAACCAGCCCTGCCTTGACGGTGGGCTTTCAGCTTCCAGAACTGTGAGGAAAGACATTTCTGTTGTTGGAGCCCCCAGTCTGCAGTACTTGGTGAGTCGGCCCTAGCCGACTGAGACACGACCCAAAGGCGTGAGTGGGAGAGCGTGCGTGGTCTGTAGAGAGTCTCACGCCAGACTGGTTGCTGTTATAATTTTACCGAGTGTTTACTGAGTGTTAGGGCTAGCACATGGTAACAGTTTTTATGATCTTAAAATGCATTTTCTTTATCTCTGCGCCTGTGGGGGGGATGGGAAAGCTGCGGCGGCTCGTCTATGAGTCTGTGTGGAGCTGGAGTCAAGAAAACAGCCTTAGCACATTCAAGCGGAGCGATCCGGATTCTGGAATAATTGGCCATTTGTCGGGCTCCGCAGAATTGTTGGAAGGGCACTGCTCTTCTGTGTCAGGAAAGGGTCTGTCTTAGCTTCCTTTCACCTGTTAAAGATGGTTCCAGAGTTGACAGCATGGACGGCGTCCTTCCACTCTGCACTTTGAAATCTATATGGCTTTTCTAAGTAAAATGTGAAAAATGCTTTTGGATTGGAGTTTGGAATTACAGCCGTGGTAGGCTAAGCTCCTCCACACCCCTGCTTTCTCTCAGGGTCCTCCTTTTCTTCAGAATGAAAAAACAAATCTTTTTATTTTTCAAAACCGTGAGAGTGCATAGCTAAGTGATTCCCTTCCCTACTTGTTTGGCTACACGGAGGTAAAAGAAGGAACGCAAAATGAAGAAAGGAAAGGAGAGCCTAGGAACCTGGGAGGGTTATTTGCTTTCGCCTCTGTTCGCCAGCTTCACCCTCTGCTTTTGGGTGCCTTGCTCTGTGCCCTGGGACATGACCTCAGTGGACCCTGTCACCTGAGCTCTTGCCCTCTGCTTTCTGGCTGGTCTGGCTAATGGGAGCCATGAGGAGGTGGAGGGAGGGAGGCACAGAGAGAGGTCTGGGTATTTATCTCCCCCCTGCTCCAGCACGACTTGCCACAGTTCTGGAAATTTCTCTGCCTGCGGTTGGCTCCAGGAAGAGTATCTCCTCCCTTTTCCCCTCAGGCTTAGGAGTAGTAATTGCTCCGATCCTTCTGCTGCCTCATCATTGCTTGTTATTTCTTTCAGTGCTACCTACCGCTTTGCAAATAGTCTTCATTAAACCGTTCTCTCAGTTAAACCTTTGAATATGCCAATGGGGTCCTCACTTATCCACCCGCACAGCTCAGAGGACATTTGCTTTCTCACATTAGCTAACTAAAGCAATAGCATGTATTCTGGAAAACTTTGGTGTCCTTTCTCCTTCCGCTACTTTATAGAGAGGGAGTAGAGCCTAGGCCGCCATCGCTCATCTCTCAGTGGACTCTTGTACCTTTTTAATCATTCGTGCATAGGCCTTCTTGTGGTTTTCACCTGGTGCATGCAAGCCAGGCTAGGAGCGAGTGGGGATGAGGTTCCCTGTGTGGCATAATAACAGATGTAACAAAACAAAAATAAAAACAAAAAAACACAGACATGTATGTATATCTCTCCAAGGGTATGCTGGTAAGTGTTTAAAACCTAGCTCTCTTGGGGCACCTGGGTGGCTCAGTGGGTTGGGCCTCTGCCTTCAGCTCAGGTCATGATCTCAGGGTCCTGGGATCGAGCCCCACATCGGGCTCTCTGCTCAGCGGGGAGCCTGCTCCCCCTCTCCCTCTCCCTCTGCCTGCCTCTCTGCCTACTTGTGATCTCTCTCTCTCTCTGTCAAATAAATAAATAAAAATCTTAAAAAAAAATAAAACCTAGCTCTCTTGGTGAAGGGGGGGCCTAGTTTCATGGCATTTGTCATTTTCTGTGGTGTAACTATTTCTACTATGGCCAGTTTCAAACCACCGGTTTGACATCACAGAATATAAATTGGGGAGAGATGCTCCCTAAGCATCAGGTCTTGGGAGCCGGTACAAGCCGGCTCCAGCATCCCATTATTTATAGCCAGCCGTAGACAGATTGGGACGAATACATAGGTCTTCCAGTGGGAACGTAATAGGTTAAAATATTAGCCGTGGTAAAGTTGTTTGTCGGGAAGGTCATTATGCGACAAAATGGGGGTGTTAATTAGTTAGCAGGTGAACATAAATAGGAAGCACAGGTGTGTTTGTGTTTTCAGTGGAGGGTACAACTGCCCTTCGATCACTCCAGGTTTAAAATGCAAATTGGAGGCAGCCTTGTGATTCTGGGATCCTGGAACCCCGTCACAGTCTCCAAACTATTCAACGTGCTGCCGAATTACTGCAAATAAACCTGAGTTATAGCTGGGGGACTGGCTTTTCTCCTTTCTCAGTTCAGTATTATGTCTCATCAGCAATGTGAGGAAGAAGGTGAAAAAATTATCTAAAAACGATAGGACAGCCTCTGAGGTTTCCCTTGATGTTCTCTGAAGATACTTCTGAAATGTGACCAAGATTATATAGCCGAATGATGGAATCCAGAACCCGCAAGTTTGCCATTAAAGCTTGAAAGGATAAAGTCTAAAGAAAACAATAAGTAGAGGTAGTAAATAAATAGCACGTATAAAGGTACAGTACTTCTAACCCCATAATGGGGGCCTGATGAAAATATAAATAGGTTTCAAAAGCGTTTAGAGAAATTCTGGGATGAAAGGAGTACTGTAAGTTATTATGGAAAACTAGCTAAATTTTCATTTAATTCCAAACCTTTTGAAGTGCCCGCCATGATCCCCTACATGTTATATCATTAAATGAAACCATAAAAATATGATGGGAATTTATCCCATTGGGAATTTATTCCAGTATTTTTTAACTCGAGTGCAAATTCAGTTTCTAGTTACATGCTCTTTTAAATCCATTAGCGGGGGACACCTGGGTGGCTCAGTGTGCTAAGGGTCTGCCTTTGGCTCAGGTCATGATCCCAGTCCTGGGATGGCGTCCTGCCAGGGGCTCCTTGCTCGGCAGGGAGCCTGCTTCTCCCTCTGCCTGCCGCTTCCCCTGCTTGTGCTCCCTCTCTCTGACAAATAAATAAATAAAATCTTTAATGAATCCATTAGTGGAAGCCAGTGGTGTTCTGAGTGTGGGGTGCTAGGAGCGGTCAGCTCTCTGTGCAACAATACGGAAGTCCATTGTGTATAGAGAATTTAAAAACAGTAATAAAACTGACTACAGGTCAGCCTGCTTTTTATCATCACCATGTGCTAGCAATTCTAAACAATGTCAGTGACGAAATGCTCCTTGGGAAAAAATCTGTTGTTGGTTTAAGTTGTAAACAATTTTTTTGCTTACTACTAAGTTTTAATAATATATACATACATATATTAGCTCTAAATTCACAAGTATTTATTACTTGTCCTTTAATAAACATTACATTCTACATGGAAATTAATTTGGAGATTTTCCAGTGATCTCATTGGCCCCCAACATATGTGGGTTCAGCACACATGCTTTTTCTAGATTAAGTTCACAATAATTTGGGTTTGAACTCGCTCCTGATAAAGTTTGTGTCTCCAACCCCTAGGGTACTAATAATCCTTGCACTGAAATAATAGATTTGAAATAGACAAAGAGGTACAGAGGTTATAAAGAAGGAGAAACAGAACTTGAATTATATTTCGATTCTTTATTCTTTGTCACCACTTTGTATTTATTTGCATTTAAATAAGAAACAGCAAAACCATACTGGCTGCAGGGTATAATATTTTTGTTTGGTTAGTACAAATTTCATCCTACATGATATAGTTTTCTGAATTTGACAAGTAGCTTTGAAACAGAATTTTCTTCTTCTCTTTGTTAATTATTTAGAACTAAACCAAAAAACGAAGAAAATAAAACATTAATGGTACGATTTAGAAGCAAAATTTTAACTTCTATGGATGTTTCAGCTTTATCCAAATCACTTCTTTAATTTTTATTGGCATGATTATATATACAAAGTTCAATAGAAGACATTTTTAACTCTGGATTTATTTTCCGAATATTATTATTATTTATTTCATTTTGTATTTGTACTCAAAGTAATTTTGTCCTATAGAGGAGGAAAGTTAAATACTCTAATTGTGCTCACTAGGTAGATAGGCTAGGTAAATACGAGAGACTTGTATCAGTATAAAGTCATCCCCTAGGGATGCCTGGGTGGCTCAGTAGGTTAGGCATCTGCCTTCGGCTCAGCTCATGATCCCAGGGTCCTGGGATCAAACCCCGCATCAGGCTCCCTGCAGGGAGCTAGCTTCTTGCTCTCCCTCTGCTGCTCCACCTGCTTATGCTCTGTCTGTCAAATAAATAAATAAATAAATAAAATCTTAAAAAAAAATCACCCTCTAAGATGTCTGCCTTGTTACTATAATGTTTTATACATTCTTCAAGAGAAAATCATCCATGGTAGGCGTTAAAATCCTAAAGGATGCCAAGTATAATGGACTCCAGTAACACCAAAATAGAAATGACGTGCACTCCCAGGAGCGGAAGGTCTGGAAGAGACCAGTGTGCACCTGAGTTCCTTCTCCTGCACGCAGTGGTCACTGCAGGCTCCAAGACTGAATGCCCCTCAAAGACTGTAAACTCAAAACGCATGGATGGAGTCTAAGAAAAAAGGAGCACGTGAAAATGTCCTTCTAGGCTACCTGCTGAACAGCACACATGCACGCACGTACAAGCACACAGACACGGACACACAAAATCATATTGGATAAGACAGCATCTTTTCCTCCTTTGACAGCATTGTCACCTCAAATGCACTCTGCCCATCTGTAATTTGCAAGGGAGGAAAATGAAGAATCAGACTCTCTCATCTCTGAAACTACTGATCGCACCTCAATCTGTTGCTTCCTGCACAATATAATACCTGGAGATGGAATTCATCCTTGGAATGAATCCTCTTACCGGAAACCAGTAAAATGAGAAGGTTGCTACTATCATATTTTAAAATTTGCTTAATTTGCTGTCTTCTATTTTTGAATGATAATCACTTTTTATGTCCTAGGTAAGGGCTTACAACTGTAGAGTTGTATTCCATTACTGGAAAAACACTAGTTGTGCTGAAAAGCATTTTTCAGAACAAAAAATTGCATACCCGGAAAGTTTACACTCAGGACTTAGTTTAAAAATACTTATTCTTTCTTTTGAAGAACACTTGTTTCTAGGGCAGTATGTTAAATTCCTACTACTGGCTGAGGCAGGTTCCCTGTGTCTCTAAATATGCTTTAATTTAATCACATATGAAATCTGCATTCTTTCTTTCTAAAAACTAAATCTATCAGAGGTTGACAACATCTCTTGAATAATGGAGATTAAGAAAGAAATTCAACCTCTTGGTGTGTCAGATTATTTTTTAAAGCAGTGGGTGGAAGGCAATATTTCTTATAAGTTTCAGGAGTATAAACTCCATTTCTCAAGTTCCTTTCCTCAAACAGTCTCTGAAGGTAAATTTAGAAGTTCAGGACTAAACGAAGTAATTTTTTAAAAAAACGAAGTATAGTGTAGATCAGGGCAATGAAAGAAGTATGCAAGGTTGAAGAATAGACCGTGGGCGTATTTGTCATGTTGATCTGATCAAATATGCATTTCTGGCTCCAGGTTAGTTCCTTCTTTATATCCTTTCTGGCTGCTGATGATAATGGGGTAGGAAATTGCTCAGGAATTGAGACAACCTGATATCCTGGTTCAAGTAAGACTGAAAACTAATCTGTTTAAAGAAACATTCGCTTTACAGGTTGATGTCTGTAGTGCGATAATAAACCTGAGAAATCAACCTGGATGCTCTTTTCTTCTTCTTGTGCCCATACCTTACTGCGGTTGGGAGATTTGGGGAAGTTGTCAAGACTGCACTTGAGAACAAAGACAACAAGTTCTTGATCTTCTAAACTTAAAAGCTAAAGGTCCAAGTGCAAGATAGAAAGACATTGGAAGTAAACCGTTGTGTCTCGTCCCTCCAGAAGAAATACCTCTGCAGCTGGGGTGGGAATGAGGAGAGAATTTGGAAATGAAATTGGGCATTGAAGCTTTGTGGAATACTCTTTTCTATTTGGGGCTGTAAAAATGGAATGGATCTGTGTCTTACTTCTGATTAAAGTCCAAGCCTTTCGGCCTTGAGGGGACCGTCCTCATGCCCTCACAAAATGGCGGCCATTCCTAGGCTGGTAGCCTGGGGAATATGTGTTGGAGAAACTACTAAGGTTCCTGGAGACTCAGAGTGGGTGGGAAGACATTTGGAAGTTTCTGGGGGAAATTCATAGAAGCGAATGAAAGCACAATTCTACCCCAGGTTCTTGATTTTTGTGTGGTGAGGTTTATAGTGAGGAACTGATAGAATTGTGATTAAACATATGTCTTCTGCTTCATTCTCCAGGACTCATACAGTACATGTGAACTTTCAGTGCCTCACTGAGAAAATTAACTAACAAATGAGGGAGACAGTCAGAAACATGGAATATGTTTATTTTTTATATGTAATAGGCCCTCATTGAGCTCTCAGTGTCAGGAAATTGCTTATATAACTGTTATCTAAAGACTTTGTAGAAAGTTCACAATGTCTCTGGGTTGTTACTGTAAAATATTGCCAGTGTACAGGAAATGATAAGCTTAAAAATCTCCTTTTCAGATTGTGTAAGGGTAAAACCTAAAATATTCTTTGCAATTTATAGTTTTAATAATTTCAAATGGGAAATTTTCTGCCTTTGGTGATTTTCCCTCATTGGTTTTCCACACATATAAATTAGAAAATCTAAATGAGCACTGTCCAACAGAACTTTCTTTCTTCCTTCTCTCTCTTTCTTTCTTTCTCTCTCTTTCCCTCCCTCCCTTCCTTCCATCTTTTCTCTTTTCCTTCCTTCCTTTCCTTCTTCCAACAGAACTTTCTGTGTTGAAGAAAATGGTCGGTAGCTACACCGTCCAATACAATAATCACTAGCTACGTGTCACTCTTAAGCACTTGACATGTGGCTGGTGAGCCCGAAGAACTGAATATTTAATTTAATTAATTTAATTTATTTCAATTTAAATTTAGCCACATGTGGCTAGTACCTACCATAATTGGACACTACAGATCTAAACTCTTAATTTATTTTCCCTACAAAGACTGTATAGAAAATAATTAATGAAATATCTGTAACAGGAATAAAGTCTATGTAGCTTTTTATAACATATATTATCTCCATCACTCAGTCAACACGGGCTTTCTTCTGACTTTATCATTTTATATATAAGTGTTTGATTCCCAATAATCTATGCGCTCCTTGAGGAAAGCTATTGTAAGTTATATATGTTTTTGTACTCTGCCCACCGCAGAATCCTGTAGCCAATAACAAGTATCAATAAATATTGATCAAATCATAATAAAACTATAAAGTAATGACATGAATTTTACGAATACACGCATGCAGAGGTAACGCTTATTATTTGCAGATTCTGTATTTGTGAATTCACCTACTCGCTAAAATTTATTTGTAACCCCAAAATTAACACTCACAGTTCGTTCACTATCATTTACGGACTTACATGGAGGGATGACAAATTTGAGTTTCTCACCGTTCACATCCCAGCTGAGGGTGAACAAAGGCAACGTTTTGCCTTCTGTTTTAGCTCATACTATACTATACTATAAGCTAGTGTCCTTTGCATGCTCTGTGTATTGCCACGTTTTTCTGCTTTTTGTCGATGATTTCGCTGTTTAAAACAGTTCCCAAACTTAGTGCTAAAGTGCTAATGTTTCCAAGCACAAGAAGGCTGACGTGACTTTCGGAGAAGATCCATGCATTTGATAAGCTTCATTCAGTCATGAGTTATAGTGCTGTTGGCTGTGAGATCAATGCTAATGAGTCAACAACATATATTGAATAAGGCATTTTTAAACAGATACACACATAAAACAAAGTTATATATTGATCTGTTGACGAAAATGTGACCAGAGGCTTGCAGGAATCTAACCTTGTATACCTTGTATTTTTCCTTTGGAGCAACACTTCAATATTCACGAATTCGGTGTTCATGGTAATTTTATAGAACATAATGAATAATGAGAATCGATGGCGTATGCTTGTATGTATGTGTGTGGATATATACATATATATGTGCGTATACACACATGCACGTGTGTGCACGCACACAGTCTGTGGGGTGTATGGAACAAGCTCATTCCTTTACAAGTCCACCATGCACATTATTCTGAGGCAGGGGAAGGACTGGTTCAAGCAAGGGACTCGTGATGACACTGAAGTGAGGGGACATTCTGAGGGACGATATGTCACCATTTCTTTTTTTTTTTTAAGATTTTATTTATTTATTTGTCAGAGAGAGAGAGCACAAGCAGGCGGAATGGCAGGCGGAGACAGAGGGAGAAGCAGGCTCCCTGCCGAGCAAGGAGCCCAATGCGGGACTCGATCCCAGGACCCTGGGATCATGACCTGAGCCGAAGGCAGCTGCTTAACCAACTGAGCCACCCAGGCATCCCGATATGTCACCATGTCTAATGGCTTTGTGAAGTTCACTTGTATTTTCCTTCACTCCTTCCTTGCTGTTCCTGGAGCTGTGGGTACGCACGTTTGTTCTTTTCCCTTAGGCTCTGTAATCATGAACAAGTGAAAAGAGCCCTTGAAGTGTGTAATCAGCACAGAAGCGTGGCCAGCCTTCCATAGTTAGGTTTATCCCAGGGAAGTTTGTAACGAAGATAAACACCTCACTCCTCGATGGTATCACCTTTCCCAACAGAGCGCCCACCAATTTTACATTCCCCTGGAAAGAAGTAGGGCTGGCCTGCTCTTCTTTTGGTGATGGTGGTTGTGCTGGGGAAGCCGATGAGAAGAGGACCTGGCCGTCGTCCATTCTATACTAGCTCATCAGCAAGAACAGAGAAACGAGGTCTCTCGGAACAAGCCACGTTGCCTTCACCTGCCTCAGAACACTTTATCTTTGGAATAAAGGCAAGAAATGTGACTAGTTTTGGTAGTTGTAAATCCTTCGTTCATAAAGTAAGATTCTGAGGATCAAAATGAAGAAATGAAATCTACAAGAAGCTATATGGCCATAGCAGAGAACAAAATAGCTATTTCCCCATCAGTTGAAGTAACCTGTGTTCAATTCAGAAGAAATTTGGGTGGAAGCATGCTGGTTCTTGAAGAGGTAGGGTCAATTTTCACCAAAATGAACTCCCAGTCTCCGGTAAGCAACATTTTGAAGCTATCTTTCGTGGTATAAACATAACATTTATTAGCCCTTAAGACTTTCCAGAAAACCAACCCATTCTTTTCATTGCAAGCATTAAAAACAAGAAACTAGCATTCTTTACCCCCACAGATTGCATTTATCAACACATACAGCATAGGAATGGTTATGTTTGCCTGAGCAACTTTGAAGTGAGCCAATTTTAGTGCCCTTGTCTCAGAGTTGAGATGAAGTCACTATCTATACCCCTAGCATTCATTTGACTGGAAATTGACAATCTGCCAGGATTGTAAGCAGCTGTCATTTCATTTGTATCTACGAACCATGTTTTATTTATTTAGGAGATTTTTTTTCTTTGTAAAAATGCATATATCTTTTTTACTTGTGACTTGGTTTTATTTTAGGAGGGCATCTGCTACTTCATTGAAGTCTGGAAATAATTTCAAAAGTTAGTTGTCAACATTTGTCAGTGGCCCTCATTCTCCCTTCTGTTTTTCTTTCTTCCTCAACTTTGGGGCTGGGTAAGCACTGAGCCAGAATTTTCAGGTGGAGGATTCTGGGTCATCTAGCTCAATTTTTCTGTGTGGAAATGGATTTACCATCAACTAAATGAAACTGAAACTTCAGGGCCTGTCCCTTAGATGAGCTCCCTCCAAGGCTGTGGAAGGTCCCCAAATAGTGTGTTCACCTGAATTTATATATTTCTGAAGAATTTTGTTATTTTGGATTCTTTTTCTTAAAAAAGCTTCCTGTCCCCTGCCCCCAACACACATGCTCTGAACTTCAAGTCCCACAAAACCAAGTCCATTTCTGCCCCTGTGGCTGTGGCGACCCATGGACCTGTATGTCATTTCCCTTCTGTGATGTCGGCAGTTCCTCTTGGGCTAAAAAGCTGAAGTGTTTCATACATTCTGTTTCTGCTACTCTGTTCTCAGGGGCGGGGTTAAGTCGGCAGACCTACCTGTCATGTTCACCTAGGGTCCTGTGATAGTGAGCAACTCTTTTTCGTTTACTCAGGGCTCTCTGAACAAACAGACCCACAGGTTAATATTCATATTCTGATTAATTAGTTAATATTAATTGTAGGGAGCTGGCTTATGCTATTATGGAGACTGTCGAGTCTAAAATCTGCAGAGCCAATGTCCAAGTTGAAGTCCATCAGGCAGGAGAATTCTCTCATACTTGGAGCAGGCTCGGACTTTTGTTCTAGTGAGGGGACAGCCGATTGGATGAGGCTCGCCCACATTATGAAGGTTAGTTGGCTTTACCCAGTATACCTATTTGAAGGTTAATCTCATCCTAAAAGACCCTCACAGAAACACCCAGAATAATGTTTGGCCAAACATCTGGATGCCCTGTGGCTTAGTCAAATTGTTACATAAAATTAACCATAAATACTCTGTTCTCAACTGAGCGAGCTCTTATTCTCACAACTGGCCTGTTTATGACCGGGTTCATAATAATCCATTGTTTGTTTTTGCAATTATGTATGCAATTCTGTTTTAGCAAACATTATTTGAAAAGTTATTGTGTGTCTTATAGCCAAAAGGTAGGGCATAAAGGAGAAAAAAATAGGGTCTTGTCCTTGGGGAATTTGTCCTTTAGGGATGATCCTGTGACTCACCTACTCATTGGAAACTTTCCTCAAGTTTGGGGACAATGAAAAGGCAAGGCAATGATTTAGTTCAGCTCAATGCAGAAAGTCCAAGGGGCCCTAAAATGAGGCAGAGAGAAATTCTCAGGATAGACTTCAGGCAAGTTTGAGGCTAAATTAAAAATAAAATAGAACAACATGGCAGTTGACTTGAAGGGGACCAGGAGGTGGAAATTCCCATCAGAGGGAGCCTCTGTGGAGAATTCCAAAGCACAGTACATGGCCTGGGTGACCGAGGAGGTAAGGGGCTGGAGAAGCTACGAAAAACCAGGAGGATGGGCCATGGGTTGGCAAGATAGGAATTCCGTGTAGTTCCTGTGAGGTTTTGAGTTGAGAGGTGGCTTCTCACGGCAGAGAACTGATACTTAATGAGGACTTCTAACCAAACTACATGGAATAACAGCTTTGTACAATAAACAGAATTTTCACTGCAGTCATTTTTGCTCTTTTAAGAACCTAAGAGAATTGTTCTTCCTTACAATGTTAGTCTATGATGGTTCTCTTAGAATCTAACTATGAATTTTTTTCTGAAGCTAATTGATAACTTGCCATGTATAAAGGTAGTCTTTTTGACCTTAAAATCCTTATGAACCTTACTTACAGTATTACACATTGTGTTGTGTATAATAACTATAGATTCGAAAGTTTAATTCTCTTCTCTATGTCAGTGGCTTTAAACACTGCAAGAATAGCTTCCAGGGGAAGAGGAAGAGCGGAACCTTATTTCACAAGTTAGGTTTCTGTCTAAAGAGGTGGTAAAAGAGAGATTCCCTGATTTTTTTTTAAAAGAGAACTACTGCCATAGGATAAAATTAATAGTTACAGCAAATCAAAACTAGATTAATAAATCTCAGAAAAACGTGTGCCTGTGTCTGTGTTGGGGTGGGAGGGAAGGAGAACAAGGTGATACAGAGAGATCATTTGATCTCCCAAAATACTTGGATATAGAATCTTATCTATTGTATCTATAATACACAAAATGAAACATAATCATATATTTTATTAGCAGTAGAGATATATTCGGAAAGTCACAAACCAGTCATCAGCCTTATGGGATTAGAGCAACAGTCTAAGAAATTAATGATTTAGTCTTTCTCATTTCTGTCAGAGAAATGTTCTAGACATATTCTAGAATATGTTCTAGAGTGTTCTAGAATGCCAAAAGCAAAAAATTGGACCAACTTTATTATTTGGTCTAGAATTTGGTTTGAGTTACTTTTTAGTGGATTACCGAGGGTAAGAAACATGTTAGCTAGAGAAGGATAAGCACAATTTATTTCATTCTTTCAGATAAGTCCATCGTTCCTCAGGAGCATGCAAGGCAAGACTGTGTTGTGTTAACGGAAGCTCTGAGTTAGAAACTCCTAGCTTTCTGTACAAATCTCACTTTTGTTTTGTTTCTAGAATTGAAAATGTTGTTTTGATTCCTAGAAATGGGTTTCAGATCCTTTAGCAGTCTACATTTCTACACCATCCCTCCTCCCTTCCAACAAATAACAAGAAAATCTCCCAACATCTTTTTATCTAAATCAGTGGTTGTCAACCAGGGGGATTTCATCCCCCAGAGCGTATTTGGCAATGTCTAGAGAGAGACACTTCTATTTGTCACAACTGGCATCTAGCAGAGAGAGGCAGGGAGGCTGCTAAGTAGCCCACAGTGCACAGGGGAGTTCTTGTCACAGAACTATCTGGACCCAAATGACAATGGTTCCCAGGCTGAGAAAGTCTGGCCTAAATGGATCTATCAAGTCTCGTTTTGCATTAGAAGCCTGGTTGCAGAGCTCCTAGGTGGCTCAGTCGGTTAAGTGTCTGACTCTTGGTTTTGTCTCAGGTGGTGATCTCAGGGTCCTGAGACGAAGCCCTGCATTGGGCTCCATGCTCAGCAAGGAGTCTGCTTCTCTCCCTCCGCCCCTCTCCCTGCTTGTGTCTTCTCTCTTTCTCTCAAATTAAAAAAAAAACAACACAAAACTTTAGATGCCTGGTTGGGTGTCCATTTTTCAATGCATTCTTTGCTTTAAAAAACAAAAGGCAACATCTGTGATCTCAGCAGAAAAATATGCACGCAAGCATTTAGCTTAGTTTCAAATGATAAATGCTGCCCCACTTGTAAATACTCTTAAAATAATGAAATTAAATCACTCCAGTGCTTGCAAGTAACATTACTTGCATCCCCCCAAGAGGGACAAAACTGATTAAGGAGTTTCTAAGTACTGAGAATAGCAGAGTCAGGAGCATCCCATTAAGATGCAATTTGGTGCCTCGCACTTTTCCTCTGTTGACCTTTACTGAAGATTGTTGACAATTATCTGATACTCAGTAAAAAATGATCACCCTGATTCCTTGAAAAAAGGAGACTGGCTTACATAAAATTCCACCACCTGCTCCAGTGTAAACAGCAACACCCACCCACAAGCCGCGTCCTTGCTGGATTCAAGGAGAACCTTTGTGTCTTGTTTTCCCAGCAGCAACCACAGCAGCTTCCTTGCAGATGGCAAATTGGGTGTCAGTCAGTGGGGGTTCAATAAATATTGTTGACGGATTGACTTCAGACCCAGAGTGAAGACTTCTCTGACTCTAATTCCTTCTCCGCCGGCAACGATCACTTTGACACAGTCCACCTGGGCTCCTCCAAGACAAGGAAGCTTATGAACATAAGTAGAGGGAGTGAGATTTTCATTTTTGGGCATTTGCAGTAAGACAATTCTTGGAAGATTAAGAATTGTGTTTGTTACAATTAAAGAGGGGAGATGTTCAAGACAACCTGCTGAGAACCATTTGTTGACCTTCAAGGTTGCTTGACCTTGTTTTGACATCACGGATACCCTCTTATCTGCCTCACGAGGAGAATTTTCTGTCAGCTCATGAAAAATATTTTGACTACGGTGAAAGCTGATCTATCTTGTTTTGCTCAAATGGACTGGGAAACAAAATCACGTGAAAATCTGGGGATAGAATAGAGGTCCAAATGGATTAGGGCTCTGCTTTTAGTTTATGAATTCTATTGATCTAAGTCACCGTTTATAAACTGGAAATGCAAGTTGCATTTAATCCCCAAGAGCAGTTTAAACACGTGTGATTTTCAGATCTGTTCTCGAACATGTACAGAGTGCTTTGGAGTCTCAGGTCTGGAGAAGTTAGAAACTGGGACAAGTCCCAGCCTTAGAGGTAGGTACAGTGTGTTCAGCAGGCTTCTTAGCCCTTTTCGGCCTGGGCCAGAGTGTAATGTGACCTCACTGCTTAGTGATAGCCTTGGTGCTGTAAAGGAATGAATGTGCAGAGATCATCACTGGGTCCTTTGATAAAAAGGTCTGATCTAGAAAAAAGAAATCCCAGTCGGCCTGAGGAATCACGTAATCAGAGAAACCACACAGGCCGTGGGGCTCCTGGCCACTGGCACGAAAGGCAGAGTCCACTCAGGTAACAAAGCAACCTTTTCCAAGTCAGCCAATAGGGAAAGGCAGTGAGAGACCCATGGCAACTGGCCTGATACTACTAGGGCCATTTTATAATTAGCTCTCTGTTACTCGAGCTGAGCTCCTTTCTGCTGCTTGACTGTCAGTGGGCTTGGAGCTTACAGCCTTCAGAAAGACGTTGGTTTTCCTAAAGAGATATTAGAATGTGGCTGTGGTGACAACAATTAAAAAGCAAGGGTGGCCCCAATGTTCATAGCAGCAATGTCCACAATAGCCAAACTATGGAAAGAGCCAAGATGTCTATCAAGAGATGAATGGATAAAGGAGATGTGGTCTATATATACAATGGAATACTATGCAGCCATCAAGAGAAATGAAATCTTGACATTTGCAACGACGTGGATGGAACTAGAGGGTATTATGCTAAGCAAAGTAAGTCAATCAGAGAAAGAATTATCATATGATCTCTCTGATATGAGGAATTTGAGAGGCAGGGAGGGGGTTCGTGGGGGAAAGGGAGGGAAAAATGAAACAACATGGGGCCGGGGAGGGAGACAAATCATAAGAGACTCTTAATCTCAGGAAACAAGCTGAGGGTTGCTGGAGTGGAGGGGGAAGGGGAAGAGGAGGGATAGGGTGGCTGGGTTATGGACATTGGGGAGGGTATGTGCTCTGGTGAGTGCTGTGAATTGTGTAAGCCTAATGTTTCACAGACCTGTACCCCTGAAACAAATAATACATTATATGTTAATTAAAAAAAAAAAAAGCAAGGGTGATACATACATCTTTGTTCTTTATTCCCATCGTGACGTTAAAAAAACACTTTCCGTTTCAATCAGATCCTCGTGTGGCTGAACACACCAGTGACATCCTGGGATCTATTAGTCCATTCTCAAACCACGATCTGACGAGCAGGAGCTCGGCAGACCAGAAGTTATCAGTTAATCTTTCCTTCCTCGGTCTTCGGTCTATGTGAAAGTGCTTAGCAGAGAGATTTCATGTGGGTGGTACTTTCTCATGTCCATTAATTAGTGAGAGAAACTTGGTTGACTCTTAGAGCTGGAGGGGTCATGGGGTCATCAGTGTTTTATATCTGAAGAAGAGCGGGACCGAGAAACACAAGCAGCCCCACCAATCCCCGTTAGATTGGGAGAGCCCAGAGGTTGAAGCTGCCTTCCTCTGTGGACCCGTGGCTGGACGCGTACATCCACGTCCTCCCTCCGTCTTGGGATTCTCTGCCACAAAACCTCAAGGATTTGAGAAACTAATGAAATGTACCTTTGTTTTCTTCTCAAACTGGAAATGAGAGTGGGGCGTCCTTTATTCTGTATCATTTGTTTCTCTCTAAGAGAGCAATGCTGGAGTTTTCTTCCTCATAAGCAATTAAATAAATGGCACCCCTCAGACCAAAGGATGGCCTCAGTATATTTTATTTTATTTTTTAAGAAAGATTTATTTATTTACTTAAGAGAGAGAGAGAACCTCAAGCAGACTCCCCGCTGAGTGCAGAGCCTGGCTCGGGACTCAATCCCAGGACCCTGAGATCATGCCTGAGCTGAAATCAAGAGTTGGCTGCTGAACCCACTGAACCACTCCGGCGTCTCTGGCTTCAGTATATTTTAAAGCAAGACCTGCTGCCAGTGTATTTGAGCCCATGGGGGTTCTCAGCCTGGGTTTCCTTGACCTTGACCTTGACCTTGAGGAGCAGTTGGTCATCTTACGAAGCCATCGTAAGCTGTTCCTCCAGGTCAGGTCTGAGGAGCAGGCATCCTGTCAGGGGAGAGGGTCGGTGGTAACGAGACAGAGTCGGCAGGGGAACGCTGCTGATCTTTGCAGACAGACTAGGGAAGAAGGGGGATGGCACAATGAAAGGGGCTGCTGCCTTGTGTCTCTGCTGTGAGATGTGGGATGGAAAATGTGCTTCGAGCTTAAACCATTTCTGATCCCCACATCAAGCCGAGCCCCCTCCCGGCAGCCGGCTAAGAAGCTGTTACTGCAAGCGAATGCAGCTGACACTTCATTATTTTGGGGAGGGAGGTTGGTGGGAGCCTTTTATTTCCCTTCCGAAGTGTAAAGCCTTCTTTTATAAAATCATCTTTGCCAAAGGCCGCATATTTTAAGATTCCATTTATATGAAATTTCCTGAACAGGCAACTCCACGGAGCCAGAAAGTGGATTCCTTGGTGTGGGAAGATGGGAATGGGGGTGGGGGGGATGACTGCTTTGGGGAAGGTTTTCTTGTGCAAATAAAAAATGCCTTGGATTAAACAGTAGGAATGGTTGCACAAGACAGCGAATATATTTTGAAATGGTGAATTTTATGTTATGTAAGTTACATCTCAAAAAAATTAACATACAGTGTGTCATCTTTTCTCTGTTTTTTAAAGACTTATTTATTTATTTTAGAGAGTAAGAGACGGACAGAAGGAGAGAATCTCAAGAGATTCCCTGCTGAGCGCAGAGCCTGACAACACGGGGCTGGATCTCAAGATCCTGAGATCGGGACCAGGAGTCGGACGCTGAACAGACTGAGCCACCCAGGCGCTCCTCCAGTGTATCACCTTAAGATGAGGACATGAATAGTGTCATCGGCAGTGACAGGTCCCACGGTGCTCTGGGTGACAACAGCATCTCACGCTCACTGTGCCCCAGCCGTGAGACATCCTCGCGACACCCCGCCGAGCTGGGTGCTACCGTCACTGGCCCAGGGAGCTCAGTTGACTTGGTCAAGGCCGCACAGCTGGGGCAGGGCGGAGCTAAACTCCCTCCTAGGCGGTCTGGCTCTAGAGTCTGCCTCTGGACTCCAGGGCTGTGCTCCTGTCTGGATTCTAGCGAGGTTACTGTAGGATACCGAAAAAACAACAACAACAACAAAAAAAACACAAAAATAAAAAATCCCCAAACAAAAACAAACAACCCAATGCAAATCAAACCAAAACAAGAATCTGGAGAGGCTACGTGAGTGCAGGAGCTCAGGGTGGCCCACTTCGAATGTTGGCACAGGCTCGGCCTGCGGCCAAGGTTATCTGCACCCCACAGATTAGCCCACCTGGCTGACGTGCCAACCCGGCAGCTGACGTCAGCCCCCTCCGGCCACTGTTTACTCAGAGCTGGGGCACACGGGTGTCTCTTGCCACAGATTGGCTTGTGCAGACACACCTCTATCTCTCCAGATAGCTCTCAATGGGCGGGATGGAGGTGGCTTGGCACGCATTTCAGTTACAATGCTGGCAAGCCGTCTCAGTGCACTTGACCTTGAGGATTCATGTGTACAAGTAACACCGTTCGCTTTAGGTCCTTGGTAAGAAATAAGTTTTAAAGCAATTTTGCATCCTGCTTTTTGCTTTTAAAAATCAGACACACTGATCTCTGAATGAAAGAAAAAGGGGTCACCTTGGCTATTTTAAAAGGATCCCAACTTTAAGTCAATAATACATAGAAATCACGATCTAGCTACTTTCCATTGGATCGAATACTTAAAGAAATGTAATTTAATTTCCAGTGTTCTAATTTGTCTTTAGAATCTCTCTCTCTTTTTTTTTTTCCTTAAGTGAAATGTAAGAAACTACTTAACATCTGGAGCTCTAGGCCCTGTGGACTGACAGATGAGATAGAGTAGTGGGTAAGAACCCATTGTCCGGGTCTGACTGCTCAGCGGCCACCTGCCCTTGGACAGCTTCATTGAGCTTCTCTGTGCTGCTGTTCCCAGAGTGTAAGATGGGACAGTCACCACACCTGCTCTACAGTGGTAGCGTGGGGTTTAAATGGCCCAGCAGGGGCAAAGCACTTGGAGAAGAGCCAGCACATGTCATGTACCATGCCCCAAATTCATATTAAGTCTAGATATTTCAGTCCAATCCACTAACATTTAAAGCGGCAACAGTAAGCCGTCTATTTGTCCTAACCCTCATGTGCTTCAGTGTTTCCTTCATTACCTCAATGGGCTCAATGTGGTTCCCATTTGACACACGGGGAAGAGCGACAGGTGTCTGGTCTAGATCTCCGGGTCTTAGCTGGGTCCAGAGCTCAATTTTCCCCATTCTTAAGCCAGTTTTGCATATTTCTGAAAAGAATCTTTCCGTATAACATATCATGAATTAGTGAGAAAGTTTTAAAAAAGGAAAATGTGTTTCAAGAGTCTAGAATATTTAAAGGTCAAAACCTGAGGTGCATTGTTTGAGAGACGGAGCCCGAGTCCGGAACCAGAGCTTGTTTGTTTCACGGCTTCTTGGGAAAGCCCCTGTTCGGCTGTACGTGTTCATGAGTTACAGACTGTTCAAGGTAGTAGGGTGTTAGGGCTAATCGATGTTGACTCTGCGTTTTATGGATTAGGAACCATTTCCAGAGAGCTGATATGACTGTATGGAAACTGCTAAACAAGTAAGTACAAACTCTGAGAATCAGCATACTGGTCTAGTTCCAAGTCTGGTCTCCCACCCATTTTAACAAATTCCCTTTCATGGGGGAAGGAAGTCACTTTGCCTATATCAGGAGGAGGCGACGCCTCCTTCCCACCTCCCTGTTCATTCTTCTCCCCATTCCTAAGCACCCCGCTGTGATGGCCTGTCCAGGTGGAAGGGCTGCAGGAAGCAGGGGATCTGCCAGTGATGCCTTATAAGGCCCGAGACGTTCATATACGTTTAGCAGGTGCATGAACAATCTTTCCCTCTGGGGCTCCAAGGCAGCCCTTCTCTTCTGCACCCAGCCCTTTTGTGGCATCTCTCTGCCATCTCCTAGCAGATCTGGTAATGTAAATCTATTTTCTGGCTTGTCAGACAGATACAATTCCACCCATTTCAAGAGGGTAAAATGAAATAATAAATGCATGTGACTTAGCATGCGTCTGTTATAGAGTTTGCATGATTGATGTTATTATTATTCAGGACTACCCTTTGGATTCATTTTAATACGAGTGGCAGAGGGGACAAGAGACTGGCTCCAGGCTCCACATCCCTTAGGCTCGGGTCTCCGGGATTCCTCCTCTTTGGTTTACCCACCAGAGGTCCCCAGTGTCCTCAAGCGAAGGCTTCACTAGCCCCTTTCTGCTGCATCCTGAAACCAAACCTGGTTTGGTTTCTCCTCTGATGAGAAGGTGTGATAAGAGCCATAAATCAGACTGATCCAGAGTGCCGCAGAGAACTGCGCATGCCTCCGGTCGGACTGAAACATCCACATGAGGACACTGAGCAGCGCCCAGGATCGGTGGCGGGGTAGGCTCTGTTTTTCCAGGCCACACGCTCCCAGTGTGCTGCCCTGCGGAGGGAGGGCCCTCCAGCGGGACGGCACACGCAGAGGCCTTTCCTCAGGAGGAGTGTGCAGGTCTCTGTGGAATTCTCCACATTCCGTCGCCCAGCCGCTCGTCATCAACAGCGTGCCATTGTTTTGCATCAGGGCTCAGAGTGTTCAGGACTTTTCACACTCCACTGAATGATTCCCTCGCTTGCCCAGACCGTAGGCTCCTTCTCAGGAGAGATTGTCTTGTTCACCTTTGCATGCACACAGCACACAGTAGGTGCTTCATAAATGCTTTTAAAATAAATCACTGATTAGACAAACTTCAAAGCAAGGGAGGCCTCCGTAAACAGGAAGCGAAGGATGAACCTTATTGAACTTTCCAGGCTTAGAAGACAAGACTCGGTGTGACCTGGCCTCCGTCTTATCTTACACCGCTCTGCCCTTTGCCCTCTTCGGGACAATGACTCTGATCTCCTCTCACTGGCCCATGCTCATCGCGGCCTTTCCTGCCACGCAGGGCACACGACACGGTTTGCCAGATTGTGGAGCACAGAGGCCACTCCACCAAAGGGTGTGTCAACGTTGCCCAGTAGAAATGTCACACGAGCTGCAGATAGGAGCTGCACAGGTAATTTTAAATTTTCTTGTAGCCCCATTAAAAAATGTAAAAAGCAAGCAAAAGTAATAAAATATCTTACCTGACCCGATATATTTAAATGGTACAATTTCAAAATGTAATTAATAAGCATAAAATGAATTGAGGGATTCTGTATTTTCTCGCACTGAATCTTTGAAATCCAGAGTGTATTTCATACTTAGGGTACACCTCACCCTCGACGAGCCACATTTTAAGTGCTCAGGAGGCAAATGCCATCAGTCACTATACTATTGGGCAGCATATGGTCATGCCATAATAGTCCAGATAATGTAGTCCAGATAATGTAGTCCAGAAACAAGGTTTCTGGAAGGTGACAGTAAGAAATCTTGTTCTAACAAAATTAGCAAATTATGACAATTTTTCAAAGAAACAAAGGGTCTTGAAGAGTGGTACCCTTTTTCTCATTTGTACAAAGATGCTTCTGGGGCAGCGGTGGACTTGCTACCATAGGGCTTTTGTACATGATGATGTTCCCTCTGCCTGGAAGTCCATCCCCCCGGGGTCGGCATCTGCTCATATTCCATTCGCATTTGTGATGATATATTTGTACACACGCGTGAGATTATTTGGTTAAATTCTGTCCACAACACAAAATGGTAAACTGTAGGAAGGCAATTCCTCTTTGCTCACCATGGAATCTTTGACCCTAAGCATGGCACTTGGTGCTTAGAAGGGGGTCCTAAAGATGCACCGAGAAACTCCCTGGCTGAACGCACGCATCGGTGTCAACCAGTCCCATCATTTTGGATGCCCAACCTTCTCAGAGTCCCAAGTACGTCTTATTCTCTGCCTTCAGGATGGGGCTGAGGCTAGAATGTCACTCAAGGCCTCTCCAGGGAAGAAAGCTGACTCTTCCCTCTCTCATCATTCAAGCATGTTTCCTGTTCCAAGTGTGTGAATTCACCTGACCATTTTCCTCTTAATCTATTCCCAGTTCAGCCACATTCTGTCTCTGGAGAGCTGAGTGACCTTGAGCTTTATCTGGAACTCATTCAGGAGATTTCCTCTTCAGTGGCCACTTTGAAACAAACACATTTTAAAAGTAGGCTTGTTGGTAATACGGAAAGCCAGCGGCTCAGGAGATAAGATACGCTGTGTTTTGAAACATATAGGATTGTGCAAGTTCTTATCTGAAATCCAAGAGCTGTCAAGCTGGGAAATTTACTTAGTTGCTTCATATTCTGTCTTCTCCCTTCCTATCTTCCCGGAATTCTCACCAGTAAATAAAATCCATGCATGGGGTTAGTTAGGAATAAAAGCTATAAAATAAATAATGAACGTAAGGCAAAATGTTTGCTAATCAGTTAGCACTGATAATATGTGTATAATGTTAAGTGTAGTGGGGTTAAGATTTGGAATTTTGATGTCATTGGACTACCTAGATTCAAATCCTGGCCTTAGTGTCCATTCGCTGTGTGACCTTGGGCAAGTTACTTAATCTCTCTGGGCTCAGTTTCATCATCTATAAAATGATGGATTAAGAAAACAGAACTTGCCTCATAAGTGTGTCGTGATACTTCAAAGAGCTTCTGATTGTACAGTGCTTGTATATTATTCCAGAAGTTACGTCTAGTTTTTTTTTTTTTAAGGTGTTTGCACCCATGTGACGTTAAAGATCTGGTTAAGAATGACCCTTTGGGTAATTATTGTGCAGACAGGGCCTTATTTGAGAGGAAACAGGCAAGGTCCAGTACCCACTAATATTTGGATTATTCCTTAAGTTTCTTTGCTTAGGCCTTATTTAAAAAACGATGTTCCAACAAAACAAGACCTTCTATGAATAAAGTAAAAGAAGGACTGATGTCTTCAGAGTGTGGGGCTAGATCTCACTGAAATATAGAAATCTTTCTTAAGGTAGGAAGTGCTCAGGGCTCACACCGGCCGGTCTATTCTAACCAGACTCTCACGTGCCTGGAGGACAACCTGGTTTAGCCAGGGAGATCATGCCGCACAACACCTGCTTTCTGCTCTGTTTTCTGCTGGGCCCATCAAGATGGATGTAAGGTGGTTTCTTGCACAGATAGATTACAAGGAAGCTGCCTTAAAGGTGTCCCTGCTCAAGAGTGTATCTCACGAATCTGCCAAATCCCACCATTAGAGACACGCTCCTTTGCATCGGGGTATCGAGTCTCCAGCAATGCCATGTGAAGTGAGCATACCCCCAAGAGAAAGAGGACACTAAGCTATCCCCAGCCACAGCCATCTTAGTTTTTCTTTGACAAGTGGCAATTGGGATGGTGGAAAGGACATGGAGTTTTAGGTCAGCGATACCTGGGCTCAAAACGGGACCTTCAAAAAATTGTATTATCTCTACAATCATCCAAGTTAAAATCATCCAAGTTACTGGGGCTTGTTATTTCCTCGCTTATAATGAGGGGTGATGCTAATTTGCTACTCTCTAGGGTTGTCATGGGGATTAAATTATGGGATGACTTTAGTGTAGGGAACACACTGCTGCCTATTATCGTTGTCATTACCCTGAGAAATAGAGAGGTAAATTATGAAGGAAGAAGGCAAAATCCCGGGTAGTGGCTCCTGCCTGAACCTGAAGCTCTGGAAGATGGGAGATGGCCCGAGGCCATGGGTGCTTGATTGGGGGTGTCGGGCGGAGGGGAGGGAAAGGGAAAGTGCAGAGCATGGGATAAGGGGAAAAGGACACTGAACACAAGTGTCACCAGACTTGCAATGCCAAAGGGACGTATATGTCATAGAATTAATAGAATGGGGATGATAATGACATTACTTTAATCACAAGGCAGGAGAAAAAGAATGTACCCCATACATGGAAAGTACTTGATGTGTGTCATAGCTACAAGGTGTCATCCAGATATGAATTTATATTCACTTATTTATACACTTCTTTTGAGAGCTCGCTTCATGCCAGGCACTGTTCTGAAACTGGGGATACATGCAGAGTTGAACATAACAACCTACTGGCAGTGAGCCAATCGGAGGGAGATGGACAAAAACCAACAAAGAAATACAAAATATATCAGATGATGAATGCTAAGAGAAAAATTAAGTAGGTAAAGATGCTCGGGGGGGTTGAGGGGTGGTATGTGAGATAGGGTAATCAGGGAAGTCCTCTTTGATAACAGTTGAGTTAAAAAAAAAAAACAACCTTCTTATTCATTTCTTTCAATGTACCTTTATTGAAAACCCACTACGCGTTAGGTAGTTTGCTAACAGATGGGAACATGATGGTGGACAAAATTGACAAATTCCCTCTATTTCATGAAGCTTTTATTCTTACGAGAGGGGGAAAAAGAAATAGAAACACATAAATAAGCAAGATAACTTCATATAGCATAAATGTATAAAGGCAATAGACAATAAAATCATAGAATATGATAGGAGAGTGAGTGTTTGGAGGGTAGTATAGATAGGAGAAGTGGATGGCCAGTATAAGGCACAATTAACATCTGAAGACAACTTTAACATACAAGTGTGCAATAAAAATAATCACTTATTTATTACATATAATGTGTGTTTGTAGCCCCAGGACATCTTCAATACATCAAAACATTTTAATAAAAATTCAATCATAATTAGCTTCTATGTGAGAGAATATGAAAAAATTTTTCTGGAATATTTTATACATATATTCCTCTTTCTTATGATCTACCCTTTGATGAACCCAATTTTCCCTTCTTCATTGTCCCCTATGACTTGAGTATTTATGGTTATTACCCATTTAAAATACTCTAGAGGTCAACATTCTTCATATACATCACCTATTTGAACCATTTCCATACTCCACGACTTCCCTTGATCACTAGCTAAATGAAGTATGCTTAATGAAATAGTTTAGGGCATTCTGTTTATTTCTAGAATTATCTAGAATTATCTCAGGATCTCTACACGAAACATGGCTACCCTCACTCTCTTAAAATGAAGGCTTCAAGTTGCCCCCTTCAGATCTATTCTCTGATACTACAACAATTTAAAAACCATTTTACAGCTGACCCCAAAACAACAATCCTTCTAAGGTCTTTTCTCAACAGAACTGGCTATAGAGCTACAGAATGTATTTCTTCTAGTCATCTCTGAAGTTGACTCCAAGTCTCTTCTTAAGAGGATTTATTCATAAGCTATTTGTCCCCATGACTTCGTCACCTAAAGACTTAGTAATTTCTCTATCCCATTTCTCCTTGGCCTGTCCTTTGAAAGTTCCTCTTGTTTTCCTTCATTTCTCCTTTCTTCGGGTTTTATTTGCTCTCCCAGATGCATAGATCTCTTTCCTCAGCGTCAAGTCACAGTGAATAATATGCCATCCCTTCCCACACCTGTGAGGGCAGCCTGCTTCTCGTTCATCTGTCAGTAGCCCGTTACGGCTCCGCTCGGGGAGCCCAGAGCCTGAGAAACTCTCCTGCTCAGAAGAAACTTATTTCCCCTCCAATTGGTTCTACTTCCTGTGCTTCCTTTCTTGGCTATGGGTTTCCCCTCTTCAGTCACTTCAGCTGAAAATCCAAGGGTCATTTTCAACCCTCTCCTTCATGTCCCCTCCAACTTCAGGGAACCAAGTCCTGCTGTCCTACATCTGTAACACCCACATTGTCTGTCCCCGCCCACCAGCCCCCAGCTGCCATCGCAGTCCAGCCCTTGTCAATCATCCTGTGCTACTTATTACCGCGTCCTTCACACCAGGACAAGAGTTTGGAATGCAGATCTGATTATTTTGCACTGTATTACTTCAAATTCTTCTAGGGCTCTCTATCAATGACTACCGATTGAAGTCCATGCTCCATAGCATGATGTAGAAGTCGCTCCTGAGGTTGGGGGGCTGGGGGCGGGGGCAGGCTCGCCGGTGTAGACTTATCTTGGACTGTGCCTTTGTGTTGTAGTTCCTGCGTCAGTCGTCATCGCGTTCCAGATACTGCGCCAAGGACCTTCCAAATACTATTTCACTTACTTTTCACTTAATTGTACTTAATGTTTCCAACCCTCCTATCAGGCGGATACTATTATTACTTCCCTTTTACAGCAGGCGTAGTGTTCCCAAGGTCACATAGGTAGAGAATTGAAATTTGAACATAGGCCTGACTTCTAGAACCTGGGTTTGTAACAATTTTTCCTGAAATGATGTCCCTTTCACTTAATTGTCACACACTTGTTCACCTGCATGGCGTTGGCGCGAGCTGTCTCCATGGTTGGCTAGGCCTTCCTCTGACCTGTCCTCACGCTACCTTTCAGGATGCGCCAGGCCACGCTTCCACAAGGAAGCCTTCCCAGCGGGATACACGTGCCCCTCTTTGGCCTCCAAGTTGCTGCCTCTTCCCCACTGTAGCTCCCGAAGCTCATTATGGTGCTGATGTTTTACACATCTGGCACGTCCTCTGGGCTCTCAATTCCCTGAAAGCAGGAAGCAGATTTTATTTGCGAAACTCCTGTACCGAGTACAGCACCTGAAATACGCAGGCACTCAACCAACATCTGCTAAATGAATGCGTACGCACACGAACGAACCAAGTGTGGGACCAGGGTCAGGGCTGAACTTAGCCATCAGCTGCACTAAAGTGAATTGATATAAGTCTTTACTTTTTACCTGGTAAACTCCGTCCCTGGATTTCTCCAGCACCTGTGTTCATTCATTCCCTCATTCATTTCGCCTTTGAACATGCACTGAGTGCTGCTAAGCTCCAGCTAAAACCCTAGGATGAAGAGGTGAAGAAAAATAACTCCCACAGGGTAGGGGAGAGATGCAAACTGGTAACAGATTAAATACAATGAGATATATGCTACAAAAGGGTTTTTATGTAACTGTAAATAACATAAAGAAGGAAGTTTCTACTACATTTGAGGACACCAGGGGAGGGGTTTACAAGAGGACACAGGAGCTAAATCTTGAAGGATGTGTAGACACCGAGTCGAAAAGGGAGGAAAAGGAATGACTTCAGGGTTGTGGAAATGCTTAGACTGAAGTGCGTTGAAGCAGCAAGAGCACGAATACAAAGGCACGAGGTATTTGGGTTCATGGAGTGCGGGAGGGGGCTCTCTCCAAGTGGGGGGAGACCTGGAGAGGCAGCCAGGGTCCGGGTGCTGACTGATCTGGGCTACTCCAAGCAGTGTGGGCTTGACTCCGCAAATGCGGGAGCACTAGGGGAGGAGCGCGAGCAGGTGAGTGAGTGAGGGATCAGTGTTGTTGGCTTGTAGAATGGGCACCTTAGGACCTGGGGGGAGAATTGATGAGGGCTTGAGTTGGGACAGCTGCTGGGTGAATGGAAAAGGGATGGGTCTGGGAGACCCTCCAGGATAGAACAAACAGAACACGGTAACGGAAGAAATGTGAGCCGAGCACAGAGATACGGAAGGAAAGTAAAGTTTGGTGCCATTAGCCGAGCTTGGGGTGGTTTTGTTTCTTCACGAGTAATAGTGATCCAGAGACAATCGTAGGCTGAAGAATTTTTTTTAAAGTACTCATTTAATTGAATAAAATCATTCCCTTAAAACCTGTCTTTTATTTCACTTTATTTTATTCTATTTTATTTTTTATTTTATTATTTTTTGCCCATGTTGTGTTTTAAATACTTTGGTGTTGGGGATATGTTTCAACCATCCTTTTGACCATGTCATTCTCTCTAAATTAATGGCTCTTTGACCCAGGTTCCCCCGTCTTAGGGCCCCAGTGCCTCCCCTGGGAACGAGAGAGGCCAGAGCAGGCAGAGTTCTGGGCGAGCTCTCGGCTCTGCCAACCACAGCGACTCTACTCCTATTTGTTCCAACACCGGGCTTCCACTGCAAATTTCAGAAAGAGCTCTGGAGCTGTATTATCTCTGAAATCACTAGTCTAAATGTCACTAACTCCTGCAATGTGTTTTGCTAACTGTAAGTGCTTGGCCGCAGTCCTGCGTTACAGGGTGTTTCTTTGCGTGGTTCTGTTTGTTTTTGTGTATTGTTTGTTTCGATCTGGGGCGCTGTAGATCACGTCAGCGAAGGCAAACTGGTAAATCTGGTATATTGTGCCTGATTGCTCTTAATTGCAGATAAGATCGTTTTCGCTGCCACAGATTTCTGTTTCCTGATAAACAGACATTTCACCGGCGGTGGTCCTTGCTCCTCTTAACAGTGAAATTAGAAGAAACCACCTGTACCCCGAGCCGGCCACGGGGCGCGCTGCCTTCCGCCTTTCCTCTCAGTGGGGCGAAGAGGGAAAGCGAGCCACGAGTCAGCGGAGAATTAACACGAACTGTTGTTTTTCAGTTTTCCAAATATTTTCCAACTCCCATTGTGTGTTTTGTGTTTTGTACTCAGAAACCCTTGCCAAAGCCTCCCCCAACGGCATTCCTTCCTGGGCCCTTGATCATCTGGACAGCAAACAAAACTTTTCATAGGTCATTCATCTCAAGGAGATACATTTGTTAAATATGAAGAGATGACTAGAACACACACACACACATGTTTTTTACCATTTTTGGGTTTGCAAATTTATTTTTTTTAGAAAGAACTTTGCTGTTTGCATTTGTAATCTACTTCTGATTTGCATCTTTAAGACAGTGTTCAGATACTCAAAATGTATCTAAAATGAAATTCTCCTGTGGAGTTAGTAGGTATAGATGTTGAGGGAAGGTTGACAGAACAAGAGAGGATAGAAGGCTACGTAACCTTAAACAGAAAGTACAAACTTATGCACATCGCTGTTTTCCTGATATATGTTTATGTCTGTTTATATATGTATATTATCTGTTATATGCTGTTTTCCTGAGATATATATATATATTATACATACATTTCTTTATATATAAATAAAAATATTTATTTTATATTTTATATTTATTTCATTTTTATTTATTTATATGTATTTTAAATATTTATTTATTTATTTTTATTTTTTTAAAGGTTTTATTTATTTATTTGACAGAAAGAGATCACAAGCAGGCAGAGAGACAGGCAGAGAGAGGGGGAAGCAGGCTCCCTGCTGAGCAGAGAGCCCAATGTGGGGCTCGATCCCAGGACCCCAAGATCATGACCTGAGCCTAAGGCAGAGGCTTTAACTCACTGAGCCACCCAGGTGCCCCTAAATACGTATTTATTTATATTTATTTTATTTATATATATATATAAATTTTCTTTCTTTCTTTCTTCCTTTTTTTTTTATTGCCCACGGAAGGACTGTTTTGGGAAAAGTGCTCTGCTTCCATCCCTTTTGCTAAATACCATGAATTTTCAGTACACCTTTTTCTCCGTGTGACGATCATTAAATTCTCTAGATAATAGCAAGCCAGTTTTCCTTTTTTCTACCTACATTTATGAACACTGTATTAAAATTGATTACAATAAATCATGTGTGTTAAGTACTAATCTCGTTTTTCTTCCTTTTTATTACTGCAACCAATGGGATGGCGTAGATACTGATGCCTTCGTACCCCAGGGAAACAGAAAACAGAGGTTGTCCATCTTTGCCAAGGAGATTGATGTCTTAGTCGATATCACTGTGGGACACGTGGGAAAAACTGCCTCTCTCTTGCCCCACCACTCATTCCTGACTATCAGCTCAGCAGTGGCTGTGATCTTATTCCTTTCATTATTTCAGCAAGGGAATGTTAAGCTTTACTAACTCCTTATTCAAAATGTCCTTGAAGAAAGACAATGAGGTGTCAGAAAATAATAGATTCACATTATAATTTCTCCACAAACCGCTTAAATGTCCTTGGAAATGCAATTATTTGACTCAGTTTCCCTCTTGCCCAGGGGGATAGTAGGAGTTACAGGCATCTAAGGTCAGCTAGACAGCTAGATGCCTTTGATGCCTAGAATGGTCTACACAATAGTAAGATCTTTTCTATAATGTATCTTTAACATTTCATATTGTCTCACTAGAATTCAAAATATCTAATAAAAACCACTAACACCATAATTTAGTGTTAGCCCTCGGCTTTGCCACAGGCCAGTTCTATCCTGCAGCAAAAAAAAAGGGGGGGAGAGGAAAGAGGAAGGTAAATGGTAGGCAGTTTATTCTTTATTATTTAAAATCTATGTTCCATATTTTCTTTGTTGAATTTTAAACTTGAAATCTGTTTTGTGATATAAAGAATATGAAAAGATTTGGAAGGAAAAAAACCCCACGTCTTAAAATACACTACTCCAAATATTTTAAACCCCTTTGGTATGCAGAGATAAAATCCATTGTCGTTTGTGTGTGGGATCTTGATTATGTAGCTATGAATTATGTAAGCAAAGTTTATGCAACATAAAGAACAATTGTCTAAAATATGAATGATTGCTTTCTTCCCTTTGAGTTGTAAATTTGTTGGTGCTACTGTCATGGAGGAATACTTTACTGTCTATAAGCCTAGTTTTCTGCTTTGCTTTTTGGTTAGAATTTTGGCTCACAGGAGCAGATCGGTTAGCGAGTTTCCCCACATTCAACCTGTTATTCTTGGAAACAATGTTACAAATGACAAAGCCATGACCCCACAGACCACAAACTTCAGGTTGGCCTCTATGACATTTGGGCTGACTCTTGTGTCAACAAATGCTTAAAATTATAGCCTGTAATTGATCACTTTTCCACAAGGGAAACCGTATAGGAAAATAGCCCCAAGCTCTGAAAGCTGCCAGACTTTTCGCTTTGGTTGGCCTTTTTAATATTTTAGGTTCCAGCTTAGCTCTGTGCTAATACTGCATTTTTTGCTTTATCCCTTCTAAAATACCTCATTATATCTGTGAACTAATTAACAGGCCATTTGAATTTTTTATTGTCCATAAAAACGATTTGTGGGTGGAATGAATACAGTAATATCACTCTGCTTTTGTCTCGATCTGTCTTTCTGTGGGCTTAAAGAAGGAGCCATTCATTAGAGAGAAATATTAAATCCTACATTGTGTTTAAAAGGACATCTTAAAAAAATATACAATGGGGGAAGTTTGATTTGATGCGAGCTTAATATGAAGAAAGGTTCCCTCTGGCCTGGAGGTGGGTTACCCATCAGATGTGAGCGAGGAAGGCGAAGGCTAGCAGTTTTGCAGGGCGGGCCTCAAGGGATGTGGCGGGAAGTGTCCTAGTTGTGGGGTAATTCTTGGGGCCCCTTCAGGCCTTCTGACAACTGTCTTTGTTTGTAGGCCCTACCTTTCCAATGAGATTTGCCCCAAACTTAGAAAGCCAACTGCAGAATGACCAGGATAATTGGATCTCGAAATAGTGGACCACGAAATAGTGAGGGCCCCCATCACCCTAGAGTGATGAGCAAGGGGCCAGGAAGGTTATAATTTAGGGTGGTGCGTAACTGCTCCGGTAAATATTTGAAGGGTACTGTGAGCAAGGGGTTATGTGTCTTCGCTGTGGCTTCAGAAAGTGGAGTTCCGGCCAGCAGGTAGAATTATAAAAAAGTATATTTCAGCTTATGGAAAGGAAGCCCTTCCTAATGGTCCGAGCTCTTCGAAATGGGAGTGCTACAGGATCTACTGAGTTCCCTTCCCTGGGGGTGAGCGGAGAGAGCAAGGCTGCTCCCCTTCGGGAGTGCGGTGGCCACCTGACTGGGTGCTTTCTGTGGAGACTTTCAGCACAAAGACAGTCCTAGTCTGCTAGATAACACAACTTCTCTGAGTCTCTAACTGTGCGAAGATTCGCTTATAATAGGCATTTTATGAAAACAAAGTGAAGATGTACATTTAGAAGGCATCGGCTAACTTCTGGGGTTCTAGAACTAGGCCGGCTGGGTTTACTATTTAGGAGACAGGGTTCTTAACTTCTCAATTTCCACACGTATAAAATGAGGGGATAGAAGAATGCATCTCATAGGGTCGTGGCAAGGATTCAACAAGGCCTATCTGTAGAGCTGTTAGACCAGGGCCTGCCACAGGGAAGCTCGGTTGGCTGGCTGCTTTTTATGTCGCTGGGGCGCTTGTATACACTAAGTTCACCCCGTATCTTAACCGAATTCAAGTAACCATACATTTGATCGTGGAGTCCTGATGAATGAGAGTCTACTAAGAAGGCTGGTCCGAGTCAATCCTCAGTAGTCTGTGAGACTGAATACAGAACAACTAGCCAGAGAATTTTTTCTGCCATTAACAGACAATGATTTTTCTGACTAAACAGATACCGAATCGCGCAATACTCTTGTTCAACTTGTCGCTTTCGCGATGAGCCAAAAAACACTCCGGTCAACACGGAGGTCCCATCTAAATCATCAAGTCTTCCAGTTTCCTTGAGCTGGTTAAACTCCTAATTATTACGCTAATAACAAAACTGGAGCCTCTTCAGGAAATCGGTGTGAGATAACTTTGAATTTTAACATAAATAAATGAATGGTGCCTGATTTTAAAGGTACACGTCTATTCAGCGCAAGCAGGTGCTACAAGCACCATCCAGCAGAAGAAGGAAGGGGCATTTTGGATCAAGGGAAGAACAGTAGCATGGGTAATAGGTTATTAACTCCGCACCATTTGCCCACTCCCTTGCTAATGTTTAACAAGGCTTTATTGATCACAATAGCCTTGATTTGTTCATGGGAACAGAAGATTACATTGTGGGCACCAGACCAATCCTTGTATACAACATCTGCCAGCCAAAGACTTCATTAATAATTGATTTTAGGGGAATTGTACAAGCCCATATGGGCCTGGCTTTTGCCAGCATGCTCCATCATAATATACAGATTGATTTATGAATAATCACAGCACATTAGTCCTGGAAGAGACCACAGATTGGAAGTTGGGGGACTTAATCAGTGGCACAGGCAGAGGGAGATTTTCTGACTCCTTTTGCCAAGGCTTTTACATAAAAAGTATGTGGAATCTTTCACCAACAGAATCTGAACCTTGGATGCACATATAAAACCTTACAGCCCAGTAGTAAAAAGCACATCTCCAAGCAGCTCACTCCAGCTGACCTTTAAGACGCTCTTGACTGCATCTTCTGTGAAGCTTGCCCATGAGGCTGAATCTCTATGTCAGAGACCATCAAGACTGGGTTCAGGAGTTTTTTGTTTAGTGAGACATACAGAGCCCCTGGTAAGTATGGAAAGGTGTCAGATAGCCCAATTCACAGTCCAGAACTTTCTCCAAAATCGCAGAACAACCTCCACTGGAAACCAGTTTGACTACTCACTAACACCCAGGACGTCAAGTAGGATTAGCAGATCATGATTCACCCAGATATCTGGCTTGCTCTGCCCCTAATAGCCTGCCCATTCACCTACAGAGAAGACCACAGGTATGCCCCAAGCTTGGAAGCCTCCCTAGCTCTATCCTCCAGCATCTCTGGTGTCCGATTTCTAACTTCTTGCCTTGAATGTTTAAGGATCATGTTTCTACTTGGCCATTTCAATTGCTGTTTCACATGCGCTGCCTGCTTGGTGTTTGGTTTGGCCCTGGTCTTCCTTAGCTGTACGATTTGTGGGTCAGCATCAAGTCACTCTTGGCCCTACACGGCCTGTGTCTGGCAGGCTGGACTCTTGCTTATCTAGGAGGGGAGTTCAGGCCTTTAATCCCTGAATCACCCGTTGTGTGAATTTATCATAATTTACTGCCTGTGGCTGTGGCTGCTGCTGTAGCATTCCTTGCCTGGGGTCCCTTCAGCCTGGCTGGTTCTGCACGTAGCTGAGGACGCCAAGCTCAAGGGAACCCAAGGTATGGGGGGGTCCCCACCCTCCTGTGTTTGATAGCAGCCCCTGTCAGCCAGAGATGAAGTTAGAATTCATGCTGCCAGGGGCTTACCAGCACCTTCCAGTTACAGGGCAGCCAATAGCACCCAAGACTACAAAATGCCAAGGCTCACCTTGACGAGAGACGGCCAACCATACCAACCGCAGGCTACATCAGGGTACACACGTGCACTACCTTGGCGTGAAGCCTTGAAATAAAAATAGAATGCAAACTGGGACCACAAGGAAAGCCCTGAGAAGACCTCCTGAAAACTTTGGAGAGAGTGGTGCAATGCCCCCTTCTTCCTAGCTTTTCCAAAGCTCACATCACGAGAACACAATGACCCCTTTTTCTTGACTCCCTTTCCCCCTCCTGGCATGGCAATTCCCTGCTCCTTCTCCTCTCACAAGAGGTTTTCTCGCTGGCTATAAGTGCCCACAGCCTTCTGACACCTGAAACAGGGACCCCTTGCCATGCTGGGTGGCCAGTCTCTGTTGGGTAAGGGTCCCTTTTTCATTGCTTAGCCCTTGGAGATTCCGCCACTTCAGTGGTTCCTGCCCTGGTCATACCCCAGTTCTTAGTCGCAGGAAGAGGTGTGTCCCATTGCACTGAAACAATAGACTTGGGTGGCATCATTGGCCAAATGCTGGTAGGCATGGACCCCATTACCTCCCGTGGGAGGAAACCGGTGGTCTGTGGGGAGACTATGTTGCAGGGTTTAATCACGAGCAGCCCGTGCTTCTGCCTGATCCCTCCGATGACCCGGCTATGTTGTGGAGAACCACATCCTTGCCTTCTGTCATCATGATGCTTCTGTCTCCAGGCAGCTTCCACCCTCACTGAAACCATCATGCCAGGGGATCCTGGTCAAGCATGTCCCTCATAGGAAGGCATTTCTCGTTGTAGAGGAAGAAAAAGTGACTGGTTGTCCCAAGCGTTATTGTGAAATGACACTAGTACTACGGCCGGATTTTCTGCTAAGTGGATATACTCTTGTGAGTCTGATATTGATGCCTTTCACATATATGTGAGTGCCAGCTCATGGAAGGGGTTCATCATGCTCTCCATCTCTTACCAACATAAAGCTTGTGAGGTCGCCTGCCTTTGAGTGTCTTCAGTGCCTAATGTTTGGCATAAGACCTCCTGGTCTGAAGGGCCATGATGTACTTAAGAATGCCTTTCCAACATTTCATAAACTTGGTTCACATAGTCTATCAGCCACTGAGCCATTGCAGGGGTTGGCAAACTTTCCAAAAAGAGCCAGATAATACATATCTTAGGCTTTATGGGCCATACTTTCTTTCTTGCAGCTACTCAGTTTTGATGTTATAGAACAAAAGCAGCCATAGAGAATATGTAAATGGTGGGTGTGACTGTATTCCTATAAAATTTATTTATAAAATCAAGTGGTAATCGATAAAAGCTATAGTTTGCAGATAGCTGAGACATTACAATGCCCTTCCAGGTTACTTCTGAGAAATACGCTAGTCAGACTTGATCGAGTAGAGTTTGGGGGCCGTATTTTGTGCAGGTAAGCAGGCCATATAAGAGCAGACAGGTGGAATGTCAGCTGTTCTAGAATGGCCATCCTGCTTAGGTCAGTCAAAGACATCTAATGATTTCTGGAATTCATCCCTTTGTTTCTGTGCCCTGAGGACTCTGGTTCCCTCTACCCCTTTCCCTTAGTCTGTTTAAACATCAATTCTTCCAGAAGTTGGTCAGTAGATTCAGACTCTAGGTCAGATTAGTTTTTTTTTTTTTTTGCTGTATATCACCTGTAAGTTTAACGAGAACAGGACATTGAAATGCTTCTCCCAAAGGCTGTCCCAATGAATGCAAACTATTCTACTTAGCAATGACACTTGTCCTGTCACAACCACCCTTGAGGTGTGGAGGCTCTGCCTTGTCGTGTGCTGTCCCATAGGGCCAGGGCCACCAACAGACCCAGAATCTCACTACCCTCAGCCCCAAATTCTTTTCTGAATGTTTATGGTTTTCATTTCTTATTTGTTAGGCAGTGAAAACCGTAGAGCAGATTCCCTCTCTTGGAAGGCCAAGTAGGGAGAAGAAATTCTCCAGCTGAGGCTTCCGTGGCGGGCTTCTGTTCACAACTGACGGAGGTGAGCCGCCAGGGCCGCAGGGCCACATCCACATATTCCCGGCTGCAGGCCTCTGAGGCAGCTCTGAGAGGGGCAGAGTGCCAAGGGAGCTGGTTCTAGTAGAGTGGGAAGCTGGGAGGCAGCCTGGCTGTAGGTTAGCCTCACCTCCCTGTGGTCCACTTGGCTACTACTTTTCTGAGAGGAGAATTTAGAAATGACACACCCAAGTCTACAAGTTGACTCTTGAGCTGGGCCAGGGAGAAGCTGAGTAAGTCCAGTTGTGCTTTGTGGTCTGGCAGCTTCAGAAGCATGGCAGTCCCATTGGGTGTTCATTGGTTGAGTGGAATGTCAGCCCCAACATAAAATACTATGGTAACAGCATCGGCCAATGCACTATATCATATGACTTGAGCTTTTAGCTCTACGTGAAATGTCTGGCATTCATTTGGAGAAGAGTGTTCGCTCAGACTCATAGCTCCTGCTATCTGTTGCAAAGGTAGGGAAAATGGAGTAGAGCTTTGTAAGACCTGACACTTCAGTGAGCATAGTTGATAAGAGGAACAACAGCAGGATTAGCAGGGTTATCTTCTGAGTCAAGATTTCAGTAGGTAGATCGACTGTTTGTATAAGCAAAACAGAAGACCCTGCTGCTAGTCCAGAAACAAAATTCTTGAAAAGAAATGTTGACCTCTTAATTACCAACTTAGAATTGGTTGCCAAGATTGTCTCGTAATGATACTGGCACTCTATCTTTTCCTCTAACACCAATGGGACTGGTGTCTTCACAAAGCCAAGGGCAATAGACTTTTCTAGAAATCTTTACACAGCTGTGCTTTTCTGATGCTTAAGATGACCTTTCTCACTCCTTTATTCTTTAGCTCATGGTGGTTTACATTTGCCTTACTCACCTTTCTCACATCTTTTAGTCTGAAAAGTTTCTATTTCTCTTATGACTGCTTTTTGATAGAATGCCTATCAAATTATTTTTTCATTTATAAAGCCGGCACAAGTTGAATGAGGATGATATGATTAGAAGGGACCATTGTGAATATTTAAATGTGCTTTCAGAGGATTTATACAAGAATGAAATTGGAAGAAAACCCAGAAAGTTTCTAATTTAAGATTATTTTATTTTACTAATAAGTATTTCATGCTTTTGATTAGCTCTTTATAGAAAAAAATGAATTGAGATTCAATAGGTCTGAGGTTTTGCCCTAACATGACAAATAATTCAGTTATACCAGCTCTTCAAGGAGGGCGCCATTTTAGGAAGAAGACAGCTTCAAAATGGTGGGAGTAAATAAAGTACTTTGTTTCTTGGGGTCCTCAAAACACTCTCTTTGTTGTGGCACGTAATGTAATATCTCATTGCATATAAAGTCCTGGCTCCCGAGGATAGCCTCTAAGCATCTTTGTGTTCTAATTCATAATGACTTTGCCACACCACTTCCCATTTGTCTTCCTGGGCTCTTTTTTTGTGAATATAGTCGACTCTTTGCTGACCCTTTATTATACCATGTACTTTCCTGACACGGCACTTCTGTTCCTGCTGCTCCTTGTGCTAACCTCAGCAAAATGATTTCCCCCTTCCCTTTGAGCTTACTAATACTATAAAATTTATCATACGAGGCAATTCTTTGTTGATATATTTTGTTTTCCATTTCCAAAGGTAGGATCCTGAGGGCAGGGGACATGTCTGGCCTCTGGAACCTGTAAAGATATTGGTAGATGATTGAGAGCATGAAAGATGAATGAATAGATGTACCTGACTGAAGCTAGTCCCCATGCTTATTCACAGAACTGTCCTGAGCAATACCTAGAATTATTTCGAAGGCAACAAAAATGTCCTTTATCTGTCAGTAGGAGGGGAAAAGCGAGTGTTTTATCAGCACGCCTGAATGAAATGCATAACCCAGAACTTCGGAAGAAAGGAGGTAATTTCTCTGATTAAACACATCAATTGGCAGAAGGCCTGAAATCATGGGTAAGAGTGTTATTTTGCTGAACACTTGAATCAAGAAACACTCGAAGGACATCAGCCACCTCGGGGATGGTATCTGAGTGGGATAATTCCTGATGCCTGTTGAAAGCTTGGCACGAGAAGCCTGAGAAATGCAAATGAGCAAGGGGGTTGTAGGAAAGTGTCCTGCTGGGAAATGCTTGGGCTTTGGAAAATCTAGGGAAAGGAAAATGTGCCCAAGTGTTGTCTTGGGCGATGGGTCGAATGGCAGAAATGGATGAGCAAGATGTTGCGAGGGTTGAATCAGGGCTCAGCTAGATGACTGATACATTGCCACTAGATGACGCTGTTTCCTCATTAGGCGAACGCAACTTGTCCCCCTCCAGGCCCCACACCGCAGAGGCTAGAGCTCCAGCTTGGCTTGGGATCTGGTTCCTTCTCTGCCCCTCACCAGGAGGCCTGGAGGCAAGCGACCTCTGAATTTTCCAAGGAGTCTTCATTTGTAAAACGAAGAGATCCCAGATTGGGTGATTTCTGAAGCCTCTTCAATGACTTTTTGGATAAGTCGTTTATTTTTAAAATTCAAACCTGAGCGATGCCTTCTATGTAAGCATGCTCTTTTTAACACAAATATTAATTTTTATTGAACCAAATCTCATTTAGATAATTACATGCTATATCGAATGCACAACGGCACACCTGTGTGCATTGGTATACTTCCTGGGCCTAAACAAGAATCTTATGTTAAATCCTAGTACAGTTCTATCCTTTACTTTTCCTGTCTGATATCGAAGCATCGGCTTCTTGGGGGGTGGGGAGGAGGAATTCTATTTTTTTTTTTATGTTATCATTCCTTTAGAGAGACTGCTGTTCAGAACACTGTACTTGTCCTCCAGGTCAGCTCTGAACTACATTTTCTTATGCAAACTCTTATATACGACACATGAATTCCGAAAGCCCTGTTAAAACGTCCGGGAGCACTGAATGAATGAATGAATGGAACTCCCGGCTGTTGCGTTGAGCTACTTCTCTTGCCTACTCTTGGAACAAGGGTCTAGAAAGCCGTGCTTTTCTCTGTGTTTGCTTCACATGTTTTCAGTTCTATGGGAATTCAACTCCAAGGCAAGAATATGGTGGTAGATCGAATGTTATAATTGTGTCCCTTCCTTCCCCTAACCCAGAGGAAGTATTCAGCTCCACGTCTCTGCCTCCTGCTTACCCTCAGTGGAGCCCAGATAACTTTAACACGCAGATGGTTCACTGCTTTCTCTGGCAAGTCTCGAAGGTCATTTGTCTGCTGTTTCTTACGGTGACTGTAACAAGGATTCATTGTAAACAACGTAGCCTACCGGGAACCTTCAAAAAGTAGTTGAAACACCCTCCTAGTAGACAAGACAATTGCTATTAGAATTGGCAAAATAGGGGGTGGATGGAATATCAAGGTTTGAAAACTCACATGTTCTAGTCTGTATCTTACAAAGGTGGGTGATAAGGATTTTTATCTGAAAAAGATGATGGGCCTCAATTTTGTTCTCCCACTTTCCTTATATACCAAAAGGAGGACAATTTCTAGTAAATATTCGAGGTCTCTTGCTTTAAGAAGACAGCCAAGAATGGCAGTGACCTCTGAATGTGCCAGTGACCCCCAATAACCTCCCAATGACCCAGCAATTCCTCTCAGTCGATCAGTTCAGCTGCAATGTTCAGAGTTAACAAGGTTTCATTAGGGCGGAAAAAAATTTGCCTTTGCTTCCAAACACGAGCTGAGCTCTGATAGGTCCGCAGCAGGGGGAACAGATTTCCCTTTTTTATCTTTCTGCCTCCCTGGTGTGTAATCTTGTCTTTTGAAATAGTGGCAATCAGAACAAATTACCTAAAGAGTGGGGAATGAAAAGGTTTCACAGTCATTTGGGGTAGTTTTTCGTTTTCTTTAACAATTGGTACCTTCTCTTAGTAATTGAAAATGATCCAAGAAATCTATACGGACCTGGCAATGCTTTTCTAAGCGTGTGAGCGAGAGCGAACACTTCAGGTGACAGGAATTGTTTTAGCTGGTGCTGAGAGCTCTGAAAAACCAGCAAACTACTGCCTTGCCTGGTTCTTTCCCTCAACTGGGACCAAGGGGTCTGGGGACAATGACTTCTGCAGCTGGGAGGGAGTCAGAGCCTGGAAGAGGACAAAGTTCTGAGGCTGTTCTTTGGCTCACATTTCAGATAGAGAGTTCAGTGTGCTTATTGTGTTCTTTGCAGTCTTAAGAAAAGATAACAGTGTTATTCAGAATCTAGCCCCGGTTCCTGGTTGGTGACCCCCTCCCACCAGGACCTGGGTTACTGGAAGGAAGGCAGCCCGACCGCACCTCTGACCACAGGGGGCACTCCGCACTGGCTATTTGAATCATTACACTCTGCCCTCACATGTATACTGGAAAATGTGCTCGCGTCCAGAGGTTCAGGGAGGTGAAGGATGTGCCCTAGTCCACTAGGACTAAGACGGATTTGATGTTCTGAAAGGAGAGACTGCAAGGTTAGGGTGGGGGGTGAGGGGCTGACATTCCTGGGGAATGCTTGGAGGGACACCTGCCACATTAGGTGTCCTTTCTGGAGGGCACAGCCAGCCACTTGAAAGGCTAGCTTCTGGACAAAGCAGCATCGCCTCAACTTCACTCAGAAGCCACGAGAAGTTCTACGGCAAAGAGGTCATGTCGCTGCTCGAGAGTCAGGTGGAGAACAGCGAGCATCTCCTGCCTCGCCCATATTCCTGTTCATGGACGAATCAATGAGCAGAGGTTGGAAGGACCCTCTCTAGGGCTTGGGACTTTCGGAGCCTCATGTTATCCAAGACGAAGGTGCTTGGGGGTATATCTGCAAAGTCCGGGGAGACTCCAAGAGGTGATGAAGGCTCAGTCGTGTGTCGTGGTAAGTATTTAAACAAGAAGAAATTTTCAGTAGCAACCCAAGAATGTGAATACCAAATCAGTAACTTCTAATGGGCAAGGACTTGAGCCCCTGGAGCTTGAGGGGCTGTAAGAGCCCCAAATGGAGGTACGTGTAGGTGGTATCAGTGCAGGTCATCTCTGCAGGTGTGTTTAATCCGAAGAAAGCATCAGGGAGCTGTGAGAGTGCTGGGTCTGAGGCACAACACTCAGCCTTAGTGGCGAGGAGATTGGGCGCCTGCCAGGGATTTAGTCATTAGGAGAAGGAGTGCAGGGTGCATAGCCAAGCCATTGGTGTGGACTTCAAGGTCAGAGAAGGACCATGTTTATCTAGTCTAAGTTCAAAATAAGGATACTAGACCAAGTTCAAAATAAGGCCCAGCGACCTCTCTTCACCCTTGGAGCAATGCAGAAAATATATTTACTCCCTGAGTTATTTTATTTTATTTTTTTAAAAGATTTTATTTATTTATTTGAGAGCTAGAAAAGCACAAGCAGGGGGGATCTGCAGAGGCAGAGGGAGAAGCAGACGCCCCTTTGCACAGGGAGTCCCATGCAGGGCTCGATCTCAGGACCCCAGGATCCCGACGCTTAACTGACTGAGCCACTCAGGCACCTGCTCCCTGAGTTACTTTAAAGCTGGGTGATTCAAATATTCATCTCTGTCTTCCATTAGTCAAGCCAAATTTTTCATGTGTTTGGCCAAAAGCTATTAAAAAATCAGTATAATAGCCAGGGTTCACAGTAATTCCTAAAATATAAAATGAAGTTTATAAATTATGAAATCACTCCTTAAACATAAAAACAAGTAACATTACCAACTTACCTCCAAACTCAGCGTCATAAAAAGGAAGTATAATTGTAAATTTTAACAGCGGCGTGTGACCTACATTTTGCATGATTTGTAGAACAACGAGAGCTTGTGAGTCACGAGCATGTCTATCTCAGACTGTGAGTAGCTTGTCAATTTCTAAAATTGATCTTGAATATATTCATGTCCGAGTCATCTCAAGGTGCTTCTGATGTGAGTCTTATGCTAAAGAGTGGAGTTATTTTGAAGATGTTCTAACTAGGGCACCCTCTTGAAGAGGTCCTTGAAAAATCCTCTTCTCTCTGCCGTGATGATGGCCACATGGTCCATCCTGTTTCATAAAAAGCTGTTAATGTCTGGTGGGTCACGGAGGTGCTGGTGGTGGAGATGAAGAATGAGGAGGCATTTTGGGCAGCTCTAAATGATTTTTTGAATTTACCGGTATTTCCCCTTCCATACATTTTTTTCAGAGGAAAAAATAGTGGCAGAGGATTGACAATTATGGAAGCTTGGTGCTTGGTCAAGGGAGTTCATTATACTGTCTTTGCTGTTCAAAATTTTCTATAATAAAAGTTAAAATAGTTCTCCAAAGTAGTTCCTGGGGATTTTTTTTTAATAACAAGAAAATGATTTAAGGGATTCTTGAATTCTTGTATTCTTCACTGAAAATCAACTTAAAAAAGAGAAATAGATTTAATTATATATGCCTATTATTTTGCCTATTTTGCACGTTTATGGATGCCTCATATTTATATTTCTAGGGTGTAAGAGAAAGAAAGTGAACAAATGAGTCTTTTCACTAAAGACATTATGTATTTTTTTCTTACTGCCATAGTGCTTATGATCTGAAAAATTCCATTAAGATATAGAAAGTAGACAACTAGCGTCCACTTTCCACTTTATGCAAAAGGCTTAGGAAATGGCTCTTAATTAAATACACACATACAAAAGTACACACTTGCCTTGCATTATATTGCCATCTTTTATGCAGGAAAACTCCAGCGAGCATTGATTCTAACCCTGGGGTGTATTCTGAAATATTCCGTGCAGCAAGATTTCCTGATAACTCATTCAAGAGGTAATAGCCCTGGGTTTAGCCGCCTACATACCATCTTCATTTAAATAATTATGTATAGCTTATAAATTACAAACCACGACCTCTCATGTCTGGTTATGTATTTTAAAGATCTATGTGAAAACTCATTAAGACTGGTTGTGTGTGTGTGTGAATTTGATTGTTTTTTTTTAAGATTTTATTTATTTATTTGAGAGAGCTAGCACAGGCGGAGTGGGGGCAGACGGGAGGCAGAGCTGAGCAGGGAGCCTGACATGAACTCTGGGATCATGACCTGAACTGAAGGCAGATGCTTAACCCACTGAGCCACCCGTGCGCCCCTTGATTGTGTCTTCTATTTGTACAGAAACTATAAGCGCTTGGAGAACCGCATTGGCTATATTTTACAGAATATTAAGAAAAACTTCAGAACCATTGATTTAGTAGTTTAATAAAGTCATTCAGTGAAGACATATTTATGAAGTACTTTTCTGAGTCCGGTGTGGTGGCAGGTGCTATGAACACAGTAAAGAACGAAGCCAGGTGATTACCGTCTTCACGGGCCTTCCAGACTAGAATGGGAGCAAATGTTAATCTGAATAACCATCCATATGACTATGTAATTACAAATGCCACCAAGTGCTATGAGAAAAGCATAGGGTATTTGGAGAGTATGTCAAAGTCCTCCCCACCGAGCTAGGGGTCAGGAAAGACATCCCCCAGGGGGTGCTATTTGAATTCACATCTGAAAGTTACGAAGGGTGCCAGATGGAGGGAAATGAACGTGAGAAGTCCCTGATTTCAGGAAGAAACATGGCACGCTTTGGAAGTACTGAGAGGCCAGGGTAGCCGGAGTGTAAAGGGCAGAGGGAAAATGGTGAGCGACAAAGCTGGAGAGGTGAGCTCAAGTTCAACCCCGCAGGGCCATGTGTGCCATGGAAAGAATTTGGTCTTTATCTTAAGAGCAATTGGGAAGTCTATTAAGGGTTCTAAGCAGGGGGGATTACATGATCTGATTTATACTTTTAAGGAAATCGCTTTGACTGGAGTCTGGAAAATGCACCAGAGTAGGGCAAGCATGCCTGCGACCCCTGGTGATTAAATGATTAGGGCCAGCCTCTTGGCCATCACTTGGGAATATGGGGTGAGTAGAATATTACCCTGTCCTCTTCAAGATCACAAGCTGTGGGAGTCAGACTAGTAAACAGATAAGGATGATGCAGCATGATGAGCTTCACACGAAAGGTGAGTAAGACCCATTACGTAAGCACAGTGGCTAAGGCAATTAATTTTGACTTGGAGAATCAGAAGAGCTGCTCGAGGAGGTATCATCTGATCTGCGCCCTGAAGAATGAGTAAGAACCAAAGAGGAGATTCAAAATTATTCCAACAAGAAGGCATAGCAAGAGCAAATTTACAGGTAGTTTGAAATGCCCTGAACTTCTGTGAATGGGAATGGTAAGCAGTCTGATGTGGTTGGGTCATTGCCAATAACCACACTCCCTCCAACTCAGTTTAGACGCTTCCAAACTGTTGCCTCTAGTATCTGGACCTCAATAATTCTTTGATCACACTAGGGCCAGGAATCCATCAGCCTCCACAGATTTTCACTGTGTCTCGCTCTCCTAGTGTCCTCAATTGTCCGAACTAAATTTCGTGAGCCATCATTAGCATTATTTCCTGGTACAAACCCTCAACTTCCCTGTCCTTCTCTAACTTTGTCTTAAAGACTAGTCGATGGCCCTCAGCCTTGGTTAGCTCCAAGCAAGTAGCAACTCTGCCTACTCTACTCTGCTTGAGCAGCTGCCCTGAGCTGGAGAAAAACTCCTGTCCGTGGGCTCTGGTCTTATCTGGGGTCACTGAACTCAATGGACCGCTCAGTGTAGCCTTGTGGTCTTAGCACATTTTCTTAACCAGTTCACTCCACCCCCCTTTCAAATGACCATTGTTCACCCTTTACTCTCTCCTCAAAACAGCCACACTTTCATCCTCACTCTCAGTGGATGACTTAGCCTTTTGTTTCAATGAGAAAACAGAAGCAATCAGAAGAGACTCTCACATGCTCTCACATCATATCTACTCAGGAGCCAGGATCTGAGCCAGTAGGCTTGTTTCCTTCCTACTGCTGTGGATGAAATGCCAACCGTGCTCCTGTCAAAAGCTAGCTTCCTTACCTATGCCCAGGTCCTTCCTCCTCTTCATCAATTCTTCTGTTCTTCCATCAATTCTTCTGTTCCTTTACTCTATCATTAATTTCCCCCTCTCTACTGAATCATCTCCATCAATATGGAATAAATTACAATATCTCCCATCTTAAGAAAATATAACTCTCTCTTGACTCTATATCCCCAAACATCTGACCGTTTCTTGTCACCTCCACTGCCGTGACCTTAGTCTATGCCATCAGTGTCTCTCACCTGAATTTTTGCAACAACCTCCTAACTGCTTCCACATTTGTTCCTTTCAACTCTACACAACATAATCTCAACTCAACAACCAGAGTGATCCTCACACAATGTAAATAATATCTTGCCACTTTCTTGTTCAAAATCTCCCAATAATAGTCTATCTCATTCAGAATAACATCCAAAGATCTTATAATATCCTGTGAAGCCCTATGCAGTTGGTCCCTTTGTTTCCTTTCTGACCTCAGCTCCTATAAGAAACCCCATTGTTTGCTCTACTTCAGGCACCCTGAACACTCGCATCGTGCATGTTCCCTGGACATAGCTGGCATGTCCCCTTCTCAGAACCCTTGCTCTCACTACTCCTTCTTTCTGAAAAGCTTCTCTCAAGAGCTTCCCTTGACTTGCTCCCTCACTTCCAGTCTCCACTTACTTCAGGCACCCTGAACACTCGCATCATGCATGTTCCCTGGACATAGCTGGCATGTCCCCTTCTCAGAACCCTTGCTCTCACTACTCCTCCTTTCTGAAAAGCTTCTCTCAAGAGCTTCCCTTGACTTGCTCCCTCACTTCCAGTCTCCACTTATGCAACTTTATCGCCGAGGTCTTCCTCAATCACTGTTTAAATTAGCAACTCTTTGCCTGTTCCCTTCCTCATTCTCCATCTGTGCATTATTTTTCTCCATAGTGTTATGGCACCTGATACACTATATTAGTTAGATTAATGATAGACCCTGTAAATATTAGTTCCAACATTTCTGTAATTTAATATATTCCAAGTGGAACACACATGCTCCCTTAACAGTTCAATGCTAACGTTCTAGCTGGTGGGTGGCTCACCATCACCTGGGATTCAGGTGCCGGATCCTTTCATCTTGAGGCTGTCTTCAGGACCTCAGAGTCTTCTGTGTGCAGCAGGAACCAGGGGAAGAATAATAAGTGGAGAAGGCACAGCAGATGCTTAAAAACCCTGTCCTGGAAATGATACACATTACTTCTGTTCACATGACATTGGCAAAAGTTGGTGATGTGGACACAGTTGGATGCAAGGCAGGCTGTGAAACATAGGGGCAGGGCCTCTGCCTGCCAGTGACAACTCCACTTTGGAAATGTTGGCGGACAAAAGGCCATCTCTACTGCACGCATTATATATTTACTTGTCTAGGTTTGGTGTTCCTTCATTACAGTGGAAACTCTATGGAAAAGGATATTTTTGTTTATCTCTTTTGTAATTCCAGCACACAGAATGGCTCCTGGTTCCTGGTAGATTCCCAATTATTTATTTATTTTTTAAAGGCCGTAGAGTGGAGGAAAGGAGGGGTTACTGACGGGGTGGGAGTGGAGGCTGAAAAGATAGAGTCAGATCACCAAAGACTATGGCTATATGTGCTTGTACTCAGCATGAGCATGTGCTTCTCCAAAGCTTGAATATGACCAGGTCACAGGCAAATTGGACTCAAACCAAAGGATTTGGCCCCATTTTTTTTTTCCATAAAACCATTTGGATAATAGTTGCACAACAGGAATTTCTCTATTGCCATCCGTGGCTTTGTAGATAAGCAGCAGTGAATCAGCCAGGACCAAAAAATGTAATTCTGTTTGATTTAACTGCTCTTGTATACACACGGACTGTGTTCCTCCATGGGAAAGTTTTACTTTGTTCAGTGGACTGCGTGTTAAATTGGTGGCATAATTCCAAATTATTTCTTTGGTTTTTTTCCTCTACATGCTCTCCTAATTTAGGCTTGATCTATCATTACACAGGTAAGTATAAAGCATTAAATACCATGAATGTACTCTGGATTGAAGTGATATTATGAGAGTGACTTTGGACTTGAAGCCAGGTTCTGTGACTCCTATGCAACCTCCCTGCTATGTCATCATTTGAGATCAAACGTTGAAGTAGGTGAACTGTGTTTTTGATTTAGTAACTCATGGTGGGTTCCTTTAAAATACAACATGACCATGATGTATCAAGCTAAGAGAAGGCACATGTATATTTGGTCAACATATTTCCAAACATTCTGGTATTTGGAAATATTACATAATCGACTGAACACTAGTTATGTTGACATAATCTTTGTACACTGTAGGTGTTATTAATTGGTTACACAGCTTATCATAAAAGCTATTTGCATCATAAAAATCAATCATAAGATGTGTCCCCAAAGCAGGTTCTATAATGTGAACTATCACGTATGCATAAAATATTGGTTTTATAAAACATTTTTATTAAACACTGGAAAGTACACTTATTATTTGAAGAGAAATCGATCCAGAGGACTTGTCAACCAAAAGAATGGGCATGTGGTTGCAAAGATGCCATACAGAGCTATTTGAGTGAGAGAGAGAACTTGGCAAATGTCTGACAAACCCTCCAACTCTTACTCCGGAGTATTTTTGTTTGAAGGTATGTTAGGTTCAATTTATCTTATTAAATAATTTGTATCTTTTTTTTTCAAGATTTTATTTATGTATTTGACAGAGACACAGCAAGAGAGGGAACACAAGCAGAGGGAGAGGGAGAGGGAGAAGCAGGCTTCCCGCGGAGCAGGGAGCCCAATGCGGGGCTCCATCCCTGGGATTATGATCTGAGCTGAAGGCAGACACTCAATGACTGAGCCACCCAGGTGCCCCAATAATTCGTATCTAGAGGCAAAATTTTTTCTAAACATCTACATGGACTTTGGGACCCATCATGTGATGTTTATTATGTATTTGAAGAGTAACTATTTCTATACCCCCAAGTGGGAGATGGGAACAAATATGGAATCCTGTTATCCCAGAAGCCTGGGAGTGGCAGGGTACATTGGGGTAAGTGGAATAAAGCTTTGGCTCATGACTATCTATATTATACAACTTTCTTGACCACAGTAGAGACACACGAATTGATGTTTTTCTACCAGGGAGAAAATGCTAAGGGTAGGTTGTGTAAGGACATTTTTTTTCTACTTTTTCGTTCTTTTGCTAGTATATTTTTCAAGACACCAAATAAGAAAAAAAATTACATTGAGCAAGCTATTTCTTTGAGTTAATTCACTGTGGGGATACTTATATCTTACAAGCACTGTGATGATCACAATGGCCTTTCAAAAATATTTTGATAAGTAAACTTATTTATTGAATTTTTTCCCCTAATGGAAATATTAACTAGAAATCTGTTCATGGAGATGTGAGTTATTTCCTATCTGTCAGTTTGCTAGGGGTGCTTTAACAAAGTACCACCAGCTGGGTGGTTTAAACTACAAAATTTATTGTCTCACAGTTCTGGAGGCTGGATGTCTAAGATCAAGGTGTCAACAAGGTTGGTTCCTTCTGAGATTGTGAAGGAGAATCTGTTCCATCCTCTGATTTTGTTGGTTTGCTGGCAATCTTTAGCATTTCCTTGGTTTATAGAGTCATCCCAATTTCTGCCTTTATCTTGATATGGTATTCTCTATATGTCCATGGGTATCCAAATTTTTCGGTCTTATGAGGACACTAGTAGATTAGATCAGGCGCCCACCCTACTCCAGTATGACCTCATCTTAACTGATTATATCTGCAACAACCATACCTCCAAATAAGATTACAACCTGAAGTACTGAGGTTAGGAAATCCACATATGAATTTTGTAAGGATACAATTCATCCTCTAACACTATCCAACCAATTATCCCAGAGAAAGGAGAAGATAGAGGGAAATCCAGTGACATTTGTATTTTTAATGCTGTATATCCAAACCCAGTTTGGTTTTTCTAGGTGATCCATTTTTATCTAAGAAGGTGGAAGAAGATAATTCAAGTTTCCCTCCTTTATTGATCTTGGTTTCTGCTTGTATCTAAGGAGGATAAAAATATCTGCCCCACATCCTGCCCAGCAGGTGTTTATGAGGATGAGATGAAACAAAGGAAGTTATAATACTTTGAAAAAGTATAATGCGTTGTATCTCCAAGTTTGTCTCTACTGCTGTAGGAATCAGAGGTCCCCTAATTGGCTGATTATGAAAATTGTCTTGAGATAATTCTACTTATAGAGATTCCTGGGCCCCTCTTCAGAGATTCTGACTCAGTAGTTCTGCAATAGGGCTTAGGAAATATTTTAAGTGCTCTCCAGGTAATTTTGGTGATTAGCCAGGTGTGAAACTACCGGTTTTGGAAACTTTCTCCTTTAAGAGTGAGCACTGTCAATAATGTATATTTAACTTTATTATTCACATGAAAGGGAAAATATTGATTGATGGTTCTAATAGCACTGTCTGTTGGTTTTAGGAAGGCAATATGTGTTTGGTGGAAAAGTTCTGGTTTGGGTGTTCCTGGATTTGAATGCTGATTCTATATATAGCTTTTAGTGCTTATATATCCATTTAGTAAATGTAAGTTGGGTTAATTTTCCTGAGCTTCAATTTCATTGCCTGTAAAGTAAGAATAGTAATGCATACCTTGCAGGGTCTTCGGGAGAACTAAATTGGATAGCTTATGAAAGTCTACCGGAATAAATAAGTCTTTATTAAAAGGTCATTTCTTTCCTACTCTTCTAAATATTTGATTTATTTTGAGTCACGATCTCTTAAGCTTTTGGCAATGGGAAATAGTTAAAATATTTTTTTGGAAATAGTTAAAATATTAATTAGAACTATACACAGTGGTCCCTTTTGTTCTACCTTTTATCTTTGCAATTAATATTTCTCGGATTCAGAAGTTTAAATGTAGAATTATGATTGCTGGATGCTTTCAGAGTACACTGGGTCCTAATAGTGCTATATTAATTTTGTGGGAGAGTGAGAATGTTGGCAGTAAATTCTGGATTCTAGGGAAGCAAGTGAGCTCTAGTGCAATGAATGATCCATTAATTTGTGAGATACTTGGGTACATGCCATAGGGCAGGACAGAGCTGAAGGCACTGGACCATAATGCGGTTAAGTATTAAACTTTGAGTAGCATGTAGAAGAGGTCTCCATAGCATTCCTGTGGAATGTTTTAAGTAAGCATCTGGCTTTTAATGAGTCACCATTATTAATGAAAGGCCAGTCTTGCCTCCTTAGGATCTTCATGTTGCTGGTGTTCCAACAATGCCATTCATGTACTAAGAGTTCCCAAAGTTGAAAAGAAAATAGTGAAAAATGGGAGGGAAGTACAAATTTTATTTGCAATTGGGTCTTGGAGACAGGGAATCAATCTAATTGCTGAACCTAGTATCTTTCCAAATTAGTTCAGCCACACCTTGAGGTAGCCAATCCGAAATTCCAAGAAAATCTATTTGATTTCAATTTCCTTCTGTGCACATTAATGGCAGATGTTAGGACCTGTTTCTGTTCCAAAGCCACCCTTAGGAGATTCCTCTGCCTCTTGTGGTATTGGCATTCTTGCATATGACCACACAAAACAAGCAGGAAACGGCAGGACAATGTTGAAAGATGTTAAAAATGTCATCAGGTTCTTCTCCAGCTATAGACAGCCTGTGATGGCCTTTCTTTCCTGCTGTCATATAAGAGTATAGGGACAATTTTTATAAAAGAAATGGGGGGAAAATCAGACACACAAAAAAAGCAGATGATCTTTGTAAGAAGACTCTGAACTAAAGCGATTTTTTCTTCTCTAAATCCACAGAGGCAAGATAAGCATTGCCTCTTGATATACTGAGAAGAGTCAAGTAGGTTATGGGGACCCAAAGTCTAGAGAAAAATCATACTAGTTATTGACGATGCCAGAGGTTGGAATTTTCAGATTGGAAGAAGGTAACAATGAGAGACAAGTTTTGAGATAACATGGATCTATGTATGTCATGTATGCATTTCAGGCAGAATATTATAGGTGTCACCAACAAGAGAGAGAAGCTTGATTGATCACTGAAGACTTTTACCTGTGGAGTCAAGGGTAGGGCTCTTTCATTGACCAGGTGGTCTGGTGTTTGTCTTTAGGTGGGAAGGGGTCAAAGTGAATGCTTCTCAGAGGGTCCAAAGAAGAGCACATGAGGGAGCCTGAGCCCATCACAGAGTCATAAAACGTTTGTTGAGCTGAATTGTTCACCTGGCCAGTAGCCAGAATAGCAAAAGCAGAGAGTCTCTCAAGGTCAGGTTCAGGCATATAAAATGGGGAAGCTAAGACCTTTACAGCTTATCCACATCCCAAAGCTTGACCGCATAGGTTGGAGATAGAAGGAAATCACATCCAGGAACAGGTGCTAGAGTCTTGCTTTTAAATATTGGCTTAGAAAAGTCAGGACTTAATTTTCTTAATTTCAGAAAAATGGAATTATTGGTTAAACAAGGTGTTTTCCTACCACTTGAAGTGAGCAGATACTGGGAAGGCTGCAAATGCAACCTTTTGCAAGGCAGATTGATGCCATGGGTGCCTTTTGCTCAGATGTCTGCTATAAATACCTATGAACGTCTGTGATATTGTACTATAGCTGTTGAGGGGAGAGGTTTCCATAACCTCTTGGCTTTATACATAGAAATAATAACTCTAGGTTAAATATTATCGGGAAAGTCATCTCTTACTATTCCCAAGCGAAATATGCTTTCTGCTAAAACAGCTCATTGCTTCACTGTTGAACTGTTTCACTCATTCATCCATTCATTCATTTAGCAATTCATTCATTCATTCATTCTGCAATTCATTCGGCATTTAATCTGGGCACTCGCTGTCTAACAGGCATGGTGTTTTCTTGCACTTGCAGATTGCATTTGCATTGATTCTTATCCTGTGACTTGACATTTAATACCATTTAGACGGGAACAGGATGCAAATATGGAGGCAAGTTATAGATGAAGCCTTTTTTTCTTAGGATGATGGATTCTAGAGATGTCATAACGTCAATTAATTTTTATAAAAAGCCATAACGTAAAAGGCTATCTTCTAAAATGTGATTTGAAGAAAGAGATTTATTTATAGGTTACCAGGGCTCGTGATCTGGCTGTATAATTCATCTTTCACAAGGAAATCTCTGGAGAGTCTGCCTGGTTTCTAGTCTCTTCACATCCTCAGATGGAGGATCCATCCAACTTTATATTTACTTTGTAAAAGTCTTTCAACCACACATAGCCTTTCTAGAGCACAAACCTCAAAATGCTTTACGTGCCTCTAATGCAACATTAAAATAAAACATGTAAAAAGAATGAACTGCTTAAATTCTGCTTTTCTGCTCTTCCTTTTTTTTTTCTTTTTCTTTTTTTCTAACTTGGAAAACAGCAACCAGCAAACTTTACTGGCTGAGATCAGCCCTTGTCTTCCCTGTTGTGACAATAGTCAGTGTTTACTGTGGATTACCATGTTCTAAGTGCTTGACATACACTAAATCATATAATCCTCCTGGAAGCCCTAAGAGATTGGCTCTATTTCTTTCCCTATTTTACAGTTGAGGACCAAGAGGCACAGAGGCCAGGTAAAGTGGCCAAGTTCTCAAAGCTGGAAGGTATGATTTTGGGTATGAACTTGAGCAACTTGGGTGAAGAGCCAGTGCTCTTGACCACTGCCCTAGGCTGGGAGAGGCAACAGGGGCAAAATGGGTGGTTATTAAGTGTTAGTTCCCTCCTACACTCACTCACATCTGCATTTATCTCCACAGGCTAACTGCCTTGTTAAAAATGAGAAGCAAGTTAAAGTTAAAATGTAAGAGCTAAAACAACACTGGGTATTTTTTTTTTTTTTTTAGATTTTATTTATTTATTTGAGAGAGAGAGTGAGAGAGAGAGAGAGAGAGCATGAGATGGGAGAGGGTCAGAGGGAGAAGCAGACTCCTCACTGAGCAGGGAGCCCAATGCAGGACTTGATCCCAGGACTCCAGGATCATAACCTGAGCCGAAGGCAGTCGCCCAACCAACTGAGCCACCCAGGTGCCCCAACACTGGGTATTCTTATTATTCTTTGGTCAAGAGCTCCAATGTGGGTTGGGGGCTGGAGTGGGGGACAGGGCAGAAGCTCTTTAACAAAGCTCTTTAGGCCAGATGTCAGCCCCAGATGTGATAATATACATGTGAACCTTCCAAATTGAGTAAGTATCAGGCACAGTCTTAGCTCATTGACTTATGTCTGACTTTCCTCAATGTTTACCCTGGTGGTGGTAGTGGAGAGGGATGGGTGGGGGGAAGAGGAAGAGAGAGAACTGGTAGAGAAGGAATTCAGGTCAGATTTCTTCAAGAGTAGAGACATACGGGAAATCCAGAATGAATTGGAATGGCAGAACTAAAGAATGTCTTTATTCTAAAGACACTGAGATGGAAATGGCTGAAGAACATCTCTTTTTTCAGATTTAGGGGAGTTGGAATTAATCATTGGTGAGCATTGGTGAGACTGGATTCTCATTTCTGTTGGAGTAGAAATGTGTGTGAGGAGCATTAGGTTAAGGTGAATGCCTTTAGTATTTTCTGAAAAGCAGAGCTAGCAGGAAACTGGGTTGTGTGGACCCAGGCTCATATCGGCAAGCTGCTAATGGCCAACAGGGCCACAGTCTGAAATGATTCCTTCAATAGAGGGCTTATTGAACTTTCCAAGTGGCCTCACCGAAATGAAGCCTTCCGGTGGCTTCAGAAATATCCATGCCAGTCAGCAGGTGTGTGAATCTTGCACTCATTACACACATTACATAACCCCCCTTGAAAGCACAGCCGGAAACTTCTGAAGGCTCCATTGCCTTGCCTGGCTAGCAGGGCTATAAGCTGACATTCTGGGTTCTGAGTGAGAAGTAAAGTAATCAATGTGTTGTTTTTTGTGACCTGCACAGCCAAGAGATCTGGTAGCAAGATCTCCCCCACCTCTGAGTCTTGAACGTATCATCCGCATCGTCTTTATGTAAAAAGGAAATTCTCGTTGCCTGGAAAGTCCATTGTGTGACCTACAAGAAGCTGGCCTCAAATCTGGCAGACAGGCTTTTGAACAAGGTTATTATCATTGAGTAAAGAAAAAAAGTCAAATGTTTGTTTTATTTCTTCATTAATATCTACAGTGTTTGCCTTTTGCCATTCAGGATTTAAATAAATATACTTAGGGATGGACATTTACGTCAGTCACTTAATTTTCTCCTCAGCGTCGTTCCAACCTATGAATGGGGCCAGAATGAGAGCCAACTGTTTCATCAAGGTCTTTTTTCTTCCCCGACTGCCTCTCACCGTCTCTGATCTCCTGAGATTTGCTGTGCTAGGAAAAGCCAGCTCCCAGTGTTCCACGTGTGCCTCATTTTAAGAGAAAGGAGATGTTACAGTGTTTACCAGACTTTGCTTTAAAGGTACTTGGGACAGGTCTGTTCTAAATAAAGCTCCTCTTTGGCTTTTAAAAATCATTTGCATGCATTTTTTCAGGAACAAATTTATGTACTGTGTGCAGCTTGGACACCAGAACCCGCCCTTGTACAGGATCTCCGAGGTGATCTGAAGGACACACATCCCGGCTGAGGCCTGGCCGTTCCATGATAAAATCCCCACAAGTCAGCATTGTCCTGCCCTCCTTTCTGACCAGACACTTCCATCCTGTCAGGTGCTTCTCTGAGGGCTGGGAACAGGTAGAGAGGTGAGGTGCAGCTAGAGGCCTGGTGTGGCGCAAGAAACCAGCCCAGACTTGGGCTTCGATTCTCCTGAGGACCAAGCCCGTACCCACCACTGACTGGATTTGAGGCCTTGGGTCTTTCATCTCATGAGGCTTGATTATCTTCCTATGGAGGTAGAGCCAGTCGCACATCCTTCACAGGGTTCTGGTTAAGATTAAACTCTTCCCTTCCCTCCTAGTCCTCAATTTTGTCTGAATAACTCCTTCCCAGCTTTCAGTCCCCAGCTGAGATGGCATCTCTTCCAAAAGTCTTCCCTGTGACTGGGCAGGAATTGTCCAATGGAGCCCGATATCACTCTTCTCTCTGCCATATCACATCGTGTCTCTTACCCATTAAACAGTAAGCTCTGTGAGGAGATGAAACAGTTGTATCTTGCTTATCTGGGGTACATCATCGTGCCAGGGACATGGTGGCATGGAATGGAATGCCTAGTGACATGCGGCTGTGGTGGTGGCCCTTAGCCTATCCTTGCTCTTTCTCCAGCCCATCACAACTGTAGGTGGGCGATTCATACCCCAGCGGCCATTTGCTTCCAGGGATGGATTTCTCTTCGGCCCACACTGATGCCTAAAGCTAGAACTTTTTGATTTCTCTGTCTCCATAGGTCATTTATGTATAAGACTGCTTCCTATTTGCATCAAACTGTCTTGTTTAGAGACTCCCTGAAGCTTTATTAAAAACTGGCTTTTTGATGTGGCTCTGAGACTCATCCTCCTAGGAATGAGTGGTCAGGCGGAAAGACCCTGGGTCAGTGGTGGTGAGGTGGCAAGATGTCACTTAGGACTGAGTCTCAGTGGTGGGGAGAAGAGGAGACTGGGGATGCCGGAGGGAGAGGCTGGGGGAGATTTTGGGGCTGGGGGGATGCCGAACTGGAGAGAGGGGAAAATGTCTGACACCAGGAGCATTTACCTCAGCATATGTGTTTGGCAAACTAAGATATTGAAAATAAGATGATATGTTGGTTCATCACTGATGTTCTGTATAAAAAGGCTGAAGAAGAGGAAGAGGTTAGATAGAGGCATTGTGGCAAAGAAGAAATAGGAAGCTTCTGCTAGGCCACCATTTGGCCTTAAGACCAAAATGAGACCTGTCTTAGAATAAGTGTGGTACTGATTCCGCACCCCTCCCCGCCGCACCGTATTCCTTGGCCCATAACTAGCTCCCTGTGACTTCACCTGGGCCTGCCTATTCTTGTTACCAGCCTCCCACAGCTGACTAAGGGAAAACTTTTTGGATTGCTGTGAAACTTGGCTGGGTTTGAAGGGTTTAGTTTCTTTTGAGAAAAAGTTCAGTTCTAGTGCCAATTCTAAGTTATAGTGACCTTCTTTAAGAGTAATGATTAACTTCATGGCTAAAGATCACTGAGAGATGAAAATTCAAGTAATTCTCAGGCTATTTAAAGGAATCCCCACCTCTCCCCAAGGATTACTGGGAAAATTCACTGAGGAAAGGGAAAAGGGAGAAGGAAAATAAGTCGGCATGCCCTCAGAGGATGGAAAATCAGGAGTTGCTCTGTAGCTTAAGCTAAAACAGAGTTGAAACCACTTACATTAAGATCCAGGTCTTAAGAAAAAGCATATGTTGAGGAGGAATTTAAGGTTTCACTTAAGGGTGCTTGTGGCTGAAGGGTTGAGTAGTGAGTACTTAGCTGTTGAGTATGATAAGGTGTATTCATTTGGCGGGTAACTGCACCCTTCACCCCCGGACATAAAGTGTAGGGAGTACCATCGGCCCAAACAGCTCTCATTTGCTTGCTTTGGTCACGTTTACCAAATGCTTATTTCAATTTTGTTTTGTTTTGTTCCATGAGTTTTTTTTTTTTTTTAAGATTTTATTTATTTATTTGTCAGAGAGAGAGAGAGAGAGAGAGAGAGAAAGAGCACAAGCAGGCAGAGTGGCAGGCAGAGGCAGAGGGAGAAGCCGGCTCCCTGCTGAGCAAGGAGCCCGATGTGGGACTCGATCCAAGGACCCTGGGATCATGACCTGAGCTGAAGGTAGCCGCTTAACCAACTGAGCCACCCAGGCGTCCCTGTTCCATGAGTTTTATATGCACTACTAACTAAAGTGATCTTCCGAGTATTTTTGTATTCCAAGGATTGTGGCCCCCCATCCAAATAGTCACCATTGTCGGTTAGCCCCTAATATCCTCCCACCTTCCCTGATTTGGGGCACCTTCCTACCCGATACTCCTTGAAATGTCTTTATTCGGTGGTTTTTCTGCGCTAAAGGCATTGAATCCGATTTCCGGTGTAAACTTCCAGGGACGGCTCCTTTGGCGCTTATCAGCTTATCGCATCTGTAAATCACTTGCTGGCTATCTCAGATCTGGGTACAGAGAGAATGGGTAGGGGAGAATGGGAAGGGAGAGGTAATTTGGGAATCTGGAATTCTTCCTATAAAAAGTGCAGGACTGAGTAGGCAGAATGTGCTGTGATCAGCATAAGAACCGAATGCCAGCTGCACCTTGGAGATAGGCCAAAGAGCACCGGGCAGCGGGCAGGGAACGCGGCCCGGGCAGAAGGGAGTGATCTTTTCCCCCCTCCTTCATTTAAGACAGGGAAAACTGCATTCAAACCCATCTGAGAAATGGACAGTGTGAATCAGCAGCAAAGCGTTGGGTTTAAAGTGTGGGTCAGCAATTGTCTATGAGAGTGTCACCACTGTGTACAAATGAACAGATTCCGACACAACTTCTCAATGTTTCAAACAGAAAAGGCTTCCGCGTCAAAGCAGCCCGTTGGTGACATTTTCACATTAGTGTTCTGTCCTTCCTCACCCTCGCCTTCAACAGAATCCACACGGGCCTCCTCCTCCTCCTTCTTGGGGACCGCAAGTTTGACCCCATATGTGCCAAGCGTGCCTTTGTTCACTGGCATGTGGGTGAGGACACGGGGGAAGGAGAGTTTTCCGAGGCCCTGAGGACATGGCTGCCGTTCCGAAGGGAGGGATCTCACTTCGCAATTCCCCCTGCAAACGGCCTGGCCTTTCTCCTTTGGATCAGGAAAGGTTAAATGACCATTACCTGCTGACTTCCTAGCTCGATTTTTTTGATTCTCCTGGAGTGAGAAAAGTATTCTAAAGTTTTGACAACCTAATTAAAAAAAAAAAACCTATCACATAAATAACTGAAGATTGAGAGGGGATTCTCCTTTATGTATACTGGAGAAGGAATAAAGAGGGGAAACATCAGGGTCCTCTGTCGAGAAACTAAGGCAGGAAACAGGAAAATATCAGCTCTTCATTAAACGGGTATCCCTTGGGATGCCTGGGTGGCTCAGTCAGTTAAACGTCTGCCTTCTGCTCAGGTCATGATCCTGGTGCTGGGATAGCCGTCGCGCCCCCCCCCCCCCCCTTGCTCAACAGAAAGGCTGCTTCTCCCTCTGCCTGCTGCTCCCTCTGTTTGTGCTTGCAAGCTCTCTTTCTCTCTCTGACAAATAAATAAAAACCTTGAAAAAAAAAGCGAGTATCCCTCGTTATGTTTTAGCTCCCCCCTGTATTGGGTGTAAGGATGTAGAAAATGAGAGAGAAAAGATTAAAGAGATGAGGGAAAGATCAGAGAGTCTGTGTCCCTGGCATTCTCCAGGGTGGGCACAATCCCAGAGTGAGAAAGCAATTCGATCAATACTGGATATAATAGGTTTGTGAGGCTTCTTGCCCCGTCAGGCCCTGGGATCCTCAGGGTCAAGGCTTTGTGTCCTACCTCCTTGTTTTTATTTCTTAGCTAATGCATTTCTTAGCCTCATGCGGTGGCTTTCTCCTGCTCACTGTTTACCAAATAGTGATTAACACACTAAGTGCTTACTAAGTCAGAGCACTTACTAAATCATTTCTAACTAAATGATTTTAACTTAAATATCATCTAAAATGTAATTTAAAAATATAAGCAAATTATAAGTGAGAATCACGATCAACTTTCTCTTAGTTTCCACCGTTTGGATTAAGGGTGAGACAGACATCGTGATTCCTGTTGTAATGTTCCCGGCTTAAATTTTCATTTTTCAGTCAACAAACATTCATTGTGTGCTTGGCAAGTGGCTGGCCAGCACAGGACATAACGGTGTGCAAATGAAACACTCTGCTCATCCTTTTGGCACAAAGGTTGGGTTGGAAGAAACAGACATTGATTAAATAATCATACCGGTCTGTGCTTACAAACCGCGACACGGGCTATAGAAGGAAAGTGTTGAGAACCAGGGGGCAATGCCAGGCCCTGGATGGAACCATCTAGGCTCCATGGAGACCTACAGCTAAAGGTTATTCTTTCTGCTGTGAAGTTGGAAAGAGAAGAGTTAGGATGAACTCCCATCGCTGTGGACTTGGATGGGCAGTAAGAATTTTATTAGACTCAGGCAATATTGCTTTGCCCCACAAAGCTGGTGGTAATCCTCTTCGTGGCTCACTGAGCATCTAAGTGAAACTGACCTAACTTTGGCTCCAAATCTGTGAGGTTGAGGCATTTTTAAGATCCATCCTTGGAGAAAAATTAACTTTACAAAGGCTCCACCGAGTTTTGGATGATATTAAACTGCTTTTCTTTCATTAGGAATAACACTTGATGCATTAAAATGAGCACTAGCAGTAAAAAATTTAATTAAAATAATAACTACTGGAAGAGCCCAAATAAAAAAATGATAAAAAATCTAGTTAAAAGAAGGGTGGCTATAAACACATATTTTAACCCTTCCCTGGGATTTTAAAAACGTCTTCCATAAATTCTCAGGAAATTAGAGTTCCAATTTTATGGCAAAATGATAAATTCTTAGTACATAAAAGTGATGATATTTTGTTTAAATTCCAGAGTTTATACATCAACTTTACATTAAACGGACGTGGTCATGTAGAATTTTTCATACCCAAGACAGACATGAGAAAGTTGATTTGAAGACAAAAATCTTTGACTTCCTTTATGATCATATTTTCAGAGGATTTGGAGCTTTAAATTCACCACATTTACATTCTCAGTGTCGATTTCTCCCTTCACTTTCCCTTCCTCCTGATATCCAAGCCCATGCCCGCCATCTCTTTACTATTCACCTATCCCTCTGCTACTTCACACGCTAATCTGTATACCTTGATTTCGAAGGTCTACAAACTAATAATGCAATGAAGGAATTTGTCATTAATTTTAGTGGTAGACCCTTTACTGATACTTCTGTCCGGTTCTTAATGACGTTATGTCTGTAAGAGGCATTGATTTAGTGCTGAAATGAGGGCTTAAGCCACAGCTGCATATGTTAAAGTGAGCTCTTTGGTAATATCTCAGGGCTCTGTTCTAATAACTTCTTTACCGTTAGTAACTTCACGCTGGCCAGGCTGACATTTTATTTATAGGCTCAATCATTTACATGAATCCAGAAGGTCTACACCTGGTCTCAGGAGGCCACAAGCCACTGTAGTCACTGGGGCAGGGTTGGCAATGCCTGCTGTCCTTTGCATTACCCAACTTCAACCCTATGTATAAAGAAAGGAATGACTTTCTTTTCAAAAGATGGAAGGTGAAGATGGTTTGCAGCCTTGTGAGGAGTAATGAGAGGTTTTAAGGATTTGATCTTCACATGGGATCTTGTTTCTTTAATCGTGGACCATGCCTATTAATTCTGTTTCTGCTGCAGCTTGACTAAGTGTCTGATAATCAATCAACAGTAGACTTTGTCTCTTCAAAGAGATTGTATGATGCTTACCAGCAAGACCTCTATGTCTTGACTTCTGTGTCTATCGGTTCTCCGTCCACACCGATTATCAAGTCCAATTGTGGAAAAACACTATGCCCTGTAGTTCTATAGACGAATCACCAAATATGGAGCTGAATCAGAGATATGAATCTGCAGGGAGTATAGATTATTATTTCCATTTTATATTTTCAGTTGTGCTTTTGCCTTTTACTGAAAGAAGCCACAAGGACCAACCAAAGCAGACTGTTTTGGATCTTCCCTCCCAACCCTGACTAATACCACTGAGGACATTGTCCATTATAATTCTTAGCATCCACCTGAGTAATTTCTTTTTGACTTACATACTGTATGTGTTTTGCTCTTTCTAGGAAACTGGTGTTTTTCTCCTCATAGAAAATGAAAATAATGTAACTGACAGTATTTCCATTTTTACTTTGGGTGGCAAGAAACTCAGAAACCCTGCAGAACCAAATTATTGCTATTCTGTTAGACCCCTTGGCTTGTGAATTGGAGTCCTATTTTTTCCCTCTGATTGTAACAATATAATCTGATTTATACCTTTCTTGGTGTTTATTTTGATTTTATTCTTATATGGCATTTATTACTTTGAGGTCATCTCAGAACCTTTGTGATTTGAGGAAGCTTGTCAATCAGTTAATAAAAAAGCTAGAATAGGAGTTTTGAATTATTCTCATGGGTTGTTTTCCCGTACCATTTCTGACAAATGGTCTGGTCCTGTGTGTTTTTGGATCATCATGTCAGGAGAAGGAGGCTGGGAAGAAAAAGTCAGAGTTCTCTATGTGTATCTGTGATAACTTCCATTGTTTAAGAGGGCAGATCATATGTCTCTGAGCCAAACTGCCAGGATTCTTGGAGTCCTGCCTCCTTATCTTGGGAGTAAAGGGACTGAGGTTTGAAAGAGGCAATTTATGTCCTCCATAGAAGTAAAAAAAAAAACAAAAAACAACAAAAGACCCTACTTTGGTGGTATAAAATGTTGGAAGTTTTACAATTATTTTGTTTTCCTATTTCTATAGTCAACCTAATTCAAAAAATGTATTTTGTCTGAAGGGAAGATCGGAGTTATTTTCACAGTTTCACACCTTCTGTATATAGAGTTCCAGGTTTTTCAACAACAACAACAACAACAACAATAAAAAGTGTACGGGATGAAGAGGCACATTTGCACACGACAGATTCCAGAGTGACGTCGCCTCCTGGCCTGGGAAGGTCTGCACTCAATCCCCGAGTATCCCGCCACCCCATCCCACCCCATCCCACCCATGCCCGAGGGGACTTAAATAGCAAATAAAGCATACCATGACAGGTATAAGGGGGACCGCAGAAGAAAGGCGAAAATTCTACATATTAGTACCCTCGAAGGAACTTTTTCCCTGATTTTTAAATAAGAAGCTCTGCATTTTCTTTTTTCATTTTTTTTAAATTGAAGAGTAATTGACATACAACACTGTGTTAGTTATAAGCGTACGACATAGTGATTTGATGTTTATATACATTATGAAATGGTCATCATGATAAGTCTAGTTATCATCTGTCAACATACCAGGTTGTTATATTATTTTTGACTATATTCTCTATGCTGTGCATTGCTTCCCTGGGTCTTATTTATTTTATGACTGGAAGACTGAACCTCTTAATCCTATTCACTTATTTCATCCATACACTCACACCCCTCCCTTCTAGGGACCAGTTTGTTCTCTGTATCTATGAGTCTGTTACTGTTTTGTTTTGTTTGTTTGTTTTGTTTTTTAGATTCCATGTATAAGTGAAGTCATATGGTATTTGTCTTTGTCTGTTTTATTGCACTTAGCATAATATCCTCTAGGTCCATTCATGTTATTGCAAATACCAAGATTTCATTCTTTTTATGGCCACGTAATATTCCATTGTGTATATATACCACATCTTTATCCATTCATCTATCATTTGATTCTTAGGTTGCTTCCATATCTTGGCTATTATAAATAAAGCTGTGACAAACATAGGGGGTGCGTGTCTTTTTGAGTTAGCGCTTTCATTTTCTTTGGATAAATACCTAGAAGTGGAATTGCTAGATTTTATGGTATTTCTTTGTTTAATTTTTGGAGAAACTTCCATACTGCTTCTATCATGGTTACACTAATTTACATTCTTACCAACAGTGCATAAGGTGTTCCTTTTCCTCTGCATCCTTGCCAACACTTGTTATTTTTTTGTCTTTTTGATAATAACAAGGTGCTCAGCATTTCTGTTTTGCATTTGGCCCAACAAATTATGTAGTTGGCTGGGCCTGGGAACTTAAAAGAAAAGAGAATCTCCAGCCCCATCCTAGGTCTAAATCAGAACGTCCATTTCCAAGATTTCTAGGTAATTCAACTTCATGTTAAAGTTTGAGAAGCACTGATCTAGAGATGTGCTATCCAATATGATAGTCACTGGCCACATGGGGTTCCTGAGGGCTTAAAATGTAGCTAACTCAAATTGAGATGTGCTTTAAGTATAGAAAACATAGCGGATTTTGAAGACTTAATATGAAAACAGAATGTAAAACATCAGTAACTTTTATATTGATTAAGGCTGACATGACAACATTTGGAGACGTTACGTTAAATCAATATATTATTTAATGCCATTTTACCCGTTTCCTTTTCTTTTTTAATGTTACATTACAGAGTGGTCTGCCTCTGTGGCTCCTATTTGCGGCTCACATTATATTTGTACTGGACAGCACTGGTTAGATTCCCCCTTTCTACTTTTTTGTTTTCATTTCAGCTTACGTATCCTCTGTCACCTTCTTTCTGGAGCACGTTAAATTGAGTCCAATATTAAAATGGTAAGCTAATGTCATCTAAAGTGCTCGTGTCTTTCCAGCACTTGAACATGCTACCATCTCTAGATATCACTGAGTTTTAACTGGGATCTTTAGTACCTTATTCCATTGCAGGCTTCTAGAACCTTAGCTTACATCAGCATCCCCTAGAGGGCTTATTAAAATGCCCATCAGATTGCTGAGTCCTGCTTCCAATGTGTCTGACTCAGTCTGTCTGAGGCCGGGCCCCAGAATTTCATTTCTAACAAGTTCCCAGGTGGTACAAAAGCCACTGGTGTGGTATCCACACTATAAGGCCAAGTGTTCTCATGGCTGCCAACCCTGGCTAGATGCCAGAATTGCCTGGGTAACTTTAAAAAAAAAAATCACTGGGGAATGCTGAAGCCCCGCCTCCAAAAATTGGAATTTAGTTGGTTTGGGATGTGGCTATTTATCTTAAACAGCTAACTTTTATTTAATTTTTTTAGGTTTATTTATTAATTTATTTTAGTGATCTCTATACCCAATGGGAGGCTCGAGCCCATGACCTAGAGATCAAGAGTCAACATGCTCTTCTGACTCAACCAGGCAGGCACTCCAGGTAAATGATATTTTTAAAAAACTCCCCAGGTGATCCTACCACAAAGCAGGGTTGAGAATGAAGGCCTTAATTCAAAAGCAATGATAAATGGGAATTAATTGGTATTGGGACAGGGCCAGCATAGAGATGGTTCTCTCTTTTCTTCTCCCTTTGGGGGAATAGAAAGCAAACCATATGGCCAATCTTCACCCCAACCTGATGGGACATGTAGGCTGACTTACACCACGGCAATGAAGACCGGGCTCAGGGAGATACAGTGAGTTTCCCACATTGCACAAGAAGGCGACAGGAACTCAGTGCTTCCTCCTCCTTACTTCCAACACCCCGATAAGCCCCTGATGTGTTAAAAGGCCAAGAGTTGGCATTTGAGGTTTCTCTCCTGTGTCTCCCTGTGTGACTCCAGCAACACACAGCTCAGCGTGTGTGGTGCCGAGGTATTTGATTTACTTGAGGCAAACTTGGCATCAAACAACGTTACCATTTTTATTTGTGAGTCTGATGTGTTTGTCAAGAAGATGCATTTAAGAAATAATTTAATCTCTTGTGTTTGCCTTCAAGTGATGAGAAAAACACGAATATGAATTCAGTTTAATGATGAATCACCAGCTTAGCCTAGCCCCGGATTTGACTGACTCACTCAGAGTATGACTCATGCGTTATTCGATTTATATTGTTTGAAGATGGATTGCTGTGACTCCTGGAAGTGTTGTATTTTCCTCTCAATTTTTGAGAACTGTTCTTTACAGTCAATAAAAAATAAAAAGCAAGCATAAATGGCTAATGATGAGCCAGTACACACATATACACTTGGATATACATCTCAGGACTTTGGCAGGGAGAAATAGTGTAGTTTCCGAGCTTACAGCTGTAAGGTAAAATAAGTTATTTGTCTTGACTACATTAATATGAAATATGTTTGTTTCTTGACAAATATGATGGATGTGCGGAAGCAACCCTCCCCAGGTTGTGTACTTCGAATTGCTTCTCAAGAGTTTGGGTGACTTCGAATGATTCTTCATTTGTTCCTGCTGTTTTGGTCCCAACCAGTGGTCAAAATTCCCAGGGACTGTGAGCATGGAGAATGCAAGAATTTTTTAGTTCAGAGTTCTTAGGGTTATTATCTTGAGTTTGGGCTTAGATCACAGGGGTTAGTTCTCAATACTTAAGGATATTTTTGTTATGTTCTCTTCTATTTTAGATACTCACAAATGAATTCCGCGTTTCCTGGGTTCTAAATTGAATGTCCTGCCACTCTCTCGTGTCCCCATTTTTCTAGCAGAGGGCAGGGATATGCTTCAAGCCAGGCAAGCTTCCTGTTCATGTGGTACCGCCCATGGCTCTGTTCTTCGGAACAATTACTGTTTTTTACCTTGATGATCATTCACAACACATTAAGAGGATATCTCTTCACATGCCAGATGGTAGGTTATTGGATGGCAGAAATCGATCTTGTATATCAAAGCAGCCAAAGTCATATGCTGATAATTTTAACAGGATCCCTTAAAATGACCAGAAATTACATATGATTTTCTTAGGACAACGCATAACATAGAAGATGTTTTAAAATACCTGATCTTTCCAAATATTAGTGTTGCAGAGGAAACTACATTGATTGGGGAATCTAAGATAAGCACCCTAAATGAAGTGATGTAAAAAAATTTGCCATGTCTAATATAATGGGTAAGCAAAATTCGTAAATAATACAGAAAACAGATTTCAACCCATAGTATTCTTGACACACTGTTTTAAAAAGTTAATAAAAACTGTGGGAATGGTTGGTTTGAATTTTGTCCCTCTTCCTTCCACAAATTTCTATTGATGAAGATAGTATTGATCAGTAAAATGTTTAAAAGGACTCTAGTAGATATGCAAAGAATGTATGTATTTTTTAAATAAATAATTTAGAGTTTATCTAAAAGAATTGAGTGTGAAAGACCTGGCAGACATCATCAAAACAACTCAATGTAAATAATTTGTGAAAATAATAAGTGTGCTAAAACTATCTGGAAAATCTTTAAAAACTATCTAAGACCTATCTAGCTGTATACACAGGCAGATATCTTGAATTTTCCCAGAGTGAGTTTTGGTATATTTGTTTTCTGGTCTATAATAGAGACTTTTAGTTGCAAATAATAGAAACCCAATATAAACATTAGAAAGCAGAAAAAGAAATGTTAGGAATGCAGGGTCCCAAGTTTGTTCTCAGAGCTCTGTCTCCGTCCTGCTTCTCTTGACTTCTTTTTTATGTATTAGCCTTATTTTTATCTATTATCTGAATAAAATGGCTTCCGGGGAACCTGGATGGCTCAGACCGTTAGCGTCTGCCTTTGGCTCAGGTCATGATCCAGGGTCCTGGGATGCAGCCCCCTGCGTCAGTTTGCCTGCTCAGCAGAGAGTCTGCTTCTCCCTCTGCCCCTCCCCTCCTGCTTGTGCTCTCTGCCTCTCAAATAAATAAACAAAATCTTTAAAAATAAATAAATAAATTAATTAATGAATAACAAAATGGCTTCTTTTTTATGGTTAGGAAAGATGGCTATAGACCACTCCCTAAACTTCCCACCCTAAAGGGTGGGAGACCCTTTCTCATACCACTTCTACATAGGAAATCTTGGGGAAGACACCCAGTTGATCCTGCTTGGGTCATAGGTTTATTCCAGAATCAATCATAATGGAAAGGGGAGGGCTCACTCTGGCCTCTCCTACTAGGGACTGAGAATTGGTACGGTCAGCCTTATTAAAACCATGGAGTTTCCTTTTAGGAAAAATGTGTGCTGCTGTCAGAATAAAAGTGAGATGGGGGTTAGATAGACAAAATACATCAGATGAACACTATTGGGCCACTTTAAGTTGTTTTTGTTTTTATAAGCTATAATTTAGTGGCAAATATGTCTTGTCTGTTTAGTGATTTCTGCATATGTTTTTGGGTGTATGAGTGTTTACGTGTGTGCACATTTTTTGTTTTGGTTTTTTTTAAATATAGGATCATATTCTTTAAAGGAGAGTTCAGCTTTTACTGGGAAATATATTCACCCATGTCCTGAACTCAGCATGTGTCCACAATTTGTCCTTGCCACTGCTTTGGAAGCTCCGAGCTGTAAATAATCTGGTTAATAACCACATGGAAATGGAGAAGAAAGAAAGGGAAATATAATGTACAAAGGGAGAAATAATTCTTCAAATGGTTCTACAATGCTGCTTTACAAAAAGTCCTCAATGTGGGCAAACCTTTCTCCACCACTGCAGACGCCCCCAGGAAGCCTGCTTGCGTCCCCTCCTCTCCTACTAGAACCGAGATCCTGACTTCTATCCCCCGAGATTCATTTGTCTGTTTCTCAATTTATGTAAAGGAAATCATATACCATGTACTCTTTTGTGTCTGGCTTATTTCACTCAGCATTATGGTTGTAACATTTCTCTGTGTTGTTGAATGCAATTTGTTCATTTTCATCACTCCTTGGGATTCCGTTGTATGCATATGCCACGTTTTATTTAACATTCTGTTGTTGATGGATGCTTGGGTTGTTTCCAATTTGGGGCGACTATGAAAAGTGTTGCTATGTACATTTTTCCATGCTGTATAAGAAGCATATGTATACATTTCTCTTGTTTATACACCTAGAAGAGAAATTGCTGGATTGTTGTATATGTATACATCCAGCTGTAGTAGATACGTCAAATTTATTTTTCAAAGTGATTTGTACCAGTTTATACACCTACTAACAATTAATGAGAATTCTAATTGTTTTCACATACTTAGTAACATTTGATATTATCAGAGGTTTAAATTTTAGCTATGTTCAAGGGTTTGCATATTTCTTTTTCTTATCGTGATTTTAATTTGCATTTCCCTGATGACAAATGAGGTTGAGGAACTTTTCATGTGTTAATAGGTCTTTTGTTTATTTTGTCGTGTGGAGTGCTTGTTCAAATCTTTTGCTCATTTTTTCCCTGGGTTTTCTTTTTCTTATGAATTTGTAGGAATTCTTTATATACTCTGGACACAAGACTACACAAACACACATACATATTTGTGGCTTGTTTTTTTCAGTCTTAATGGTATCATTAAATGAATGGAAATTTTTGTTTTATTAGATTTCAATCTACCACTCTTCTTTTTAATCATTAGTATTTTGTACATTTTTAAGATTCTTTCTTGGGTATTGTTGGACATTTGCATCTCCATATACATTTTACAATCATCTTGTTAATTTCCATAAAAAGCCTGCTGGGGTGGGAATGGCTTTGATCAAAATTTTCAGAAGATGTCCCTTAGAAAGTCATGTTTATGCTGAGGTCTAAAGAATTAAAAGGAGCCAGTTATATAAGGAGAGGTGAGGAGAAAGAATTTTCCAGGGCAAAGAAAACATAGTGTGTGAAGTTTCAAAGTGTAAAAAACTTGAGCAAAGTTGAAAAATTGAAGGTGGCTTGTATGGCAGAAGGAAAGTCATGGGTGAAGCTGGTGTGTGGGTCAAAGCCCAGATCCTGCAGTCTTAAAGGCAGTGGTAAGGGGTTTGATTAACAAGTGAATAGCAGAGGGGCACCTGGGTGGCTCAGCGGGTTAAGCCTCTGCCTTTGGCTCAGGTCATGATCTCAGGGTCCTGGGATCGAGCCCCTCATCGGGCTCTCTGCTCAGCGGGGAGCCTGCTTCCCCCTTTCTGTCTGCCTGCCTGCTTATGATCTCTCTCTCTCTGTTAAATAAATAAATAAAATCTTAAAAAAAACACACACGTGAATAGCGGAGACTTGGAAACTGTTGCTTTGTTTGCTTGCTATTAAAATGGTGTTTTTGTTTTTGGTAAGATTTTACTTGGCATTTATTCAACTCTTTCTTTTTGCTCTTTTTTTAATAGGTGATTTAATTTGAAAAGCCCTCAGAAGTTTACAAAGCTATAATTTGATTCTCTTTGACTGAAAACAAAAGTGTAATACGAGTTTTGTTGGGATTCCATGACTCAAATTTGGGCTGAATACACCCATGGGGACTTTCTGAATCCATTTAACTCCCACAATTCCTTATATTTGAATTCAGTGCGTTAAACCATTTCTTTGAAAACTAGGCAAAAATGTCCCCCACATGACTCAGTATATGTTCACTTCATGTCTACTTTCATTCTTCTTTGTTCACTGGGAAGAATCACAATAGAGATGAGTCAACTGTAAATGCAGGAGCGTGAATCTCTGCCCATTATCCTCAGGCATCCATAGAAACACTTGTAGCTTAGAACTCTTATCAAAAGGACTTTTGTTATTTCAAGGGCAGCGCTAACATGCACAGTGACTATATATTTTTGAATGCTTCAAAGAATCTTTACAATTCTCCAGAAAGAATATAGCTGCCTTAGCAATTGCAACACCACTCCATGTATAAAATGCTCTCCAAGTGAGTCCAAATGGTTATATTTATGTTAAAATGGCCAACCTTTACAATAGTACTTTATATCAGAGTGATTGAACGTGGCTCTAGATGTCTTACTACCATCAAGAGAATGCAGTTCAATAAGTAGTTGAGTACGTTTATGGACAAGTCACATTGTTAAACTCTTCTGAGCACCCAAAGATGACCAAGGTTGGAAAACTCATATGAAGGGCCTTATCCATTCCTGAGCACAGGGCGGGGGGGCACTCTCACAGAAAAAGCTGTGGGACAGAGTGAGAAGAAATGGAAGACACAATGGGGGAGAATTTAATAAGCATGAGTGAACTATAAATAAAAGTGGTGTTAATCCTACCTTTTCCCAGCTCTGCTTTGTCTTGGTAGCACTGGCCTCACCAACAGGTGTGGTCTGGAAAAGTCTTGTCACTTGAAGTCACTTACTAAGTAGGTTGGGGTAAATTTCTTCAGAGTACATAGTTAATTCTGGCTCTGAGCTCCTGAGCCCTTGTTAGGGTCTAACCTATTTTCTAAGGGTATGATCCTGTTCCCCAAATACTCAGTCGTAGTCTGGGCTCTATAACAAATGGGACAGCCCCTTAGACTCTCATGTTTCTTCCTGCTTGATTCTGAATGTGCTGTCTAGAAAATGAAGCACCTTCCCTATTTGGGGGAGGTTTCATATTGGGTTAAGCTTGTTATTAAGGATGCTTCTTATTAAGGATGCTGAGAGGCTTACCCCATAAAGGTTTGTGCACAAGATTGTCACCTGGCTCAATCAGTCAGAAGTTTATGGAATTGTAAGGAATTCTGAGTGAGTGTGGCAATGATGAGATGATAGCTAGAATTCATTTGCATCAAGTGTCCCATATTTTAGGTATTTTCAGTAACGTGGAACAATGGATGTAATCCAGAAACCTATTTGACAACTCATTAAGATTATCTGGTAGATGTTACATTTTAAGAATATTTTTAGTTGTTCTGATTTTTTAAAAAAAGTATTTCCTCCCTCCCCAAAATGAAGTACGGTACAGCAAAAATAATTGTGAAATAATTCTGACATGCATGCTGTGTTTTTCCCCATTTATTCCCAACACCTGATCTGATGTGTTGCACGTACTTGACGAATGTTCGTATAAATGGATTTCAGGAGAAAGAAAATATAGTATTATTATTGAAAAGACCTGGTTTGTTGCATTCTTCAATTAGATTTCTAGTAATATAAAACATTGGCTGTTTTATTTCAATTTTGCATATTTGTTAGCAGTATTATCAACTTTATTAGTACTCTCTGCTTATTTCTACAACAAATACTCTTTATTTTTAAATTTCCTAATATTTTACCTTTCTGATCTGCCTCGTAGTTCTAACAAAAGTAATCATTTTTCTTCAATTTAGAGATTAAACTGGTGAAATTTATTGCCAGAATTCTTTTAAATATGGATGGCCCAGCGATGCTACTACATATTGATGAAACCATCACTAATTTGGAAATCACTAGTGTGTCATTTTGGCTCATATCTTTAAGGGCATTAAAGTTCACAGCTCATTGGCTTCAAAATTTCATAGAATAGTATTACAAGAACAGTTTGATTAAAATGTCTGAGAGCCATCAGACTGAATATTCCCATCACCTCCCTGAGAACAGCCTTTTTGAGCAATACGGTAGTTTATGTACAACTATACCGAATCAATCAAAAGAAGCAAAATGGGAAGAAGCAAGAGTTGAAATAGATATTCCACTGATTTAGTTTAATATTTTAGTTTAATTAAAGTTTAAATATTTTCCTTTTCAAAAAAGTGCCAGGATGCTAAATGTAGAAGTTGTTCTCTATAGCAGATAAACCTAGTTTGTACATTTTGGGCTATAGGAATACTCATTAGCATTGAATCACCTTGACCATGCTAAATATTTAGAATGCGATTTCTAATTTTAGTCAATATATTTGAAAGTGGATATGTGACTTGATCAGGGAACTTACAGTTTCATTTTTTTCTTCTTTTTGGATTACACTTAATGAAATTTTGTAGACTTTTCACACAGAAAAATCGCTAATAGTTTCAGTGCTAAAATCTAGACTGAAGAAACTCAGCACATTTTCCTTCTAATGCTTACCTCTTATCTACCACACATTATACAAAAGTACCTAAGGGTTGAAGAGATTGGTAAAAATCCAATAAAATGCATGACTTGAATATACTTTTCCCAACAAAAGAAGTAATTGTAGTGAAGCAAAAGCAATTTAATTCCAATCATGGAATTTGCTATTGAGCTACTCCCTGATAACAGGTGGCGATGTTTGTTACAGGATTGGAGGGAAAGGAGCCAGTAGAAACCACTCCTGGCACCTTCTGACCATCTTCAGTTACCTCCTAGATTCCTATTAAATTACACCATCTGATCTGCAAAATTAAGTTTTCTTTTAAAAAGTGAGTAAGAGGAAGAAAGAATCAGTTAGAGGGAAAATGAGGGTTCAAGCAAAATCAGTCTTTGCATCGGAGAGGCACAGAGAAGCCATTGAAGGATTAAAGCTGACCTTCTCTGAGGACATGCTCCTCTTCTCCCGCACTGCCCTCGCAGTGGCCCCAGCAGACGCAGAAGCAAGTCACAGGGCTGCAGTCATGGGCGTATTGGGATGTAGGGCTTGCTGGCCTAGTGCACCCAAGGAAGCCACGCTAACACCCGGCATGTGGACTCTCCTGCAGCTGGGCCAAGAGAGAGGGCAGCTTGGCTCCACTAAGAACCAGTGGGAAGGGCCTGGCCCTTAGATGTGCTTCATTCCCATTCCAGCTCTATCTTTCTAGCTAGCCAACCACACAGGCAGTTTGTTTCATCTCTCAAAGTATCAGTTCCCTAGAGGGGTTGATGTGAGGGCTGGATGTAAGGGATCCTGCACAGCGTCTGGAGTTAGCAAAGTTTTGAATAAATGGTGATGGTCATGTTGCTGGAGGTGATGAGGAAGAGGATGAGGGAGAGAATGAACATGAGAAAGAAGATGATGATGAAAAGAACCAAGCATTGGGGCACTTGGGTGGCTCAGTCGGTTAAGTGCCTGCCTTCGGCTCAGGTCATGATCCCAGGCTCTGGGATGGAGCCCTGTGTAGGGTTCCACACTCAGTGGGGAGTCTGCTTGTCATTCTCCCTCTGCCCCTCTCCCCACTCATGTTCTCTCTCTCTCTCTCAAATAAATAAATAAAATCGTAAAAACAACAACAACGACAACAACAACAAAACATCAAACATTGGCTAATTACCAACATTGGCTAATTGGCTAATAACATTGGCTGGCTTTTACCTCAACTTTGGAGGAACCAAGCTCACTACCCAGATGAAAGTATTTTCTTCATGGCACTGAATTAGACCAGGCTTTACAATGTACCTTCCTTCTCATATTAACTCATAAAAACACAGAATGTCAGTCTTCAAACAAAATTGGGTTACTATAAAACACATTTGGATAAAATAATTTTGATTTTAAATTAGACTTTCTTCATTTTTTTAGGAAAGGGAGAGAATTCGCCATATGTAGGGGATTTTAAACATTCTAAAAGAATAGGAAAATGTAATGAAATACAATAGGATTTTGAATAGGAAAATGTAATAAAGTAACTGATGATCTTGGCTTTTGGCTGCCTTCTGCATCAAAAAATAAAATTAATAAACATTTTTACAGGTGGAATGTTAAAAAAATATTAAGCCATGCACCATTCAAGATGATTTGTACTAGCATCTTTTTTTTTCTGAGAAGTTCTCAAATGAAGGTACTAGCTTCATAGTTGTGGTGGAGAAATTGATGACTAGAGAGAGTGTAGAACAAACTTACAGATTTCATTTTGGGAATTCCGAGGGGGGATATATATAGATATCTATATATATAGAGGGAGAGATGTAGATTTATAGATATTCTATATTTAGAATAATTTAGAATATATTTAGAATTCTCTATATATTCTAAATTATATAAATAAATTCTCTAATATTCTAGATATAGAATATCTCTAAATATTCTAAGATCATAATGCAAGTTCAACTTAATTTTGCTCTAATCATATTACTGTTCATATTCCCATTTGTGCTCATGAAATGGCACTGTAATGAATTGTTTTCTCTTCCATTGGACTGACAGCTCTTTGCAAAGTGGTGTATCAGTGTGGGATGGAGTGAAGGGTCTAGAAGGCAAAACTGTAGTTAATTCAGTATTGTCTTTCCTAGGCCAAGACTGGACTGGCATATAGTAGGTGCTCAATGAATGCTTGAATGAATTACTGAATAGATGATTGATGGAAGAAAGCTTTTGAGAGATTTGAAAATACCTCTTATTGAAATGAATAGAAACAACATGCTTTCCTTTTAATTTTTTTCCTCCAAATATACAATTTGGTCTCTGGTTGGCTTCTAGAAGGCTGGTAGCAACCCACAACCCATCAAAACTGGGTCATCTTGCAATCAATTGCTTGTGAATATGATCAGAAGTTGGTGGTGAATACTACCAGATCAAATACAGGGCTGTAAGCTAATGGGTATCATTAAGGAGGGGGGAAATGTTTTGAGGAAATTTAATAATAAAATTCAAGATTCCCCTCAAGTTTAGTGACTCCTTAAAACTCAAGAAAGTTACAGTTTTCCAAAAAAAAATATATTTTTTTTCCACATTGTATACTGACAGTTAAAAATAGAGCAGTAAAATTGATAATTAAGATTACTGGGAAAATAAAACTCACATGTAGGGTTATTACATTAGAACTTTTTGAATGAGTCATGTACTCATACAGATAAGCTTTATTGCAGGAACCTGATTAACAAGCTTATCATCTGTATGGTAGATGTTCTTTCCGCATGCT
>CM052886.1:25871993-25903728 GCA_028534135.1 Potos flavus
GCTGTGATAACTTTTCTCAAGTACCATTTTTTTCCCCTCAAATCAGGCATTTTTAAAAATATTTGTTTATTTATTTGAGAGAGAGAGAAAAAATGGGAGAACATGCATGAGAAGGGGGAGGGGCAGAGGGAGAGAATCCTCAAGCAGATTCCCCGCTGAGCATGGAGCCCAAAGTGGGGCTCAATCCCATGACCCTGAGATCATGACCTAAGTTGAAATCAAGAGTTGGTCTCCTAACTGACTGAGCCATGCAGGCACCCCCAAATCAGGCATTTTAATGGGGTTGTCAGTAAAAATTAATTCTTAAGACATTTAAGAATTAAGATTCTGAATCCCCCTATCAAATGAGTGCGAGAGATTTGGGCTGTCTCCAAAAACAGTATAGCAAAATATCTATCAGAGTAAGATTCAAAGAAGAACTTTGAGTAGAAAGCCATGACAATTCAGAGCAGAGGACTAAAAATGTGGCTAGTAGCGCACTCCCTTTGGAAGGCTACCTATAGGGTTGTTTTCCCTTGCTGAACTTTTTCATGCCATCAACTTTGTTACAAGGTGTTTGATTGTTGCCTAGTGGCACAAGAAAGACCTGAGTAGGGGTGCCTGGGTGGCTCAGTCGGTTGAGCATCTTCCTTCATCTTGGGTCCTGATCCCGGGATCCTAGGATCGAGCCCCAAGTCAGGCTCCCTGCTCGGGGGGGAGCCTGCTTCTCCCTCTCCCTCTGCTTGCTGCTCCCCCTGCTTGTGCTCTCTTGCTGTCAAATAAATAAATAAAATCTTAAAAAAGAAAGAAAGGAAGAAAGAAAGAAAGATCTGAGTAGAGGGGATAAGTAAAATCATAGAACCGGACTGTAAGCCTAATTAATTCTACTTAGGCCTCCCCTTTTATAAGATGACAAGAAGCTATGGGGCAATAAAAAGATGATCATCCTTGAAATTAGGGTATCAGGGTTCTGGACCTAGCTCTGCCACCCAGAAACCTTGGGCAAATGACTTAATCACACTGAGACTCAGTTTCTCCATCTGTTCTATCGAACAATAGGGTTATCATAAACATTACATGAGGTAACATAGCTATAATTACTTTGTGAAACATAAAACGTTGCAGAAGTCCAAGGTATTATTTTTCTTAAGTTATAGTGAATCATATCTTACGTATATGTTAAAAGGTTATGTAAGAATGTTTTTACAAAATTTCCTCTTCCTGACACATCTACTTTATCTTAAAGAAGATTCCATGGTAATCTGGTTAGGAAATTTCCAAAGCAGAACTAGAATGTTTTAATTTCTCTAAGGCTTTTGCAATCATTGTGTGAGAAATGTTTCCCTGGGCCTTTGTCACGACCCCATAGACTTGGACGAGGAGCCAGAAGACCTGGGTTTGTGTCCAAATCTGTCATTAACTGTATGACTTTGGGCTGGTTCTATCACCTCCCTGAGCTTGTTTCTCAAACAGTAAAAAAAAAAAAAAAAAAAAAAAAAATGAATAGTGCGACCCAACTTGCTTATCTCACAGAATTATTGTGGAAAGCAAATGAGAAAACGGATGGCGACCACTTAGTAAGCTATAATACAATTCTGCTCAAACATAACATTCTGCATTATTCCTCTGACATCACTAGTAATAGTTCAGTTATATTGTGAATGGACTTGACTACAATAATAGCTTTTTATTTGGGGGGTATTTTTGTCAAACGTACAGATGAATGAAACCACGCTAACAATGTGTGCTTACAAAGGACAGCAAGAAATGGCAGTAAGCTATGTAACAGCTTTAGTGAAGGAGCTACTCAAAGGGAAGTGAAATGCGTTATCTCAAAGTACTTGAAGATGGACCATTAGCTGGTTGGTTACTATTGCTAAAAATAGTTTTCTCTCCATATAGAATTATCTCAGTATTATAAGCTATCATTTTAAACTTTAAAAAAGCTTGGCACAGGTGACTTAACTTCTTTTGTACAACGTGAGATGAAATGGAAAAGGATGCATTCCCCCAAAACACCCAGACCACTAATACAAAGAATTTAGTACCACCCTCCACTTATTCAAGTTCATGGCATGTCTTTAGTTTCCTGAGTACCCGATTCAAATCACCATTCAAAAGGCTCGTTGGAACCTGCGTTATCCAAACAGACTGTATTGAGCTAATAAATCAGATAATTGGTGAGTAAATACAAAATTTTCTTTGTGCTCTGCTGGTAGAGCTTCCAAAGTGAAATTTGTCTCAGGACAAAGAAAAACTCGCACAGAGAAAACAGCACATATGGAAAACGATTTTTCTCCCCCAAATAATCTGGGCCTTTGACATTTTCATTTTAAGAAGAAAGAGCATTTAATAAATCAAAATTACATATTCATCTTCTTTCTCCAGTGTGCTTCTAAAATAGTTTACTGCAAAAATGCCTTGTGGTGATATGCTGACGGGTTCTGTGTAAATATATACTATTACCAAGAAAAGTTATATACTATGATATTTGGCACCCTGCTATTGACTAGTTTTCCTTGGACTGTGTGGGAAAGGGCCATAAGCAATATCAGAACATTTTGAACACTTAACAGGGAACCGAGAGGAATATTAAGTAAACCCAACAGCTTCTTTTGAATGCGCCAGTTTATACCAGTTCAGTCTGGGTAGCAAGAGTTAGAGATCTCCTTTCTTATCAACTAAACACTCTTTCCAGTCTCTCTCTCTCTCTCTCTTTAATAGGCAGCACCAGGCATGAAGACTTGATCCTCCCGTTACCCTGTGCTATCGATGGTCACGGAGAAGTATCAACAGCTCCCGGGGAGTACAGACTAGAGGAAAGAGAGTAGAGTATGCTGTCGTTGGCAAAGCAGGGTGTCTTCCGCTAAGCCCTGAAAGGAGTTCTAAAAACGACCCTTGCAACCCGAGGTTGAAGTGTTTTAAACAGGGCAGATCATGGCCACGGGGTAAGTCTCCTGCTGGCAATACTTTTCCGTTGGCGTTGGAGGGAGAGACCCATAAACATGGTTAAAATTACTCTTTGGTTAAGCATTTCTGATCATGCTGTGGGATAGAAAGTTAAATGCAATATTTGGATTATTAAAGAATTGAGTAAATAATTGGGGTTTGATTATATATGATAAAATCTGCCAATAAGCACTAAACTTACCATCAAGAGAGTTTTTTTTTTTTTTTTTAGAGAGGTTGGGGGAGGGGCAGAGGGTGAGGGAGGGAGAGACTCTTAAACAGGCTCCATGCCCAGTGTGTGAGCCTAATGTGGGGCTTGATCTCACAACCCGAGATCATGACCTGAGCTGAAATCAAGAGTTGGACGCTAATTGACTGAGCCACTCAGGCGCCCCACCATCAAGAATATGTCCCACTCTAGGCTGCCTATAAAATAAAGATCACATGGTATGGATTCGCTGAAGCCGGAAATTGTCCGCAAGAACTCTCCATGTGATGGACACAAAGCAGGAATTGTCATTTAGATCCTTCCGTTTGATAGTGATTCTCAGTTTTTGAAATGTTTGAAACTGAGGCCTTTTAAGTAAAGAACTGCAAACGGTATATTCTGCTTACTTCTTCCTTGTCTTCGTCTCAACAAAGGCTCATGAAAAGCAGACCAGGAATTTACTTAATTCATTTAGTTCGAGACAACTGAAACTCTAGCTCTAGTTTAAAATTCCAAATATCTGTTAAAATCCTACATTACTTGAGTCAAGTGAAATTTCACCATGAAATGTTGAAGATGCCCTTTGCCCCCCTGGCCACCTCGCTTAAGGTTCTGTTTGACAAATCTTTTGCCCTGTCCTGGGATTTCTGGGATAGCACTCTGGCTAAGCACCACCTCTCAAACTGTCATGTGTATACGACTCACCCAGGGACTTTGTTAAAATACGGATTGTAATTCAGGAAGGATGGTGGCATTTCCAAGAAGCTTTCAGATGATCCCGCTAGCTCAAGGATATACTTTGAGTACCCAGGCACTAAACTTTGGCCTTTTTCTCCACTACTTACTCCACCCACGGGAGGAAGAGAGATTTATCTGGTTGGTGAAGTAGCCGGAATCTGACAATTATTCACCCATGACCATCCTGTTGAGAGAGATATGGGGGGCAGAGGCCACTTGTAGCATGCAGGTGCCCGCCCCTTTTGCCCTCTCCCCTTGTAGGTGCCCTGCCAAGGGGTGGAAGGGTTCTTCATCTATTGAAGTTCCTGGGAAGTTTCTGCTGGTAGGGCAGAGAATGCGCAGCAGGGTCGGTGATAGCCTGTCAGCTATCATCTGGAAAGTCAGCGTACTTGGCGAGGCTGTAGATTATTAAGCCCCTTTGGCATTGGGTCCAAATATCGTTCCCAGTCTAGATCCACCAGCAATAAAACCCACCTTCCGATCTTTCCTTTGAGTCCTGTGTATGTTTCTCAGTTTGTTACAAACCTAGCAGAGAGAGGACGGTAATCAATTGATCCTTTAAATTCTAAAGAATGCTGTAGAGAAGTCTGCCTTCTGGTATGGGAGCCCATCCCGGCTTCTTGGAGAGCAGAGAGTAGTTATCTACTGAAGAGGATCTGCAGCTACCTTTTCCCTTGAGTGTCAAGGGAAAGGCAAGGATGACTGTTATTTTGAATAGGGGTTTAAAAATGGGGTCAAGGGTCCTGCTGTTCTGGGCTTTTCACATCTTCAGAACCTGTTAAGCAGATTTAGGTTCCCTTTAAAATGCTGGAATTCAGATGAAAAGGGGTGTCTGTTTTAACCTTGGGGCTCCCTGGGAAAGCCTTGAACTCAGAACAACACAGGTGTGGGACTTCTTTGGAAGGGAAAATAAGATGCTCTTTTAAGGAGGTTGGAGGTTCCCAGAGTTATGCCCTAACAATAATGACTCAAGTTTTATTTAATTCTATCCCATTGAGTCTCCTATTTGGACACTGTAGTGCTTGATTATTCTTCCACCAGCTTGTAAGTTTGCCTATCACTCAGCCTTACAGAGTGACATTACCTTTAACCCTTGTCTGAGCAAAAGTCTAGGTCCTTAGGCAACCATGACCAATTGCTCGGGTCTGTGTTCTCTTTTGTGGGAATTATCTTGGCCCAGATGAGCTTGCAATGCAAGGATTGATGGCATATTTGAAAGTATATTGGCTATCGTGTCAGACCAAGATTCAAATACCAGCCCTGTTGATTATTAGCTAGATGCTTTAGAGTCTAGAGTTTGTTTATTTCTCCGAGGTTTAACTTTTCTCCCATTTATTCATCTAAAGAGTGAGAAATGTTTAGGGTTAAATGAGATAGAAGAAATAAAGTATCTGGCATATAGTAGAGACCCATAACTGGGGCATATTATTAATATTACCGCATTCAACCTTTGCTTCCCTCCATCATTTTCTCCAATATCTACTTTCTGCCATAATCCCTGGGAAAACATGTACACACACACACACACACACACACACACACACACACACACACACACACACACATACACACACACACGTATCGTCTGGATTCAATTGCTTCCCAATCTTAATATTAACCTATACAAATAAAGTCAAGTAGTAATGCGCCTCAGATCAGGTACCCAACTCTGGATCATCTGTTGTGTTAAGATTCTATTGCTTTCATCCATTTTCTTGAACTCTGAAGTAAGGCAAAACTGTCTCTGAGGACTTACCATTTGAGGTCAAGAGCAAGTCTATGATTTCCAGTCTTACTATACATCCAATTTCATGTAAGTGAACTCACCTATCAGGTAATTTGAATTTTTCCATATTGAAAGAGATACTCAAGTTTGGTAACAGGATTGAGAACCATGAGGAAGTTCTTAAGGTCATTAAATTGTGACCTGACGGGTTTGATAGTCGTGTCCAAAGGAGTGTGTTACAGTGGGAACCATCTTCTCTTTCCTTTAAATGCCCATAAACAAAGCACAAAACTGATCTCCAAACTCCTTAACTTGTTTCAATTTCTTTGACAACATGGGCTGCTATCACATCTTCATGGAAAAGAACACCTATGGGAACCAACAATAGCACTTGCTTTTAAAGACTTTTTGGTCCGAAGATATAAATGGTTATAACCACTCCAAGCCAAAAGTCTGATTTCATGGAAAATTAAGAAGCACACACATCTAGCAAGATTTCTCTTTGGAGGTAGAAATGTGGTGGATAATGCCATTTGATAAAGATGGTACTGAGCATAAAGTTTGAACTGTTGGAGAAATAGCTTCTTTCTTAAAATATTTAATCAAGAGAAACATTTTAAAAGGGGAGTTGATTTAAGATCATTTGACCACTGGCAGAAACGCATGCTCCTTCAGGGCTGGGCCTTTGTTTTGTTCTCTGACGTGTGCCAAATGCCTGGAACAGTGACCGACGCTCAGTGGGGTTTAATAGATATTTGCTGAATGAACTCACGGACCATTTTGTTTTTTTAATATCTGTGACCAGTCATATTATTAAGCCATCAAAAGAAGAAATTATTATTGTTCAATCATTTTAGGACAAAATGCATTTAATCTGTTTTTTCACTTGCCAAATTGATGGCTTCTTTTGCTCTTAAAAAGAGGGAGAGAAAAAAAGATTTACACTTTCACCAATGTGACCATTTAGTCCTTTAAGTGAAGAGAAATGTCAGCACCCATTCAAATAAGTTCAAACCTAATTGCAATTCAATTCTGTCCAGCTCTTAATGGAGGATGAGGCAAGTCAGGCAGGTGTGCTCAGAGTCCCTCTTCCAACAGTGACTCAGGGATCCAGGCAGCTTTCACCTTGAAGCTCTGTCACCTTCCTTGAAGGGCTTGACTTTCAGACATGTGGATAGCAGAGAGGGAGTGTGGACAACTCACAAACACTTTCATTGCCTTGGACCAGCAGGGACGGACCACTTCAACTCACCTCCCCATTGGTGGAGGCTCAGTCCTATGATTTCTACCTCACTGCAAAGAAGCCTGGGAAATGTAGTAAATACTAACTATCTCTTCCACAGTGAGCATCAATGGCTTGGCAACAGAGAATTGATGTTGATGTGGGGCTTAAAATTTACATTGTTATATTTTCTAGGCGGAATCTGATAAGGGGCAAGGAGAGATTCTATCATTTGCCTATACTGGTATAGTCTGTTTTTTTCAGCCAGTTGTCAAACGATTTCAGATTTTTACTCTCACTGATTGACATTTCTTTTGGTCCTCTTTAAATGTATCCTTTCCAATAGGCTAGTGGCTTACTGTTAGCTCCCATTGTTTTTGTTGCTGTTGTTGTTGTTGTTTTCCTACTTGTATTAACAGAGTAAGCTCTTGGATTTCCTTGATGCTGGTTTCAAGCAGCATGTTGGCATGCACATTGGACAAATGTGTTATTAGTTTCTTTAACCCATCCTGAAACTTAGCTAATTATGTTTTTATGGCAGATACACTTTGCCTCCAGAATACGGAATGAGAGACTCAAAACGTGGTACTTAGCAATCCAAGAGAACATTCAATGGTTAATAAACAACAACAACAGCAGCACCACAGCAAGAACAAAAACAAAAGCAAACAATTCTTTGTCCTTGAAGGCATGAGGTCAGAGCACACCTTCTCCTGTGCTCAAGGATGTTTATCTTGGTAGAGACGGACTAGAGTGGTTTGAGTGGTTTTGTAACTTGTGTCTGTCTAGATCTCAAACTCTGGTTTTATGATTGCTTGTTTTTTTATCAGTCTGAAACTTTTTCCTGTATTAGTGGAACTGATTTGCAACAGTGATAAACAATATTGCCTTTTCCTAGGTTAAATCCTGATCCAATTACTGGGATCATCACATCTTCACCCTACACATAATTTTCGTGATTGTGTAAAGAAGCACTGGAAGGCTGTTGGATAATCCCTGAACTCCAGAGAATCTGATTTGCACAGGAAACTTTGTTTAAATTATTTGGAAATGATCAATGACCCCAAATATGAGGGTTAGACGGCAGTCTCTTCTCACCTTTCAGCTGATTACACGAAGCCTTTTTCCTATTTTCATGATGTTATTTTGACTTTCTAAGTTGAAGGGCAATTTTTGGTACAAGAACTCTGGCTTTCAATTTCCTGGATATTTTCTCGTTTTAGAAAATTTAAAGCCTTGGATATTTAGGGCTATCTCCTCTGGTTATATTTTTGAATATCTCCTAGATAACTTGCACAAATATTTTGAGTTAGATGCATGTCTATACATTGGAAACTTGCTGACTTTCATGTTTCCTCACCTCTTTTCTTTTTAAAGTCAACACAGTATTTTTACTTCCAGAGATTTCCTCTATATATCCTGTGCATTGTCTATGCTGAGACATCCTGTATTTTAAACTATGTATCACAAGCTATTGAAAAGATACCGAAGTACTTTCCGTAAACCACAATCTGGAATCTCTAGGGACCTAAGGATTGGGCACATTTACTTCTCTCGCCCTCAGAATAGTGGTGGTAGAAGGGAAAGAGAAATTGAGAAACAATGTGACATATTTAACATCGAAATGTGCTATGAAGATCTGATGAAATAAGAAGAAAAACTTGAAAGTTGTTAACTTGAAAAATGTTAAATAACACGGCATATAGATGTATTTGCAAAGTTTTTGGCTCAGTGGTAATAGATTTTTTGATGTGCTAAACAGAACTTTCTTTTTTAGGCAAAGGGCAGGAGTTGGAAGGGAGACCAAGGAGTAGAAGGGGAAGGAAGGTTAGACCTGCTTAATTTCTAAGCAATGTAAGAGTGTTGTTTCTTAATCTACTTTCAGCTGCCATTAAACAAAACATATAGTATATGTTTCATTGTGTGCTAGTCAGGCCTAATTTATTTTATTGACCAGGAGGCAAGCGGTGGACATGCTAGTTCCTTACACCATGTCTTTTTCCTCTGTTTTCTTTGGTAAAAGAATCCCATGCTTTTGCTTGGAGTGGCAATGAACTCAGAATTACTTGCAACTAGTGGTGGCCATAGGACCCAATTTTAGCCAATAAAATGCAAAAGAAAGCTTACTGGTAGAGCTTCCAGGAAATCATACTACTTTTTAATAAAAGGGGGAAAATGTCAATTGGCGTGTGTGGCTTGTCCTCAGCTCTTCCCTCTTCTTTCTGGCTGGAATGACAGCTTTATACCCAAAGGTGTGGCAGCGATCTTGCGATCATAAAGCCAAAGGTCACAAGTGAAGGGTGACAGAGCACGATGTAGGAAGACCTTGGTTCCCTGGACAGTTATCTCAGCCTTGACCGTTCACCTTTAGTGCCCTTGTAAAATGAAAGCGATAGCCTCCTGTATGTTTAATCCGCTCCAGTTGGTCTCTGTTCTGTGCAGCCAAATGCAATCCTTAATGATTCGGCTTACTTAGATACTGGTTTTGTAAGTTCCACAATTTAGGATCCTATCTGCTACTTTCGTGGTGAGACTAGAGGTCAGTGACACTATCGTCTGCCTCTGCGGATAAAACTGGACTTAGGAATATACAAAGGCAAAAGTTACCGTGAGGAGCATCTCCTCTCTGGTATCTGAAACTGTTGACAGGAAGAAATAAAAACGCAATATTTTTTGTTTGTTTGTTTGTTTGATCATCTTTCCCGCCTTTGTTTCCCCTTCATTGTGCTTTGGAATCTGTTTCGGAATTGATTCCTTCCTTGTTCTTTATATCCATCTTTGCCGCCCTTGATGCCCCCTCTCCCATCCTGCCCACCTTTTCATCCTGCGTTATTAAAAACGCAGAGTTCTCTGCACACCTTTTATAACCAATTTTAGAGCTGAAAGTACCTTAGACAGGGTCTGTTTCAATGCTGTCATTTCGTTGAAGAGGAAATGAGGAGAAAGGATGGTAAGATGATTGTCGAGATGAAAACCTCCAAATAAAACATGAGTTACAAGCAGTCAGGCCCGAAAAGCACTAATTACCATGGCAAACATTTATGGTATTTTCAGTCTATGCCTGGCCCAGCGCTAAGCATCATTCATGCTTTATCAATATTTCATCTTCCCGACAACACCATGAGGAAGCATTTGTAAGCATCTTCATTTCACAGATGAGGTCACTCCGGCACAGAAAGGTGAAATAACTTCGCAAAGTCACGTCTGATCCTACTTCACTCCACGGGAGTCTGGGATGTGGAATCCTCAACCGTTCAGCCTTCATCCTAACAGATGCCAAGCAACTCAGCTTACAGCTGCCAGAGCAGAGGTTAAAAATAGCATATAATTTGTCTGTCATAGATTAATAACAATTGAAAAAGTTGCCCTGCCACACATTAATCACTTATAGCTAGTTTGAGAATGGTAAGATTTTCATTCATCCACGCAGTAAATAAAAGGCTATTCTATTTGAGGCATAAAGCCAGACCCTGGGGCTATTACATGCTCCCCCTGCCTGTTCTCGCCTTCAAGAGACTTACAGTCTACAGGGAGAGAATGAGAAGGAAACAGACAAGAAAGTCTATATGCTAGCGGATTATGCTGTATTTCATGGAGGATGATTTTGAAGCACATAAAGGAGAAAGCTCATGCAAGACATCCCGGAGGGGTAACATCTAAGCCATGGCCTGCAGGAGAAACAGAATGTCAACCAGTGAAGTGGGGGAAAGGGCATCGTATGCCTGGGAAACGCCAAAAGTAATGCTGAGGACCAAGAGTAAGAAAGAGCACGGTGCATTGTGGGATGTCAGGCGGGGAGAAGGGCTAGAACCTTCATTCAGAGGATCATATGACCAGAAATAAGCTGGGATTTGGTTAGAAAAGAGAAGTGGGAAGCTATCAAATGGCTCTAATCAGGAGAGTGATGGGATCAGATTTGTAGTATAGAAAAATCCACCCCGGCTCTTCCGTAGAAGCAATTATGAAAAAGAGACTTTTGATTCTGTGTTTTAAAAACTTTATTGTCTTTGTTTTTCACATTCTTTGCTTTCATACCATTCATGGTAAATAGTCATCAGAAAACTGAAAAAGGAAAAGGCAGATTCATTGCTTTAGCACAAACGCATCAGGACCCTGGGGTCAGATAGGAGTTGGGTTTTCTATGTGCGTTTGGACGATGTGGCATAAACTGCTTCAAGTGAAACTCTTATTATGGATTTGGGACAGAACAATATGCTGTACTTAATGCATTCATACACACTTGTCTGTGTTTGTTCAAAACCTTCAATAGTTGAGCACGAAGTGTAATAGAGTTGGTGCTGACGAATAAAGCACTCATTTTCCAGACTTATCCATATAAAAATGAAAATCCTGTCTTGCTCTTTCGAAAGGTCAAATGCTCTACCCTGAAGGGCGTCTCTAAGCCAGTTCCAAGACATTCTTATCACAGTTGAAGACATTTTCTAAAATAATAAAAAAACATTCCAGCGACTGCTCTGTGTTATGTCAAAGTTGCAAGACAAAAATGATGGTAGGTAATTATGCAAATGGACCTGCTCCACTTGTGCTAAATATTAATGATAGTCATTGTGTTCTATGATTCAGTGTTATGCTCAGATCCATTCATGTGCTTGTGACTGCCCTTTCTAAGCAAATGTGAAAAAAGAAAACAAAGCCCCATTTTAAGCATCATTTCCAATAATGATGAATATTTTCAATCAAGCCCATAATATGACACAAAGTACTTATGCAATAAATACTGAAAAATAGGGAAGCATGCTGAAGAGACATGGTTGTTTCACTTAATGTCAGATTTATCTGCAGCAAATGAGGAACATTAAACTTGATCAAGTTCTAAAATTTCCATTCCTGAGTCTGGTTGTATTGTACATTTGCTTTCTCCGGGTGATGGATTTATTAATTAGAATATTAAAAAATTAGTGCTAATTCTATTTAAAAAAAAAACAGTGTTAATGTCTCCCTGAGAGGGAAAAGGAGTCTCAAATGATTAACGACATCGCATACAAAATTATTAAATTTTTCTTAAGATTCGTAAAGGCATTAACTATTTCTTAAGGTTCATAGTAGGTAAGTGAAAGTAGTTTATGTAGTTCTTAGTGTTTTCTTCACTTCGATATTTTCATGAACATTAATGATTTATTTTTTTAGTGCTTGTATTTTCTCTAAGATCTATCTTTGCTATATTACCAGTGAAGTGACTTTGAACAATTCAATCTTTCTAAGATCCTGATTTCTACATTTTGATTCTATAAAACGTAGGCTATGAGGGGTTGTTATGAGGATCAAATTAAATAACATAAGTGACAATGTTTAATACAATATCTGGTATATATTAAGTTCCTGGTGGAATGTGAATTAAGTCACTGCTCTTTAGAAAGCAGGAATGACATCTCAAAGTTAAATGAAGGCGAGGATAGAAACAGACACAGGTAACTTCATGGTATTTTTGCTCCCTTTCTTCAAATTCAAAGTGAGAGATGTCAACAGAATTCTTTGTCAGTAGACTTAGACACAATTTTGGGAAAGTTAATGAATTTGAAAGAAATTTGGATTAGTAAAATGAGCAGTTGCTATATGTCATGTGATTACGCTACGTTTTCCCTAGTATTGTTGATACGCATTTCAGGGAGAAGTGATGTCACGTTGCTTTACTTTAAAACAATCAGATCTGACTCTGAGCCTGCAATCTCTATGCAGCCAGGTTTTGGATGCCTGGGATCACACAGGACCTGCAATGAGACTTTGAAGCCTGCTTGCAACTGTCTTTACAAACACTGCTGCTTTGGGGCTTGGCCTCCACTCTGTTGGAGCTCAGACCTTGTATGATTTTTTAGATCCTCCCAGTTGCCTCCTGCCTCGTCTCACTTGGCTGGTGTCCAGCCTGAACCTCATTGCCCCACTATTTCCGACTTGGATGACATGCCATCTGGCACAACGTGGGATATGACTTCCTGAGAGCCATCAGTGGGCTGGCTGGTGGTGAAACGGAAAAGTTCAGGGGAGTTATGTCCCTTTGATGTGAACCTTGACCAATGAGAAATGGGAAATGAGAGGGAGCCAAGATCAATGATCGGTCTTTTTTGGTTCTTGTGGACAGCTATAAGGTGCAATTCCTCCTTGCAAACCTGACTGGAGAAGACCCCTGTGCCAAGTGAACATGCCTGCTTAACAACCTGCTCTCTGACTTCATGGCTTCCAAAGTGGTATTCAGTTGGTAACCTGCTGCATTGCCTTGTCTCACATGTTCCATGCCTCCTCTCCTTTTCCCCTTACTCTCACTGCCCTGGACTGACATCTTCCAAATAAAGTTTGATCACCTTAATCTTTGTCCCAAGCTCTGCTTTATAGAAAATTGGGCTAAGACAGCCATAGCCCTTCTCCATTATGTGCTGCGTGGAAGTGGATCGTGAATCTTTGCTACTGGAGGGAAGGCCCTTCTGAAACTGATCTCATCCCAGTCTTGGGTTACTCATCGTCTCCAGGCCAGGGCAGGTTCTTTCCCTTACCTGAACCTTAACACCAGCCTTTCTTAATGAGTGTAGCTTCCCAAACAAAACTTGGATGAAGAATTGTCTTCAGGGGCTTCACACTATCTATTTTCACTCTTGAATACCAAAGTTTTAAATTACTTCCTGTGGTAAGGAAGATCAGACTTCGGTCTCAAGCTTGGCTATTGTCTTAAGATGGAAATGGAAATGGGCACCTGGGTGGCTCCGTCAGTTAAGCATCCAACTCTTGATTTTGGCTCAGGTCATGATCTCAGGGTCATGAGATCATATTGAGCCCAGAGATGGGCTCTGCTCAGTGGGAGTTTGCTTGTCCCTCTCCCTCCCCTTCTGCCCGTCCCCTTCTGCCCCTTCCCCTCTGCCCCTCCTCCTCTGCCCCTCCCCCTCTGCCCCCCATGTGTTTTTTTTCTCTCTCTCTCTAAAATAAATGAATAAATAAAATCCTTGGAAAAAAAGATGGAGATGGAAAAAACAATTTCTTCTTATACATCTGAGGATACAACAGAAAATAATTTCTTAGTTGATTATCTTGTTACACTAACAGATCTCTGTTTCACCACTCCACATAGGCATCAAGCCACTGAAGAACAAAGGAGATGTGTTAAAATCCCATAGAATGTTTCAAAAGTGCCAGAGGTTTTCTCTGGCTTCTTGGAACTCTAAGATTTGTACTTTCTCTATGGAAACATGAGGTTTACATGTAATTTGTCAAAACTGTTTTGCTTAAACAATTTAGGTACAACTGCGAAGATACCTGGGAAAGAGGAGTGTCAGGACAGTGAGGCATCATCGTTGGAGAGAAAAGACAACATTACTCCACCACCTAGATATTCACTAATGGGATATTGTTAAGGGGGTTTGGCCTATAAGTGGGCAATGGAGTCTAAAGTGTTTTTTGTTGTTGTTATTGTTCTAGAGATACTAATCAATGCAATTAAATAAATTAAAGAAATTAGGGGTATAAAATTAGAAAGAAGGAGATAAAGTAATGGTTACTTGCAAATGATGTGACCGTTTACTTGAAATATTCAAAATAATCAACTGAAAAGCTAACAATAAGAGAACTAAGAAAGATGTTTACAATTAGTAAACTAAAATCAATAATTTTTTTACACATTTGGTGGGAAGATATATTGGGAGGAAATGTCCTATTTACAATAAAGAGAAAGTGATAAAACACCTAGGAATAACAATAACAAAAAAGAAAGTATGCAAGACCTACATAAATAAAATTTCAAAACTCTACTGAAAACATAAAAGAAGTGGAAGAATGGCATATCCTATTCTTAAATGGAAAATTCAGTATCACAAGGGTATTAATTCTCCCTAAGTTTTGATATCTATTCAAGCCCATTCTAAAGTTCCTATGAGAAAATGGACATACAAGAATTGCCAGGACAATTCAGAATCAAAAGGCATAAGGAAAAAAAACTAGCCCTAGAGAAAATAAAGCCTACCCAAAGTTATAGTAATTTAATATGTGGTACCTGCCAATGGAAGAGGCTGGAGTCCAGAAATAGAGCCAGATACAAAAGAGGGGGATCAGGCCCCCTGAAGTGTGGTTGGTCCTGCCTTAAAAATCTTTAACATATCTAGCTAACTTAAAAAAGCATAGACTCTGACTGGCAGTTCTATTTTTAGGAAGATACCATAGAGGCACACTCATAACATTTAAGTATTTACAGATATATTTGTTGTCCCATTTCTGTAATGACAAAAACAAAAAATTAAAGCCAATAAAATCTAAATGTCCAGAAGCAGACAGCCAGTTAAATAAACTGAAATACCCGTGGAATGAAATATTAAGGAGCCATTTAAAAAATTTCATGAGGCAGCTTTATAGGAACGGATCCAGCTTTGACCTTCAATAAAGTTTAAGTGGAAAAACTTAGGAGCAGAAATATATATATTCACATAACACATCTCTATATAAAACTATACATGCACACACATGCACATATATACATACACAGACACACACATGGTACACACACACACGCACACACATCAGACTTCCATGTTCTAAGATACCGTGGAATGAGTTTGAAAATTCCTAGGAATTTGCTTTTGATAACAGCAAAAATTCACAGCCAGCCATTCTAGTTCGCTCTCCATCCCCCAATCTCACACCATTGTACTGGTAACTAAATATACAAGCAGAGATGAAGCAAATTTGGCTAATTAAAATTTAACAGCTTACATAAATATTTAATGTAATAATACTTACATTAAAGGCTTTCCTATCTCAATTTGCAACATATTAAATAGGAAAGAACATCTAGAAAATATTCAGGTCTATGTTTCCGAAAATATTTCTTTGCAAGGAGGATTGAAATAATTTCCCATTTCTTTGCAAGAGAAGAATTTATTATAAAAAAAAAAGAATTTATTATCATTTAAAGTTTGCTATTTTATTCATATTTCTTTTTGTAGATTTCAAGTTTTTAAGAGCACATTACACAGCATGTACATGGGCCTTTTTTTTTAATCTTAAGGATAGTCTATTTTCTGTACTAGTACATGAGGAAACATAAGTCAAAAAGACTGTATCTGCTGGTATTTGGATTGAGATATCAGTGACAATTTAAGGGAAGTAAGCATCTCGATACATGAGCTAATGAGGAAATAGCTATTATTGGGGATAGTATACTAATCACATTCCCCTTTATAACCTTTTATCAGCCACATAATTTTTCTGAAGATACATATAAGTTGATTAAACAAATCAAAATTTCATTAGCAATTTCTCCCGGGTTCCTTTACGTCTGCAAGTCTTTACTTAACCATGTTTAGTACTTCCCAGAAATTACTTTCTGTTTTTGGAAGCATTGCCTTTATTCAGATGATGGGGTGCTGAAAAGTTTAGTTGCTTCCTATCATTCCCCCATTTCTTGGATCAGTCTTTCTAATGCCATGTGCTTTGTTCCTTAGCACCATCACTACCCTACTAAATAGTAGAACCTAAAATAATGGAAGTGAAAGAAATGTTTGTGATTATTTTCTTTCAAGTCTCACGTTGTACAGACACTGTGCAAATCTAGTGATTGTCTAATATTTATCAAATGAGCACACGTCCTGAGAGATGTCAATAAGGTCCATAAGAAAAGAGTTTTATGGTGCAGTCGCTTCTTGAAGATTTGCAACACATAATAGCATACTAAAGGCTCTGAGAAATCTTGTACAAGGAAATCAGTCTTTGTTTAATCTCAATTTTTTTTGAGATTAAAATTCTGAGATTAAAATTTTGAGATTAAAATAAAAAACCTCAGTTTTTCTCAAATTTATTGGGCCACGGAAATCCTTTTCTGCATCGGGAAGCTTTGAAGTGCTGTGATCTCATCAAATACAAGTATCAGCAATCTTCCTTATACTTTGCTGCCATGTCTATTTATCATGTGTGTGACTTGACTATTGCTCTTGTCTGATATTTGTCATGTCCAGCTGGCCTCATTCACCCCCACTTCGTCACTACTGCTGGAATAACATCTCTGCTGGTCACTGACATCTCATTTCAAATATCATCAGCCGTCTTCTTGGCTTGTGAAAAATGGAGATATATGGGAAAGGACTAAAACCATGGCTCCCATCTGCTTTTGCTGTCACACTGTCACTTCAGACTGTGTGTCACTGAGAACGTGACGAGCATACTCTGGCTGTGAATTAGAAGGGCTTGGTCCCGCACTCCCCACCTACTAACCATCTGGGATCTGCGGCAGAGGTGAGCCAGAGATTACAATCCCAAGAGGCAGAATTTGCCGGCGATTAGATCTCCTGGTGATCCATCCCCAAGACCGCTGATTTGTATCTCATGTTTTATGTGCTGTCTGCTGACCTGGCTTTACAATGGAGTCGAAGTCTGTGTGGGTGGACCGTGAAACTAAATTTAGGTCCTGCAGCCTGTCTCAGACCATGGCACGGGGAAGGGGTGGGGTAGAAGCTGAACTTGTACTGAACTTGTCTGCTTCCTGTTCAGTTGTATGAATGTGGTAACTAGCAGAAAACAAAACAAAACAAAACAAAACAAAAAAAACCACACCCACAAAACCAAACCAAACCTTTCCATTGAGACTTGAATGGCCTGATGGAAATCCAGCCTGGTCTTGCCGCCGCCAGAACTTCCACTAGTCAGTGTCTGTGTGCATCCCTGGGGTGTCCTCCACTAGCTGTGGCCAGGACAGGCCGTGTTCAGGAAGTGGCCAAAAACCAAAGGTAAAGGTGTGATGGATAGGAGGGCCCTAAGTGGGTGCCTATGTATTCCACTGAGTCCTCCCTTGTCCGACCTATGAAAGTCCCTTCCACCGCTCTCTGCTGTCAACTTCAGACAGATACCTCTCCTACTGGCCATTGCTTTCCTGGAACACTCCACTAAAAGTGCCGTTCCGGTGTCTCTGTTGGGGCACAACTATGACTCATCCCTTGTAAATCATGCATCTACGTACCCTTCAAAGCATGATCAGGCTCTCGTAACTCCATTTGACTGAATCCAGCTAGGAAGTATTCATTGGAGAGTTTCTTCTTTTTCCTTTCCTCCTATTAATCAGGAAATTATTTTAAGCATCGTTTTTAAGAACCAAAGAAACCAGGGAAGGAATAAAAACGGTATTCGCATATCGCAATTTGGGAGGGAAGTGGAAAATGTCAAAAATTAGAGGTTGTATAAACACTTTGGTCATCTCTGGGTGTTGTGAAATCTTACTCTGGTTCACAGACAGTGCTGAGGGTTGTATCCACTTGAATGAGCCCGGCTCAGAGCTTGCCGTTTTAGAAATACCACCTGCAAAACTGGTCTCGATGGGCTGTTCCACTCTAGGATTAAATCATCTGATTCCTCTTCTGTATCCTCACACCAGTTCAGAGATGCCCGGGCACTCTCCGACAGTGTCCTCTTTCCTTCCGGTTGAAGAGTAAACAAAAAGGCTGTGGAAGCCTTCTTAAGTCTGTGAGTGCTCCTGGCGCTATGTAACCACAACCACGGAACATGGAATCCGATATGGGATTTCCCATTCAAGCACTTCCTCATCAGATGGAGTCAGAGGGCCTGGCAATCCATCCCTTAGTCTTTGGCTTTTCTTTCCCTGCTATCATGTTATTAGCTGCCTTACATGTAGCTACTCTAGTTTCCCTCTTCCTGGCTATGGACTGGATTGTGCAATCAGGCACTTGGTCAACGTCCTCGACGTTTGGCAGTGCGCATAATGATTGGGACTAGGAAAAATCAGCTTTCTTTATTCTTCAGTGATAATGTATTGAAATTCTTTCCTACATAATACATACGTTTAGAGGTTTCTTCCTCCTCCCTCTCTTTCTTCGTCTCTCCTTTCCTTCCTCCCTTTCTTCTTTCCTTTCTTCCTCCTTCCCCCCTTCCTTCCTTTTTTCCTACATTTGCTCACGCATACAGTAGTATGTTGTTGTGCAGGTGAAAAACATCCATTCTTCCAAGTGGAGCAAGAAGAGGTTTGAAACCTAGAAGGAACTCTTTATTCAGTTCTATTCAGTTCTATGTGGTCCACTTTACTCAATTACCGTGAAAAGAATGGAGTGACACAGGGAGTGACAAAGTCCAAATCGTGTCAAGAATTCTTCAAGTTTGCATGAGGAAAATGTGCTTTTCTGTAAGAAGTAGTTGAGATAAAACCTCAAACATGGGCAGGAACAGTAACAATGAATAAAGACCCAGTTCTCATCATGGCTTATAGTATCTGCTTCTCTCTCCTGCATTTTTGAAGAGAAGTGTCCCTAGGATTGCCCAAAGAGCCAACAACATAATTAAGGCGACACTTACGTTTGGGCAGAATGGTGAAAAGACGGTAGGATTTGAGAAGGAGAACTGGGTTCTCCTCTGAGTCTAGGAAAACTCATTTAAAGCATCATTCTAGAAACTGATGTTGGAGAAGCCCAAAGGCTCATTTTTCCAGTAGGGTGGGAAGAGTGCTGCGCTCATAGTTAGGAGACAAAGATTCTAGTATTGGATTTGCCACTGGGTAATGTAAGACTCAGTTTTTCGTTTGTGATAAGGAGGGCCCATAGCAATGAACTTTAAGATTTATCTTTGTTTTTTAGCATAACCACGTAGCTATGTGGTAAATAGCACTTTAGAATTTTGAGATTTTTTTTCCTCACTGATGAATCTATATTGTTCTTCTAGCAAATAAATTGGCATATTTTAATAAAATATTAATATTCAAGACAAAATAAAACAGATCACCATTTCCTCAGAGTTGGAACTGCATATATAATATTTATGCTGCCATACTTTCTCATTTCAGATGGGATTAAGGGCATGAATATTTAAATGCAAATGGCTCTAAATCTTAATGGAAAGTTCCATGCTAAAAACCTTATGAAATTTTGGGTGCTAATGAGAATTTAAGTCAGAAAAAGAGATCCAGTAGATATGGATCAGTAAATAACATATAGATTTATAAGTCTTCAGCCACAAATGCATATTTGAGAGTACTTACCTAAAACGATATCAACATCAATTTCTTTTAAACATTTGTTCTTTACTTATCACTAAATATTATTCTGCTTCGATACTTTTGCTCCTTTTTAGTTCGCTATGTATAGAAACTAGCACACAGAAATTTTTCTGGAATTGCAAATTTGCTTTACTTAAAATTCAAGTATAATGAAATTCACTTTTATATACCTTTTCAGTAACCAGGAGAATTTTGGTTCCAAAATATATTGATTGCAGAATATAGAAATCATCCTTATCAGAGCTGAAACACATGCTTTACTGACTTTTCTTCACTTGGCTTCAGACCTCTGTGAAGTTGACTCCTTGTTTTGCTAGCTACTTCTGGGAGTTCCCAAGGGGGTTTGTATATGTTGTGCTCGATTTCCATGAGCCTCCCCAGATTTTTATCCTCTCTTTCCTCTCCAACATTTTCTTCCTGCATATCTCCATATCCACCAAAAGCCACTGAACTGGGTACCCAAGACTGGGTCCCGTCTTGTGGAAACTGGCTTTGCTGAAGGACTGAAGATCAAAGGTGTGACAGGGAATGGTATCCAGTTGTGATGTGATGTGTCTGGGAGTATCTTTTTTCCGTCTTGGTGTTACTTTCTGCTGAACAGGTGCAAAATCACTGCTGTATATGTCCCGAAGGATCTCTTGGTAAAACAAGATTTCTAGCTTCTTATCCCAAGTGCTACTATTCTCCAGAAGACTCAGGACAAATCTCTAGGCAGTAACCACCACACTAGAGTCAAATTGTCTCTTCCCTCTGGCAGCTAAGTCATTGTCATACCTAACTCTTCTTCTAAAGTAGAAGGCTTCTCAGGTTCTCATCATGTGGATTTCAGGCAGACCTGCTCAGCTCACAGACACGTAACGGTAACCTATATGGGAAACTCTTTGGGGCGCACAACTTCGTTGCAGTCTGAAGTCCCCTTCCTCTACAAGGATAAATAGGGAAGTAAAAAAAGGTGTTGGGAACTGTAAAATGTGGCAAAACAGCCGGCAGAGAAACGGGTTTTTGCAGCAATGCTTTGTGAACGATCAAGAGAGTTATGGGAGTATTAATCTCAGCCCTGCTGTAGGGCCATCTGGGATGGGAGAGAGGAAGTGTTTGAGAGGGATAACTTGAGGCAGAGGGAAAGGGAAGGAATGGGAGGCAGGATGTATTGGAGGTGGACCCAGAGTATAAGAGTCAAAAGTTCCTGAGTTTTGCATTTATAAAAGCATGGACGATACACCATTTTTCATTTACCGATTGCCAAGGACTCAAGTAGTGATAATACTCAATTCGGGAAAGGGATGGTAAGATGAACTCTCTCTTTCACAGCTGATTTATCGCTTTGCTTTATAATTCCCTTTTTCTTTCCATTTTCACTGGTCACGATTTTCTAGAAGATAAAGAAAGTGAGGAGTACGATATTCTCTACGCAGTTTCCCAGGCAGGAATTTAGGTCAGGGCCTTATGAGAGCAGAGACTTTGTCTTGCCCTTTTCATGTATTTAACAGTACTCCGTGAATGATGACACATCCATAGCTGGGAGACATATTAACTGCTTTTCACATGCTGGGGATTTGTGCTTCTTCTACTTCTCTGCGGAAGGCACTCAGAGCCAGTTAGACTCAATTTCTTGACAGCATTTAGACTTTCGGGAACATATTTCTCTTTAGACTTTTGGCTTTAACAGAACAAAGTAGAGAGAGATATGCAGTGGCCAACATTAAATTGTCTGTGATTAAATAAGTGAATCCACAAATACCATTTTCCAATTATTAAAAAAAACTGTTTCAATAATTTACCTTCAGATATAACTCAGAAAGAGACAGCTGTGCTTTTGTGTTGGGAAAGAAAAAGTTCTGGTGTCAATAAAATGATGCCAAAGGGTTTTTCTTATGCATTTGAAAACAATGTTGCAAATTTGCTTAGTTCATTAGTTGAGTTCCATATATGGCTTTTGAGTGAGAAAAAATCAGAAATGCGTTAAATTTTAATGAATGAATGAGAAAGGGAAGGATTCCAAGAGTAAATTGTAATGTGAGTTTTCTGCATTTATCACAGAAGAACATTTATTATCTCACAAATAGAATCTTTGTAACTTTATTTTCATGGCAATGACTAGGCATGAAGAGGAAATAATATTATTGGAAATAAATGAGCCCACAGATATTATCACGGAATGTGCGTGGTACCATATTATTCCCATGTCTATTTGGGAAGGCTAAGGAAAAATTGCCCCGTGCTTTGTATCAAGTAGCTGAGAAGCAAGAAAGGGTCTTAGGTTCTTCCTGTGATTTGTACTATATACCCTAAATATTTGTTAGATATTTAAAAAATAAAGATGTACATAGATCAATTCTTTCTTTTAATCAGGACATTTTTGGAGCACCTGGGTGGCTCAGTGGGTTAAGCCTCTGCCTTCGGCTCAGGTCATGATCTCAGGGTCCTGGGATCCAGCCAGGTCATGATCTCAGGGTCTTGGGTTCGAGCCCCGCGTCGGGCTCTCTGCTCAGCAGGGAGCCTGCTTGTCCTTCTCTCTCTGCCTGCCTTTCTGCCTACTTGTGATCTCTCTCTCTCTGTCAAATAAATAAATAAAATCTTAAAAAAAAAATAATCAGGACATTTTTGAAGGTCGTAGTCCCACAGCAATAGGAATGTAACTATTTTCACATGATTCCTCCATTTTCACGGGGATTCGTTAGAATTTTATGGGCATGATTCACAGGCTCTACCTGCATGGATTTACTGTTATTCTTTTGGCTTAAGTCTTTGTCCAGAAACCTGGGAAGCACACATTCCTGACCAACACTCTGCTGCTTTTACGCCTTGTTGTTTGAGGTACAGATGCCCTTTGACAGTGACTATTGCAAAGCCCCCCATGGAACCCGACCCTCAGGAGATCACTTGCCCCTCCTTTGGGAACCTCCAAGATGGTGCTGGGGCCCTTGCTGCTATTTTTCCTTCTCAAAGGCGAATACATTCATAGTCACTGTCTCCACTTCTTAGTTCTTCAGCCCACTGAAGGCTGCCTTCATACTTATAAATCGCTCTACAAAGGTCATCCCATGACCTCTCAAATGTCAAACACAGGATTCTCTTTAGTCCTGACTTCTCTGTAGCATGGGATCACATCCTCATTGAAATCTTCTCCTCCTTCCTCTTCCACAGCCCCAATCTATGGATTTTTTTTTTTTTAAGATTTTATTTATTTGACAGAGAGAGAGAGAGAGAGATCACAAGCAGGCAGAGAGGCAGGCAGAGGGAGGGGGAAGCAGGCTGCCCGCTGAGCAGAGAGCCCAATGCAGGGCTGGATCCCAGGACCCTGAGATCATGACCTGAGCCAAAGGCAGAGGCTTTAACCCACTGAGCCACCCAGGCGCCCCTCTATGGATTTTTTTTTTTCTTTCTCCCCCACCCCCTTCTACGTCTCCAATTCCATTTCCCTATGGGTTCTGTATTCGCAGCCCTCAAAATGCTTACAACTCTAAGTGTGATCTAAGGACAAGCAGCATCAGTGACGCCCCGGAGCTCTCATTGGAAACCCACAATTCAGGGCACGTCCCAGTGGACTGAGTCAGAGTCTGCGTTTTGACGAGATGCCCCGCCCTACGTGAGGCATGTGCTGATCGGAGTTTGAGAAGCACTGCTCTCGGTGCTGGGGTCCCTTAAGGTTCTGTCCTCTCTCCTTTTCTCCCTTTTCCCAGACAACCACTTCTGTGCCAGACTGTAACTTTTATATTCTTATGACTTTCAAAGTAACTCTAGCTAAATGTATCTTTTGAGCGCCAGGCATTCATTTTGATTTGCTTAACTACTTGCATATCCCTTAGGCACCATGAGCTAAATATGTGTAATATTGAACTCATTTTCTTTTATTCCTCTCTCTGCCCGAGCACCCAAGCCAGAAACCTGCTATTCCTGACTCTTCGTTCTCCCTCCAGTGGTTGAATAGACTAATAGAGAAGCAGCAGGGTTGGAGAATCCCCTGGGAAAATTGGAAATTAAATGCTCCTATTTTATCAAAAATCAATTCTCCCCTCCTTCCCATTCAAATAGAGACAGGGCAGGGGGTGGGGAGAAGGGAACGGGGACGTTCTCTCAAGGTCACCTGTGAGACCTGGTTTGCCCGTGGCTTTCAGAGAGAACGGGAGAGCAGGAAGTGTTTTCCATCTGAAAGCACTTGCAAGTTTGGCATAGCCTTGCTCTTTTCGTTTGTTTTTAATAGTTTGAAATCAGAGCAAAGGGAACGTTGAATCCTAAACAAGTCAGTATGGAGTGGAAGTGGAGGCCCTTTCCTCAAGCAAGACAGGGCAAAAATATACACATCCTGGTTTGCCTTCTGACTGCTATTAAAAGGAAACCTCTGTTGTGCTTGGAAGTTCACCAGATGTTGGTGTTTCTTTATTCTTAAAGGTACATGCTTCCAGGAGCGAAAGTTTATTTTAAATAATGTTCTGATTCAGGATTTTAGTTGCCCTCTGAATGACATCTAGAGTTGGGTTAATCTGTTTGTAATTAGTTGAAATTACATGTGTGGGGTCAGAGATGGCTGGTTGCCTGTGAATATCGGGCATCTCCTCAGTGACGGATTCCTGATTTGCTCTGAGGTGGCCTCTACCCTGCAATTGTCAGCGTGATGACCAGCCATGGACTGAAGCCTCTCCGCCACTACCGCCCTCTTCCTGCCACCCCCGGGGGAGTGAGCATCGTGCGTGGGAGCGGCTACCCCTCTGGCCAAGCTGTTACTGCTTCACCTCTAGTTAGAAACCCCAGAGGAGAATGCTGGCTCACCAGCGAGGCTTCCACTGCTGCCCTGGAGCCCTGGCGCAGTGAGTGAGCCCAACTTCCATCCAGTCTCCTGTAATAGCCTCCCCTTTATGGTGGAAACAGGCTAGAAAGCCAGCTAGCTGCTCTCAGTCTCTTCCTGTCATCATTCACCTGTATTGTGCGAACGCAGGCCTTTGCTCTCTGGACTGGATAACTAACCACCATCTGTAACATGATTTATGTGGGGAAAATGTGTTTGGCACTCCAGACATCTAATTTACTGAGCAACATTTGCAGCATGGCCTGTGTGTGTGAGTGGATGCCTGCCAGGGTATGTGGACTGAGATGAATCAGGAATCAAGAGCCTCCAAATGAAAAATGGATTTGATTCCTAAATATGGCTGTGACTATGCACAGGAACAGATTTAGAGAAGTAAAATCCATAGATGGTTGAATTCAGTGAAATTAGAAAAACAACACAAAAAACCAACAACTAATAATTAATGGAATTCAACTATTTCCTCACCCACCCACTTGGCTGAAACCAAAGTGGTTTTATCTAAGGCTCCAAGATGTCCTCAGATGGAAATGTAAATCAGGCCCCTACTGAGTCACACATGCATCCCCAGAAGTGGCCCTGCATCATGAGTAAGGAGATCTCAGTTCTGAGTTCTTCCTGTTTTCATATAGAAATTTCCATAAGAAATAACAGAAAAAGATGTCTCAAGTTTGGCATGGCTTTAAGCCCGCATATACTATTAGGACTTTAGTAGTTCCCATTTTTTAAAAGAGTAATGGAACAAATAACTTGTAGTGTACGCGTACGTGGGATCCATCTTGGGTTTATTGCTTTGTGACTTGCCAATTTCTTGCAGTTGACCAAATTTTTCTAAGGGGATTAAAAATATGATAAAGCAATACTATAAGGAAATAGTAATTTTCTGTTTTCCCAAAGAGATTGAGAAGTAAGAGCTGAAAGGGGAAGGGCAAAGGACAAAAGACACATGTCAGCTGACATTTTCACCTTTTGTTAGAAAAAGTAGGGTTTTATTTCCTGGACACTTCACCAGTAGACTGTCTTTTACATTTTATTGGCTAAAATTGAGTCACATGGCTACCACTAGTTGCAAGCAATTTTGGGCACATTGCCACTCCAAACAAAAGCATGGAATTCTTTTACCAAAGAAAAGCCGATTAAATAAGTGCAAGTTAAAGCAACTCAAACCAAAGGGGAATCAAAGAGAAAATGACTTGAGCAGCAATGGTGCCTCAGTGGTCTGGAGCCATGTCACGGGGGCCACCAGACCTGTGTTCAAAGGCAGTCTCTTCCACTGACTGGCTGTTCAGGTTTGGAAAAGGCATATGCAGGCATTAGTTTGTTTCTCTGTAAAATGGGGATAGTAATAATAACTGGTACTTACTGCTTTTGCTGTTGTGGCCAAAGTAACCAGGTCTGATACGTTGTGGATGAAAATGCCTATGTTTTAGAATGCTGTTGAGGTTCTCTTGGTGTTGGTGGAGCAACCAATTTAAAGTACATTCTGTATTTGCTTTTGAGACCTGGCAGAGAAATTATTGTTAGAAAAGGAGGAGACACTTGTTTTTTTTTTAAACGCACACTTTATATTATTTATCATTCTATATTACGATTCCCTTCACACCTTTGAGATTCTCACATATATGCACACAAAAGGAAGATAATTCCAATAAATTCTCTTCCTATTATTATTTTAGGAGGGAATTTCATATACTTCTTTAGTATAGGCTACTCTGTCACCTTAGGTTTTACCAGCAAACTTGACATGAACTCAGCTTTGTCTATTGCCATAACAAATCGTATGAAATGGTGGAGGCTCTTGTCCTGTGGTCTTCCAAGTTTCTCTGTGTCAGGGTCACGGGCCCTAATTCCCTTTAGGGTGCTAGGTTGGGTGTCATTTATTGAAATGAAGAGCACTGGGGTTGGGGGGGAGAGCAGAATATGGACATATCAGTTTGAGACACCGATTTGACATTCAAGTGTAGATACCATATTGGCAGTTGGATGTGTGAAAATAAATATAGAAATTTGGTTGAGGCTAGAGGTATAAATTTAGAAATCTCCAGTACAGCGGGGGAGAAGCAAGATGGCGGAGGAGTAGGAGCCCTAAATTTCGTCTGGTCCCAGGAATTCAGCTAGATAGTTATCAAACCATTCTGAACACCTATGAACGCAACAGGAGATCGAAGAAAAGAATAGCAGCAATTCTATGAACAGAAAATTGACCACTTTCTGGAAGGTAGGAAGTGTGGAGAAATGAATCCAAGGTGATGTTTGGGAAGATAGACCACAGTGGGAGAGGGAGCTTCTGTCAGCCAGCTGCTGGCAAGTGATAGAGCAGCAGAGCACAAAAATCAGAACTTATAGAAGTCTGCTCTGTGGAGAGACGTCACTCCAGTGGCTAAGAGGGGGGTGGAACCCTCGCTGGCACACTGTGGTCTCAGGACCCTCGGGGTCACAGAAAGACCAGGCGAGCTGGGAAGCCGGCTGCAAAGACAGAGCTAAGGAGTGGGCTCTCAGCTTGGGGTGCCATGAACCATGATCCCAGGCACAGTCAGGCCACTACTCTTCGAGCAGGGACCCCATAAGTGGCAAATCCAGGGAAAGCCCCGCTTCCTCCACTGGGAGGAGAGGCACGGGAATGTGCTGCAGGAAACTGCTGGGCCTGGAGACTCCAAATGGGGCCAAGTGCCATAGATAGAAACACTTGGTCACAAGCCAGGTGAGCATGGAATGCAGCTGGAGATGAGGGAGACAGGCGAGATCGACTGCTTTTCTCTGAGGGTGAAATGAGGAGTGGGGCCCCAGGGTCTTGGCTCCTCTGGGCCCAGCAATTGGAAGGCCACCATTTTCATTCTCGTCCTCCAAAGCTGTCCAGAAAGCTTTCAGGGAACAAAAGCTACCAAGAACAATCCTGAGCAGATTGCTCAGCCTGGCCCCTGGCAAGGTGGTGCAATTCCACCTTGGGCAAAGACATTAGAGAATCACTGCAACAGCCCCTCCCCCAAAAGATCAGCAAGAACATCCAGCCAAGACCAAGTTTACCGATCAATGAGAACTGCAAAACTCCAGAGCTAGGGGAATATAACACATAGAATTCATGGCTTTTCCCCTATGATTCTTTAGTCTTTCAAAGTTAATTTTTTTTAATTTTCTTTATTTTTTTCTTTTTCTTTTTCTTTTTTTTTGAAATTTTCTTCTTTCCTTTTTCAACCAATATCTTATCAATTCCTTATTAAAAATACTTTTTTAATTTTCATTTTTACAGTTATAGTCTATCCCTTTATTGTATTTAACTTTATTTTTTGTATATATATAAGTTTTTCTTTCTTTAAAATTTTGGGATACAGTTTTATCTAACAGAACAAATATACCCTAAATATAGTGTATGACTTTGCTCTAGTCTCCTGCCTGACCACATTCTCTCCTCTTTTCTTTTTTAAATTTTTTTCTTCCTTTTTTCAATCAACTTATCAATTCCTTTTTAAAAATCTTTTTAAATTTTCATCTTTACAGTCATATTGCATCCCTTCATCATATTTACCCTTATTTTTGTATATATATGTCTTTATTTAAAATTTTGGGGGACAGTTTCTTCTAACAGACCAAAATACACCCAAAATCTAGTGTGTGGCTCTGTTCTATTCACCAGCCTGATCATACTTTTTTTTCTCCTTTCTTTCCCCCATGGTTTCGGGTCTCTTCTGATTTGTTTAGTGTATATTTTTCTGGGCTTGTTGTTACCCTTTTAGCATTTTGTTCTCTCATTCATCTATTCTTCTCTGGACAAAATGACAAAACAGAAAAATACACCTCAAAAAAAGAACAAGAGGCAGTACCGACTGCCAGGGAAGTAATGAATACAGACATTAGTAAGATGTTGGAACCAAAGAGTTCAGAATGACTATTATGAAGATACTAGCTGGACTTGAAAAAAGCACAGAAGATATTACAGAATCCCTTTCTGGAGAAATAAAAGAACTAAAATATGACCAAGTTGAAATCAAAAAGGCTATTAATGAGATGCAATAAAAAATGGAGTCTCTAACTGCTAGGATAAGAGAGGCAGAAGAGAGAATTAATGATATAGAAGACCAAATGATGGAGAATAAAGAAGCTGAGAAAAAGAAAGATAAACAACTACTGGATCACGAGGGGAGAATTCGAGTGATAAATGATACCATAAGACGAAACTATATTAGAATAATTGGGATCCCAGAAGAAGAAGAGAGAGAAGGGCAGAAGGTATACTGGAGCAAATTATAGCAGAGAACTTCCCTAATTTGGGGAAGAGAACAGACATCAAAATCCAGGAGGCACAGAGAGCCCCCCTCAAAATCAATAAAAATAAGTCAACACCCTGTCATTTAATAGTAAAACTTACAAGTCTCAGAGACAAAGAGAAAATCCTGAAAGCAGCTTGGGACAAGAGATCTGTAACCTAGAACAGTAGAAACATTAGATTATAAGTAGACCTATCCACAGAGAGCTGGCAGGCCAGAAAGGACTGGCACGATATATTCAAAGCACTAAATGAGAAAAATATGAGGCCAAGAATACTATATCCAGCTAGGCTGTCACTGAAAATAGAAGGAGAGATAAAAAGCTTCCAGGACAAACAAAAACTAAAACAATTTGTGAACACCAAACCAGCGCTATAGGAAATATTGAAAGGGGTCCTCTAAGCAAAGAGAGAGCCTTAAAGTAACATAGACTAGAAAGGAACAGAGACAATATACAGTAACAATCACCTTATAGGCAATACAATGGCACTAAATTTATATCTTTCAATAGTTACCCTGAATGTAAATGCGCTAAAGGCCCCAAAAAAAGACACAGGGTATCAGACTGGATTAAAAAAAAAAAAGACCCATCAATATGCTCTTTGCAAGAGACTAATTTTAGACCCAAAGACACCTCCAGATTTAAAGTGACAGGGTGGAAAACCATTTACCACGCTAATGGACATCAAAAGAAAGCTGGGGTGGCAATCCTTATATTAGACAAATTAGATTTTAAATCAAAGACTATAATAAGAGAAGAGGAAGGACACTATATTATTACTTAAAGGGTCTGTCCAACGACAAGATCTAATAACTTTAAATATTTATGCCTCTAACATGGGAGCAGCCAATTATATAAGCCAATTAATAACAAAATCAAAGAAACACATAGACAGTAATATAATAATAGAGGGGACTTTAACATCCCATCACTGAAATGGACAGATCATCTAAACAAAGGATCAACAAGGAAATAAAGGCTTTAAATGACACACTGGACCAGATGGATATCTCAGGTGTATTCAGAACATATCATCCCAAAGCAACATTCTTCTCTAGTGCACATGGAACATTCTCCAGAATAGGTCTCATCCTGGGTCACAAATCAGGTCTCAACTGGTACCAAAAGACTGGGATCATTCCCTGCATATTTTCAGACCACAATGCTTTGAAACTAGAACTCGACCACAGGAGGGAAGTTGAAAAGAATTCAAATACATGGAGGCTAAAAAGCATCCTACTAAAGAATGAATGGGTCAACAAGGAAATTAAAGAAGAATTTAAAAAATTCATGGAAACAAATGAAAATGAAAACACAACTGTTCAAAATCTTTGGCATGCATCAAAGGAGATCCTAAGAGGAAAGTATATAACAATACAAGCCTTTCTCAAGAAATAAGAAAAGTCTCAAATACACAACCTAAACCTACACCTAAAGGAGCTGGAGAAAGAACAGCAAATAAAGCCTAAATCCAGGAGGAGAAGAGAAATAATAAAGATCAAAGCAGAAATCAATGAAATAGAAACCAAAAGAACGGTAGAACAGATCAATGAAAATGGGAGCAGGTTCTTTGAAAGAATTAATAAGATTGATAAACCCCTGGCCAGACTTATCAAAAAGAAAAGAGAAAGGACCCAAATTAATACAATCATGAATGAAAGAGGAAAGATCATAACCAACACCAAAGAAATACAATTATAAGAACACATTATGAACAACTGTATGCCAGCAAATTAGGCAATCTGGAAGAAATTGATGGATTCCTAGAGATGTATAAACTACCAAAACTGAACCAGGAAGATACAGAAAACCTGAACAGACCCATAACCAGTAAGGAAGTTGAAGCAGTAATCAAAAATCTCCCAACAAACAAGAGCCCAGGGCCAGACGGCTTCCTAGGGGAATTCTGCCAAACATTTAAAGAAGAATTAATACCTATTCTCCTGAAACTGTTCCCAAAAATAGAAATGGGAGAAAAACTTCCAAACTCATTTTATGAGGCCAGTATTACCTTGATCCCCAAACCAGAAAAAGACCCCACCAAAAATGAGAATTGCAGACCAATATCCCTGATTAACATGGATGCAAAAATTCTCACCAAAATACTAGTCAATAGGATCTAACAGTACATTAATAGGATTATTGACCTCGACTAAGTGGGATTTATTCCTGGGCTTTAAGGTTGGTTCAACATCTGCAAATCAATCAATGTGATACGATATATTAATAAAAGAAAGAACAAGAACCATATGATACTCTCAATAGATGCCAAAAAAGCATTTGACAAAGTACAGCATCCTTCGTAGATTAAAACTTTTCATAGTGTAGGGGTAGAAGGTACATACCTCAGTATCATAAAAGCCATCTATGAAAAACCCACAGCAAATATCATTCAAAGTGGGAAAAACTGAGAGCTTTTCCCCTAAGGTCAGGAACACGGCAGGGATGTCCACTATCACCACCGCTATTCGACATAGTACTAGAAGTCCTAGCCTCAGCAATCAGACAACAAGAAGAAATAAAGCGCATCCGAAACAGCAAAGAAGTCAAACTCTCACTCTTTGCAGATGATATGATACTTTATGTGGAAAACCCAAAAGACTCCACCTCAAAACTGCTAGAACTCATACAGGAATTCAGTAAAGTGTCAGGATATAAAATCAAAGCACAGAAATCAGTAGCATTTCTATATACCAACAACAAGACAGAAGAAAGAGAAATTAAGGAGTCAATCCCATTTTCAACTGCACCCAAAACCATAAGATACCTAGGAATAAATCTAACCAAAGAGGCAAAGAATCGGTACTCAGAAAACTACAGAATACTCATGAAAGAAATTGAGGAAGACACAAAGAAATGGA
>CM052886.1:25904228-25968445 GCA_028534135.1 Potos flavus
GAGCAAAGAGAGGAATGAAATGCTTAGGTCCCTAAATGATGAGAGGCTGTGGAGTGTTACCCCATTGCCAGTGTGCCTGTCTCCCACATCTCTGAATTCTGTTCCTCTCTCAAAGCATAGCTTATGTCTCACCTTCTGCTTGGCAGTTTTCATGAATGGCCTGGAAGCCCTTTGTCAGCGTGTCTGTGTTGCCTCGATCATGTGATTGTGCTCAGTTTTTTAGATGTCTTCCGAATCCGTTTGAACACCTCGAATATTCATTTTGTCCTTGAAGTGGCGTATATTAGATGCTTGAAGAAAACATCCACAGTATTCTCCCGGCCAAGACCACCAAACATCCAAGACCAGTTAATGGCTCATTGACATAAGGGAGGACACATGCTAGAAGTGATGAATTACAGGGTGTGGGCAGGCGTTAGGTGATTTGAGGGAGGTTTTAAGGAAGTGGGGATGATTCTGTGATTGGATATTTTCCCACATCTTATCTAGAAGGAAGGAAGACTAGTTTGAAGCTAAAACTGTAATTGGTAAAGCAGCAGTAGTAATTCTTAATGTCAGGGAGGGGAGAGGGGTTGGGGTCATTTTTGTTTGTGTTTTCGTGTTTAGACATTGTTACGGAGTGGTCTTGTTTCTGCGCTGATCCACCGTGGTCACAGAATGGCCTTGCCGAGTGTCGATGTTCTGTGAAATCGTTTCCATCCAGCAGGAGAATACAGGGCCCAGCTGTGAGCTTCAGGCCACCTCCCGCTGTCAGAGACTGCACTGCTCTTTCTCAGTCTTGAACTGAATTGATTTCAGCAGCATTATGTTTTTATCAAAGATTCCTATTTGATACCCTGGGTGGGTGGAAGGCATTCCAAGAGAAGGGACCTCTGAGCTTTAATCTCTGATCTTCCCTTCTTACTTAACACTGAAGACATTGTATAATTTCTTTTCAAGACTGCCTTTTGATGTATGGAGGGGGTTGTACTGAACTTCAAGGGAGTGTCCTAATTCTTTCCTTCAACTGGAATCTCATGGTAAGAATCAAAATCTGATTTCTTCTTTATGGGGTTAATGGGGTGTGGGAAGCTAGTCCTTAGTTTGCTTATCCCATTCTTTAAAGGGACTAGGTTACAGTGAGGATCTGCGGAAGACGGGAGAGGAATCCTTTTACGCAACACAACCTTCTGTGCTTGAGGACTGCTCTCTGTACCCAACCAGCATGGCCAAGTCATGCCACCTAAGACCGTTTGGAAGAAATGGGTGAAGATTCGCACGGATCCATGTGATCTAATCATACCTATAACATTTGTTTGGTAATTTGCTTGTGATGGATACTGACTTTTGAACAGTGGTTCATAATCCTGGCTGTTCAGTTAAATCAAAGGGGAGCTTTTAAAAAGAGAGCCTAGTTTAATTGGTTGGCGTGGGGCCCAAGCAGCTAACTAGCTAGCTAGGATCCAAAACACAATAGCAACAATCACAAAAGTCTCCCAAGGTGACTCTAGCAAGACTCACTGTTAAAAATAAGGATCCTTTATCCTGAGTTGATAGTGTGCACTAACCTTTGAGGAGGTCAAGAGAGATTTGTAACTCTAGGTATCCAGGCTTGGCATAATTTGTCTTGAAAGAGCGATAACTTGTTTGCTTTGGCCAATGCACTTAATGCGACCGGCTCTTGGAAAAGCAGGATTAAGCTAAGGGCCCAAGTGAAGAATGAGTCGTCTTAAAACAAAGCAGAACTGCTTTCTACAAGGCTGTGGTGAGTTAAAATGATTCTGTTTCCTTGGTCATCCCCCCTGCCTTATAAACAGGATGAGGGAGCAGCGGCAGTAAAAAACGAGAGCGCCAGTGACCGGCGCTGGGTTGACAAGCAGACATATAAACAGGGTCTTGGAGGAAACCGTGTTTACAGCAGCTGAAAGGGAAGCCCTCACCCCTGAAGGGACCGGGAGACTTTTGTGCCTATAAATAGTCAGGTTATTTCCAACATTCGATAATAACTCCCCATCAATAAATATCTTACAGGCTTATGGACTGGAGATAAATCATTGGTTTGACACCTTCAGCTCTTCCTCGTACTTAGAGTTTCTGCAATAACAGTATCGACGAAGCCATATGACTTTCTAGTGTATAAATAGCAATATGTTTCAAACGACTGACTTCTAACACCTAAACTCTAAAGGAGCAAGTGACCAGGGATGTAAATTTTAACTCATGTAACTCTATCTCCTTTGCGAAGGCCAGCATAAAAGGCCCTTAAAAGTGTTCCATCCAGGGGCGCCTGGGTGGCTCAGTCGGTTACGAGTCTGCCTTTGGCTCAGGTCATGATCTTAGGGTCCTGGGATCAAGTGCCACACTGAGCTCCATGCTCAGCGGGGAGTCTGTTTCTCCTTCCCCCTCTCCCTCTGCCTCCTCCACCCTCCACCCTGCTCTTTCAATCTCTCTCTCAAATAAGTGGATAAAATCTTAAAAAAAAAAAAAAAGTGTTCCTGTGTAACTGATGATAGCGATTACCCCAGAGAAATGGATTATATTTGTTGCAGAGGAAAGCATAGACTGAGCAATGTAATCTGGTATATATGCATATGGATAGATAGATGTATCTCTCTATATTTACTGAAAATGAACATGTGTGGATTGACTGACATGTTGTATACATAGAAAGTTGTTGGACTCAGAGCTCATTATGTTAATAAGTTGGGTTCCTGGGATACAGTATTACCTCCCATTACATTCTAAAGGGAGGCATTAAGAATTTTATTTTAGTGGAAGTATGGTACGAGATGTCCCAAATTTCAAAGGTATTAACTTTCATTTTGGGGGGGAAAAAAAAGGCAATATAATTGAATGGTTAATAGTGACGAATCTGGAGCCAGACCTCTTGGGTTTAAATGCTTACTCCATCATGTAGGAGCTCTGCGTGACCTTGGGAATGTGACTTACCACCTCTGTACCTCACCCCCATCCATAAAACGGGATGGTAACGACACTCATGGTACTGTGAGGAGGGGATGATTTAATGTAATCCAACATTTGGAACAGTACCCGGCACAGTGAGCACTTACAAATAGCGGGTGCTTCGATTCTTGGTCTTTCAGAGAGAGTTGAATAGTATGAAATGGATTTTCACTGAGCAAGGAAACTTGCTGAAACAATCTCCGTTTCTTGAAGATGTTTTTCCGAAATGACACCTGGCTCAGGGTCGGTGAAGTTGTATGCTAAGTACCTGATCTAAGGAATGGGGCTCAGGGGACCCCTGAGACTAGGCCTGTTTGCTTTCCTATCACTTTACCTTGTAATTCCTGTGACGTTTGAAGGGGAACAATAATTTCTTTGAACAGAAATCTCTCTGTTTCCATCTTGAGATGGAATAAAACCCAAGTCTAATTAAAATAATTTCAGAAAGATGTTCCTCCTTTGTGTTATTGGTGAATACTACTGAATTATCTGCTGTAGAAGGTGCTTTCATTGGCATGGAGGACCTTAGGGACAGGGAAGACATACTATCACACACTTCCTGTCATCTGCATAGCTTGATAAGTTTGACTCTTCGGACTCTCTAGTCAAAGTGCCCAGGTGAGGCAAAGCTCACTCATGGACCTTTCTGGAAAGAAGGCCTTACCAGGAGCTCTTCAGGGGCTCTGTGAGGGCCAGTGGCCCAGCTAGATGCTCACTGGTTTGCAGTTGCTAAGCACCTTTTTTAAAAGTGACAAGAGGAAATCATTACCAAGACACCATCCGTGGACCCCAGGAGACTGTGGGGAACGTTTCCACACTGAGGCAGTCTGCTGGTCTTTCTTTCTTTTTTTTTTTTTTTTTAAGATTTTATTTATTTATTTGATAGAGAGATAGAGAGCACAAGTAGGCAGAGCGAGAGGGAGAAGCAGACTCCCCACCAAGCAGGGATCCAAGACCCTGGGATCATGACCTGAGCCAAAGGCAGCCACTTAACTAACTGAGGCACCCTGGCACCCCTGCTGGTCTTTCTTAATAAGGGAAATTAAACTGACTTATGATACATGAGCTTAGATCCTAGAGAGTAAATGGAAAAGATTTCAATGATATTTGCGGGTTCATATCTGAGGAGGCAGGATAATTAGTTCCATTTTGATTGCCTTTAAGTGACATGGCCTTGGAGTTGAAACTGGAAGGTCCCATTATTTAGTACCCATTGTCTAAATAATAATAACTGCAAAACCCAAAACGAAGTTTTATTGTATATTTATCACACCCTGGCATGGTTCTGTGCTTAACATATTAGGTATTACTTAACCCTCACAGCAAGCTTGTAAATAATCCCTATCAACTCAGGGTCTCAGAGCGTGAATGGTAGGGTATTCCAAGTTGGAAGGCATGTGGTAGAGGGAGCACTGCTGGGATTTACTCAAAGGCATAGGATGATTTAGAGATCACAAAATCTGGATGAAATCCAGGTGTTCTGACCCTCTGTCTCATGATCTGGCGTTTCTCCAATTAAAGAGTTTTAAAACCAGAAAAGGCAAATAACTCTTGAATATGGAAGTATTTTTATGTAAGGCTAATCGTGTTCATCTATTTAGTGCCTTTCCCTGAAACTACCATTTTCTGTCAGTATTATAAATGCACACCAGCTAATTCAAAGATTTTTTTATAAAACAAGACAAAAAGATTAGCTCATTACATGGCTGTGTGCTAATCCTTGAAATTGTGACAGGGCTTTTCTCTTCACAGGAACTATATCCTGTGAAGAAAAGATTTACATAATCTCTAATGCTGCCCTGCAGTCCTGAGTGAATTACATTTTTCCATTATAGTCCTTGCTCCCCCACATTCTCGCCCTGACCCTGAAAAAATAGCCTAATTTTCTACCAAGAAAAGGAGGTCATTAGTTTGTGTCTGGAAACAGCGAAGGAATTACCGAGCTATTTACAAGCTCTGCACATGTGGAATCAATCTTATTTTCCATTGGATGGTTGAAAAATGTATTCAAATTATGTAGTTTTGAAATGCTAAACTCTGGAATTTATTTCTTAATAAAAAGCTTTTTAGGATGGTGTGCCTAATGAATATCCCTTGTAGTGAATTTGAATAACAAATTGTTTGTAAGAATACATAAGCAGTCTTGATTTATATTTTATTCCTGTTTCCTGAAGGTCAGTCAGTGCAGGTCTGGTGATGTGTTACTGCTCTCTCCCTTTTGGGGAGGTGAAGACTACAGAAAATTAAAAGAAAATCAGGGTAAGGACATTTCCGTCCATTTGTTCAGGCTCCTATTTTGCACATGCACTGGAAGTCATAACTAGTCATCTGATTTCCATGCTAGGTTTTTCTTAAGGAATATGACACTGTTTAAGCACATTTGGGTTTTTCAGTGAGATCTTTGAAGCAATAAACTGAAGGGAAATAAATGATTAACATAGACTGGGCTATCTATAAGAGCTCCTGAGATGAAATACTGCAAAATCTGGTTGATTTAGGTTAAAATATGTAAATTTCTTAAAGCTAATGAAATGCAAAGTGAGATTTCAGTTATGTGCTGAACAAGATCCATATTCCTGGCCTGGTATAAACTTTCCCCATGTGTTTGTAATAACGAGGCCGGAGGTAGGAAAGAGACAGAAAGGTTGTTGCACGGAATTACTATTAGAATAACAATCTGCATTTCGGCACAGTACCCTTGCATATGTGATATCTTTTGATCTTTGTAGCAGTGTCACCATTAGGTACTATTACCTCTATTTTACAAATTAGAAAGCTCAGGTAAGTAGAGAATAATAGAAACAGTACGCGGAAGGTAGCATTGTCCGATGAAAAGAAAACAGCCTTTGGGGATGAGAGGAACAGACTGAAAAGCCCAGCTGCACCTCTGCCTGCCTTGATGAGCAGTGGATACATTGTTTAGCCTATCTAAGTCTTATCTGTAAAATGGGATCATTGCATCCATCTCACAGAAGTGCTGCCAGCGCCAAAGGCAATAATGCATTTGGAAGGCCCACCCCAGTCTCGGCTTAGCTGTTTTCTGGAAGCTAGGAGACTGCAAACCCAGTGCTTCATGAGTCTGTGGTTGAGATCTTGTTTCTGCCATTCATGACAGGGAGACCCGCTTTCCTGGGCCCTGTTGCTGAAGCCCAGTGAGGAGCCAAAGTGACCTCTACTCCAGGTAAGAATCACTACCTTCTCGATGCCTTCTCTCATCTGGATCTCGCCATTATTATCCCAAGTAATAATGGGATCTACACATGTCTATGGACAGTAAGAATTACATGGTCTTGCCGCTTATATTTTATAAGCTTTGCTTTTTCGGACTTTGCGGGTACATGTGTTCACCAGCTGTATGAAACCGCGCCATCCACGTCCAGCCCGGGTTTACTGGTCTTCCCCGTGAGCGCGGTTAGGGCTGCGTTCGTTTGTGACTCGCCGCGGACGTAGAGCTTTATGGCGACAGCTATCTCGAATGTCTGCAAATGAAGACGGTGACTGGCGCTGGTGACGTTCGCTTCCCGAATGCAGAAGTGGAGGAGCAGGGCTGGGCCCGGCTTGCATGGCGTCACACAGCTCGCGACGAAGTGGGAACGGGAGCCCACGGTACGGACGTCTTGGCCACTTCCCTCCCTCGGCGAGCGAGCGTCGTCCGGGCACCTGTTGGGCGTGCGGCAGCTTCTTCACTCTTTTGCACACTCGCAAGTCTATTTTCCAGGGACCCCACCTGCCCGGCCTCCGCCCACCCCCAGACAACTTATATTTAGCTGCGAAGACAAGGGTTTGCTTGATCTAGACAGGAATCAAGGGGGAGGGCAGACTTCTGGGGCCTGGAAAGGGGAGGAAGAACCCGAAGAAGTGGCCCGGTAGAAATTACAGGAAAGTCTCTGACCTTGAGGCCCTCAGAGAGAAGGCGTTCTAACCCTGATGGTGACGGAGTTGAAATAAAATATAAATGCTTCCAAATATCTGTTGCCAGGAAGCAGATGACATGCTAAATTACTCTGCAGATTGACTACTTAATTCAGTGATTTCCTGAGTCAGGAGTTGCCAGAAGAGCCATTTTGTCCTTTCTGGCAAAAAAGCCGCTGGGATTGCTGTCTCCAGTCCTCTTTCCTGTGCTTCCTGCGTAGGAAGGCCTGTTTCCTGCAGGGAGATGCCTGATCAGACAGCACTATTTTAGTAGGCTGGGGACGAGGTAGCAAGTGAGGTCTTTCATTTGATATTGATTTGTGGCCTGCGTGAATGTCAGACACATTGAAGAAGTACAGATCCTTTTAGAAAATGTAAAATAGCAAATCAAAAGCAAATGAGACCCCACAAAGGTTCAAGAATCTGCACGGCCACATTTTCACCTGTTTGGTTTGATTTGCTTTGCTTTTTTGAAATTTTTAAGTTTCAGTACAGTTGACACACAATGTTACATTAGCGTCAGGGGTACAATGTAGTGATTCAATATCTCAATGTGACCATTGTGCTATGTTCACCGCAAGTGTTCATGTGTCTGACTTTAAGTGTTTTGAGAGGCCTGCTTTATTTTTTTGTGTAGATTACTCTGTTTTAGTTTTAGGTTGCCTTTATTTATTTATTTATTTATGTTGGGGGGGTGGTAGGGGCAGAGGGAGAGGTAGAGAGTCCCAAGCAGACTCGAGCTGAGGGAGGAGCCTGATGTGGGACTTGATCCCACGACTCTTGAGATCATGACCTGAAACGAAACCAGGAATCGGCCACCCAGGTGCCCCACTCTGTTTTAGTCTTAATGCAGTTCTTCAGAACTGAATTTTGAGCGATGGGGTTAATATTTATGCTGCTAAAGGGTCTGATGTTGGTGAGGAATGACTTCGGGAACACAGCCTACCAGGAGGCTAGAGCTTTGGGGCTTGCCCCGAGCTAGAGGGGATACTTCATAGAATCTGACGGATGAGCTGTTTGTGTCCTGGCTTGTAACAGCTTGTCTGGGTTCTTTTAGCTGTACCTTCTCACCTTGTCTCTGAAGGAAGTGAAATGGCTGAATAAGCTGCACATAATTCAGCAAAGCTGGAGAAATACTAAGGTCAGAATATTTAGGCAAAAGGGAAATAAGGGTTGGAAGCAAACTGGAACCACAGATGAATTTGTTCACAAAACATAAAGAGTGGAGATTTATTTCTTCTAATAACTTGTTTGGCATCCATTCCACATGACCTTGTGTTACTACTGTGTGCGTGCCTTGGCCACTTAATTAGATCGTTAGTTACTCAAGGGCAAGGCCTCTGTCTTGGGCTCCTTGAATTCCACGTCTTGTTCTGAGCCTTACTTGTCTGTTCTGCTGAAATATTTGTTAGTATTGATGGTGGCAATTGCATTTTTTCACATCCGTAAGGCTCTATATTGGAACCCCTGATATTGCAATGTCATTAAACACATTGGCAATTATTTTAAGAGTTACTTTGGATCACAGGGCATCAATTGCCTTTAAGCAAATTTGGGGTCCCTTTGTTAAAGTTTCTAATTTCTATTTTCAGGTTTTCACTCCAACATCTGGGTGTTGGTCATAAAGCTTCCTGTCACTAAATGTTTGTGCAAAAGAAAATGTCCATTGACCATGGAATACTGTAGAAGGGGTTCCTTCCTTGCAGAGGGAGTGACTCGTTGATTCTACTCATTTTGTAATTTCATATTTTACCACAATGGTGATTTTGCAATCTAAGTGCTACAGTTTATTCTCAGATTTTGTATTTATGTAATTCTAAAGAAAAGAATATGAAATAAATACTTGTAGATAGCTTTACAGCTTCTGCCCTTGGCTTTTTGGGCACTGTTTTCCAGTGTGAGGGTTATATAGATCTGAGGGGTCTCTGGGTACCTCATCAGCCAGTCTGGGATTTGTTGTCACCTTTGCAAAAGCATGTCAAAAAAAAAAATTCTGAAGCTTTTCCTTCGGCTTTTTTCTGAGTACACTGGTGAAAAGTTCAAGGAGAAAGAAGTCAGAGAAATTAACTAAAATCAGATTTTGGTAATATTTTTATTAAAACATGCCAGTCTACTCCATTAACATAGGTAATGAATAACTAATTCTAGTATATATCAGTAATTGATAATTAGTCTAGTGCATATCCAAATAAAAAAAAAACCTCTAAACAAAATTAACTCACCTTGTAAATATAGCATGAATATAAATTTTATTCTGTCTTAATCTGCATTTTGAGCCTCTTTCTTATTTGTAGTTCATATTCATTCACCAATTTAAAATAGAAAACAGATCTCATCTGGAAGAATAAATGGGAAAAAATAGAATAAATGCTTTTGAAGAAAGGACGAGAGTTGTGAGAGATGAGGGGAAACTCTACATGTTTAGTTGTATTCTAAAGCTATAATATGTAAATCAGTGTGGTGCTGATAAGAAATATAGACTGCTCAGTGAATCAAAGTAGTCTAGAAATAGATCATACCATAAAAGATCATCTAGTATATATAAAGATGACATCCCAAATCACTTGGAAGAATATTCAAAAAAATGATGTCAGAATAGTTGGTTAATTATTTGAATAAAAATCCTGCTAGATTCTTATGTAATTTACATAAAATAGGTAAAGATAGATAACATAGCTACACACTAAAATAAAACTATTAAGCAGCTGAAAGAAAATACAGGTTCTTACTTATTTGATCTCATGGAAATAAGCTTTCTAAAGAAAATAAAAAAAGCAGCCTCAAAGGGAAGATTGTTACATTTGACAACATAAAGAACTTTTAGAACCTTTATATGTCTGTAAGAAATATTGACTTTTAATACCAAAAAAGCAATTAATATTGGCAGCATATACAACATACAATGTTACCATCATTATATAAAAGACTCTTATAAATCAGTACAAAAATAAAATACCAATATATTGAGTAAAGTTATTAAACAGTTAACTGAAAAAAGAAAATGCTCACGTGACAAATAAACGTCACAAATTCAATCATCGATCACCAGTGAAATGCAAACTAAATCGGTGATATCATTTTTCTCCTATCAAATTATCAGAAGTTTAAAAATTATGATGCTCTGTGTTGTGAGGCACTTTATTTGCAGCTGGTAGGGATATAAATAAATATTGCTTTCTGGAGGACAATTTGGAATATATATTTTAAAGATTTTTTTTTAAAATTTATTTGAGAGAGAGAAGGGAAGGGAAGAGAAGAGAAGGGAAGGTCAGAGGGAGAGGCAGACTCCCCGCAGAGTCGGGAGTCTGATGTGGGACTCTATCCCGGGTCTCTGGGATCATGACCCGAGCCGAAGGCAGTGGCTTAACCAACTGAGCCACCCAGGTACCCCTGGAATATATATTTTAAAAGCCTTAAAAATTTGCGCTTTGATCCAGAAATTCTCTTTCTAAGAATATATCCAAAGGAAATAGTAAGAGATGTATGCAATGATTTAGGTGCAAGTATAGTCATGTGGCACTGTGTCTTATGATATAATATTGGGAAAACAACAGGGGTTCAACAACAGGAAAATAATTAAATAAAATGTGATCCTATCGTGGCCTATTTATTATGCACTCTTTAGGAGTTGTGTTCCTAAGAATAATGACAAAATGAAATGCTAATAATAATATATTCTTAAGTTAAAGAAAAAGCAGGATACAAAACAATGTGATCTGAATATTAGAGAGGATAGAAAGGATAGAAAAGCAAAAAAAAAAAAAAAAAAGAACACGTGTGTGTGTATAAATTAAGAAAAACAAAAATAACAGCAGGAATAAAAGAAACCGGATGATAACTGTAGGGTTGTTTTTTTTTTCTTGCATGCTGAGGGATAATGGATATTTTTAATATTTAAATTTTATACTTTTCCCAGTATTTGAAATTTTTATTTTTATAGGCAGAAATAAATCTCACAGTAACTATTTCTTGTTTGTTTGTTTGTTTTGTTTTTGTTAAAAGCACATGGAAACAAATTTTTGGGTGCTGTGGGCGATAAGCTTTTCCAGGGTAGGGTATTGCTATCCCATAACAGACAGGGCTTATCTGTTCTTTCCAGTCAGGACACCAAGAGAGTTTCTGTTCAAGTGCCTCTCCTAAATAATACATTCAATTTGGTGGTTTATAAGGTCAATAAAAGGGTTGGTTAAAAAATGAACCATGTGAAAAATGAAGCATGGCCAGTGACTAGAGAATGACTCATCCACGATGGGTCTTTTATTCTGTAGACCTGTTCTCTGTTCTTCTGACTCTTCTCCCGCTCATAGTGCAGTGTGATGAGGTCAGTTGGATGGACTCTCGCATTCATACCTTCTGAGCATGCTCATCCAGGGGTAGGTCCTTTTCCATGATTGTCAGGGACAGAAGTCTCCTGATGGAGAGCTCTTTGAACAGAAATTGCAGCTCAGTACAGCAAGCTTGGCTAGGTTCCTAAGTGTGCATTAATTATTGATCAAAGAGGTCTTTCATTCCAGCCCCACTGTGTCTACTGTTCCCATGGGGTCGAAGGTGAGAAGATCTCAAGTAAATGATTTCAAGTTCTCTTTTAGAAGATTCTGGGCACTGCTTTGTTGCATAACTAACGATGTATAATGAAAAAAGGACAGAACTTTTTTTTTTCTTTTTTGCCTAGAATTGGATTAAACATAATCCTTGGGTCGTGACACAAACACATCATTGTCTCTGTGAGGCACTTATTTAATTTAATTAATTTTATAATGCAGTAATCACCCATGAACCTACTACCTCATAACTCTCATCTAACCAATGGTCCTCCACAATCTTATTCTTTGCTTCTTCCTCTGAGAGGTAACCACATCCTAAATCCTGTATTCATTAATCTCTTGCTATCCTTTTTTATATCTTTCAGCTAATCTTTACATATTCCTCATTAGCATAATTTTTAATTTTTTTTACTTTATATAAAAGGGTATCAGCCTTAGATAATCTTTCAGATTCATCCATATTGTTGCATATTCATTGTCTTCTTTTTCACATCTTTTTTTTTTTTTAAAGATTTTTATTTATTTGACAGAGAGAAACACAGTGAGAGAGGGAACACAAGCAGAGAGAATGGGAGAGGGAGAAGCAGGCCTCCTACTGAGCAGGGAGCCCAATGCAGGGCTCGATCCCAGGACCCCGGGATCATGACCCGAGCCAAAGGCAGACGCCCAACGACTGAGCCACCCAGGCGCCCCTTCTTTTTCACATCTTATCATGACTATATCACAGGTTGTTCCTCTACTCTCTCATTGATGGGCATTTGGGCTATTTCTAGATTTTTGTTATTGTGAACCATGAACACTCTTGTATATATCTCCTGATAAACATGTTTAGAATTTCTCTCGAATATATGCTTAGGAATGAAACAGCTGGATTGCAGGGTATGAGAATGTTTAACATTAGGACCTAATGCCAAAACATTCTGCAAATAGCTTTACTGACTTACATTCCAACCAGTAATATTTAAAAAAATGCTTTGTGGATATAGCTTCTTCAACATGATTTGTGATCAGACTCTTTAACTTACCAATCGAGTAGGTATAAAACAATTTTTCCTGTGACATTGAATTTTTATTTCCCTGAACCGAAGTTGGACATCCATTCATGTATTTATTGGCCAGAAGCAATTCCTCGTCTGTGATGTAATTGATCATGTCTTTTGTCTATTTTTCTATTGGGTTGTTTCCGCTTTTCTCTTGGCTTATTGACCTCCTTTATGTATTCTTGATACTAGTCCTTTGTTGGTTGTGTATGTTTCAGATATCTTCTTCCAGTTTTTAATTTGTCTTTCCATTCTGTTTACGGTTGCCCTTCATAAATTTCTTAATTTCAATTCCTTAGTTTTAATAAGGTCAAATTTAGGCCTTTTTTGCTTTCAAAAGTTAGCATGTTGTCTGTTTTATATTCTTTGTTACTTGAAAGTCTAAAACTGTATTTCCTACTAAGGGTTCTAAAGATTTTGACATTTAGAGAGGGATGTTTTCTTCCACTTCAGAGCTTACATTAACCTCAGTCCCTTAAAAATCCAGTGAAATTGAGAACAGTGTCTATTGAATCAGACAGTATACAGCAAAAAAAGCAGCAGCACTTGATGAATTAAGATACTCAGTAGAGATGGTCAAGGTGCCCTTTGATATCCAGGTCCCGGATCCCTGGTTAGGTAGAAGAAAGAAGTATATCTGCATTCAGTAACTTACCAATTTTCAGACCAGACTTGATTATGTATACCTGGGAACTCCCAAAATAGCCAGGTGTCATTAACCGGCCTGAGCCTTTTTACTGGATGAGAGACAGTAACAGTGATTGGACCGTATTAATGACCCAAGACCATTGAGGAAAAACTGAATTACACTAACTTCAGAGACATTTCATCTGTTTCTCCAAGTTCAAGTCTAATTTTCCCGTTCAGGGTGTTTCAAACTTCTTCTACATGTTTTTCTCTGTTGTGACTACTCCCCACTATGCATTTTTGTAGTAAGAAGAATTTTATAGGCATCTGTGGGAAAATTAAAAATTCTGGCTATTTGCTAGAAGTCTTTCTTTCCTTACTCACTTTTTCCCTTTTAGACGTGTCTCGTTTCTTACTACATGTCACTTTTTTGTTTTGTTTTGTTTTTCCATTTCTTCCTTTGCTTCCAGAGCCTCCTGAGGCACTAGGGGAAGAGGGCAGAGTTGTGATTCCCCTTCTGTGTTAGTGAGGCAGGGCCAGTGGCTATACTTGCTGCTCTCTTGCTGGCATCCATACGCATTGTCTTGCAAGGACCGCTCGTGATTCCAATTGCAACAGGTGCCTGTGGAGTGGACTCTGGCTTCCTGCTACCGGATTTGTTTCTGTTTTACTTTGGACAATAGTTGTGGATACTAGCACCTGGAACCATAAAGAATAGTGATTAGGGTACAAATAAATATCCCCAGACTTTAAAATAGCATTCGTATGACAACTTCCTGTCAAATAAAAGACTGTTTATGACATCCTTATAAAGGCAAAAGCTCTCTTCTACTTGTTAGCCTTTGCAAGCTGGCCATTGAAGCAGGTACCGTGCCTTTGATCTGTGGCACATTTAGTAGTGATTGTTGCTGGCCCCTAGAAATTCGTGTGCTTTTGGGAAATTTGGTACTAAAAACTAAGGTTCTTTGCAACATAATTTAACTATGTAAAAAGGTCCTGTGAGTTTGATGATAGATACAAATATATAACCATAAATAAATAGGTTGATGAGTTTTAACAAAAAGATATTAGGAAAATTTAAAGGCAGTAAGACAATCTTGAAGCAGTTTTTAGGTGATAAAATGGGCTTACGATCTGAAATTAACTCTAAAGTTTCCAAAGCCAAGGCTAAAATGAAGGCAATTTCTCCAGCAAAGATGTGGCCCTTGAGTCAGGGTCTTACAGAGTAAGAGAAATATTAAGCCAACACATAAATGAAGAGATGATCAACATCATTAATGGTCGGGGAAAGTTCAACCCCACAGAAAATACTATTTTATACTCAGGTGATTGACAGAAACTTTAAAGTCTGGCATTATCAAGAAGTGGAATTGATGAGAGTCAAAACAGGACCTCTGTGTTTTCGGTGAGAGCGCACGTTAGTGCAAAACAGTTTGACGTTATCTCTTGGGTTGAGCAGTATGTATTCTTTCCCCAAGCAATTCTACTCCTGGGTGTATACTCAAGAGAAACTTATGTATCAATTTGCACAAGACAGGTATTTAACAATGTGTGACTTCATTGTTCATCACAGCAAAAAACCCAGGATGCAGCCCAAGCACCCACCGATAAGACTGTGGGTTAATGAATATTCATGTGATAGATGTTGAATAACATAGATAACGAAAGTTAAAAACAACTGAACTGAAAATATATACTCTGTAAGGGGTGCATGTAGATGCTGAAATACTACTTTAAAAGGAACTGAGGGATTCATGAAAACGGAATGCAGGATAACATTTATCTCTCATCGGTGGAGTGTGGGGACGGGGATGCTGGAGACCACAAAATGGAATGGAGTTGGGTCTAGGTTCCGGCTTTTGTTTCGAGAAGTTCATCTCCTGCCGCTTATTACATTTATTAGAAATAGCCAACTGAAAAACTAGTAAGAGCAGGTTCTACCTTATTAGTGATAGGGGCGGTCATGGTTGATTCCATTCTCTCTACCTGGGGTCTATTGTGGAAACAGAAAAACTTCTTAGTTCTGAATTTCACAAAGAAGAGGAAGTGGTAGAAAGCACAGGGTCATGACAAGTTTGGATTCTGATTCTGTCCCTTACTGGCTGTATGATCTTAACACAAGTTACCGAACCTCTTGGTTGCTTTGACTTTCTCATCTGTAAAATGGAGATAGATTTGTCCCCATCCCCCCCAGTAGTGTCATGATGAGCATTTACTAGGATCACACTTGTAAAATGTAATGAATTTAGCTTAGTGCCTGGGACAGGTTAAGAACTCAAAAAATGTTGGCTGATAGCATTATTAATAGTGGTGACAGTAATTACATATTATCACTTGGGCTGATGAGGGTACAAATGTAATTTCTCCCTTATTTAGTTCTGTCCCAATTGACGAGTCTTTTCCAGTTATCCTAGTCACTGTACTCTATTTTCCCTCTTCAGTCCTAGGTTAGGCTTGAGGGCTCGCCCAGATCAACTTGAAAGAAGAGAGATCCTTCCCTGTTTGAACTGCACATCTCTTCCTTTGGCTTCTTGCTGCCACTAAATGGGCAGTCTTTGTGGGAATGGAATTAGCCAAGAAATCTTTGACTATATAAGGTGCTGGCAGATGCCTGCAATTTCTTATTTAGGCAAATCGGGTAATCAGAGAACTGAGAAGATGGGAAGGATGATATGGCTTTTGGCAACCTAAGTGTGGAAAATAAAAGTTTTCTGGTTGAAATGATTTCTTTCTATAGATATAATACTTTTAAAACCTGAAAGAGCTCATATAAGGGGAAAAAAGTATCTCTACCACATTTTTCTCTATGCCTATCACAAGCAATGCTAAGTAGAAACTGGATTTTTTTCATCTACTGATATAGCACTGATGTAAAGAGTTCAGTAGATTCTATTCTTTCTGGTAACAGTTAAATTATAGATAAAAAAACAATTCATTGGTAATAGAATTCTATAGTTGTAACTATACAATTATATAAAATTGCAAATAAGATTTCTATACTGAAGGTCTAATCCATGTACAGAATGGGATACTAATTACATTTTTTAATGTAATTAAAAAATTTGAGGTTTGCGGTTTGAGGTTCCCAAGGGAGAAAAAAAAAATGTGGCAAAATGAAAAGGATAATCAAATTATATATGTATATATATTTTTAAGAGATCAGTTCTGGTAGTTGCTGGGATTTTATTGTTCCATTAAAAAAAAATCTACATTAAGCTAAAAGATAAGAGTTTGCCCTTCTTGAGAAAGGTGAATAAAACAACTTCTAAATGGCAGTAAAAAAAAATAAACCATGTTTCATAGCCATTTTTCCATGTATTTGTAAAAATCCCCAGTTAAGCTACTTCAGAAGAAATTTCAGGAGATCTCTGCCCTTGGCTGTGTGCAATTTCAATTGAAAATCACTGTCAGTGATGCTTAAGGAACTGCGGAGCCCAGGAGATGTGTTCTGAGATTGGATGGGGTTGGGAAAATGGCCCAGTTTTCAGAAAGGGAAAGAAGTTCAGACTCTATAGACTACAAAGCAGATAGTTTGATATTAATACTGACAAAACTTCGGAAAAGATCGTCATGGTGAGCCCATAGAAAGGGAAGAGGTGATCGTTTAAGTCTGAGTGGGATGAATAAGAACTCCCGTGAGGGACCTCACTTCCTTTTGATAGGGCCACTGGACTGGCTGATGAAGCAACCCTGGGTCTAGTCTCTTCATGACTCTGCAACTGGGTGGGAGGGCCAGTGTGTTGGAACCCAAAATAGCTTGACAGGATAGAACAATGGGCCAAATCTAGCAAGATAAAAAAGTAAAAGGGAGATACATAAAGGCCGCCCTGAGTTCCAGAAAATTAGCAACACAAACACAGGAGGGGGGGTCCAGATTGGAAGATCAACTGATAGGGTCAAGCAGGTTGTATCCTGCACACAGGCGTCCTTGGCTGAGGGCATGGGTAGGGGCTGTGTCCATCCAGAGAGGGCGCCTCTTCCTAATTTGCAAAAAAGTTCCATAGAACATAAGGGTGAATACTTGAAAAAGTGCCAATTAGGGATTTTTAATTAACTAGGCAGTCAACGTATTACTGCTCAAGTGAGATTGTCTAGACAGGGGAGGGCATTTCTTCAAGTACCATGGCAAGAACAGGGGTGGTCAGTGTCCAAGTCGAGCCGGGTACATTGAGAGTAGAAAAAAAGGACAGTGATAAATTGGAACATAACTAGAAGAGAGAGGCGAAAAAATCTGGAAACCATGATCTCTGAGCAATAGTAAAGAGAAGAATGTTTAATTTGAGTAAGTGAAGACATAGGGGGTCATGATTGTTTCCTCTATCAAATTAAGCATGAGCACAGGATGTGGGAAAGAAGGGCATCAGGGACCAAAAGGAAATTAAAGAATGGTGTTTTAAAAAGAATTTGGCATTTGAGGTTTAAACAATTTTTTTTCATTATGAGACAATTTTGAACCAAATTTTCTTCCCTTATTTTACAATTCAGTGTTTTAAATTTTTGAATTACAAATCGCCCGAATGGCAGAGAGCCTCATAATCTTTTTAATGCTTATGGCTTCTAAAGTCTTAATCAAGATCATACAAAATATAAAATTTTCCGTCAATTTGACTTGTCCAAAAATGGAACGGGCGATGTTGTGATACAGTTGAGTCTCTTGTTGCTGGAGTGGCTAAGACTGAGAGCGAGCACCCCTTCTTGGGTGTGACGAAGAGGCAGTTTGTGCGCTGGATAAAGCATAGGGCTAGACAGCTTTTAAAGTACCTGCCCATGCCGAGATTTGATGGTTCTGAGAAAAAGCAATATCTCTTAAGAAAAAGGAAACCTGAGATCGCTGGTCTGATTGGTCTTTTGTAAAGAAATAGAAGTTGCTTTACAACTTGGGAAGCAAAAATCTGGGATGTATTCAATATTTCCTTTTTCTTTCTGAGTGATTTACTAGGGTCACTTCATGAATCCCCTTCTCCGACCTGGAGTATCACTAGTTGAGCATTGGGACATGGCATTGCAAGGTCTTGGTTTGGTCTTGCTGAGAGCTAGTTAGCTTTTAAAGGTTGGATTTCAATGCAAGCAAATCGCCTAGAAGCTGTTTTTTGGCTACCAACTTTATTGAAGACTGCAATTGTCTTTACAGAATATGTTCAGAGTAGCAAGTGGATAATGGAGGGTGGATGGAAGAGTTAATATTTACCGTTCCTGCTAGAAAAGCAGTGCAAAGCCTCAGTCTCCATATGAATGTTGGGGAGCTGCAGCATCTAGTGATTATTCTGTGTCCCAATGAGACTATCATCCGGAAGTGACTATCCCTTACTACCCCTTTGTTTGGGCCTATTTGCAAAAACATCAAACATACATTTCCTGATACTGTATATTTGGGGATATATACATACACATGTAATGAACGATCCCGATAGAGAAGAATTTGATTTTCCTTGGTTACATCCTTACTCTGTTTTTTTTTCTCGGCAGGCGGATAGCGTAGCTGATGAAGTGGCAGTGAAAGGTACAGGCAAAACCACCCAGAGCTTGCCATGCCCCCAGTATGCTCCCACCTCCCCACCTCCCCATCTCCCCCATGAGCTACTTGACTTTAAATCCCATTGCTGGCTTATGCTGGGGACATGGAAAGAAAGGCCGTGAGGGAAACTTACATGCAATACCCTTATCCTAATGAAACAAGACAACATAGAATAAAATGAGCCTTGAAGGAAAAGAGAAATCACAAGGGCAGTCTGAGGATTAAGTGGATAAAGAAAGAGGCTGTCATGCCCACTTAGTTTTGATACTTTGCATAGTATTTCTCTATAGTGGCCCTCTTAACACGTGGAGGCATCTGGAATACTGTTCTGATTTTATATGAGTTATGAGCACTGTCTCAACAAACACTCCTTGCTGTTGGCCCAAGGTCAGGGAAAACAGAACTCTCCAGCAGGGTTAACCTGGAACAAACAGGATCATTGGAACTTGCTGCATCAGTGGAGCAAAGTCAAAATTGGGGGAATTTTGAGATGCTACGTAGCGCTCCTCCAAAGTCAGGGTGCATCGTCTAAGAGAACAGCAGGGCTGAGTGGTGGTGTGTTTTTAGGCACCAGATTCTCCATTGTGGATTGGTTGCACTGAGAATGGGCAATGCTCTATGCCAGTGTGTGCCAAGCATACACTTACTGTGTAAGGGAGGTGAATCACTAGTATTTCATACCTAAGGGACATATTGTTAAGTAACATGAACCTTGACCCTCATCCCTTAATAATCCAAGTAGAGCTCTGGCAGCAGGTCTGCCTCTAGACCCACATACAGAGTTATACAACTTTGCTCCTAAGTCTCTGCGTGTGATTGTGACTCCAAGTTGCTGCTTGTGGTAGCTCCTCAGCCTGGACATTGCATAGAGCTCTGGAGGATGAAGATCAGTAGTCTTTTTGGGCATGGCATGTTGGAGTAAGAATTATTGAATATTTGGACAAAAGACAACATGAAGAAGCATTTGGTGGGGGGGAGCCGAAGAGGGGGTTAGCAGCAACAAAAGAAACAAAATGGAGTAAGAATCAGCCCCAGGTGGCTCTCAGTTGACAGACCTGAGTAGATAAGATCAAACAATTCAATGTGATTTCCCTGTCTCTGGAGCAAAGTCATTCCGAGATTTAGGAACATTCCAAAGTTTCTTTATCAATTGGGCCAAATACACACATTCTTTCCACTTAAGTAAACTCTGGTTATACCTAAGGCTCTGAAAGGCTAGTCAGATTTCTTCCACTTAAGGAAATAAGCCTCATAATTGCTGTATTTCTCCAGTTACATAAATGTTTACCAAAATTCTTTCCAGGATCATGGGACAGACTGCAAAAACTTGGAGAAATCATCCATTAGGTGACAAGATGCTCCTCCAAAGACAGTTTTACTTGGGATTAAAGTTCCTAACCAAAATGCCCATAAGAGACAAGGACAGATATATAGACCCATGTATGCATATATACGTATACACATGCAAATACTAGAGTAGGAGGTGAAAAGGTATGGATTGGGAAGAACTACTTGAGATACTTGAAAATACAGTGCAACACATTAGCTGTCAGGCTCGACTTTCATTCAGTCTTTCCCTAGACACTAACAGAATAAACTATGGTAGACTTTAAATGATCCCATTTTGTATTCATTCTTGGTTGAGAGGGCCCTGAGGTTGAAGGTGGAAAAGGAAAAAGTACAAGCCCTCCAAGTGAAACTCAAGAGGTGAGGAGATGGAATTGACCCATTCCACATTTCAGACAAAGTCACAGCCTCACAGTCTAGCTTTCCCCTCGGCAGAGAGGGCAGGGGTGGCCCAGTGAGAGAGGAAAGAAGGGACAGGGGCGAGTGGGTAAGGTGAGAGGGAGCACTCCCACAGGGCATTGCTCTAAGTCCCCTCCATGCCACGCAGCATTACCATGAATTCCTTTGCTATGACCAGTCAAAACCAGGAGGTTGCTGGGTCACCAAATATTTGAATCTGGACCAAAGCAAAGATAGGGTGTTTCAGTATCGACACTCACCTTTTAGTGTATGGCTGCATATAACTCTCAAATATCCATGTGAAACATCAAAAAGCAATAAATAAATTGCTGTGAGGTATGTTTTCAATGAAACCGTGGAGAGGGACATAAGGCACTACTTTTTCGTGATTGCAAGCCAAGTGGTAAGTGAGACAGTAAATCCGTGAGTTATCCTTTACTTCTCCTGTCCTTCCTCCCCCATCACATATATGACCTCTGTACTCATGTGCATCTTATAGTTATTTCCAGAATCATCTTCTCCCATCTCCCACTTCTCTAGTTCAAGATTGCATCATCTCTTACCTAGACAGTTGTACCACAAAATAGCCGTTGAATGTCTACCTTGTGTATTATCTTACGCTGGGTGTTCAGACAGAGTTTAAAAGTTCACAAATGGGTTCCTGCTTTCATGGAGCTTATGTTTTTGCAAGGAAAACAGAAAGTGAACAACCAATTAGACAATTCGTTATTAATTAAAATGATGACAAATGCAAAAAGGCTAAGTATAGGTGCTGGGGAACACAGCAAATTCATTTAAGGAAGGCTTGCTTGAGAAGCTAATATGTGAGCTGAGCTTTGAAGGATGGGCAAGAATTAACCTGGTCCAGAGGGAAGCTCCAGGCATAGGGCAGAATATTCTGGATAGCCCTTAGGCATGGACACAAGAGAAGCTGAGAATGCCTGGTGTAAGGGGAGAGGTAGCAAGAGGCAAGGCTGGTAAGGGAGACAAGACCAGAACCCAGGGAACGTGGATGTGGGAAAAGGATTTTGACCTCTTCTTGGATAATACATAATAATACATTCTCATCTCTTGGAGATCGAGCCATGTATGTTCTCCTCCAGGCAGTTCTCCTTGCTGCCTCTCTTCCCCTCCCCTCCCCCCACTGGATTGGTGCCCATAGTCTATTATCGCACACAGTATAGTCCCCTTGTTTGCTCTGTGTCTCTACCGTGCATTTGATGGTGAGCTTCTTGAGGTCAGGAACCATCATTACTCAGCTGTATGTAAGTGCCTGTTGAAGGTTTCCCAATATTCCACTGAATGGAGATATTTTGGTGCCAGTAAACGTATAACTATTGCCCAGGGAAAAAATCGTGAAAGATAGGAAGGATAGTATTTGGTGTTAATAAGAGTTTTAAACATTTTAATCTTTAAAGTTTTCAAGAAAGTGTGCATAACTATTCAGAGTTAATTTGTATTTAAGAAAGTATTTATGGGTATTCAGAATTAAATGGGATACTAATTTTTTTATCATAATCATTCCCCCACCCAATACACATGTGTATCTAATAGTAAAACAGAGAGAGAGAGAGAGAGAGAGAGAATCCTAAGAATATTTAGTAAAGTAGGGGATTTCTTTTAAATCATATGACTGAGGAATTGTGTATGAAAGATTAGAGACAAGAGTAGGCCAGGGAATGAGAGCCATAGCTCCCGCCACAGCCTCAGTCCCTGCCACTGGCTGTCATCGTAATAGGCTTCTCCGCGTCTCCTGTGCATTACCTCTTGAGTCTCACTCAACATGGCTTCCTAATGGCCACCACTACCCAGTAGACTAAGATTCATTAGCTAGTGTATGTGGAGTTCATTCATCCAGAGAGCATGAGATGGTTATTTAGATACCTTGATGGACCCCTGTGTTTTCTAAGTGCATTAGAAAAGGGCCCCAATTCTAACAACATATATTTCTGGACCCCAGGTCATAAAATAGGCCGTATTTATCTTTAGGAATAAGTTATAATCAGAGATTACTATTCTTTTTAGAACTTTAGCATTACATAGTGCTTATTTCTACCAGGTTTCATAAAACTAAAACTGCATCAGTTTTGAGCTTCTATCATCATATAAAATACTGAAATTTTTTGAGGGTCCATAAGCGTTTGTAAATATTCATTCTGGTCCTACAAAAGGCCCCAATTTACTGTAAAGTGAGCATGTCATACTAAGAGTTGGTTTTACTGAACCATAAATCAGTGTTAAAGCAAATGATGTAGGTGGCTACATTATGGCTCTAATAATGTAGGTTAATTATTAAATTCACAAGTCCCCCCTCTCAAAGATCTGGTTGTTCCAAATATGTTTTGAAAGCTTTCCAGATGCCTATGAGTTAATATCTTCTTTCCCCCCCCCCTCCTCATCCTTGTTTACTCTGGTAAGCAAAAACATCCAAAATCACCCCCTTGTCCTTAAAACTGGACTTTTCCAATAGTCTTTACTCCTCAGGATCCTTCCTCCTCTTCTCCTCCTCCCCTTCCCCCCCCCTTCCTCTTCTTCTTCTCATCTCTGGGTGAGTGAATGAATAAGTACATAAAAAAACTAAAAATTCAAATGTAGGTCTCTTTCAAGAGAAGTCAGATCTACAGAAGAGAAGCAGGTCACCTGCTAATGCCACCTCGTCATCCCTACAGCTGAATTGGAGTGAAAGCTAGAGGCCCTGCTGGGCTCATTCAGTCCTTGGATGGTTCAGTTGGAAAATATACTTTATAAGGACAAGATCTCAGAAATCCCGATGTATTAACCTTTATTTCATGTATGATTTTGTTCTAAGAAGCAGCAGTATTTTCTAAGAGATGCGATTTCTGTTTACTGGGCATTTATGACTTAGTCTTTTAAAATGAAATATGTCAAAAACACAAAATATATAATGATTAGCAAAATTAATTCAGTCTTCCAGAGGCTTTAAGAGCCATTTATAATTTTATCGAGGTAGCAAAATAACTAAGCAACTCTGAATCATCTCTGCCCATGGGAAAAATCAATAGCTAGCTTTCAAATTTCTTTTTAGGCAATGCAGCAGACTTTACAATATAAATTCGAATAAACAGAGAAATACAAAAGAATGAGAACTATAGGAAGGAGATGGGGAAAGAAGTCATTACCCAGATTCTCTATATACTGAGCAATCAGCCCCAATCAAATTTCCCTCATTTCCATCTGGCAAGAGTATTTTTTTGTTAAATCCTTGACATCACACACACACACACGCACGCATGCACATGCACGCACGCTCATACTCTTCTGAGTGTTAACGGGTACAAAGTGGCTTTGTGAGACTGAAGCCCAGCCAGAGCAAGAGAATGACCCAGCTTATGCAGATATTCTGATTAGGATCTGATGAACCGGGTTGAGTATTTTGGCTATCCATGCTGTTCCCATCGCTGGCGGCATACCTTGTCATTGGTGCGTTCTTTGTTTGTCTCCCTGTCCTGCTATAGAATAACTCATCTGTACATTTGGTTTGGTTATTATTTAACTTGACAGTTTGAAGAGTTTCAACAGATTTAGACAAATACGCCGTGCTTGGCACTTTGACGTTGGGCTATCATGGCCATTTGAATACGAAAGACAGGGAGTTTGACTCTTGGCTTCCCGTAGTCGTCTCTATGACAATCGTTTCACCTGTTCCTAAATTGTGTCTGAAAGAGGGTTGGTTATATGTGAACATTTAAGTATGTTGTGTCATTGCATAAAACTAAAAACTTTTAAATTTCCAGTACTTTATAAACAATATATGTGTATTGATAGCTAATCTTGCAAGAGTTGATTTCTCAGCGAGATTTATTTTATTTTATTTTATTTTATTTTAAGATTTATTTATTTCACAGAGAGAGAGATCACAAGTAGGCAGAGAGGCAGGCAGAGAGAGAGGGGGAAGCAGGCTCTGTGCTGAGCAGAGAGCCCAAAGCAGGGCTCGATCCCAGGACCCTGAGATCATGACCTGAGCCAAAGGCAGAGGCTTTAACCCACTGAGCCACCCAGGCGCCCCTCAGCGAGATTTATTTTAAACTTGATTTGTACCTTTGGGAGACATGTTTTTGGGGGATGGCGGGAAATGCTGGTAGTTTCCGTGTCTGAACGGATTGCTGTGCGGGTATCTGTAGATGCCCTAAGGCTGAAGTTTCTTTTAAAACTATTTTTTAAACCGCTGGAGTCCCCAACCTCCCACCAGTCCCCATATGGCAAGTTCTTAATGGTGCCATCTCAAAGGAAATCCACGATTGTGATGCAGCGTGTATTTGTGAGTGTGTTAGGAAAGGAATACATCAAGACAAGAGCAACAGCTTCTCTTCAAAGATCTTTGAATCAAGAAACTATATTTAGGTATAAATATAAATAACATATCAGTGTATTTCTCTTCGAGTCAGAATTCATCATTCTTTCCTGCTCTTTATTGTACTTTGTTAAACCTGTGTTATACCTATTATCATAGATTGGAAATATTTTTGTGTGGCTGCGTATCTTTCTAGTTTACTTAACAGTGATTCCTGCGGAAGCGGGGCCCGGTTTTGAGCGTTTCTGCCTCTGCACTGGCGGGAGGCTTACTCAGCCAGCGCACAGAGAAGATGCTCAGTTATCATCAGTTCTCTTGAATCCAGCATTTTAGACGTTTGCAGACTATGTCATTTCGTTTCTCTGTGAAGGACTGTGTTTAGGAGACTGACATCATTGCCACAGTGGGAATCTCTTTGTGCTCTGAAACATTTTTGTCATCATGATGTCAGTGCAAGAGCGTTGTTGAAAAAGTCCTTTCGCCGAGGGGGCTGAGGGCGCATCATAGAGGCACTGTTTGATTTCTCTTCTCAGCTCAGGGGTAGGCAGACCCTGCAGCAGCCAGGACCCCAGTTCGTATTTGCTGAGGCTCAGGCTGTGGATGGAGGTGAGGGTGGGAAGGGAGAGGTAGAAAGCGGGAGGAGAAATTCAGCTGAGTGTTAATATTACAACACTAAATCTAGTATTGTTGTGTAGGGTGAAGCTGTTGGGGATGGATCCATAAAATCCAGTTGATGAAATGGCTGGGTGAAATGCTGCACGGTAAACAAAGAAACAAATCTTATACTGAACTGACCGTAAGAAGCAACGGCTGGGAAATTATACCACTACCTTCAGGAGAGTGTCAACGATGACTTGAAGTGCGGGGAGGTTTTCGAAGCTGCACACTGGGCAGCGCATCGGGGTACGTGTGTGTAAACTGTGTGAAAACAAAGCCCACCTGGAAATCATACTAGCTTATCCCTCTTGAATGGAGTTCAGGGCAGGAAAGCTTCTGAACCAAACTTTCTCTGGACTCTGCTCAGAACACACTATGGAGTGCTGTCGTATTTCAGTTCCTCGCATGGGCAAGGAGTCATGAGTTCATGAGTCCTCGTGAATCATGAGTCATCCTGATTCCTTGGTCCCCAAAGAGTGACCCCCCGAAGTCACTAATGAAACTGGTAAGGTGCACAGTGTGTTCCACCTGGGGTGGGAGCTGTGCGACACGAAGGACCAAATCTTCTCAGAGTGGCCATGGTGGTGGTAGGGTAGAGACGGGAAAACAGCCTGGAGCGTTAGAGAACGCTAAGCACTTAGTGTCATGAGGCTGGAGGTGGGTCAGGACCACGTGACAGAGAGTCCGAGGGTCGCTTTAAGGGACAGTATGTAGTGGGGCCGCAGTAAGGGGGTTCAGGGAGGGAGTCCTGGGGTCAGGGTTTTGTTCTGGATAAATCATTCTTTCAGCAGCATGGAAGGGGCCATGGCAGGAGGTATGGGAGCAGTCATAATGGTCCAGATGAGAGAAACTGAGCAGGAATTATGGGATGGAGAGGCAGGAGATGGTCAGGAGAGAAGATGTGGAACACTTTTCTTCCCTGTGTGGCTTGTCGACTCTTCACATGGTCCTGATGGCCTGAGTGCCTATAAGCACATTGAACCGCATAAGCAAGGACTGGCAAAACGTCGTCTCTCGATGTTTAATGATCTTAATGTTCATTAGTTAATTACTAAAAATGTGTATATACCACCATTGCTACCTTCCACCAGTTATATCCCAGGATCTTATAATAACACAACCCGTTCAAGGAAAAGAATACTCTGTCCTCTCTTGGAAAAACTAGCAGTGATTGGATCAGAGATGCAAGATGAGGCCAGTTAGGATTAGACATTTCCTGCAAAAATCCACTCAGGAGGTATAGAGTGGCAGGTTAATTTCACTGTCCTACCCACTGTGGGTTTGGGGATGCGCAGCAGTGAAGGGGGCAGGTAGGAAGGGATGGGGGAGACAAGAAAGGCTTTGCCAGGACCCACTTCTGGTGCTCTCTTCCTACTCTCGGGATCTATTCACGCACTGCAGTTCCTGAACTTCCAAATCTCAAATCCCAGGAGGTCTGCGTGTGGGCAGGCGGGGGTGGAGCCCCACAGAGGCACCTCTGGCCCCCAGGCCAGTACCCACAGTCTGGGATGACCTGGCTCCCACGGCAGTTGACCTGCTCATTAGCAAAATCTCAGCTCCTTTCCGGACTCCGATGTTCCCTTCGCCTGCCATACCCAGGCATTTCCAGTACAGTGTACCAGTAGCCACATTTTGAGATCATCCTTGGGATTTAAAACATTGCCAAGTATAAAGAAAACTTAGGGCCCCATTCTCTGAGCTATTGCTTCCTGTCCAGGGGAAGTAGCATTCCCAAGTTGTATCAGCAGGGTATCATTTCAGGAAAGTCTTTCAAATCTTTTCAGGAGAAGAGACCTCAGGGGGAAAGAAAATCCTGAGGGCGTGTAGGATCTTTCTCATTTAGCGAGATAAAAGCCAGCTTGCTCAATGAAAAATAGCTCCTTCTGAGGACCAGAAGGGACAGTGCTGGGTTTGTTCAGTGGCCCTGAAAGGGTGCGTTATCCTAGTGATGTTCAGGGCAGGGGAAGTGGCATTGATGGGGTACGGAGTGCAGACCTAGGAGCTTGGGATGGATCACTCTGGCTGAACAGCGGATCCATCACACTGGACTAAGGTCTCAGTTTCTTTGCTTGTCAGTTACATGGTACTTGCTGAGAAATCAGCTCATAACATTCTTTAAAGCCCCATGCAATATAGAATTAGAAATGGCAAATACTTCCATCGAGTTTCTCCTGACCCTTCGACTTTAGGGATTTACTTCTCTCTCTGAAAGCCAGAAATAGTGCGTGAAGGAGAGGTGGGACTCTAATATTACTTATCTTTACCAACAATGTTAATTTCTTTCTAAAGAACAGGCAGGTTACATTGTATATTTGATTTCTTACCACCTCTCTAGGAAGAACATTCACATTGTTAGACTAAATTCACCATGTTGTTGGGAATTTCCAACCAACCCACAACTCAATAACCTCAACCGAGTGAGTTCTTAATTTCCTGATCTTACACCACACCCTGAATCCAGGACTAATGAGCAAATGAGATGTAGCAATTCTTTCATTTGTATGATTTTTAAAGCTTATGTTTTAATTTCTCTTGCAAGAGAAGATATTTCATAATATGGTGGAAACAAGTGATAACTCTGGGAGGTACAAGCTTACCATGCAGAATACAGACTTCCTGTGTTCTTGGGGGGAGGGGGGGAGAAGTAGCTGAGTAGGTATGATTTCTAACAGTGACCTAATTTGAATTGTAGTATAACAAAATCGGTGGTTTCCTGCACCTCGCATCAGTATAGTAACTCATCTTGAAAAAATTTGTATTTGTTAAGACAGGGTGAGTCAAAAAATACAAGTACCCCTGCGCTAAGCATATTTACAGTGAAAAATGAGTTGGCTCGTGGCAGCAATGTTTGTATTAGGAAAAACTGGAAACGATTTCAATAAAATAGTTAAACAGACAATGGTGTATTCATTTGATAAAATGTTATACAGTATTTAAAAATCGAGGGAGTTTGAGGAATTGATTTAGAAAAATGTCCATGTCGTAGAAAGTGGGAATAATTACAGAATGATATGCAGAAAGTGGGAATAATTACAGAATGATATGCAAATCATAATTCCATCTTGGTAAAAGTACATGTGATAGTACAAGTATATAAGTGTGTGTGTATGTGTGTATTTATCTAGGTGTGGCAGTGTGGTGTGTGCATATGGGTAGGGATGGGTAAATACCTATGGAAATGGAGTGTGGGAAGGCAGGTGTTTTATACCACTGTGGTATAAAAAAGAAAACAGGTGATACCAACCTTTTATATATATGTATAAACATGTATAAATATATATATATAAACATAAACATAAAAATATATATGTATTTTCAGATAATAGATATAAGAAAGAAACATTACCAACAATGCATGGGTTTCATCAAAATAAGTGTATTTTAAAACCATTATAAAGATAAGACATTTTATTTAAGGCCACTCTGAAAACATAAGTGATTCTGAGCCAGGCCAGAGAGCCTGGCAATTATGACTTGATGTTTTTAAGGTCTTTGTGCTTATAGCTCCAACGATTTTTATTCATTTAGGAAAGTACACTCCAGCATTCTATCTGAGTAGCCCAGAGATTGAAGTAGTGTAGTTTAGCACTTCAGAAGAGCTGTCATTAGATAATCAGGAACTCAGAGACTATTACATTCTGAGCGTGTTTTCATTGCCTGGTATAAATGTTTTGACAATAGCCTGTGTGCACCAATAACATTTTGCATAACAAAGAATAACAGGTGCCGCGAGAAGGGAGGTAAGTTCCTTGAGGATGCATTTTCAATTTATTGTGTGTGCTTGGACTCTTCTCAATATATAATAATCATCATTATTATTGCTATTGTAGTGTCATTGTTTACCATGGACAACCTATGGCAATGAAATCCTTTTGGAAGAAAGTAAGAAATCTACCCAGATGAGTTTAGGAGACCATTAAAAGGCACACTCATCAAAACTTCCACTTCCCAGCAATGCTGTCCTCTTGGGCCCTGGGATGATCCTTTCCTGGGCTTTGTTGAGCATGTGTTTTTAGTGGGCTGGAAGAGGCAAGGGGTAGGACAGTAAAACACAAAGTCAGGTTTGCCCATTCAATGACAAGCACTTGGGTGGGTCTCTCACATACTCACAGAGAGGAGATGGGGGCACTTGCTAATTTAGAAATGGTGAATAACACCTGTGCTAGCAGGGCCAGAGGACATGACAAACTCTTTGTGGCAGGTTGATTTCCCCCTCCCCCCTTTTAATGGATATATTTGGAAATCCAGTTTCACATGCAATTGTGATTAGAAAAGAAAGCATAAGGTAGTTTTATCCCATCATGTTAAAGTCATTGGAAATCGAAGAAGGTGAATTCCCCCCTCCCCTGAATTGCCAGAGCTGCAATTTCTGTTAGGATGTGTAAACCAAACCGTGTATGTCATGCTATTCTCATCACGTGAAGTCAGCCTGCAAACAGGATTTAAAGAACAATCCCAGCGAATACAAAAAGGTGTAATCCAAAGTCCTTTTCAGCCATCTTGGCGTTGGAACCATGGACAGGCAGAAAGGTACGTCTCTGTCGTTACATGGAATAAAAATTGTTGGGAAATTAATTCAGTAACATTTGTGTGAATGGCTGCAGAGAAAAAAAAAAACAATCCAAGTTCATTTACCCAAAATAAAATTAATACATTGGTTTTTCCCTTCTGTTTTTGAGGTTATTAGTTTGGGGATGTTCGTTTTACATAGTATTATGAGCATAAGATAAATGTCGCTTTCTGATTAGATACGGGCTTATGATTCTGGCCCCGACACCCTGTGTCTTTTTCTCTTTCGATTTATTGGTGTAAGTCACTTCTTCTCAATTACCTTGCCTAAGAAATTTTGAATCTTTGCGAACACTGTTTTTTTAGTTCTTGTCTGAAACCAAGTGAAGGGCTGGCACTTTAAAAATACTTATTGATTGAATCTTTCTTCCTATATAATTCTAATTGATCTATATTGAAGAGTGCAAGGCAAGTTATTAAACACTAGCATTTCATTCATTCATCGAATCCTTTTTATAATAGTCATGAATATTCTCTTTTGTGGCTTTAATTATTGGGTTTGTAGGCTTTTGCTCCTTACAGTTGTTTAATAAACTTTAAAGGCATAAAACATTCTATTGCAGACAATACCCTGTATGTTTCTCCTGGTTGTTGACTTATGAACCCTTAGCTCTCACTTAGATCACTCTTCTTCTTCAGCATTCTTATATTAGTGATGAAAGAAGAGTAATGGAGAAGCAAACCAGAAGATAAAAGTGACAGATGACAGACCAATGGCTGACTGAGGATACACAGTCCCATACATAGAATCTTACTCTATGAACTCAACTCTATTGAACTCTTGTTCAGTACATGTTGAATGATGGAAAAAAATATCCAGGGTTTTTGGACTTCAGTCCTGAAGGGTGTGCACTCAATTATACTAGGCTTTAAAAAAAATTATACAAGGCTTAGTAGGGCTGAAAGAGAAATCAAGTGTCTCTTTTTGGGAGCTAGCTCAGTTCCCAAACTGCAGAAACTAAATCATTTCTGCGAAAAAGAGAGCAGCAGTCACTTACTCTGACTCTCAGGTGACATTTCACTTTACATGTTCTTAGAACACTTGTACCAACAATTGAGTTGTCCTGGATTCTGACATGCTTGGTGTGACTCACAGAAAAAAAAAAAATCTGTGACTTCTGTATTGCTACACGGCTGCCAAGCATCAGAAGTTTGAGTTTATGTGTCAATTTCTATAAGAATTATTTCTAGAAAAAAAAAAAAGAATTATTTCTAGAAAAACGGAAATGAATTATTCAATGCATTTCAAGTGAAAGTCCTTGGGGAGGCAGCAAGAGGTAAATAGTCAAGCCCAATTAAAATTCTTTCAGGAAATAAATTCAAATTTCCTACTGGGTTCATGGACAAACCACAGAATTAAATGTTCAAGGCTGACTCACATGTGTTCTTTAGTGTTTGTAATACAAAATTCTTTTATGCAGATATTGAAAAGTTAATTTTCTTGGGGCCAATTAGTGAGCCCTCACTGTACCAGGTACCACATTGGGTTTCAGGGTACAAAGATATATAAGAAGCTCTCCGTACTTGAGCTTACCCATTCGGCAGTGTCACTATTACTGAATTTCATCAATTTAAGTCAAATCTGTTAATAAAATATGATGCTCCAGGCAAGAGATGGCTTACAAAGTGAATATGACCAAGGCATTCTCCTTAAGATGTTTAATATCAAATGAGGGGGACAGATTTTTTAATATCTAGCCATAATACATATAGTCTGTGCTACGGTTGAGGTCAAGTTGCTGGAATGGGAGAGAAAATAACTCATCTTAAATTTATATAAATTTTTCCACTTCTAAATGCAAGATGCCTTCCTAGCCCAGCATATGTAAAATATTTGGATGAAATATATTTTTAAAAATGTTCTTTCAGTGCAATTTTTATTGGCAAAAAAATGTGGGGATTCCTTGAAGGCCAGAAAAAAACATCTGTAGGAGTTACAGAAGCTGACTTTGTGGGGTTATTGGCACAAAACCCATGTTTTTAAAACACACAGGGGACATTTCTGGAAACTGATTGGTGAATTTGGCCTTAAGGAAGATCTCAAAGTTATTTGGAGAATTGGTAACACACCTATCACATTTTCTTGCTCTGATGCAATTAAGTTAGATCACTGAAAATCTATAAATTCAGAAATTTAAAAACATACTTGTAAATCAGTCAAATAAGAATTAATAGAAATTAGGAAATTCGAAGAAATGAATAACAAAAATACTGTATTTCAAAATGTGTGGGATGTAGCTAAGACCATGATGAGAAAGAAATCTGTAGACTTAAATGCTTATATTAAAAAAGAAGAATGGCGGGATGCCTGGGTGGCTTAGTTGGTTAAGCGATCGACTCAATTTGAGCTCAGGTCATGATCTCAAGATCCTCAGATGGAGCCTCACATGGGCTCGGTGCTCAGCAGGGAGTCTGCTTGAGATTCTCTGCCTCTGCCCCTCCCCCCCACTCTTGTGCACATGTGCTCTCCCTCTCAAGTAAATAAATCTTTAAAAAGAAAAAAGAAAAATGATTAAAAAATGAGCTAAGGATGGAGCACCTGGGTGGCCCAGTGGGTTAAAGCCTCTGCCTTCGGCTCAGGTCATGATCTCAGGGTCCTGGGATCGAGTCCCGCATTGGGCTCTCTGCTCAGCCAGGAGCCTGCTTCCTCCTCTCTCTGCCTGCCTTTCTGCCTACTTGTGATCTCTCTCTCTGTGTCAAATAAATAAATAAGATCTTTAAAAAAAAAAAGAGCTAAGGATCCAAGTTGAGAAGTCATGGGGAAAAACAGACTCACCGAATAAGCCAAAGAAAATAAACCAAAGAAAATAGAAATTCATGAGATACAAATGAAAGATACCTAGGAGAATATCAAGAGTATCAAGAAAAGTTTGTTTTTAAAAGAATAAATAAAAATGGCAATGTTTGTTAGGATTTATCAGGAAAAAATTAAATGAAAAGTCACAAATAGACAATATTAGCAATTTAAAAAGAGAATGTTACTACACATGTAGCAGTACAAGAAAACAACTTTATGCTAATAAATTTTAAAACATGAGAAATAGGTATGTTCCTAGGAAAACAAAAATGATCAAAACTGACTAAAAAAATAAGACAAAACCTAATTTGTGCTGGAACCACCGAAGGAATTGAATTTAAACAAAACAAAACAACTTTCTGTGAGCGAAATCTTGGGACATGACTTCTTTTATGGACGAGTTTAAGGTATGGGTATCTCCTACTTTTCGCAAGTTCACATTATACCATTTAATTTTCATGAAAGACCTACATTAGTACTTGTTTTCACTAACCAAAAGAAATCTGCAGAGTATTTTTGCTTTTATGAAAAAAGGGGAAAAGCGAAAATAGCACTCAGGATTTGTTTTGTGTCTAGCCCTTCTAGAAGCAGGGTGCGCCGCCAGCAGTGGGAGGAGCTACACCCAGCATCTCAGCATCAAGTTGCCAGAGCTTCCAACTGTGTCTGTGAGCATCTGTGCTTTATCTCGATTTATTTTGTGCATCGCTTAGCTAGATGTGTCCTAAGGTATAAAGAAGCCTAAGAGAATTTATTTCGGGGTGCCTGAAAATGCTCGAAAAAATGTTCTGTATAAATTAACGGTAACTGCTTTTTCACTTCATTTCGACTTACGAAAGGTCTCGTAGGAACAGTCTGTTTTCAGATAGAAGAGAAACCTGTATGGGAAATTTCAAATTTAGATTCTCTCAGAGAACAGAAAAAGGCAGAGCACTCCTCAACTCATTTTATAGGTCTGTGGTAACCTTAGTACCAAAACCAGACAAGGACAGTATGACAAAAGAAAATTATGGGCCAAGTTGACAAACAAAATTTAGCCATTGATTAGAAAAAAAAAAATCATGGCTACGTCAATTAGCAGGTCAAGGGTTTGTGGCAGGTTTCGGAAGGTCACCTCTAGAGCCACAGGAAAATCATTTGGTGGAGTTACCCACCTTTTCATACTTTAACAAATAAGCAAACAAAACTTTTTGTGACAGGAAGATGATCATTATGTTAACTGGAAAAAAGTGAATCTAAAATGTTTTACTTGTTTTTTCATAGATCTGGTGGCTAACCAAAACTGAGCTTGCTTTCTTCCTTAAGAGGAGGATGAGGAAAAGCTGCTGGTATTTAAATGGCTTTTTGCCTTATTAAATACATAAATGTGTGTATTTAATTGTACCGATATAAATATATATGATCACTCAGAGCTTTATTCCGCAATAGTTAAGAACATGAACTCTGGAGGAAGATTGCAAATTTAAAGTCCTGGAACTGTATGATTTGGGGCAAATTTCCTAACCTCCCTGGGCTTCAGTTATCTCATCTGTAAAATGGGTGAGGAAAATACCTCACTGGATTTTGCGAGGGTTAAATGAATACATGTGAAGCATTAAGAAAAATGCCCAGCAGATAGTAAGCACTGAGTACGTATTAGTGGCTATGGTGCTTTTTTTTTTTTTTTTTTTTAATACCAGAATATCAATGTGTTGATTTCTGTCTGGGCAGAAGAGTCACGGGTGGTTTTTACGTTCTTTTTGACGTTTCCCCCATATTTTCCAAACTTTTTACAGTACTTTGCTTTTATAAAAAGAACTACTTTAAACACACACACACACTGCCCACACTCACCACCATAGCATCTCACGCTCTTTGAGCTGATTTGGCTCATATACTTTTCCTGGAGGCTCAGCTTGTGGCCAAACGTCACTTCTGAGAGCTCTGCTCTTATCCTCCAGGGTCCCTGTGCTGCTTCTCCTAAGGTGGGACAGCTGATGTGTTTGTCGTCTCTAACCACACGTATGATCGCCCCGTAGTTGTCTCCTATGAGCAGTAGTGACTCCAGAGGAAGGTAAAAGCTCTTTCTCATCATGCTGAGACAAAAGGGCATCAGAATCAGTGAATGAACTCCTAACCAAGGATGTTCAGACTCTGCCCCAGAGACCGACTGTAGCAGGTCGGAGTGGGGCTTACAGATTTGTGAGGCTGGTAGGCGCCTCGGTTGTGAACGGCTGCTTTATTCTGTTTTCACTCAACCTTTTCCCACATCCTGACCCAGACAGCTCTGGGTGGGTGAATTTTAATGGCATGCAGCACTTTCGGTTAATTGTAAACATATAGATAATGCCCACTCATTCCTTCCAAAAAATGAATTGGCTCAGTGGTTCAGGAAATGTTCTAGATTAGAAAAGGAGACACAAAGGAGAAACGAACATTTCCCATTCTCCTAAGTTTAAATTTTCATGTAGGCCAACAGAAAACAGGATAATTGCAGAGTATAATAAGTGTTCTTAAAAGAGGATGGAAACAGGATGATATGACAGAGTAATGGGAGAGGAGGCTTTAGACAGGGGAGCAGGGACAGCTGTGCGGGGCAGGTGACACTTCCGTGGAGATGTGGGGCTCAGAGGGAGCAGGTTACGCTCAGAAGAAAAGTGAATGTTTTCCAGGGAGATGCATCAGCCAATGCATCAGAAAGAACCCAGCATGTTCAAGGTTTTCGTGTCTAGAATACAATGTGTAAGAGACAGGAGTGTAAAGAAGATGCTGGAAGCCTAGATGCATAGGCACTTGCCATCCAGGCCAACGCGTTTGATTTTATTCTGAGGGGAGTAGAAAACCACAGAAGTCTTTTAAATGGGGTAGGGTGGGGGTGATGTAGGAAATAGTTGTTTTCAAAGATCATTCTGGCTTCTGTATGGAGACGGATTGGTGGAGAATAACAGCAGAAGCCAGGAAAGGCACGGGAGATGGTTGTAATAAGCTGGTGACAGATGATGACAGCCTGGATTTGGGGGCACCGATGAGATGGTGAGAGCTGCCTAGAAGGCAGCCAGGATATTTATGGCAGATCTGTGGGTTCTGATTGGCTGTGGGGCAGACGCAGATCAGACCACTGGGTCAAAAGCCACTGCAGTGGCTCCTTCCCATGGGTAAATGGGACAACGCTGACTAATCTCAAGGGTTCAAAAGACAAGTTCCCATTTGTTCTTTGGACCCTTAGAATAGTTCTCCTGTGACGGTTAAAAAAACCCGATGCCTTCAAAGGGTGAGATGCTGTTTATGCCCAGGGATGGTTCTTTAGCTGCTGAGCTCCATATTCTGGGAACACTTAGGGCTCACATGATGCCTCTCCTGTGTCAGCGGTAGAATAGGTCTAGGCTGCATCCATCCCCACGAGGTCTGCTGTAGATTCGGGGCAGAGGCCACGGGGCCTCTGTGGAGTGATTAGTTCCACGCCTCAGTGAGGAAACACCAAGGAGTCCCAAGGTCACCTGAGCCCCTCCCCTGGTGAGGTCCAGGGCTAACCTGCTTCTCAGAGGCTTTTTCTGAACTGAAGCCAATCTGAGTCTGGGTCAGAGTCCTCTGGTCAGAGTCCTCCGTCTCTCTACACTCTTCCTCTACGTGACTATAGTCTCTTTGAGTTCACTGAAATCCTGCTCAGCCCCTGGGCCAGCTCCAGAAAATCTAGGGCTGCTCAGGAACTGGGAGAGAGGGGGGGTGGGTGAGTGGAATGGGAAGGGGAGGAGTGGAACGGGGGGGGGGGGGCAATGGAACGGGAAGGCCAGGACAGTGGCTGTAGGCAAAAGCAGGAATAGAGTTGGAAAACGCTCCCCTTCCCCATTTCCTATCAGGGGAAAATGGTGAGATAGAGCACAGCCCACAAATCTCCTCGAGGGTATGTGTGTAAGACATAGTGAAAATGCCTGATTATACGGTCTTCAAGAAAATGTGAAATTAACCAGTGCATTAGTCGAGTGACACCCATATTGCCCTCAGCATTAGAAAAAAATTTGTATTTTGCATTGTTATTAGGTACAGGTTACAGGCGTGCTCCCAAGAGTATGATTCGAATTCTTTATCTCATCTGCAAAACCCTTTTATAAAGGACTTGGACCTTTATGCCTGTGGCACTGTGTGAGGGGTCAGAAATAAACTCAGAAGCAATTTAAAGATGTGAGAGCTATAACCATATGTGTTACCACTTTAAAATATCAAACAGTATGTGGATCGAGGCAGTGAGAATGGTAAATACTGTGTAAAGAACTTACTTAGGTTCCCTTGAAAAGTGAGTTTCAAAATGCCACATCAAGTATGAGCCATCTAATCACAAACTAAAAAACTGGGTGTTTCACTAAATCTAAGAGTATAAGATAGCTCAATATCAAAAATGTCAACGTGGGAAACCATATGTTTTTAAAATCAATAAATGTTTTTATAAATGCTTTCTATAGTTTTTAAATAAATGTTTTTAGGTGCATAAGGTGTCAGAACAATATGCTCTAAAATGTTAAGAGAGAAATATTATACTTAAAAATGTTAAGATACCTCTGGGAGAGGGAATGGAATGGGGTTGACGAAGGACCCTATGCATATATATATTATTCTATATATTTTTATATTATTTGCAATTTTTGCAATGAGCATGTATTGAGATTATGTGTGTGCGTGTGTGTATAAATGGCACTGGTTCATATGAGTGATTTGTTAGTCAAAAAAATTTTTGCGTATGGAACAAATAGCCTAGTAGATCCTGATTTGGTTAAGCACAGCCAACAAACATAATTCGGGGAAGGCTAAAGAAATTCTGTTTGTGCTGCGACTGCACATTCCCACTTGCTATGAAGTAAACCCAACCTTCCTGCTGGGCTCTGTTGATTCAGCTTGGCCTTTTGGAGCAATCTAGCATTAACAGCCTGCACGGAATGATGCTGCTTCGGTCAGGGGCGCTGCTGGTCGCAAGGTTTGTGGTACAGGGTATTAATTACATTCTTTTCCGTAAAATAGCAGCGCTCTAAGTGCGGAGCTGGGTGGAAATGGATGAACAGGTGTGGTAGCCGAGATTCAGGATGAAGGTAATTCCCTTGGGTTTCATCTGTTATCTCTCATGGGAGAGGAGGGAATCCAGATTCAGGTCAGGAGGCAAAAGGTTTGTGGGCAAAGGGAGAACACCAGGCAGGCAAGGCTGTAAAGTCTGGGAAGGGACGGTCTCATTATTCACTGAGAACATTCTGTACCATGTGCACAGTTGGCTTGGTACAAATTCCAAAGCCATTTTTTATTATCGTTTAGAATTTCATTTTCAGAGTAGGTAGATAAGTAAGCTGATTGTTAAACATTTGTAAACCAATACATTCCAAGGAAATCCACCCATGGACCACGTGGCCCAAGTTCTTACAGGGCTTTCCAGTCGGTGCTGAAAGCAGCATTCTCCAGTCTCCTGGAAAAGAATACCCATTCATTCATTCATTCATTCATTTCTTCTTTTGTTCAAGAAATGACTCACAGAGTGTGTGCTATGTGCCAACCACTGTGCCCAGAATATGTACTGATGAAAACACATAGAGAAGTCCCGGCTCTGGGAGAGTTTGCGTTGTGGAGGGGTTGGCAGATAATAAACAAACAAAAGAGAACTAATCACAGATTGAGACAGTGTTATGAAGGGCATGACCGGGGTGACATGACAGAGTTTGGGGGAGTGGAAGTAAGGGGGGGATAGCTTCATATAGTTTAGGGTGCCAGCCAGGCCTCTCTGGGGAGGCATCGTTGGACCTTACTGCTGAAGGGGAACAGGTGCCAGTGGGAGCTGCGGGAAGAACCCTTCCCCGAGGGACAGGAGACCTGGGTCAGGTGCACTCTGCCCCCAGTGGCCTGGAGCCTCTGATTCTGGAGGCCTTCCACCCTCTCTGGTCACTCTTTTCATTTGCAAAAAGAGTAACGTGTTCCTCAAGGAGCCTTTGGTCTGGAAATCCAAATAATTATGGATCTGTTAACTGAAGAATAGTAACTTGTATGAGAAAGTACTTTGCAAACGGTAAAGATTTTCAAGTATTACCGCCACTTGATCTTCATAATAACTCTAAGTAGGTCAGATAAGGATTAAAATTAGTTGGATCCTGGCAAGTCTGGCTACATAATTTGCACTGCTTGGTGCAAATTGAAAAAAGCAGGGCCCCTTGTTCAGAAATGATTAAGAATTTTAAAAGGCAGCAGCAGAGGATTAAACCATTAAAGTTCTGAGTGCAGGGCCCCGTGTGACTGGACCGGTTGCATGCTCACAGAGGCCCTGGATAATACGTTATCATCGGCTTTGGTGGCAGCGGGGCGGGAGGAGCTGGCGATGTCATTTTTTGTTGTTGTTGCATTTCTATCCAGGGTCCCTGTTTCTGCAACATAGTAAATTGTCAAATACTGGTTTTTCTCCATGTAACTACACCGCTGAACTTATTCCAGGGATTCTGGTCTGTTTCTTCATTTGGTGTTTTTGACCCTCTTCTTTCAGTAATTCAGAAATCTGGGGGACCACCTAAAGGGCCAGCGTCTCCTCCAAAAATCCATAGCAGTTGGGCGATTTTGATGCAAGTCGTCTTGAGAAAAATGACTTTTGAGCAATCAAAAGATCTTGGTTTGAAATAAGAACGCTTGCATGTGAGTCCTAATTCTGCCATTTGATATTTGTGTGACCTTGAGTAAATGACTTAGTCTCTCTGAACTGTAGTTCCTCCTGTGAAATTGAAATATCCTTTATAAATGTGCCTGGGTTGTTGGTAAGGAGTCAGTGGTCATGCCCAGTGGTTTGCAATGTGTGGCACACATACAAAATGGCTCTTTGGGGGTTTTCTGTCTGAAGGCTGGCGGGACTGACGTCTAGCTGGCTGGCCCTAATTGTTAATGGGAGATGTCATTTTTGACTGGAGGCATGTGTTCTTGCTGGTTATTAAATACTTTGAACATCACCCTTCACCCTTGAATGGTAGGAAGTGTATTGTACTGGTTTGTAAAAGAATGGCAAGTTTGCAATTTTCTTTAGTATATTAATAACATCATAGTGGGAAGCCATGATTTATTTTGTTTTGTTTTATTTTATTTTATTTTATTTTATTTTATGCTTTTTTTAGAGAGAGAGAGAGCACAAGTGCGATCTCATGACCCTGAGATCACGACCTGCGCTGAAATCAAAAGTCGAACACTTTAACCCATTGAGCCTCCCAGGTGTCCCCGACATGATTTTTTTTAGGTGAGATTCACAGAACATAAAGTTAACCATTTTAAAGTGAACTCTTCAGTGGCATGTAGCACATTCACAATGTCATACAACCATCATCTTTATCTATTTTAAAATGTTTTCATCACTCCAGAAGGAAACCCATAACCAATAAGCAGTCACTCTCATCTTTCTCCCTTCCCCCAGCCCTTGGCTACCATTAAGACACTTTCTGTCTCTCTGGATTTACCTATTCAGGATATTTCATATAAATGGAACCTACAATATGTGACCTTTTGTGTCTGAGTTCTCTCACTTAGCCCGATGTTCTCAAGGTTCATTGTGTTACAGCGTATGAACCAGTATTCATTTCTTCTTGTGGCTGAATAATAGTGCACTCCACATCCGTGCCACCATATGTTGATCCATTTATCTGTTGATGGCCATTTTTAAAAAATCTTTTGGCTACCATGAATAATGCTGTGAACACGCACGTGCATGTATTTGTTTTCAATACCTGATTTCAAATCTTTTAGGTATATACCCAGGAGTAAAATCACTGGCTCATGTAATAATTTTGTGTTTAACTTTTGAGGAACAAGCCATGCAATTTTAAGCCAGATAGTTAATCATAAAGACTTTTTCTTAAATAAAATAGAATAATAGCAAGAAAATACTTCCATTCTTTTTTTTTCACCTTTTTGTTCCAACTGCTGGTTATTGAGCAGCTGCTACCTTTGGGCTGACTGATCAAAATTGAGGACTTGGACTCCAGAGCCCCTGCTTTTGATGGGGAGCCTGCCTAGCAGAGAGCGTGAATAAAACGAGAAAGTGTTAGATGTCAGTACAAGAACGTATAAGCCAAATTGCCTGTTGTGCCTCCATTTTTGTCTGTTATGTGAGCTTATTGCTTTCAATAATCCCTCAGTCAGTCTAGTGAAGAGAACTATTAGCCAAGTTTGATTATCATCACTGAAATGTGAGTCAATGAAAGAAAGTGAGTCATGCACTAAGGCGATTTTATGATGCTTACGAAGGAAGGGTAAATCAAATGTACAAATCTAAACTACAGGGAACATTTGAATGGCTGGATCATATGTCTGAGTGGAATCTATTTTATAGCATGTGCCTGTAGATCCTTAACATAATTGTCCCACCGCTTTGGTCAGAGTGTTCTCTTCCTGGAGGCCTGGCGGTGACCTCTCCAAACACATCGAAGGAAACCCAGGGCACTTCAAATGGAGGCCACCCATGTTGGGAAAAGAGACAACAGGAAGGGAACAGAGAGCAGTAAAGGCACATTTCTCCTTCAGTTTCACCAAGAGCTAGCTCACATCCTGCAGCTGGCTGTTTTCCCTACACTTCATCCATGTTAACAAACTTGAGCACAGCAGCCTCGGGGAAGTAGCGAACAGGGAGTTCTTGGGAATGAAGTGACCAAAGAGAAAGGACCATGCTTCTCTGGCCCCATCGCCACCAACCTGTGTTTATCCTGGATGTGTTCTCACTGTTGAATCCCGGATGCCCTTATGCCTTCTTCGCTTATTTGTTTATCCACTGATTGAGTTAATGATTTGATCTGTAACTCTGCCCCAGGTACTATTTCTAATGTTATGTGGAATATGGACATGAATCAGAATGAACTCTTTTCTCGAGAAGCTTGCAGGGTCAGGGGAGAGATTAGATGTGGATGCCTACAGCCTTACCATGCTGGAGGAGGTGTACGGTAAGGCTGAGAGGATGCACTGTGGGCCTAGACTCCCTCGGCTTGAAACCCACTCCGCCTTGGCAGGCTTACCGACTGCCTGTGCTTAGGCCCTCCTCTATAAAATGGGAACAAGAATAGTACCTACCGCATAGGACTGTTTTGAGGAAAGCCCTGGGATTGGTGTCGGTGCTAAGTAAGTGCTACATAAGAGTTTCCTAAACAAAGAAGAGACAAAGATCCTAACTGAGAAATAACCGAAGGGCTCTGGGAGTTCAGAGGCAGACATGTGTACTGGGAGCCCAGAAGCCTCCTGGTAGAGACGTCTCTGAGGTTTTCCTTGAAAGTTCTCTGCAACATGATCTTTGTTTGTCTGTTCATCTGAATCAGTGCTCCAGCAATAGACTTCACCCAGATTCGTCTGTGCATAGCTGTTAGAGTTCAATATACAACCGACTCCTTAATCACGGTTTCTCTTAGCATTTGTTTTGGGGGCGGAGGGAGAATCTCAAGTAGACTCCCTGCTGGGTGCAGAGCCTGATGCGGGGCTCGATCTCATGACCCTGAGATCGTGACTTGAACCAAAACCAAGAGTTGGAGGCTTAACCGACTAAGTGAAATAAAATCAATCGGAAAAAGACAATTACCAGATGGTTTCACTCATATGTGGAATACAAGAAATAGTGCAGAGGATCATAAGAGAAGGGAGGGAAAACTGAATGGGAAGAAATCAGAGACGGAGACAAACCGTGAGAGACTCAACTATGGGAAACAAACTGAAGGTGGCTGGAGGGGAGTTGGGTGGGGGGATGGGGTAACTGGATGACGGACATTAAGGAAGGCACATGATGTGATGAGCGCTGGGTGTTACATGCAACTGATGAATTGTTAAACTCTCCATCTGAAACTAATGATGGACTATGTGTTGGCTAATTGAATTTAAATTAAAAAAATGCTTTCTGAGGACACTGAGAAAAAGAATTATTTCTTACATAAGGGTTAGTTACTTGTCCTTCAAATAATCAAGCCACTATTTGCTTGACTTTGAGTAAGTCACTTGACCTCTCAGAGATTTGGTTTATCCATTTGGAGTAGAAAAGATCTAGACTCAGTAAGTGTTACAACTTTCTATAAACTAACTCTAAACTATTGTGATTATTAGCAGTATTGTTATGAGTCTTAGACTTGTAAACATCGTTCACATTGTTTATAAAGAGTTGACTACAAGTCACATAGGACTTGGGCCTGAGTTTCAGTGATTGATTTCTCTCTGAAGTTTTATGTTATAGACTCTTGAAAGGAGCTTTCCAAAACCATGAGACTGCCAAAAATTATACTTGACCAACAAAGTTTATAGTGTCTATGCCATATTTATGAATTCCATCCTTCTCCACCCACCCACCCTTTTGCCTATCTGCTTTTCCTCATTTTACTAGTTATGGAAAAACAACTTGCTTACTAATGCAGAAAAGCCACAGTTCTTTCTACAAATACCCAAATCTCTAAAGGGATTAGACTTTTTTTCACTGTACTTTAATCTTCCATACTTCTAATGGATCCATAGGCTATAAGGCTCAAAGAAATTATAGAATTTTTGTTGGTTTTTGTTGGCTTAGAAACCGTCATTGCATTTTGGAGGATCAATGTGTCCTTTCGTCAGGATACGAGACACATGTTGTAGTTAACAGAATCCACTGGACCTAGTTTAAGAGAAAAGGACTTAATTCAAGGAATGAGAAGAGCAGAAGTAGATTCTAGATTGAGTTTTCAGGCACCACCACTGAATTGGCCTCCTTAGGTAGTTCCTGCCTTTAAGAGAATAAGGAAGCCAGGACCCAAGGAACAAACAAACGAACAAACACCCTAAAACTATAACTGCCAGCTCAAGGAATATTCCACCGTGCTGTAATGGGCACTGTCAAAATGGATGTCACTTCTCCTTACTCCCTGCCTCTCAACACCTACAGAGAGACCAGACATTGGGACCTGTTCTTACTTGCCAGGGCTGCTCTAACGAAGTATCAAGGGCTGGGCGGCTTATACAAGAGAAATTTCTTGTCTCACAGCTCTGGGGGCTAGAAGTCTGAGAGCAAGGTATTGGCAGGGTTGGTTCCTTCTGAGTGCTGGGAAGAAGAATCTGTTTCATGTCTCTCTCCTAACTTCTGGTGGTTCATCAGCGATCTTTGGCTTCCTTGGCTTGTAGATGCAGTCCTCTGATCTCTACTTTCATGTTTACGTGATCTTCTTTCTATATGTGCATCTGTCTCTGTGCCAGAATTTCCCCTTCCTATAATCATATTGGATTGGACCCACCTTAATGACCTCATCTTAACCTGATGATCTGCAAAGATCCTATCTCCAAATAAAGTCATACACGGGTACTGGGAGTTAGGATTTCAACATTCTGGGGGGACACAATTCAACCAATAACAAGACTTCTGCAACAGTTGCTGGAGAAAAGACCTCAAACCCAAATGCCACCACTGCAAGGATGCTACTAGAAATAGCAGAGGTGACGAATGGCCTCGATGCGGTGTGGCTCACCTCTGCCTTCAAACTCTTGCATGGTTAGGTCTGACTGGTGGAAGCTAGGCTTTGGAAGGAACTAGAGCTGTAAAGAAATCTGGAAAATGACAAATGTATTTAGCTTTTTGGTTTCTGCAATGTTAAGGGTGGTGAAAAGGAGATGGATGGGCTAAAATGGGGCTGAATGAGTCAATCTGTATTATCTCCTAGTCAGTGAAGTGGAGACTGTAAGAGATGTTGTGAAGACTGATGTGATCACGAGCAATGGAGTTAAACAACAGGATCATTAGTTGGTAGTGAATTACTACTTTCTGTCCCAGAACAGGATTTATGAAATTTCCTTTTCAACTACCATGAGCAATTTACTTATGAACTAGGAATTGTAGGTATTTAAAAAGGCAAGTTATTTATTCTCTTCTTTCCAGCAAGATTATATTTAGGCCCAATATCTTTGAAGCTTGTCAGAGCCCATGAGGGAATCACATATTTAAGTATAAAGGGAAGAAAAAGAAATAAAGGAAAACCTGACATATGCTGGGCTGGTTTATCGTGTCTACTCACATGGTCTTATCAGTGACAAATCTTAGGAACATCCTCATGCTTCCCTTTTTCTCATTTTCTAGCCCAATTTTTTTCATTGCTAAATCCTAGAAATTTTGCCTTAAAATGAATCTCAAATTTGGCCACCCTGCTTCATCCCATGGCCACTCTCTGAATTTAGTCCCTCGCCACCTCTGGATGGTGTTTGTAATCACTTGGCATTCCCCACTCGGGATTCTCTCCCATTCTTTTTCATGCTGTTGCCAGAGTTCTTCCTACAGATCGGATTTGGCTATGTCCTACCTACTTCCTATGTCTCTGCTGTCTTGATTATTGTTGTTGTCAACCATTGTAAAAGCAAACACTTGTTCTTTTGATTTTATAATTTTCTTGAACTTTTCCCTCAGCTCCTGTTATATTTTTAACTGTTTGCTGGATAGCTCCCCCTGGGTATCCTTGAGTATCTCAAGCCCTGAAGTGATTTGATTGTCATTTACTAATCTCCTCTCTGATGATCAGGGAGGCAGTGTGGTCAAGCTTTGGTGAAGGCCTTCTCCTGGATTGCAGACTGTTGGCTTCTCACTGTGTCCTTACATGGTGGCAGGGGTAGGGAGCTCTGTGGAGTCTCTTTGGTAAGACCCATAATCCCATTCGGAAGGCTCTATCCTCCTGACCTAATCACCTCCCAATACCATCACACTGGGCATAGGATGTCAACATGTGAATGGGGGCGGGGGTGGACACAATAGCACTGGAACTGTCAACCTACCCCAATGACAGGAGGCTACAGGAGACCACAGGAACTCCACGTCACCTTAGGCTGGCATCTTGCAATCCACAGCTCTTCTACACTCTATATTTTTGTGTGAATCTCAGTATAACTTGGCCAAGTCCACATTCCCATATACTATCCGGTCTAAATCTTCACTCTTCCTGTTTTCCAAAGCCCATACCTTCTTTCCCACTTCCAGGCATCATTGTTAGCATTATTCTTTCAGTCTAGACCAGCCTCTTTGCATTCTGCAGGTTTCACTTTAGAATAACTGATGACCTTGGTCTTGTGTTGATTCTAAAAAGACATAGGCAGGGGCGCCTGGGTGGCTCAGTGGGTTAAAGCCTCTGCCTTCGGCTCAGGTCATGATCTCAGGGTCCTGGGATCGAGTCCCGCATCGGGCTCTCTGCTCAGCGGGGAGCCTGCTTCCCCCTCTCTCTCTGCCTGCCTCTCTGCCTACTTGTGATCTCTCTCTCTCTCTGTCAAATAAATAAATAAAATCTTAAAAAAAAAAAAAGCATAAGCAGTAGATGGAGAACCTTCAACTTCAATCTTATTTAGCCTGAAAGACCAAGAAGAAGATTCAAAATCTGCCTGTGCTGTGTGTTCATGGGTGTGCACATAACCTTGAGGGAGCTTGAAAACCAAGCCTGATTGCTACAAATTGCCCCTGGTTCAGTTTTTAGCTTTGTTTGGATGAGCCTCTATGTAATCATTCACAACTAAGATATATGAATTATATTTTATTTCCTGATTGCATAGCATGCAGTAAAACAAGAAAAAAAAATTACAGGCTAGTACTTTTTTTCTTACTTGAAAGCCTTTGTTTTAGGTCTATTCAAGGATTGAGTCCTAGAAAGGTCTTTATTTTGATCTTCTCACAGACAGCATGGCCTTAAAAAGTAAAAGCTGAATTAAATTCTCCAGTTACCGAGATTCCTCCTTTTTTTTTTTTTTTTTTTTTTTTGGTTTACTCGTGTCTGTGTCCAAACCATTCTTAAATTATAAGGCATATGATAGGAACTTAAAACCTTCCTTGCAATTCTAGTTCGTTTTGTTTCTATGGTTATCAGTTAAGATGAAAAGGCTTTACAGACTGCTTGGGCTAACACCTCATCAGCTTGAGGAATAATACTAATTTTTATCTACCTAAAGTTAGAGGGAAGAATGTAATTGATGGCCCAAAGTGCATTTGAGGCCATGGTTTAGAGGTTTTTTGTTTTTTGTTTTTTATCACTCTTTCCCATCTCTACTTGCTGACATTCTACTTTTTCAGCCTCTTTCAAATGTCTCATTCTTCACAAGGGCTTTCCTGGTCCCAACAAGCCAACCAGTGGGTTCCTTTCTCCTCCTCCCCTTTTCAGATCTTTGTTCCTACTTTTACCATACGTTCATGGTTTAGTCTGTACTGTAGTTCCTGGGTGCACACAGGGCGTAGAAAGGAAAGCAAGGACTCTGAAGGCTGGCAGGTGGGAGCTCTATTGGGATCATGTTGCTTGGATCGTGTGGCTCGGGTATATTACCTCCTCCACTAAACCTCAGTCTCTGCATCTTTAAAATGGGGATAACAGTACCTGTTTTGCAGGGCTGCTATGAGAATGAAAAAGAATATAGTGTGTGTGGCACGTGGAATCACTCCAGAGGTGCACCTGTTATTGGTGGTGGTCGGGGTCGCAGCCTCCTGCTTTGGACTATTTTCATTTCTTGTAGGGCACACACTCTGTCCTCCGCTTCCCTGAAGGCTTCACGGAGGCTGGAAGCACCTTGCACACGGGTGCTGGACAAATTTTTGTTGAATTGGAAGAAATTGGTCTTTCCTTCAAAACAAACATTATTCCAGGTCTTTTATAGCTTCTTTTTTTTTAACTACACATTTATTTGTTATGGCTGGGTATACTCAGCAGCATCGCTAATTATATCCTCAAATTTGAATATTTGGGATTATGAAATTAGATTACTGTAAGATACTTAAAAGTAAATCGAATCTGTAGATAGTTACAAGCAGAATATGCGTGGTTTGGATCTGTAAGTGTGGGCATTTCTGTGGGTGTGTACCCAGAATTGGAAGTTTGCTGTCACTCAGTTCTCAGGGTCCGTGTGGGCAGCCCCCGGTCTCTAAAAACAGCCATACAGAGAAGTCTTGCAGGCAAACTGTGCAAACACTTTCGGGTTTTCATCCTTCTTGAAGACAAAATCTCATCTACAAAAAATATGGGTTTCCCTATGTTTTCCCTGAGGATCTTTTGGTCAGATTTCTCTATTGGGGGAGAAAACACAGTTGTCACTATAGATTGAAATAAAACATATTATTTGCCCTTTGTAAATGGAGGGTCATGAATTCCAAATGTTTCTCATCCATAGGCTTAGTTTCCTTGGGGGGTGGGGGAGCGGGTAGGGGGTGCTGCAGGCTCCCTGACCATTCGCTGCTGGGTGTATCACAGAACCAACAACAGCCTCCTCCCCACCCTGAGCCTCCCGCAGTAGCATCATCAGCTCTCTTGGCTGCCCCTTTCCTCCCACAAATGTGTCAACAGAGAATACACACCAGCAGCAAAGATTTTTAGGAGGATACTGAATAGTATAGTTAGGAATTCTAATTGACATTGAATTTCTCAAAAGCAGAACAAGTAGCAATAAAAACAAAGACGGTGGGTCAAGGTTCTGAGGGCCAGAGTGCCAAAGTCACAGAGTCCAGAAATGAGGGGACCAAACTTCTGAGTAAAATCTAGGTTTCTGGAAGAGGTCTGGTAATAACTAACACATCTTGGGAAAGTGGAAAAGGCTGGAAACCTGTATTTGGTCCTCAGCTGTTGATTCGTTCATGAATTATTTAATTAATTCACTAATTAATTAACTCATTCATTCCTTTAAAAAAATCTTCCTCTTTCTCTCCTAGGAATGTGCCATATTTTCTAACAAAGGCCAGAGACGATCATAAAAGGCTTATCATGTGACAAAGACCTATTCTACTCTCACAAGCTTCTTTTTTCCATTTCACTGTCAAATCCACATGCTGGCTCTCTCCCTAATCCTCTGTTTTGGGAGTACGCTATCTGATTTTGGCAATACTCAAGAGGAGGTGGAAACCGTAGCTCTCAGCATATACATGTGTATGTAATTATGTTTCATTTAATCAAAGAATTTAGGACCGAAGGTCATGAGGTTCTCACCACACAAGAACTATAGAAATTTCTCGAAGCAACCAGCAGGTCCCCTCTAGATTCTTTTCCATAACCTAAGTGTGTCTTTTCACTGATTCTTACTAACATTTAAGCCTATAGTTTTAGCACTTCCAAGATCTTGTTAAATCTGGCCTGCCCCTTGACACGTAGGCTATTCTTCAGTTTTGAGTCACCTGCAAATTTGATCAATCAGTATTTATAGTTCTCTCTGAATTATCTAATTTATTATGAATCAACTACTATAATGTAGCTAGTTCTGTGAGGATATTATGGAAAAAATGGCCAAATTCCCTTTAAAAATTTATGCCACATTTATAGCATTTCGAAACTGATACTCTAATAATTTTACCGTGAGGCTGGTTGGCCATGACTTACTCTTGTCAGAGTAAGTTGACTTCTTGGTCAACTCGTGAGAGATCTCTTTGGTTGGCACTTTCTTTTCTAAGTTCTACACATCACCTGTTTAATCAGCCTACCTTTCTAGATCTTTGTTAAAGATTGATGTCAAAATCATTCTCTGTAATTCCTCCAAGCTGTCTTTCTAAGAAGTTGGGACATTTGTCCATCTCTAGGTTTCCAACATTTCTTTTATTTCTATCAATGCAGAAATTACTAAAGTTGGCCTTTCAGTCAAAATGTGGATCCTTTCAGAAGCTTGAGGTAGTTTTTCTGAGCCTGGGAACTTGATCTTGGATAAATAGGGCAGATTTTAAAATGCATTCATTATTTCCTCCACTGTTTTGATTCCAAATCTTTGCTATGTTTCTTCTACACTTTCTAGTTTGAAAATACTCTCCAAGATAGAAACAAAATAAGAGAGACATATTTCACTATTTCTTGTCTGTTAATTTTACACCATCTGCCAAACAATGGGCCCATCTCTTTTGTTTTTAAAAAGAGATGGGCCCTGCCTGCCCTTGGCAATTTGCACAAAAGCTTCTGGCCTTTAGCCTTTTATTTCAAACTGTACTGTATTTTCCCCCCTCCCCCTGCCCTTTTACTGGCACTTTTTTCTTCTATATTATGTACTGGTACTTACTTTTAATACTAAATTTTTCCGGAAACTTCTTGTGAGAGGCCCGAGTATTTGCATAGTTCCATCACGAGCAATTCTTGTGCCTTTGGCTGACTTGCTTGATCTCTTGGAAATTTAGTTCCCTCATCTATAAAATGGGGAAGGAATGCGTTACTTACAAAGTAGTTGTGAAGGTCAGATAGAATGGTAACTGCAAAAGCTTTTGGTAAGCTCAAAAGCACTGTCAAAAATGTAAAGCCTTGTAATCTGGGGAGCTGAATAATACTTTAATTAAGCCTGTTAATACTGAAAAGGAGCTGGGGTTCATCTAATCCAATCCTCTCCATTAACAAACAAGCGAATACTGATTTGGTGAAGGAACTTGCCAAAGCCCCCAGTCGGAGGCAGCATGGGAGAGAGCTTAGCACACTGTGGAAGGTGACTTGTTATCTCAGCCGTAGCTGTGCAAATCTACGACCTTGGTTGTAGTCCTGGCTCTGCCACTAAATAATTACAACTTCCTTAGAACAGAGCTTGGGATTATCCTACCTTGTCCACCACTGCCCATGGCAGACGTAATCATTCACCACAGACTTCCTCCTGTTACCTCACGTTCCTTCTTAACAGTGTCACAGACAGCGTGACCAACCTTACTGACAGCGGGTTTGCCTGCTTTAGGTTCTTCTTTTATATTCTGTTGAGGCTCATTTGTTGTCCTATGATCTGGAGGTTTCTTTTTGTTGTTGTTGGTTTGCTGTCTGCCATTAAGTGGCAGACTAGTTCAAAAGCCATCAATGAAATGAATAAATCAAGCACGGAAAATGTAAGCTGTAGGGGAAGGCTGGCATAACTTGTTTTGAACAAAGCATATAAGTAAGTCAAAGTCACCAATATTTATTTAGTGCCGACTGGATAGGAGGTCTGACAGCTTCTGGAAGGGGGACACAAAGCACTGTAATAGAACCTAAGCTCAAAGGGTTTCAGATATTCTAAGGGATATTTTATAAATCCATTGTATAATTTATGCTGCCTTTCCCTATGACTCATAATAAAGGCTGCAGCTTTTTGAGTGTCTACAGATTGTGGACTTGATGATATATTTCATCTTATTTAGCATTACAAAGAAGTACTATTGTTCCTATTTTATGGTTGAGGGGACTAGGGCTCAGAGAGTTGAAGTTCCTTGCCCTTGGGCACATAGACCAAGTGACATAATCAAAATTTGAACTTACATTGGCCTGACTAAAGTTTGCTCTTTTTATGAAAGTTTAAGAGATGTACTTCCTGTTGTAAATTACATGTCTGACTACACCCGGTATTATGAAGTCTGAGATGACATGCTTATTTTCTCCCAAATTTGATTCATCCAAATAATTAGGGATAGAAGCAAGAACACTTAATTTTAGAAAATCAGTTGATGGCCAGATGGAATTCTGCCAAGAACCATTTCTAGCCTGGAAGTTTCCTATCCCTGCTTTGGGTCTTTCTGTCCTCAAAATACACAGATCAGACACTTGTTTGAAATTTACCTTTTAAGGTACTGAAGAGCAATAGAATTACTCACTAATCCAGAATCCATATATCTTTATTGAAAATTTGTATATATAACTTACTACATTTTTTTCCTTGGCATGCAACAGATGTAATTGATTTCATGGGGAATGCATTGAATTGGCCAGATTTTCTGAGCTAGGCAGTCTATTCTGTCCTGCTTTAGCTATAGTTCTTTTTTGGAACAAAAGCCTCTTCCCTTAGGCCTTTTCCAAAAAATATTCGGGTTGCAATGCCATTGTAATTCTTTTAATGGGAACAGGGAGCCAGCCGCACAAGCATTCATCCCAAATCTTAGCCCTGAGGTTGTCCTGTCCTGATCTGTGTCCTGGAGATGAGACTCGGCTGGAAAACACTATGGAACATCCACTGTGTCCCTAGGGACCAGTAATGAAAGAAGATGTTAGCATGTGTGGGTGACTTGGGTTTAGTCTGGGAGGTTTGTTTACTTACTTGTAGATAGTAGCACACCATAGATACCCTTTTACTGTTAGGGAAATTAGCGGATTTTTCTTCTTTAAAGAACTAATATCCGTTTGCTGTTTATAAAGATAAAATTATTCATGACAATGCTAAGTCTAAACAGCTGTTATGTAGGATCTCCTCTAAGATCCTTGCCGATTGAATCCAATGTGAATTCATTCATATACCTCTGTTCAAACAAGTCAGGGGTTTTCGGTTGAATATGTCAAATTGGGCAAGTGGTGATAAAACAAGATTGGGAATCTGTTAGCTTCATTCTCATAATGGTTCTTTCACAGACAAACTATGAGGATTTGACCTTTGAGTCTACTTATCTGTCTGAAAAATAACAGTAATAGGCACTTAGGTGCTACCTACTTATCTCCTTTTTTAGGGTATTGAGGATTTAAGAGTTAAGCTTCCTTAGTTATCCAAATGAAACGTTTGGCAAAAGCACCAACTATGATTAAGGAAATGAGTAAAGTGACAGGCATTCTACCACCAGAATGTATTTCTGGAGTGAACTAATTTTACTTCTCGATTTTCTGTCATCACATCCATATCGGGATACAGTTTAGTATTAAGTAGGAGGGATAAATTGCCTTTACTGTTCAGGCACTGAGGAGCTTTACTTAATTAGGATTTGGTTTGGACAAAGGGGTAAAGAGGTGTTATCAATGATTACTCCTGACACTTTTAAATAGTTTTTGAGTTCTTAAAATGCACTTAATCCCGAATTTCAAGGAATAGAAAGAATTATGGGGTAAGGGTAAATCAAAAAGGATTATAAAAATTGTAGAATATGGTGTTTTAACAAACCTCTTTACTCTCTCACTGGCTCTCAGGTTCACTTTTGATCTTTTTACCGGAAAAAATTGTGCAAGTAAGATTTGTTTAATTTTTTCCTACTTGTCTATGGTATGTCAGAGGAGGGGTAATCCTAGGAAGTTTACACTAAAGTAAAACACTGTGGGAGATAAGGGGAGAGGACGGGGAATGCTTGTAAGTATGTGTTCCTTTGCAAATTTTCCTGTGGAACAATTTTGTACAGGGATATACATTAATGGGAAGAAGTGGTAACTGGTTCCTTGGCTTTAGTCCTTTGTGACTTTGAATCAAGAAACATCAAACATATGCATAAACATTGGTCGTGGTACACAGGAAACACCAAAATGAGTAAGTCATGGCCACTGTCCTCAATGTTCCTTCTGTCTAGGGAGGAGACAGCGGTATAAGCACTAAATAGAAGATGGCTTTAAGAGTCTGAAAACAAGTAGGACAGTTGACGTGCATGGGGATAATAGAGAAGAAAAGATTACATGTGACCTGGGTGGTCAGGCAGACTCTGCACTTGGTTGGAGCTTTGGGCAGATTTGGGGAGAGAACATTTCATGTTGACATTGACCAAGAAATGGGGACACAGGTGAACCTGTTTGGGAATTGATGAGGAGACTGATGGGGCTAGAGGGGAGCAGTAGTGGGGAGGAAGTCAGAATGGAAATTTGGGGTCAGATTATGGAGGAAGATTAAAGCTCTTCTCTGGCTACAAATTCTTTTTGGATCAAAACCTCCAAACCTGAGCCCTTTAGAACAAGCGATGTTTGCTGAACAGTCTTGTCAAACAACACTCCTTTAACAAGATCACGTATTGCAAAGTCTGGGCCATTTAGCAGCAGATCAAAGCTGTGAAGTGCCGATTAGAGTGAGAAGCAGCCACAGAAGTCACCTAGTACAACTTCGTATTAGTTTCTTCTTGTTCTTATAACAAATTGCCACAAAATTTGTGGCTTAAAACAACACACATGTATTCTCTTAGAGTTCTCTATGTGGGAAATCTGAAATCAGTTTCACTGGGCTAATGTCAAGGTGCCATACGGTTTGCTCCCTCTGGGGATGTGAGAGGAGACCTGGTTTTCTTGCCTTTTCCAGCTTCTAGTGGATGCCTCTGTTCATGAGCTTATGGACACTTCCTCTGTCTTCAAATGATCTCACTCCAATATGTGCTTCCTTTGTCACCTGGCCTTCTCCTCTGACTCCTGGGTCCTTTTTATAAAGACAGTTGGGATTACCTCAGGTATACCAAGATCATCAAGATAATCTCCCTATCTCAAGTTCGTTAACCCAATCACATCTGTAAAGTCCCTTTCACCATATAGGGTAACAGTCATCTGTTTCAGAGATTAGGGTGTGGACAACTGGAGGGGCATCATTTAGCCTGCCCCAAACCTCCATATTTTACAAGTAAGAGTGTTCAGGCCCAGCTTGGTCTAAGGCCACACAAATAGCTAGAGACAGACTCCTGTCTCTGACTCCCACTTTTCTTTGCACTGCACCAGGATGCCAATCTTTCCTACTTTCCATCAGGAATCAGTGGTGCTTTCTGAAGGCAGAGATCCCAGCCAGCTAAGACCAGGACTGACTAGAGTAGCATTTAGAAATGGATGAGGCATAGTGTCACTGGCCAAGGACCCCTTTGAGAGAAGGAGAAGTGCTCTTTTTAGGACCAAAAAAGGCTGAGGAACTGCTCTCTCACTGAGTAGAGAAGAGACTTGGGGAGAGGAAAAGAGATGTGTGCAAGAAAGAAGAAAAGGGAGGGTAGAATGGAAAGAAAGAGATGTTGTAGTTGAAGTGGAATTGAAAAGAAAGAAGATAATCATGTAGATCCCATAATGATGCCACTTTTGTCTATGTACATGGTTTCTGGAACTAAGTATCTCCTACAACAGTTTCTCTTCATTAATGCCTGGAGTCAACTTCTATAATAACTACATTATCTGTTTCTTTATGCATTTGTTGCTCACAATCTATGTCCTTTACAGGTTCATCCTCCTCACTATTAGATTCCCCACAGAGTAGCAATAATTTCCATCTCTTTGTTATACCACAGAACACAAATAGCTGTGTTATAACAATTTTAATCATTTTAATGATGATATACAGAATGTATCACACTAGTATCATTAGCATTTTTCTTTGAAAAAGTTCTGGAAAAATTCCAACCTAATTTTGTACTTTAACTGAAAGAAGAGCTTGAGGCTAAGATAAAGGGCATATTGTTCTTGAAACTAATAAAGAAAGTGAAGATCACCAAGAAATAGCAAAGGCATATTGACATTAAGTTGGGAAAGCCATGCAAGAGATGAAATAAAACATTTGAGAAGAAAGAGAAAGTTTTAAAATTATTTTTAACTACAAACAGAATAGGGAAAGGAGACTATAAAATGTTTACATTATTACAGGAGGAGGCCTTGCTGATTGATGATACGAAAATAGAAGCTGAAAAAGTTTTCATCTTTACCCAGAAAGTGATCTATAAGAAAATTTAAACTAAGTATTAATTAGAAGAAAGAGAAATCAAGTTAAAAAATATGGAACATTATCAACATATTTATTGAGAAATACTGGGTTTTGTTTTGTTTTGAGAGAGAGACTGTGAGAGAGGGTGCAAGCTGGAGTAAGGGCAGAAGAACTGAGGAGAGAATCTTAGACAGACTCCACTCTCAGCACAGAGCCCGACCCAGGGCTCTATTTCAGGACCCTGAGATCATGACCTGAGCCGAAATCAAGAGTCAGATGCTTAATCGACTGTGCCACCCAGGCGCCCATGGGTATTTTTAAAGTAAATGTTTCCATGTCTCATAATTTCTCAGCTTGTCCAAGGTAGGCAAGTTTTATGCTATTGTTGTAATTTGTCCAATATCTGTTAACAGATTTCAATACACAATGGATACTTAATAAGCATGAGATAATAATTATTGATATCAATTAAGGCCATTGAAAATGTTTTGGTGTGCTAAACTGAGATATTTAACTTAGAATATTTATTTTCACTCATCAACACAGAATATATCAAAATTAAAGTGAAGGTAGGATAACCCAATTTTTACTTTGAGTACTTTATTTCAGGAAAATGCCTGAAAAACCTACTCAAATGCTTTCCATTTCTGCCCATTCAAATATCACCTATTCTTTAAGGGCCAGCTTTGTGACTACGTCCTTACAAGACCTTCCCTGATCCTCTAAGTTATTTCTGACTCTTCCAAGTTTCTATAACATTTTAGGTAATTCACATTATCTTCTTAATTACATATTGACTTTAATTAAAATTATTTCTGTTAAGTCTGTATCATCTAATGTATAATAATTCTTCAAAAGCTAAGACTACATATACATCTTCACATCTTTGGACTCTTAGGTTAGTCATTATCTACAAGTGAGCAATAAAGGTACAGATAAACGTATTTCAACAGATACAGGTAAGTATGAATACAGCAATGCAATGACTATTCTGCAGTGGTAACTCTGAATTACTTTTATGAAATCCTACTTGCTTCACTTGTTGAGTAAATTCTTCTAGGCATGGAGTGGGATCTACAAATCTGTTATTTTTAACAGACTTCCCAAGTTATTCACATACAGCCAATCCAGCGCTGGCACCAGCAACACTTGGGAATCACTCATCAATAAGTCAATCAGATGTCAAGTTCATCTTATTGTGTGCCTGTGAGCAATGTTCACCATAATTATGGGTAATTAGCAGAGAATAGGTAAACTTCTTTGGAGGGGAGAGAATACATGATTCCAAAAGCAAGAAATGGAGTGTATCAATGAGGGGTGAAATGAGTTGGTAATTCAGATAAAGTTAATCTTCTGAGGAAAACCTCGGTCAGTTCTGCCTAGCAAGCCCAGCCTGATTCCTACCCAATGGAGAGTTAAATTAAGACCAACCACTAACTAGGCTCTAGAGTACTCTTTCCTGTTCTCCATGAACAATCAGAATAATTGAATCATCCTCCTTCCCTTCTATCAAGACGTGTTACAATAACTTTATCTATATGTTCACTATATGTTCACTCATTTAATTCTATAGTAAATATGAAGACTACCCTTGAAAAAAATTTTTTAAAGATTTTATTTATTTACTTATTTGTCAGAGAGAGACAGAGAGCACAAGCAGCGGGAACCGCAGGCAGAAGGAGAAGCAGGCTCCCTGCTGAGCAAGAAGCCCAATGCGGTACTCGATCCCAGGACCCTGGGATCATGACCTGAGCCGAAGGCAGACGCTTAACCAACTGAGCCACCCAGGCATCCCTACCCTTGAAATTCTAAGTACCAAATCTTCTTCCTAGTTTTTCATGTCGTCAATAGTTCCTAGAAGGAAGTTTCATTAAAGATGAATTGCTTTCTGCGTGCCTGGGTGGCTCAGTCATCTAAGCGTTCAATTCTTGATTTCAGCTCAGGTCATGATCTCAGGGTCCTGGGATCAAGACTCACATCAGGCTCTGTGCTCAGCATGGAGTCTGCTTGTTTCTCTTCCTCTGCTCCTCCCCCCTTGCTCTCTCTCTCTCTCTCTCAAATAAATAAATAAATAAATAAAATCTTAAAAAAACAAAAAAGATGAATCCTTCTCAGCAACATAATAATATTCCAGTACAGAAAAAAAAAAAAAAAAAAGAAAGCCTCAAAGACAAAGAGAACTGAAGAAAAATCAGGAGATTAATGATCTCAACCTTTCTGTGAGATCAAAAGAGGATGAAGTGTTAAGTGACTCAAAAGAGAGAAGGAAGCTCTAAGTCATAGGGCCTTCAAAGTACTAGTGAAATGCGAGCTCATTCCCATCACAAGATCCCTAAGAGACCTGGAACTTGACACAGCAGGTTCTGCTGAGGGTGGGAATTTAAAACATAAAAATTGGTTGGAAGTCATGCTGTTGAATGGTTGGACCCTTAGGTTTCTTTCCGTACTACAGGTAGCCTATGATTAAGGTCAGGGGATGAGGTTAATTCTTAGGCAGGACTGAATGTGGGTGGTTTTAGACATGGCGGCAAGATGATGGGTGAGACATGGGCTGATCGTAGAGGCACTGAAAGAGTCTGCATATTGAATGATAGAAGCCTCCCTTTCTGCTCTATAGTTGTCTTCCAGATATTTACTTCTTAGGCAGAAAACAGAGGACTCCTTCTTCAAGAAACTGAACGTCACCTGAGAAGAGATTGCCACATCCTGATGTTTGGGGGTCTCATCCAAAATATGTGACTCCTGTCCTGATTGTTCTATGAGTCTCATCAATTGATAAGCAGTGTGCTTGCCCACGTAGAGCTTTTCAGTGCCTTGTTCTTAAATGTTCATCAGTGGCCAGGGAACATCAAATGTTCCGGAAAAGCCTTTAAAACAAAAAAGAGAGACCAAATATAAAAAAAGGAAAAAAAAAATCAGCCTTAGAAATTCAGATCATTTAGGGATCATTTCTATTTTCTGAATCTGATTGCTAGCTCTGTCTCAGTTCTAATAAATGGGTTTCTGCCTTTTCTTCTTTTTTTAATGACCAAACTTCCCTCTTGTACCTCTCTGGGGGCCCCTGTCTTGTTTTCTTCTGCCAAAAACTGTGTTTTGATACCCTGCCCAGCCCTAAGCTCTTCCTTGCTCTTATTCCTAGCCTCACACAGGTCACTTCCCAGTGTGTTCAACTTCTGCTCCAGAATCTCAGCCCTGTAGCTTTAGCCCTGCTTCCTGCCTACCATCTTCTCTGACCTACCGACCTGCCCACTTGGCCTGTGGGAGCTTCGATTTTCTATTGTGTTACTCCACCCACCTGCTATGATAGCTCAAATTTCCCTGGCCCTGCTCTTGTCTGCTGGCTGCCATGCCCTCCCCTCTTGCCAATATCCAACCTTTAGGACACCAGCTAGTCTTATCCTATTGCCTACAGTTTCATCTCTGCCCTGTAAACTTACCCACATAGATAGACTCTTTTCAATTCTTCATCCCTCTATGGCTGAGGCATCCTAATGAATCTTTAATTGAGTACTAAGTACCAAAATGGGTTGGGCACTTAAGAGTCATCTACTATCCTGTAGCCGAGGGAGTAAGTTGGTTCAAAGTTGTCTATCAAAAGAACACTGTACTTTGATTGAAGGAAGAAAGAAAGAACTGCTATTCTTCTAGCTCCCTTACTGAGAGCTAAAATCCCGATTGCCTGAGTCATTCTGTGACTTAAGTGAGCAGTAGTTAAGAGCTGACCTTACTATCTGCCTCTACCAGTAAACCATGCTCCGATACCCCAGCTTCCACAGCTGTGAGGTTCTGACCATGTGAGCATGAGTACCCAGTGCTGCCTTCTTCCAGTCCACCTGGATGCTGAGCAAAATCTCTGACAATGTCTCTGTTCCCAGAATGCCATAGTTGAATTGCTGCTGTGGCTTTGAATACCGTCTAAACAAAGAACTTTCTTTGGAGCTGAATTTCTGAACTTGAAAAATCTCAGAATGATTAAAATGAAGGCTGATGTATGAATATACACTCCCAAGAGATATCTTCAAGTAAGTCTTTAATTTTTTTTTTTAGGTTATCTAGGCAACAAAGGAGATAAAAAACATTATTTAATTTTTTCATACGTATCTTTCAGAAGTAAGCATTCTACTCGGTGAGCCATTAAGTTCCCACTAATAAGCGAAATGCTCTTAAGGTGTAAATTGAAATGAGGAAAGCTTCTAAATCCGCCCACGATTTTTCATTGTTCTGTCTTCAGAAGTCTTATTTAAGTGTAACTTGTTTTCTCCTAAAATCGACTTCATACTTTAGCTCATGAATATTGCCTACTTAGTCAAATATTATAAATCCTTCAAAAATGGTGAATCATTGTCTTTAGCAAGACACATTGTCATGATGCAAAACACATGGTCATAAATCATAAATGATTTAAAATACTTCATTTTAATCCATCAGTTTATTTTTAATCCATTAGCTTTGGTTATGGTTGTATTTCCCAAATGCAAACTGGTGCCCCTCATGGCGTGATCATGGCTTTCAGAAGAACGTAGTAACCAGGATTAATATGAAATTACTTACATAGAGAGAAAGCTTTGTTCTTCTCGAATTCTTTTCAGTTCCTTTTCTTAGTGCTAACTTTTTTTTTCAACTCTAACTTTTGTTAATCTTCCTTTTTTAATAAAGAAATCACACCTCTGGCACTGAGATTTTCCTGTATTCCAGCTAGAATTACAATCACACTGTTATGTTTTATTGTTTTTAAAAAATAATTTCTTATTTATGAAAAATGATGTTGGTATTTGATTTATTATTGTCTTACTCCAAGAATTATTAAGTTTACTGCAATGTAGGAGGTACAAAGATATGATACATGTTGGGCATCTGGTATGTGAAACATAGAAACTTAGAAAACATTGGTTCTGGTAAACGCTACGTTTGAGTGTTTCTCAAGGTTGACTTTTTTCACTGAATCAACCAAATCAGTTGGTTATTTGATGTAAAATAGATATAATCACTGGTGATTACAAATGCCGCATATTAATAAGTGGATCCAGTCTTGAGTCGTTGAAATCTAATGGTGGTTTTTAAAGGAGATGAAGTCTTTTAACCTCCTTGAAATAAACATTCACTGGTAGATTCTATCTACCTTTAAACTTGATGGAAGTCCCTGATAACTAGTCTCTTCACATCAAAAAAATTACAAACACAGTGCCATTGAGAGCAAGAAATCTTGTGATAGGACTTGGTAAAAAATAATCATAAACACCAAGACTTTTTGTATATTAAAAAAATTATTTTTTCATCTATTATTTGTCAAATTTTTGTCTTGAGGAGATATTAAAATAAAAAGGTTCTTGTAGAACTTCGGGAGCTCATCACAAAATGCATACACCTGAAATATTTGAGAAACACTGGGTTTCTCAAATGTACTCTTTAAAACTAAGAATCTCCGAGTAATACTGACCCTAATGCTGACATGAAAGAGAAGCAACTGTTCTCTCCTGACTAGATATATGTATGTCCTAACAAATCATCCTGTGAATTTGTACCGCTCTGAGTGGTGCCTCTACCACTGGGCTCAGGGGGACAGAGCCACAGATGAGTGCAACACAGGCCTTACTGAGGGAGCTCCCAGGCTAGTGGGGGGCAGATAGAGGAGAGGAGGGCAATTATAAGACAAGACAGGATATGATCGCGAGCCTTCATTGTTCAAATCAAAGTTGCTTGGATTTGAATGAGGAAAGCTTCTTATCAGTAGGGGAATAACAAGTCCTAGGAGAGATGACATTTGAAATTGGCCCTCAAGAATGAGTAGAATTGAGACAAGAGTGGGTGTTCTCCATCAGTCCTCCTCAGACTTTTACTGGGAATATGCTCTATACCAGGGGCTGAGGGCACGAAGATTATTAAAATAATAATAATAATAGTAGTTTGTTATAGAAAACCACTTTGGTAGAAGACATGGATGCAAACTAATTATTACCAATGTATTAACTGGTGTCATAGAACTCTGGAAGCAACTGCGGGGGGGAGGGTGGAGGAGGGGAGAAATTAGTTCTGCCTGGGGAATTGAGAAAGCGTTTATGAAGGAAATGAACTTTGATCTGGGCTTTGAATGATGAGTGGAATTTTACCAGATGGAAAAAGATGAGAAATATATTCCAGGCACCGAGCACAACATATGACAAGACATGAAGACATGAAAGAGCATACTGTGTTTGGGAAGGGTGAGAACCTTCCATGCGGTTAGAGTGTGGGGGAGGGAAGTGAGGATGGAAACGGGGATTAATAGAGAAACTGTCTGGAAAGACACACAGTGACTAATCTGTGAAAGGCTGTGTGTGCCGTGCTGTGGAATTCGAACTTCATCCTATAAGAAAGTGTTTTAAGTAAAACAGTACAGTTTAGATCTTTGTTTTCAGGAGTAGCGCTGTGGCGGCAGGATAGAGGCAATGCATGAGATACGGTGCAGGGGAAGTAAAGAGAAGTCACCCCAAACCAAAGGGCTTGCGTGGGAATATGGCCTAGGACTGGGGAAGTTTGGAGTGAATGGTAGAGCGCCCCGAAGGCTAGATTGACAAGCTGGCACTGAGTTCTGTGACAGTCACTGATGTGGTATTTTAGGAAAATTGATCTGGAAAGGGTCTATGGAATGGGTAATCATGGAAAGACTCTAGGGCTTAAGGCACAGACCTACAATGATACTCAGGCAAGAGATGCAGCGCACACTACCGGTCATCAACCCGCCATCTGTTCCTGTCCCTGCTTCTTCCTTCCAAACTAAGTCCTGGTTTTGTTCCATTTATCCTTCCTCCTCCTCCCAACCATGATCATCAAAAGAGGAGGACCATGCCCTGCCCAGAGAATGAATCTGCTTTAGGAAGAGTCCGTACGGTCCATTTCTAGCCAAGGAGATGCAAAGAAAATCCTCTAGGGGCCTTCTGGGTAATGTCTTCTTTTTTTGAAAAAGGGAAACACAGAAAGAGACACTCTCTTCTTCTGCTGAAAATTGTCTCCATGTGCTACTTGGAACTGCCATGCTATCACTTTGCTGTGATAAAAGGAACGAGTCTGTGGACAAAGCAAATATCCAAGTGACTTGATTTCTTGATGTTGTTATTGAGCCACTGATTTAAACAAACCTGGAAGAGACTTCCCTTGAGACCTCCTAAAGATGAGCCAGTTTGGGAAAGAAGTTAATAAACCAGATTTTATACATTCATATTGAGAGTATGGTGAGGATGGCTACAGATAAAAGTTCAGGGTTGGCATGCTCAGAAATGAGACCAAAAGCCAAACATAGTTCTTTGTGTATTTTGTTTTGGGCCTGGAGGAATTCTTGCATTATAAATGCTTGCTCCTTACTACATTTTCTATTGCTAATTATTCATGTGTTCATAAACGTAATTAATGCAATTTATATCAATAACAGTGACTAAAACATAGCATAACAAACAATTTCTTATTTGGGAAATTTGACTAATGCTTTCACAATATTAATGTTGGCAGAGGGTTCTGCTGTTACTTCAAGTCACAGAAATGTGTCCCTGTGCACAATGGGAGAGAAGCACAGACCTGGGCTCAAACACCTGCTCCTCCACTAGGCCACCACGTGGCCCTGGCAGGTGGCTTCATTACCACGAACCTCAATGTGATGAAATTTTAAATGAGTTTCATAAAACTTGCTCTGTAGGGCTTGTGCTTGGTTATAGTAATTACTCTATGCATCCACATTTTCAGAGTTGTATTGACCTTTGTTCTTGACGTTCACAAAATTGTCAGTTACACATTATGGCTACTGACCTTTGATTTCCATTTTAGTCTCCCTTCTAGCAAGGTCACTGCTATCTTGAGACCCCTCAGGTCCCAGGAAGGAGGAGTTGCAGATCTGTTGAGTTCAAGGACATGGACAAGGCCATTCAATTGTCTGACAGGGTCGCTGCCTCAAAAGTGCAGACCTAGATGTCTTACTTTCTCTCTCTCTTATTGCAGAATGAGCTTTCCGAGCACTGGACAATTCCTTTTCTCAGGTTCTGCAGCCAGCCTGTGGAAAGGCTGGGGCAGAGAGGGGTAATTAGACCCACGGCAGACTTGGGCCTATGACAAGGGTTCCAGTTCAGCCTGCCAGAGAGTCCAGTATTGGGATACTGAAATGTCTGCAACTCAGATGTATATTTTTATTTCCACTTGCCATTGTTCCTTATATGCACAGCTCCCCCAGGAAGCTCACTAGAAGGAGCCGATCAGGCCAACAGGATTTGAGCACTCCTTGCTGTGGTATTAACTAGTCTCAGTGGTATTAAATAGTGGTATTAAATAGTCTCTATTAATTAGATTAAGGCTCCCCAAAATCTTAATTAACATTCATGCATTATAATAGTCAACAAATATTTATCAAGTCCTGATTTATGCTTTAACAAATCTTTTCAGTTTTTTTTTTAAGATTTTATTTATTTATTTGAGAGAGAGAGTGAATGAGACAATGTGTATGTGAGGAGAGAGAGAAAGAGAGAGAGAGAGCACAAGCAGGGGGAGAGGCAGTAGGAGAAGCAAGGAGCTTGATGTGGGACTCCATCCCTGGACTCCAGGGTCATGACCTGAGCCGAAGGCAGATGCTTAAATGACTGAGCCACCCAAGCACCCTTCAGTTTTGTTTAAATAGAGGCTTTTATTTTGAGAGAGAGAAGTCAATGATGCCCTTAAGATCCCTTTAATCCATCACCATTCAGAAGTTTTCACTTACTGGACCATCGACAAAGCTAAAATGAAGTTCTAGGTCTACAAATTTATGAAGGTAGAATCTCAGTAATCAGTAGTAGACTGGGAAGAAGCACTGCGACCCTATCCATACATAATGTCAGAGATTAAGAACTCTAAAATAAAAGGACCACACCTTGCTGACTCAGCTGGGCCCAACATGTGGCCTGTAATGCAGCTGTCTCACCCACACATTGGTTTCCATGACCAGGTACAACAGCTCTGCTCTGCTTCCATGCGCATGGCCCCAGTGACTGGCGGGCTTCAATGTATTTTGTCTAGACATCGGTCTTGTCCCTGGATAATCTGAACACTTGGACTCATTCCTTTTTCATTCAATGACCGTGTATTCCTAGTTAGGACATGTTCTGCTTTGCTTTTTATTGTGCATGTGAGAGTTGCTTGATAATTACGGATGTCAGTTTCCATTTGACATTTGGGAACAAAAATGTTTCCACGGCACTTGTGAAACTCAACATTTTGCTTTTATGGCAATAAATTCAATATGTAAACTCTCAAATACATCAGAAATATTTGGTCATTAAATGACTCACTTTTTTTTTTTTTTTAAATAACCACTCCCCACTGGGGA
>CM052886.1:25968945-26023862 GCA_028534135.1 Potos flavus
AAAAACTTCAACATTCATCTCTCAACCCACACTCCATACTTTTTAGATGGATTTGGGTTTGCCTGCCTTCCGCTATTACACACACACACAGGGTTTGAGCTTGGGATGAGTAGAGAAAGATAAGACTGAGATATTTGTCTGATTTATTTGAGTACATTCTTTGTCTATCTGTGCTCTTCTTCCTCATTAAAAAAAAAAATCACCTATATATAAACATTGTAACCACTAGATGGAAATAAACAAATTTAATAAATGCATATCTCAGTGTAAACCTCCATTAGTATGGACATATTCTGAGCTTAGTGGGATTCTTTGCATTTTTTGGCCAGGGTTTCATACCGAATATTGATATTTTGGAACACTTCTTGGAAAATTGTGCAGTAGCAAATCTGCTCCAATAATTTATAGAAAATTTGTATTTCTATAAAATTTTAACTTCTTCCTCTGGGCTCCCAGGTCCTGGATGAGCAAGCTGTGGTCTCAGGGGCCTGGCTCACCCCCACCACTCCCTCTCCTGGCCTTCTCTGTGGGCACACTGGCTTCCTGCATTTCTAACTCACCAAGCTGGCCCCCACTTCAGGTTCTCTGCAACCTCTGTCCCCCTTGCCTGCACCCCTTTGCCCTCAGACCGTCACCGTGTGTTATTGCCTCCTCAGGCAGGCTTCCCTGTACACACTTTCTAACATGGTGCTGCCCAGTAGGGGAGACAGATGTAAGCCATACATGTAACTAAATATTCTTTAAAATAAATATATTTTCTTTTATTTATTGAGAGAGCGCGAGCGGGGGGGGGGGGGAGGGGAAGAAGCAGAAGGAGACTCTTAAGCAGGCTCCATGCCGAGCACAGAGGCCAACGTGGGGCTAGATTCCATGACCCTGAGATCATGACCTGAGCCGATCACTTAATCAACTGAGCCACCCGGGTGCCCCAATAACCGTAAATATTTTAGTAGCCACATAAAATTTTTAAAAGATATTAATTGTAATATTTTGACTTAATCCAACATATCTAAGGTACCCTTTCAACATACAATGATTATACAAAAATCAATGAGCTATTTTACATTTTTTTTCTTATACTAAGTCTTTGAAATCGCCATCTCTCTTACACGGCATTTTAATTTGGACTAGCTGAATTCTCAGGAGCCCCATGTGACTAGTAGCTGCTTTTACTGGACAGCATCGACCCAAGTAAACCCCAACCTCCACTCAGTCTCATCACATGACCCCTGGTGGACCATTATCATAAAACTTATTGGTGTTTGAAATGATCTTGTTTATTTACTTGCATATTGTCTTTCCTCCCATCCTCTACCCTCCCATCTTCTATCTACCCCTGTCCTGAAATGAAAACTCTAAAGGACCAGGAGCTTCAATTTGTTTTTTTGTTGTTGTTGTATCCACAGAGCTTGACATATGGCCAGTTTTCAATAAATGTTTACCGAAAATTAAATGAATAAGAAACCAGTGTTTTGTTAAAACAATGCGTCTGTGTGTGGCTTTTGCTTCTAAAAAGTCTTCCCTCTCTCATGCTATGTTTCAGATAGATGGAGTAATTACAGCCACGTGTGTTCCGCTCCTTCTGCATCTTCATCCATGTCCTGCTGCAACTGTCCTGCATGGTCTGTATCCCACTATTTTTCTGACATGGGGCTTCATCATAAAGAGAAAGCACTTCTGTTCCACCTTTAAAGCTACTTTCAAGTTAGCCTTCAACTCACAGGAAGCAGAGAAAAGGCCAACATCTGGACTTTTTCTTCTTTTCCCTCCTCGCCATTATGGGATTATGTCAAAAGGTAGTTAGGCTGTAACTTGTATTTATTGTACTTGAAGCCAATGGAAGGAAAACAGGATCTGTGATCAGTTGCAGGTCTTGGAAACTGCCTGGAGGCCTGGGATTTCCCTCCATTGTTGCTCTAGAGGTGACCCAGTCTTGCCTGCCACTGGAGCGCTGTGTGACAGTGGTCAAAGGTTCCAGATTTACCTGTGTTCATTTCCTCCATCTGTAAAAGGAAAATCACAATGATTTCTTATTTCCAGAAGAAGACACAGAGAAAATAACCAGAGTATCTTATGCCCAGTGAGAAGGATTGCAGCTGGTCGTACAAAGCAATGGGCATTGATTTGGTACCTATCATTCTGACCTAAATGCAGGTATCACAATAAACAAATGTTAGTCTTGGAGGGTGGGTCAGTATCACTGGCAAACAGTAAAAAAGTAGGCGGCGCTTGAAAAGAGCTCCTACTCTTTCCACAGTTAGGGAAATTTGTAGGAAGAGAATAAGTTTCTGCAGGCTTGCTCTGGCATTTAATTACATCAGCAAACGGCTGCTCCTGGTTGAAGCAGAAGGAAGAGAAAGCTGACCTGATTCAGCCATCCCCTCCCTACCTTCTCCGCTTTCCCTCCCCAGGGGTGTCTTTGGAATTATACTCCATAACAAACCTGGTTCTGGTTTAGCTGCAAAGCCAACAGAAGGGTTGTAAAATTAAAGAATGCTGAGTTTTCAATTCAGCATTGAATTGAAAAAAATGTATTAAAAAAAAATGTATCGTGCACCTGCCATGTATACAAAACATGGAAATGCAAACATAAATTAGGCCTTCCGGGGGTAGGGGACAACCATTTTAGCAGATGACACATTCATTAAGCAACAATTTCCATGATTAAATTTTCAATTACAATCGTAGTAAGAGCCTTGAAGGAAAAGAACCAGGTAGTGTGAGAAGATTGGAGTCCTGACTTAGTCCGTCTGGTCAAGGTGACCTTCCAGCTCAGTTCTGAAATACAGGTAGGGTTTAGTGCATGAAGGGGATTGGGGAGCGTTTTAGGCAGAGGGAGCAGCAGGTGTCACTGCGCCCGAGGCAGGAGGAACCTGGTGTAACCAAAAGAAAAAGCAATGGGGAAGGTGGTGGTGGGCGCAGAGAGCTCCCCAGTGAGGAGCTAAGAAAGCACCAAGACCCACAGACTGCCTCGGGTCTCTGCTGTTTTCCCTGACTATTATTGACTGAGTGTTCCTCTCCATTCATTTACCTGACACTTCCATATTTAGCACCAACTTGATATGTGAATCCCCACAAACTTGTGACTTTCTCGGGGGCCATTAGTGGACAGACACACTTCTCTCTTCTTGTCTGGAAGATCCCCATGCTGAGTCATTTGCTGCAGTAGCAGGCAAGGAGCAGCAGGGGGCGGAAAGCATTCCCCTGTGTTTGCTCTGGGAGACTGCAAGCACCATGGTGAAAACCTAGTCTCATTGCCACCGAATGTGTTGAATGAGGGGTGAGCAGATGTGGCTACTACCTGGGTCAGAGGCCACGGCCTCTCTCATCGTCACTGAGCATTACAAAAGCAAACAGCACTTAGTTTATTAGGTGTGATTTAATCCACTCTGAATTAAACCAGGAAGCATTACTAATCTGTCTTAATGAAGCTGTGACAGTCACATGATGGTGGTTAAAAAAAAAAAAAGGCCATTTGAGGGGACACTTCTCTAAACCTGGTACCAGGAAGCAAGAAAGGTCATTTTCCACTCTCTTTCAGGATTGCTCTCAACTGGAACGACAGTTGAGAGGAGACCATAAGAGTTGTATGGACCATTGCACTTGGAGAGTTGTTATGCTATTAATAGGAAGACAAGGCACCTTCCTCCTGAATGAAGTTAGATGCAATCTCACCAGATTTATGCTAAACTTCTGGCAGCTAGGTTTCCAACCCATGATAAATAATGATACCTCTGGGGAACACAGGAAAACAGACAAGGCTACTCATTACTAAAAATTGGTCACGGACCGCATAGTATTAACCTCACGCTGCTGGCGTCTTTCTGATTGCTGCAGGTGGAAGTCTCACGCTCGCCACGAGTCAGACCAGATAATTAGCAGATGTCACCAGTGCCAATCTGCTGATGTTTAAAAATGGAACGAGTGAATCAGCAAACTATTTAGGAAGGTAAGGCTGTGCCAATCATTCTGTCATCAAAAGCCTCATAGGGACAGTGTGGTCTGTGTGTCATCAGCGTTCCTCAGCATGACCACAGGAAAGAAAATGGAAGCCTAGAGTTGAAGCATAACCATGACCATCGACTGTGTTTAAAAATACCATATTATGGAGGTATAAATAAATTTCAAAGCAATATTTAAAGTGAATCACTCGGGCAATGCTTCCCTGTTACTCTCTTCGTGGGCTATTCAGCAAATGGCACTGTTGAAAGTGAGGTAGGATCTCTTTTTTCTGGAAGCACACACTTAAAATAGAATACAAATATGCATGAGTGTAAGAAACAGGCAACGAATAAATATACATGAAACCAGTAGAGAAAAGCCAAACATAGGCATAGTTAAAGTAAGAAAGGACGGGGGTGCCTGGGTGGCTCAGTGGGTTAAAGCCTCTGCCTTTGGCTCAGGTCATGATCTCAGGGTCCTGGGATCGAGCCCCGCATCGGGCTCTCTGCTCAGCAGGGAGCCTGCTTCCCTCTCTCTCTCTGCCTGCCTCTCTGCCTGCCTCTCTGCCTGCCTCTCTGCCTGCCTCTCTGCTTACTTGTGATCTCTCTGTCAAATAAATAAATAAAATCTTAAAAAAAAAAAAAAAGTAAGAAAGGATGGCGTGATTTAGGGGAAGTTAATGGCCATACTCTCCATGTGACAGGCACTGTGCTGGCTACTTTGGCGCCCTACTACACGTATACTTGAAAGCAACCCTGTAGAGCTGTATGGTCATCGCCATCTTATGACGGACTTGGCGGGGGAGAGTGGAGGAGTTTGCGAATCAAGCAGCAGGGTCACATGAGGAGACACTTCTGTCTGACTCTGCCGTGGACTTGTTGATGTCGATCCCCCAGCATCTCTCTCCTCTTGTATCAGCCCCTCTTTCCTTTGGAGATATTGGCTTCTCCCCCATTGTGGGTAGTTCCAGAAGGAGCTCTGGCCAGAATCTTTCTGTGGCAAGGATCTGAAGGGAAGGTCTTCTGGGATCTAAGGCTGGTCAACTAGACTTTCTCTCTTCAATAGTGATATAAGGAGGGAAGAAACTGCCCCTGCCAGGAGTCCTTGTCCCAGTTCCTGTCCCACCTCTAAACCTGCTTCTCTAGACTTCCATCAGTCTGATGTGTTGCGCTCACCAGTATCCTTATAAGTTGAACCAGAGCTGTATTTCAAATACTGAAATAACTTCACAAGTAAAAGATTAGGTAGACGCCCTTTTCATAAATAAAACAATATGCAAATCAAAACAACATTGACCTTTACTTTCATTGGGGTCCTTATTAATACATAAATTCGACATACGGACTTTGTAACATCTATGTAATAATAGCTCATCTTCTAGGTGGATTAGGATAGTTTTCTTACACTACTGTTTGCACTGTTTTCTAGCAAGACCCCTTCCCTTTGTAAATCAAAAGTAAACTCCAGCTACTGTGTTCAGATTAGGCCAATTCAGAATTTGTGGGTAATGCCCAGTAATTGCTCTTACACCAGTCTTTATTAGGTGCCATGAACTATGCTAAACCCTTCACAAATAGTAATTTTGTGTAGTAAATGTTATTATTTACATCTCACACACACACACACACACACACGAAGAAGCCAGGGCTTGGAGAAGCTAAGTGACTTTGAAAGAGTAATATATCTAAGAAACCATGATACAAACCCTTGAACCTGGCTTGTCTGGGCCCAATGCTTTACGTACTCCTGCTAGGTTAGTTTGCTCCACTGCTCTATGGAAAGCCAGGGTTCCTGCTCCTCAACCTCACCCTCTAAGGTGGCTTTCATTGTCTCCTAGTCACAGACCAGAAAATTAGGAATCAGAGAAGTTAAGTGCCGCACTGCAGTTTACAAAGATAAGAACTGACTCAGTCTGCATTGGACAGGTCTCTGCCGTTCTAAACAATATTTAAAATTAATCACTCTGGGCAATGCTTCCCTGTTACTATCACTGAGCTGCCCCCCCCCCACCCCGGGAGGTTTCATGGTGTGCAGATTAAAAGCACAGTCATAGCACGCTTGTAAAATGATTCCAATTCTCCGAGGGCATTGCACGCTTCCAAGAACCAACGCACTAACCAGCTGGATTCTTTTAAACCAGTAGGCCTCAACAGTGGGTAGATTAATACATTTGTACTGCATCACTGGAGCCAACCCATTAAAACATTAGTCTTCATCTAGTCATCTTTGGAAAAATACAGAATTCTGGAGTGAAAAGGGTATTGAGAGATGACTTAGTCCACTTTTTTTTTTTTTTTTTTAAATCCCAATAGGGAATTAAAGGACCAAACAAGTTGGGAGACTTGCCCCAGGGCCCAGAGTTTCTGAGTTGCAGACTGGGAAAACAAGGGTGCCTGTCTCTAGATTCTCAGGTGAGTTGCTCTTTCCACAACAACGTATTTCCTGCCCTGGGTATTATTTTAAGGTATAGCACAAACTAACTTAAGAACAAGTCAGTAGCCTCATCAGCTAATCAAGTTTCCTCAAGTTTCGGTTCTTTAAAAAGCATTTTTTATGCAAGGGAATTTGTCTCCAGAGCAGATCCTAAGTCTACAGATGAGATGATTTTTAGGGTTGCCTCATTTGGAGCGTGACTGCTTCACAGTTAATGGGATTTCGGCAGATGATAAGATAGCGTGGTGATGGTGGTGGGTGTGAAAGACAGGCGGCTGCCCACTGATGCTTCTACCTCTCAGCATTCTCTCACAAGGTATTCCCCTGGTGCTCAACTCCCTAGGCGATCCATCGCCCCCTCTTCTCTCCCTCCTCCTGCTCAATAACATCGAGGAGATTTTGATTGGCAGCTTGCTTCAGTCTTCCCACACAGTATGTGGAGCTCTCACCTCCACCCCTAAAATACACTTCCTCAGCCCCTGTGTTCCGTAGATCTTATTTCCCGTTGCTAGCTCACATTGCGATGGGAGTTTCGTCAGTCCCTAAAGGACCCCGTCTTTGTTCTTTTCCTTGTATAACATCTGGCACTGTGACAATCAAAAGCTGAGGATGAAGGGAAAGTAGCATGACACAAGGCCAGAAGGCAGACTGAGCATCAAAGTTCAGTCTTTTTATTTAAAAAAAACAATGCACGGGGCGCCTGGGTGGCTCAGTGGGTTAAAGCCTCTGCCTTTGGCTCAGGTCATGATCTCAGGGTCCTGGGATCAAGCCCCGCATTGGGCTCTCTGCTCAGCGGGGAGCCTGCTTCCCCCCACCTCTGCCTGCCTCTCTGCCTACTTGTGATCTCGCTCTCTGTCAAATAAATAAATAAAATTAAAAAATAAAAATAAAAAAATAAAAAAATGCAATGCTGTTAAATATATCAGGTGAAAGGAAAGAGAGACTGCACGCCGTTTTCTTTCTCCCGAGCATTTCTTCCAAAGTGGGAGCCCTACGAAGTGCAGAGTTTAACCTGCTGCGGGGTGGCTGGGGACTTGGACTGACCAGGTGAGGCTGTGTGTGCTCCTTAGACTGGTGACACAGGTACGGCAGCTGGATGGGGAGCTCCCTGGGTGAGGGTCCGCTGGCGAGATTTTGCTGATGCTGTAACATAAACTGTTCCAAGCGTCTAGCCTTGCATTCTTCTCTCTCCTTCTCTGCCCAGTTCTGATGAACATCCAGTCCTTTGACTGTTCTAGCTCTTCCTCCCCACTTTTCTCAACCACCACATGGGAGATACTGTGATCTGATGGCACTGGCCCACCCCCTGGGTAGAACCACCTCGGGCTTTAAGCCCAGCCTGCGAGAAGCTTAGAATTTGGGGAAGATGACTTTTGTCCTGATGCTTCCCAATATCACTCACTAGGGGCTGGACACAACGATTTGCAACTTAGCTCCGGAAGCGAAATTTACTCGGTTTTCCATATTGACCATTGGATCCCAGAGCCCGTGTTGAGCCAAGAATTCTGAAACCAGGTGTGGGGGCTGATTTGGTTCTCTGAGGCCTTCTAAGGACCTTGGAGCTGGGAGCTCAACTTCAAAGAGTAGCCCCTGGAGGAGCCCAAGTTCAGTGGTGAGAGAGGGCCATGCTTGTCATGCCAGTCGATGCGGCGCTGATTGCTAAGCGTCCAGATGTTTTCTTTCTCAATGCCAGGGGTAAAGAGCCTGTGAGATCATGTTACAGACGAGATGTGAAGGAACTCGTCCAAGTTCACGTAGCAAGGGAATAGCAAAGGTGCACATGATGCCACATTCAAGCTCTTCTCATGACAGCACTTTCATTCCATGGATTTCCAAAAATAAGTATAAATAAGCCAACTCTGTTCTCAACATGAAAATACTAACCTTTTCACCTGGATAGGCCTTATATCCCCAGTTGGATTCCTGTCAGGTAGTAAATCTAATACTGTGTTTTATTGTTGCAAACAAGAAGTACTTTCTGAATAAATGCTGATTATTATAACAGCAAAGTGGTTTCAAGGATACGTTTTCAGCGCTGTCCACCTTATATATAACAATCAATATTGTTAGTTAGCAGTCTTCCACGCCTATTTCCATGTTCATCCAAGCATATTCAGATGCACGGACAGATACACAGTCTTCTGCTTTCTTATTTTTAAAGCAAGAAAAATAGCATTGTTAGCCCATATGCAGTCTTCTGTGGCTTTGTTCACTCCCTATGATGTATATCACACATATCTTCCCAAGTCAGTAAATAATAGCTTATCTGTTCATGCTAAGAGAATTCTATTAGCTACTAGCTGCATAATAGTTCCTTTACTGAGTGAATCGAAATTTACTCAATTATTCCCATATTCATAGATGTTCAAGTTCCCACAGTCTCCTCAATAGCTTCCGGTTTGATCAACACGTGGTGTGGCCTCTTCACATCTCCATGCCTGCTTTTACACCTGCGGTCAATTCATTGTCTAAAATATGGTCATTTACTCTTTGGGAAAATGCCTCCTAAACTCTAGGAAATTTGTTTCCTGTGAGTTAAAATAACCACATTAAGGAATCTCTTCTATTCCGTAACTAAGGTTAGAGAATGTTTTTTCTGTACACTGTGATCTTTTAGGGAATGTGTGGTATACAGAGTATGCGATCTTTAGAAAATGGAAAATTCTGAGTTTACAAAGGAATCTTACATCTCGTGTGATCATTTCATGTGTTTGGAGTGTATGATTTCCATTCCACTTGCAACAACAACAAGGATTTGAGGCTGCTTTTTGGTTTTCTTGGCTTTTCAGAATTGTTAAGCTGTCAAAAAATGTTAAGCTCTGTGAGAAAGAAACTAAGCTCAAGTTCTTCTATTTCTCTAACATATTCCTAGCATGAAGCATGGTGTCTGATGTGCATAGCAGGGGCTGTATCCATATTATTTGAGTGAATGAAAATCCACTCCGAAATTTCACATGCTCTGAAACTCACCGTGTTGGGTCAGAAACAAGTCATGTCCAAGTTCATGTTGTAGTTCTCCTCTTCCAAATGACAACAGGGGACTTTGTTGCTTGAGCTCAATTAACCCCTGACTCAACCGGAAGTCTCCTAGAGACTGACCACGAGTGAGCCGGAAGCAGAGGCCCACATTCAGATACCAGCTGAGAATACAACTTCCAGAATAACCTAGAGGGACAGGTGGTTTAAAAGCTGAAGCTGTCAAGGCATCGTTAATCTTGAGGCCATAAACATATGCTTCTGTTGGTTAAATCAAGCATGATATAGTGGAGTATTAAGCTCCCATTAAAAATGATGATGCACGAGAACATGGAGTGGCATGGGCACACACGATATGCAGTTTCGTGGAGAGTATGATCCCATTTGGTTACAGGAAATAAGTAGATGTCCAGTGTAAAGGTATAAAACCAGAGGATATACGCTAAAATGTCAATGGTATTTCTAGATGGAAGTAATTGCAAGTCTTAAAAAGTTTTTCTTCTCTTTGCTTATCTTTCTGTCAAAAAATTTCTAAAAGAAAAACAAGCCCTGGGAAAAAGTTGTTGCTGCATCACTCTTATTTGCTGTCTTATGAAATCATAGCAGTTGTTTTCTTTTACATAAAACGCTTTTGACAAAATAATGCTTTGAAAAGAAAGAGGGAGGAGTGATATATGTCCTCAAAGCCGGAGAACTAGCAAGCAGGATTCTGATTACTAAAGGAACTGATAAACAGTCCAGGTAAAATTTCCTTCCACGAAAGTGTTGATAACTGTGATCTACCCGGTTATTATGCTGACAAGTTCTAGTTGCAGAAAAATAGGTGTCATTATAATAATTTTTGACAATTGTAAAGTAGTTTCCTTCACAAAACTGACAGGTTTTGGGGAGAAATATCTTACTTGCTTAGAAATCTCCCACTGGCACAAAGGAGCACTATGCAGAGCCCGGAAACGTATTTTGCAGCGATTTGAGATTACACGTGTCTCAAATGGGACGAATATACTTGACACCAACTGGCTTTCTCCGGACCAGCCACCAGGTCCTTGTGTTGCTTCAGGATCCACAGTCTTCACCATCTGCACGAGTAACCAAACCTTGAGTTGTTTCTTCCTTCCTGATCCTTACGAGCTGGGAAACGTTATATTCTGGAACGTCTGGTTTGGCGTTAAGTGTCAGATTAGCCCCAAATGGTGACACTTCATTGAAGAGGGCAGGAGAGCAGCTAGGAAAAATGGCCTGTGCTTCTGCAGCTCTTGCTTTGGAGACCAAATGCAATTAAAGGCATGGTGAAAATCCGTGCCTCTGGCCTGGTCCTGGCACACGGACATAGCACAGCTCCGGCACGGGAAAGGTTCCCAATCAGTATTTGTTAAATGAATAAATTTGATGTATAGATGTCCACATATAACATCACATTGCCAATTCAGACTTACAGTCTCCCCTAGCCCATTTGCTTCGTGCGAATGTGCTAAAATTGAGACACCTCTTTGGGTGGTCCCTGGAGAGTCCTGCCTAGAAAGGGTCTCAAGTTTTTCTTGATCTCTAGGAAAAGGCCCATGGGTTTTATTTCCTTAATTCAGTTAACAGAATAAAAATGAATTAACACAAGTCAACACAACACACATGCACATAACTTTTGCAGTTAAACAATCTGTCTACATTATAATCCTTGTAAAAAGGCGCACACACACACACACACACACGCACGCGAGCGACATTAACTAGCACTTAGACATAAATAGCAGACCTCTAAAGTCTGTAATAATCTGTCAGTTTATTGGGAGATTTTTATAATGTTTGAACTCACTAAAATAATTCTCTTTGTTCTCCTCCTCCTCCTCTACTTTCTCACTCTTTCAAAGCAACTAATAAATAGAACTATACTTAGAGAAGGTGGGAAAAGGAGACAAGTGGAAAGGTTCTATTATTAAGCATCTATTGTATGCCAAGCATCATGCCAGGCATTTTACATATAATGTTTCTTTTAATCCTCACAAATCCCTTACGATGTAAATATTAGTAACACTATTTTATGCCTCAGGGAACAGAATCAGAGAGGAGAGGAGACTTATATAAACTCAATCGGCTAATAAATGAGCTGGACAGGGACTCAAGTCTTTTCATCTTAAAAGCTTGAAGTCTTCACTACACACGGCCAACAATGTAGAAATCTTCCTGCTCCCTAAGTGTGGTCCCCTTGGAAGATTCTTGGTGACTCAAAAGGCTCAGGGTAAGAGTCATTTAACCGGTGCTGTCTTTCCTTAGCCTCCTCCTCTCTGTCCGTGGCATCTAATTTTGAGCAAGGGGCCCCGGAGCTTGAGCAATAAAATCCTGTGGTATGGGAGGCCACATGGGTTGACTCAATCCTCGTCTGGGTCAGTGTCTCACTTTGTTCCCTTCCTCTTTTCACTTTCAGGTCCCAGCCTGTGTCTGTGTCCTTTGCATAAGGAACAGGTGGCCTTCCACGCTCCCACAGGATGATAGCACACGGTGTTTATGGCGGTTCGTCTTGCAATGTACAGTACATTTTTTATGGCACCAAGGATCAGCAGGAGCTTGAGTTTTGTACATAGAGGTGAAAGATCTCTCCCATGAGAGCTGGCACACTCTGGGCATTTCCTTTAGCCTGGTGGCATTTTTATGTGTGTTCCTGACAGATGTCCTAGGTTTAAATAACTTGTTTATTTTTCAGTTAAACTTCCTAACTGTTCTGGTACAAATGAATCTGGATGAGGTGATGATGTCAGGAGCACATCGGGCTGTTCTTTTATGTCCCCCTTTTTGCAAATATATTAATGAATTTTGCTCATCTATTTACTCGGGGAGCTAAGCCGGTGGTACTTACTGATATATTCATTGGGTATCTGCAAAAATGTACAGTCTTTCTCATGTTTATGTTCCTGATGTTCAGGGGCCCCACAGTCTGAAAAGGGAAATGGGACCTCTTTAATGGCTCATGACCATCCTAATCTTCATCTTGTTTTAGTCGATCAAACTGTAGACGTCAGGGCCGTTCTTTCATGGGTGTGGAGGGTACAGCCCTATTTTTTCTGTCATATCCATATTTACATATGGATGTTACAAAATTGATAGCATGCAGCATACGCTCTTCTGTATCTTATTCACTTAAACACATTTTTTTTTTTAAAATATGGAACGCTTCATGAATTCTCGTGTCATCCTTGCTCGGGGGCCATACTAACTCTCTGTATCGTTCCAATTTTAGTATATGTGCTACAGAAGCGAGCAGCTTCAATACATTTCATAACTATTTCCCCCAACTTAATAAATACTTTCCCAAAGCATAATTCTTCTAGGTTGTGTACTATCCCTTTTCAGGATATGACAATTTATTAAACGAATCCCCTATTGTTAGAAATTCTGTTTGTTTCCAATTTCTCCTCATTATAAAAAATGCTATAACAAATGTATTTTTGTGTTTGGATTGTTTTACATAGCCATTCTGATTATAAATTTTTATAAGTATGGAATTGCTGGGTAAGAGGTCCACACTTTTGAGATTCTGACATGTTGTGAAAAACTGATTATGTCAGTTTTTACTCTTCCCACCAGTTTTATTTCCCCTCCATCTATGTTGACCTCATATCCTAGCACATGATTTGGGCTCATTTCGAAGCTAGGAACAGTTTGTGCTCATTTTCTCCACTCTGCTGAACACCTACTTCTGTAACTTCCCCAAAATAAGCTTTTGTGGAGTCATAATGAGTATGTGTCTTTCATTGCATTACTAAATATCTGTATTGAAAGTTAGATGATCCCCCCTGTGTCAGATGAATTGTTTACAGGTCTTTGTGAAGCCCAGCAACATGCCAGATCCTGTGGTTGATTGTACATAAGTTTTCTCCTCCAAGTAATTTTCTTATTCTTCTATAGCATGAATGCTGTACTCTTCTTCAGATAAAGTGGATTAAACAAGACATACAGAATTATGTTTTGTATGTATATATAAAACATAATTTATATTTTTATCTATATTTATATATATTATATATACACTTATATATTTTATATATATACAAATTTATGTATTTGTATATATATACAAAACATAATTTATATATATGTATGTGTGTATATATATACACACATATATAATTGTGCATATGTATATATATATATATATATATATATATATATATATACACAAAACATAGTTCTGTATCCCAGAATTATGTTTTGGGATATATATATATATATACTCGGTATTCATCAGTAATGGTTTTAGACTTGTTTTTTTCACCAGGAAATACATTGTATCAATCTTATACCCATCTATCAGCTGGGATGCCTCTGCCTTTAAGTACACTACCAATTCATTTCTTTGTACTGGAATTCTTGTCTCTTCTTTATTTCTTGGCCAGGTTAAAGAAATTCAGATAATATTGGTATTGGGAATATAGTTAGATAAGTGTACCCAGTCACCGGTTTACTATAAAAACATGGGTCTTTGCCATCCCACTAAAAAAATAAGTCTTCTCATTTGGTGCACACAATGTTCTGAATGGCTATTATGATTAATTAACTTTTCCATGTTGATGTAGGAAGTTTTACTAGCTCTTAGAAAACTAGCTCTAACCAGCTTTTAGTCTGATCACATACAGAGAATAAGTCAAGTGAAAATGGAAAAAGCCAAGCAACTAATCTTTTAAGGAGCCATAGTGATTTTTTTTTTTTAAAGGCATCTCAATCTAGTTAATAAATTGTTACCTCTCTTCCTGAACGGAATATTATTCTGTAAGTATATTGTAAGTATTGCAATTGTAAGTATACAATTGTAATTGTATTGGAATTGTAAGTATACATTTGAATATTAACTTTTCACGTGCTGTATTTGCTACTGTTTGTTCATCTGGTTCAATCTCTGCTACAAATAATCCTTTTTTGAACTCTTTCTGGAGGCCTGGCTTGGGAGTTGTTCACTTTTAGCTATGCCATTGTGTTAGGGCAGAACCTAACCTCATAGAACTTGATTTTTCACTCAGTTAAAAGCTCAATTCTACCTATGCAATGGAGTTTAATGCTAGTGGACTGAGGTGGAGTTTCACGAAGATAAACACTTCAATTTTGTAAGCATCTGCTACGAACCAGCAATACGTTATCCAATTCTCACGACACTGCTGCAACTATTTGACAGATGGTAAAATAGGCTTAACGAGGCTAAGTCTCTAGCTCAAGCTAGGAGGTGGCAGTTGGGATATTCCAACCCAGGTCCTTTTAACTCCAAAGCTGCGTCCTTTCCACGGTAGGACACTTCTGAATCTTTTCTCACATCCGTTTAGGCTGTTGTTCTATGAGATGCCATGGAAGAAATCTCAGGTAAACAAGAGAATGCAGAGCTCATCTAGCATAGTCATTTGACACTGTGCTTCTGGAAACACTTCCTTGCCAAGAAGTGGCAGCCTTCAGTAGCACACCCGATTCTCCCCCTTTCAAACCAAATTTGAAGAAAGAGCAGAGCCCGAATGTAGGGTAATTTTGCTTTTCATTCCACACAGGTACTTTTTGTCAGTATTCCTGAAATACAAGGCATAGAAAACTGAAAAACCATAGGGAAATCAAAAATAGCACAAACATTAACGCTCACATATATGTACCTCTTCAGTGCACATGGAAAACACATTTGTCTTGTGTGGCACCACTAATGGTAGCAAGGATGATAAATAAAAGTGGTCTGTTTTTAAATTCAGACACTCTAAAATCTACCCGTGGCTTGTTAGGAATGTTGGAAATATGATGTATCCTCATAGGCTGAACAATGGCAAAAACATATGGACATTCAGAAGAACGTTTCTTTTTTTTTATTGATTGATTGATTGATTGATTTGACAGAGGGAGAGAGATCACAAATAGGCAGAGAGGCAGGCAGAGAGAGAGGGGGAAGCAGGCTCCCCGCTGAGCAGAGAGCCTGATGTGGGGCTCGATCCCAGGACCCTGAGATCACGACCTGAGCCGAAGGCAGAGGCTTTAATCCACTGAGCCACTCAGGCGCCCTGGGAAGAACATTTCTTTAGCCACTGACTCTCTTTAAAATTCTGGGCAAATTGCTCATTTTTGTATAGTTTAAAATAGTTTGGGGAAGCATTACAAAGACTATTTTTAAGTTAAATATTTACTGTCAGGAATATATTTCTTGTAACTGCTGGTTCTCGGTTGCCTGTCCCCAGCAAGATACAGTACTTTCTAAGCGAGTTCTGATGGGCTAGAATATTCCAAGTCTCCCCGAGATAATAGTACTCACTCTGTGCTAAGCAGAGAGCTAAATACTTTCGTTTTCACACAACACCCCTTTGAGGCAAATAATATTATTGCACTGAAGTTTTCAGATGAGGAAACTGAGACCCAAAAGAGGTTAAGGAACTTGCTCACTAATGTGGTAGGGAAATAGTGGAATCGGGGTTCAAACCCTGGTGGTAAGGGGTCAGCATCCGCATACTTAAATGTCAAGCTATTCAACTCAGGGACAGCCAGGCTACTGATTGGGAAGTTGATTTTTCAGGGAATAGTGGTTCAAAGGGACTGCAAGGGTTCCAACCAAGGCTTTATAGATCACCTTCAGCAATACACTGAGAGCATAATGACCAAAGGAAGAAAAAAAAGAAGGATCCTGCTTAGGATGCAGGCCTGAGGACAGTCGAAGTCCTGAAGACCTACTGGGGATTGAGAGGCCTACTAAGGGATCATTTCTTGCACACAGCCAAGGGAGAAGATGGAAAAAACTTCTCTAGCTGGAAAATTACTTTAAGCTTCCTGAAAGGTTCACATTGTGAGAAGGATGACTGTTAGACACCATTCTGTCCTTGGAGTTCATGGCTAGGCTTTCAGATAATTCTTGACTTTGGCTTTTGGCAGAGGCAGAGCCGAGCAGCAAACTCTCTTTCCCCCCAGCAGGGGGTCTTTCCCACACAGCGTACCTCCATATGGGGGCACCCCCATGTGGCGCTCCAGGGCTTTTCCCTTTAAAGACATGTAGGGGTTCACAGTTCCTTGATCTTGCCTGGCCTATCCCCTGGGTGGGGCTGTTTGCTTCCCAGAGCAAGATGGCTTCTATCTTTAGGAAGCTCACCTCAGGCAGGCAAAGCTGCTTTATTTAGAGGCTAATCATTAAGGCCATAATTGGATCAGGTCTGTGTACCAGTCACCCTGACATATTTACGGCATGTGGTTTCCCCCGGTCTGTCCCCTTCCATTGTCCAGGTCACAGGGAAAGTAAGAGAAAAGGAGATTACGTTGCGGGGTATTGCTTAGTGGTGATTTGCCCACAGGTACATTTTAGCATCAGCTAGGATACAGAGAGTCTTTACAAACCAAAAAAAGGAAGAAAAGTAAGAAAAGAAAAAAGTAGAATTTTTGCTGGGAATCAAGTACAGTTAATCCTTTCTGGTTTGCTATTGCTTTTGCGCTAATTTAAGGGTTCTCTTAATTACGTATGTACTTTTTTTTCATTTTATTTTAATTCAGGATTTGTTTGTTTCAGTCTGTGGCTCTTTTTTGTTTTATTGGTTCTTTCATAGAGTTATTTTTACTTAGGGGAACCACCATGGACAAAGAAAATTCTTTAGGATAAGTGTTATGTCGGGACTAGTAAAACTCAGAAAACTTGACCTAGATCCTACTCCCAGCCATCGAGCAGTGTGACCCAGGATGAGTTACATAACTTTTGCATTTGTAAAATGTATTGTGTCAGTGATTTCCAAGCATGTCTCTCCATCACTATTACCTGGGAAGCGTTTTAAAATGAGATGCCTGTTATAGAGCAAAGGTTGGGGGGGGAAGGTGGGGGTTTTGGGAGTTGATGGAATTGTCCTATATCTCAATTACGCTGATGGTTGCATGGCTGCATGTGTTTATCGAATTCTGAGAATGGCACACTAAGAAGCGTGACGTTTACACTCTGCGGGCTATCTTCATTTTTAAGTTTAAAAATAATTCTTAAATTCCCTGAGTATTGACATATTTAAAAACAGTGCTTGGGCCCCGCCCTGAACCAACTGCTTACTGAAGGTTATCTCTTCTTCTGACCATCTCTGTGCTTGTTAATCTACTGGGAACCAACAGACACGTGCTGCTGTCATGATCCCAGGTTCAGGTGTTTGTCAGCTGTGGATGTGACGTCAGGAGTGACCCCAGTGACAGAGAGCAGCCTACAGCCCTAGCATGTCTGGACAGGCCACTTAAATCACATGGGTAATGGAGGGAAAACATGTGGCTAAACTCTCTTTAATACTCAATTAGAGCCTCCTTGGTGATCACTGAGCCGATAACGTGAGAGCAGCCAACTTCCGATCCCATATTAGAAATCAGCGTCAAGGTAGAGGATCTTGAACTTAGACCTGTGTATTAATGAAAAGTATGGATTTTTTCATACCATTCAAAGAAACAAAGCTCTGGAATGAGTCTGACACCAATCACAGGGCAGTAGATGTGTCCAGCAGAAAAAGTCTCACCGAGTTGAACGATGTGCATTTTAAGAGAGAAGAGAATGTATCATTAGGGCCAACTGATATTTTAAGCCCCGTGTCAGCCTCTGAGAGGATTCCACCCTAATATTAAAAAAAAAGATATATGGGACCCTCAGAATTAAAAGTGTTTACTGACAGCATTGGGAATATGCTAGACTCCTAGTAGGAAAACGAAATGTTGAAAATATTTTGCCTTGTTTAAAAGTCATGGAAGAATGTAGTAGGTGTATTTTAGGATGTGTCTCGTCCAAAACACACTTCCTTAGGATCATCCCTCACCAGCAGACCCTTCTGAAGCTGAGGGCGTAAGTGACTACAGTTCGATAGCGTAGCCTGGCTATTGCTAGTGGGACTGTGGTAGGCACCAAGGTCGGCTTGATGGGGGCTACTGAATATGGTACAACCAAGATGGCTCTCTGGGGGAAACCAGATCGCAAGGTGGCAGAGGAAGGGAGCTGCAGCTATGTGTGGCAGGCCAAAGCCATGGGCAAATCCGGAATCAGAGGGAAGCAGTAACTACAAAAGGTAACAGCAGCAACCACAATAATAATCATAGCTAATGCTTAGGAAATGCTTCTGTGCCAAGCATCAGACTCATCCTAGCAGGTGGGAAATATCACTGTCTTGATGATAAAATGAGGAAACCAAGACGAATATGATCACGTTCCTAGGGTCACACAGCTGGTGAGCGGCACAGCTGAGAGGCATCCCAGGTAAGGCAATTCTCAAGCTAGTTCATGAAATCTCCAGAAGTGCTCTTCTGCCCCTTAGGAAGCCCAGGGGGCAGCTGCAGTGAGGAGAACAGGAGGGATGTGCGGAAACAGCCAATGGAGGAGGCACAGGGGAGCAAGGAGAAAGGGCAGGGCAATGGCCCCATTCTTGAGAACTTGTGAGTTTCTCGCTGCAGTCTGTTTGTGACTTTGCTGTACTTGGTGGAAAGTCTAAATTTTACATAATCCTGTCCTCCCTGCCTTTATGAAGAACTAGTTTCATAAGGATCTCTGTTCCTTGAAATCAAAGAATGCTAAGCTAGAACGAAGAAGTATGTTAAGGGAGGATGAGATGGGGAGGACATTTCTTATGTAGAGATTAGAGCAGAGAGAATTATCTTGACTCTTTCTGGTTGTAATACTATATTTCAACTTCTGAGGTTTAGGGAGATGAGTACCTACAGTTCATTAAGGAAACATCAAGGAAAACTCCACAAGAGATACTAGGTGGCTGAGCAAGCTTAGAATTTAGTATATTACTCAGTGAAATGATGTCTGTTGAACCTAGTTTCTTAAGATGTTTTCTTTTAGGATCTTTGCTCCAGTTACTTTAATGGAATTATTTGTCTGTTTCTCAAAGGTTTTACCCGCCCTGAGGTCCCTCGAGCCACTCATCTCCTTTCTCTGATGTGAGACATGATTTATAAGGGCTGTGTGATATTGTGACTCAGAGTAAGAAATATATATTTGATCTTTGATCTAAGTGATGAGAGCAATAAAGGTGTCTTTTGTTATGTTAAATAGGTGACTTTTTTTGGAAAGCACCTAAGGATGGGGACTGGTTGCCAGGGTAAACAACCTTGTGATTCTGAGGGTTGGAATATTCAACCCCTTCCCCCAACCTCAAGGGAGGGGAGGGGGCTGGAGATTGAGTTCAATCTCCAATGGCCAACAGTTTAATCAGTCACGCCTGTGTAATTAGGTCTGCATAAAAACCCCAAAATGGGGTTCAGAGCATGGGGTTCTCATCATGGAGACGTGAGGAAAGTGACCTATTAGGAGAAGATATAGAAGCTCCCCACCCTTTCCCCATATCTTGCCCTGCGCATCTCTCCATTTGGTTGTTGTATCTTTGTATCCATCTGAGTTGTATCCTTTTATCATAAACCAGTGATCTAGTAAGTAAGCAGCTCTGGGAGCTGTGAGCCACTCTAGCAAATCAATAGAGCCCAAGGAGGGGTTATCAGAACCCCGAGTCTACAACCAGTTGGTTAGAAGCACAAGTGACAACCTGGACTTGTGATTGGTGTCAAAGTCTGTGTGTGTGCATGTGTGAGAGAGAGAGAGAGAGAGAGAGAGCAGTATTGTGGACCGAGTCCTTAACCTGTGGGATCTGACGCTATCTCCAGGTACAGAGTGTCAGAACTGAGTTGGATTATAAAAATCCACACGTCATCATTGGATCACGCTGCCGCTCTCCTTAAGAACAAAGAGCTGGACTCCTAAACAATTGTGCTTGGAATCCTAAACTTTTATGAGGCAGCTGTCCTATTGTGGAACCAAAATGAGCTGGCAACCTCAGTCAGTCATTTGTGTCTTCCGGGAAGAGCAGACTAGGGAACCGTACAGGAGTCCAGGAGCAGGAACACGAGGAGAGAGCTTTTCTCTCTGATGCTCCCATGGAGGTCAGCCCGACAGACCACAGAAGCACCCAGGAGGGGAGGTGTTCAAACGAGATGGGAAGCCGGCCACTGCGCAAATTTCAGAGCCGTGGGCACATGGGGGTCAGTCTTTAGTGTTCAGGAACTTGAGAGATGGCTCCGTTTTTGTTTTTGTTTTTTCAATTATGCTGAAACTCACCAGCAAGGGAAAAATCCACTGTGGCTGACCTCTTTGTTTATTCTGTTCTCTTATGATTTCCCCGAGGACTTCATTATTACTGCATGATTTTAGCTCTTCGATCCCCTGAAGAAGGGTTCGGGAACTGCCAACCTTTCCCTCTGATCTTGCCTTAGTGTTCTTTCTGAGTTGAGCCACTGCGGACTTTCTGTGTGAGGCTGAAAAATATTGAAGCAAGCAAGCAGCTCCGGCCGGTGTAACACAGTCTCAGACTGTTGCTAGGCAGGGCATTTTAATCTACGAGCATCAGCCTGGGTTGCCAGGTTGGCACCAAGTCGTAGGTTACCTCACCTGTCCTCCTAGTTAATCTTGTTATGTTAATGGGTGCGATTTCCCCACGGTGGAGACTCAATGTTCTTGGCACCTGGACAGCGCCCTGCGGCTTGACTCAGAGGTGTATAAGAACTTGTCAAGAACTTGGTTATTGCCGGTCAAGGCCGCAGGCACTCCCTGACCAGTGAGTGGTCCCAGGTCCCCAGGAACGTGCACACAAGTGGACCGTGAAGGACTCACTCCAGGAAAGCAGCCTTGGAAGAAAGGGAGGGACTTCCGGGAGTTCCTTTGGTCCTCGAAACATACTTCACAGTTTTTATGACATCTTTATGGTTCTTTTCCTTTCCCAGGGGAAGCATACGTTTTCACATTTGCATGGTGCCCTGGATGTGACATCCTAGCTAAAGCATTATCACATTCCTGCCCATCGGAAGAAGCTTGCTTGTGTAACGGGAACTTGAGTCATAACACACTTCGAACACCTAGTCGAATCAGTGCGTTGTGTCAGAGGGCTGGAGAGCCAGATTCAGGGACCCCCTTAATTATGTGGATAGAACAGCTCCCAATTACACTAACGTGTATATACTGATTTTCTTGCTACCTTGATGGGTAATCTTTACCTTTGGAGGGTGGGGGGCCTCACCTAGCAATTCCACACTGCTGGAAAGCCTGGGATTTGCCATTACCTCTTCTAGAGGTGGTCTACCAAGTGCCGGAAGAATCCATCATTATTATTCTTGGCCTCATTTATAATCCGCAAGGTGCCTCGCAGAAAACTCGCCTGTTAATAAAGTTTTATTTTCTGATTTAGGGGGAAAAAGGAATAAAGAAAGTTCGAAGCGTATTTTTGAATTGTGTTGAAAAGTCAGATAGTTGCTAAAACTTTGAAAAGAATTTTTTCAGACGGAAAAAAAAAAGTTGCTGAGCGAGTAAGAGAGGCAGAGTTCTTTTTTGTTAACTAGTGGAGGAGGGCTTTATTCCTCCAGAGGTGGGTTAGAATCCCAGCTCTCAGGTGATTTACTCACGCTCTAAAAAGCTACTTCACAGACTAAACGGGAACACATCTGGAAACTGGCCGGCCTAGCCTGGCACACAGTAGGCCACGCACTGGTCCTGCCCAGTCTTTTCTGTTAGAAGTTTTTCCCATTCTTCTAAAGGAGGCATTGCAGACTCCCTTTCTAGATTTTCTCTCTCTGAGAGCCACTACAAACCGGAAGAGAATAAGACCTTTCAACCCTTTACATTAGGAGTACTTAAAATAAACTTAACATAATAAAACTCCCTCCTCACCCCCCTCTTTTTTTTTACATAGTTTGCCCATTATGGGCTCTCCTGTCAAAGTTATGGGAACCGTATCAGGATAAAGGCGCACACTCAAAGTCCTGGAATTTGTTGTTTCCCAAAATATCTTTGAAGAGCGAATTTGTGGGAAGCCTGCACGGATGGCCATGGTCACAGACTCACGATGTTCCTGAACAAGAATCGTGATCACTCTGGGCCACTCCCCAGGTGGGGAGGCATCACTCCTGTCATATTTGAGTGACAGCCATTTGACTAGAGCACGGATGATCGATATATTCATGTTTATGGAAATGTGCATGTCCATTAAAATTTTGGGTGTGCCTGTTTTTGTTTAAAAACTTTTTAGTTTACTTTTTGAAAAAAAAATAAACACTTTTCCTCTGTGTCCCCTGGGCCACCTGCACGTCCCGTTCAAGTACGTGATTGACTCAGGACTAACCCTGATTCTAATGTATCTCCCACTAGCCCCTACGCTGATCAAGAGCCCTGGGTTTAACTCCTCACTTACTTCTTTTATTAGCTGTACAAGCTTGGGCACTATTTAGCCACCTTAGCCTCTGTTTCTTTTCTTCATCCGTAAAATGGGACAATACCAATATTCATTCTCTGTCATAGGTTTTTTTGGTGAAGATTTAAATGAGAGTAGAGAGCTTAGTACGGTGCCTGGCAGACAGAGCCCTATAATCATCGCTGTTATTATTATTGTGATGTCAGTATCTAGTGTGGTTGTGGACTCACGTGAGACTCAAAACACTTTTAAAAATTGATTTATTGTGGTTACACCGAGTCGTGCTTATCTAGCTCTCTGCTCGCTCTGTGCTTTGATGTTACCAGGCTGAATGTGGCTGGAGAAGAGTAACAACTGTGTTGACGGGCTTCACTTTACATTCCTGAGCCTTAATCTCAAGTGGGCACTTCACACTGCCCAGCACTCATACTGGGACTCTAACTCAGTCATCCTCTTACTCGAAGATGTGAGTAGTTCATACTTTCTTCTCCAGCATTGAACCTCTCCCTTTCGCACTCTTAGCTAATAATCATGCTTCTATTTCAATGGGAAAAAAAAGATGCAATCAGAGGAGGTTGCGCCCATCAACCCCACACCTTCTCCCCTTCTAAAAGCTGTGTGTTCTATATTCTGCCCTATAACCATGGAGGGACTGCTATGTCCTTGGCTGAAACCACCCCTTTCATTCAAGCACTATAACCTCCCCCCTTGCTCACTCCAGCACATTTCTCTAGCATTCTCCCCTCTCTGCACCATTGATTTTTCTCTTTCTACTGATTATTGTCATTATAGTCCAGATATTTTATTTTTTCTCCCACCCTTGACGATCTTATTTTGACTTTTCTTTTGATCTTCTTTTCTCCTTCAATGACACCCCCATCTCTCTGGTTCCCTTTAGTGAGAAGTTCCATTGAAAGCGTTGACCATGTTAGCCCTCTTTGGTTTCTGTTCTCAGTCTCCTTTTGCTGATTCTCCAACCTCTAAATGTTAGAGAATCTCAGGATTCAGACTATACATCTGTTTTCTTCACAATCTACATCCTAGTCAACCCTGGGAACCAGCAAAGTCAACTTCACCCGGTAGGGTGTTAGAAATGTCCCACCCCAGACTTGCTGAATCAGAATCTGCATTTAACAAGATCCCCCCGTGCTCTGTTGCACTTAAATATCTTGGATCACCCCAGGTGAGCCTGTCTAATGACTTTAAGTGGCGTGTATTTGATAAGTTGACTCCCAGATTTGTGCCCTGAGCTAAGAATCTCCAGTGAAATACAAACTCATTCACCCAACTATCAACTTTTCCTCATGGATGTTTTATGGTCATTCCCAACTTAACCTGTCCAAAACTGAGCTCTGATATTCCCACTAAAACCGTTTCTCCAGTATTATTCCCTCTCTTCATTAATCATGACTCCATTCTTTCACTGCTCAGGTCAAAATCCTTGGCACTGCTCTTGCCTCTTTCCCATAGCTGGTCTGTCAGCTGTCCCGTCAACTCTACATTTTCAGCGTAGTCCCAATATGATCATTGTCATCGCCCGCTATCTTGGACCAACCCTGTTTCCACCCCTTCCTCCGGTCTATGCTGAACACATGTTAGTAGATTATGCCCCTCCTCTGTGCAAAGCCTTCCAGCGTTCCCACCTGACCTTAAGGTATGACCCACGAGACCCCACATGGTCTGTTTCCCCCACTACCTCTACTATATTCTTCTGCTATTTTTCTCTTTATTTGATTGCTCTCCAACCTCATGGCCTGTTTCCCTGTTCCTCAAACTCAGCCGGCATGCTCACGCCTCAGGGCCTTTCTGTACTTTCCGTTCTCTCCGCCTGAATGCTCTTCCTTCAGATATCAGTGCAGCTCCCTCCCTCCCTCTCTCCCTCCCTTCAAGCCTCTACTCCAAAGTCACCTTCTCCTGAGGCTTTTCCTCGCCTTGCTCCCTACAATCTTCGTCTCAACCCCCTCCTTCTGCTAGACCCCCTTTCCCTTATTTATGTATTCATTTATCTATTAGCAAATCTAACATATTTCCTCTTTCTTTTTTTCTCTGTATTAGTTCTCCAGAGAAACAGTGAGAGTAGGATATGTATGGATATAGAGAAAAAGATTTATTATGAGTGGTTGGCTCACATGATTATGGAGCTTAAGTAGTTCTTTGGTCTGCCATCTATAAGCTGGAGGCTCAGGGAAACTGGTGGTGTAAGCCCCGTCCAAGCCCAAAGGCCTGAGAACCAGGGGGATCATTGGTGTAAATCCCAGTCTGAGTCTGAAGGTCCGAGAACCAGGAGCTCTGATGCCTGAGACAAGAGAAGATGGACGGCCCAGCTCAAGCAAAGAGAAAGCAAATTTGCCCTTCCTTTGCCATTTTGTTTTATTCATGTCCTCACTGGACGGATGATGTCCACTCACATTGATGTGGGTGATCTTTCCTCAGTCTACCAATTCAAATGCTAATCTCTTTTGGAAACATCCTCACGGACACACTCAAAATTAACATTTTATCATATATCTGAGTATCCCTTAGGCAAGTCAAATTAACACAAAAAAATCAACCATCTCTCGCTACAGATATAGATACAGATAACACATATTTGTTTGTTTCTGGGCTTTTATCATGTTCCACTGGTTTTATTTGTTAGTATGTGTGAAAATACCCTGTTGTTTTAATTACTACAGGTTTATAGTAACTCTGTTCTTCTTTGGCATTGGAATTAGCTTTTCTTTTTTTCTTTTACTTTTCTAAATTTACTTTTTACTTTTTTTTTTAATTTATTTGTCAGAGAGAGAGAGAGCACAAGCAGGGGAGCAGCAGGCAGATCGAGAAGCAGGCTCCCTGCTAAGCAAGAAGCCCCATGCGGGACTTGATTCCAGGACTCTGGGATCATGACCTGAGCCGAAGGCAGACCCTTAACTGACTGAACCACCCAGGCGCCCTGGAATTGGCTTTTCTTGTCCCTTTGCTGTTTCATACACATTTTAGAATCTGTTTCTTGAGGTCCATGAAAAATTTTGCCAGCATTTGGGTTGAAATTAGATTGAACACATTTATTAACGTAGGGAGAATCAACATCCTTTTTACATTCAAATTTCCTGTGCGTGAAATGGCATTTGTCTCTGTTGAATTAGGTCTCCTTTAATATTGTTTAATAAAAGCTTTATATTTTCTCTTAACAGTCATGCAGTTTTGTTATGTTTATTTCCAGGTAGCATATTTTTTAATGTAGATGTTACATGTGAATTCTTTAATGATATTTTTTTCTTCGGGGGTGATTTTTAGATTTACAGAAAAGTTGTAAAGATAGTACAGAGAATTCTCATATACTTCTCATTCAGTTTCAGTTTCCAATAAGTGTTATCACCTCCCATTACTGTGGTATGTTTGTCCAAGCTAATAAATCAACATTGGTACAATACTATTAACTACACTCCAAACTTTATTTGAATTTCCCCGGTTCTTCTACTCATGTCCTTTTTCTGTTTCAGAGTGTCGTCCAGGATTGCACATCACATTCAGTTGTCACGTGTCCTTAGTCTCCTCTGGGCTGAGACAATTTCTCAGTCTTTCCTTATTTTTCATGACATTGACAGTTTTAAAGAATATTAGATATTTTGTAGAACATCCTTCAGTGTGGGTGTGGCTATTTTTCTCCTAATGAAACTGAGGTTATGGATTTGGGGGGAAAATAGCACAGAGGTGACCTATGCTTTCTCATTACGTCATAGTGCGGCATGCTTGCTAGCCACGTGACATCGCTGGTGACCTTCATCTGATCACTTGGTTAACATATACATTTTATTTCGTTTTCAAAAATATTTATTTATTCAGGTATTTATTTGACAGAGAGAGAGTGAGCACAAGCAGGGGGAGCAGCAGGCAAAGGGAGAAGCAGGTTCCCCACTGAGCAGAAAGCCCAATGCAGTGCTCCTGGGATCATGACCTGAGCTGAAGGCAGACACTTAACCAACTGAGCCACTTAGGTGCCCCATTTTAGTCATTTTTATCTTGGCTTTTTTGTTTGTTTGTTCGGATGTTTTGTTTTTTTTGTCTTGTTTTTGTCTTTTTAGAAAGTAAAGTACCTAATTTCAATCTTTTTTTGTCCACTGATGTTTCTCTGGGGCTAGCACAGAGTCTGAAAGATAGTAGGCATTCAGTAAATATTTGCTGGATGAATAAATTTTTTCTTTTTTTGTTTTGTATTTACTATTTATCATATTCAATAAAATGTCAAACATTTCACATGAATATAAGACAGGAAGTTGTCATAGTCGATAGTTGATCAATTGCTCCAGTATGTTAATAGAAGTGGGTTAAATTAAGCAAAACCAAAACCAAAATGCCAATGGACAGCGTACCAAAATCTCAAGACACAAATCAGAATATTAAGAAACACTAGGTATATTTTAAATATCACTTCTTATTTTCACAGAAGTACGATGAAGCTGTTCTCATTCTTGACATCTTGAGATTTAAAAAAAAAAAGTTTATTGGATGACTCAGACAATACCCAAAGTGTGGTGTTCAAAAGGCAAGCATGAATGTAGAATTTGAATTGGATACCACTAGTTTCATCTCTCAGCCTTCTCTCCCCTCTGGCTGTGCTCCTGGCATATGTACACACATGCTCTTCCCTTAGTGTGCCTTTCCTTATCTTCTCCCTTTTGTTTGCAATCCTCCGACCCCCTTCTTGAGCACGCCTCCTCCCATCCTCATTTCTTCACATGACTAATACCTACTCAAACAAACAGCACTTCTTCCAAGATGACTTCCTTAAAACCCCTAGACAAGGTCAGGCGCCTCCTGAATTCACTTGCCTGGGATCATCACTAGATTGGAATCTTGTTCACTGTTTAACTGTTGAACAAATGACTTGCTTATTATCTAGAGTAAGGATCTTGTGTGCTGTGCCAAATACCAAATGCCAACAAATGCCAAGTACATTGCCAGGACCCCAAAGATTTATTTATAAGTAAGCTTATGCATTATTCGGATTAAAACCAATTGTCTCACCATGCCACCTGATAGCAGCTTCGATATTATGTATAATTTTTTAATGCAGCATCTGTCTACTTTTGTAATGGAAAAAGACTTCAGGGATCAAGATGTGTATGTGGTCAGATTGTATCTTCATACTTAGCTCATTGGATCTAGTCTCTTGGTGTCTGGAAACATTTTTTTCCAGGTCCTTTTTCATTATCCAATACACTTATGGGGGTAATGTAAAGCTGGCCAATATTTTCTATCTTAAACAATGTAACAATTTAGGCAAAAAGGCTTTATTTCAGGATCTAATACTTTTTAGTTCAGTATCTACATATTAAATTTCTTTACTTAATGCATATGTTACATTATGACTGTTCAAAAGACTATTATAATATATTATTATGAACTGAATGTCTGTGGCCATCCAAAATGCATATATTAAAGACCTAACCATCAGTTAATGGAGGTAGGGGCTTTGGGAGGTAATTGGGTTAAGATGAGGTCACAAGGATGGGCCCTTTGTGTTGAGATTGGTACCCTCATAAGAAGAGGAAGGTAGATCTCTCTCTCTCTCTCTCTCTCTCTCTCTCTCTCTCTCTGCACATGCACAGAAGGCTATGTGAACACACAGCTGGAAAGCAACCGTCTCTAAGTCAGGTAGCTCTTACCAGAACCAATCCTGAGAGCACCTTAATCTTGGCCTTCCCAGCCTGCAGAACTGTGAGAAATAAATGTCTGTTGTTTAAGCTGCCTAGTTTATGGTATTTTGTTAACAGTAGCCTGAGATGACTAAGACACATATTATATATGTTCTTCAAGGTGCTAAAGAATGTCCTTCAATATTTCTAGAAAAATGTAGCTAATGTAATTATTAGAAGAATAATATGGGCATACTGAAGATCCTGTCAGTAACTGGGGAAAGTTTTATCCGGTTGAGTGTTCCATTTTTTATCATTTTTGCCCACATACACAATTCCCTTAGATGGCAGTAGGTCAGAAGGTGAAGTGTTGAACAGATGACTTCACCATGACACCTGACAGCAGCTTTTATTTTTTAAATATTCATATGCATGTAGTATTTTATGGAAACTCTTGGGAAAATCTATTTTAATGTAAATTACTAGTCAATATTTTTCAGGGTCAATATTGCCCAAAGTTACCCAGACTACTAAGAAATTGACATCAGCAACTTACTATAAAGGGTTTAATAAATAATAGAGATAATAGAAGAATTACATTAAAATTATTTTCTTATAACTTTTCCTATACCTCGGCCCTACCACCACCAAGAAGCCAAATGTTTCACTATGTCCTTCAAGCGATCTTGCACATTTAGATGGTATCTTGAAGATTTTATGTTCTCTTGATAACTCAAAGGATGTTCAAAAGTGGTTTCAAGTATCCTGTATATTTGGCATACGTTTTAAAATTGAAGCTGAAAGAAATAATTTTAAAACAACTATTGATCTCCCTTTTGTTGTGTGTCCCAACTGGAGGAGGAAGTCTCCAGCTTCCACCTGGGATTGGTATGTGAGACTTGGAAAGTATATTCATCAGCAGTGCTTAGTTAACTTAGGTACTTGAGATCAACTTTCAGATATTACTCAGTTCACACAAGGGGCTTCAGAACTTGAGGAGACATACTCTTATATTACCTGGATTTTTTTTTCGTTTGTTTGTTTTATCAGCCAGGATGGGCTAGGTAATGGTCTGATAACAGCAAAAAAGATTCAATGACTTTACATAACAAAAACTCATTTCTTCCCCATAATCATTCTTACTGTATATCTGAAGGGAGCTCTGCACCCTATGGTCATTCAGGGACCAAGAATCAAGGTAAAGGAAAAAGAAGTTGGTAAATGATGCAATTGCTTTTAGTGCTTTCGTGTAAAATTTTTATGTGCCACTTCTCTTCACATTTTATTGACCAAAGCAAGAAAAATGACCGTCTTTTAGGTTAAAGGATACAGAAGCATGGAAGTTTAATTGCATCATGTATCCAGATGGGCAATAGGAATGTTTGCAAAAGTTCATATATTGCATTACAACAATGTTTAAGAAAAAACTCTCCTGTTTCCCTCTCTACACTCACAGCAATATGTATGGGGCTTCTCTCCTCCAAATGTACCAGGGTTTTCCCCACACCAAGCAATTCTTAAATTTTCTAGACGGAAATCCTGGGTGTCTTATAACTCAATTCTGACACTGTCTATGTGAAGATAGGGTCAGATCTCACAGGGTAAGGGCTAAGTCCCAGAGGACCATCCCATCTACCCACTTCAGATGCCAATTGCAACTCCAAGTTGTTACTTGTGTTTCTGACCAATCAGCTGTGCATTGGAGGCTCGACAACCCAAGCCTGGGATTCCATTAATTTTTATAGGGCTCACAGAACTCAGGAAAACATTTTACTTACTAGATTAGCAGTTGATTATAAAAGAGTATAACTTAGGAGCGGTCAGATGGAAGAGATTCACAGGGTAATGTATGTGGAAAGGGAGTCGGAGCTTCCATGCCCTTTCCAGGCACGATACTGTCTCAGCTCCTTCATGTGTTCACTAGCCTGGACCCTCTCTGAACCTGTAGCTCAGGGATTTTTATGAAGGCTTCATCACATAGGCAGGATTTATTGAATTGTTGACCATTTGTGATCAAGTCAGTCTCCAGCCCCTCTCCCCTTCCTGAAGGTTGGGAGGTTTCAACCCCAACCATAGGGTTGGTTCCCCTGATAACAAATCCCAATCCTTTGGGGCTTTTCTAAAGTCACTCATTAACATAAACACAGGTGTGGTTGAAAGGAACTTGTTATGAATAATAAAAAGACACCTGTCTCACTTTTATTGCTCTGGAGCTATTTCAGGAATAGAGGACAAAATCTAAATATAACAAAAGGTGCCTCTGTTGCTCTAATTACTTAGGAGATTCCAAGGGTTTGGGGAGCTGTGAGTCAGGAATAGGAATGAAAACCAAATATATATTATTATAAATCATAATTCACAAAGAATAGAACATTAGAAGTGGTATAGGGGAGATTACAACTATGTCAGATACAAATTTGAATAGGTATCCATAAAAAGAGACAATATATAGGTTGGTTTTTTTTTTTTAAAGCCTTATTCTGTTGAATCCCAGGAGATAAAGCTTAGATAAATCTTAGACCCACTCCAGAGCATCTGCAGTTAAGGAAAGTTGAGTAGTGGGTTGAGGTGGAATTCTGTGGAATACCAATGTTTGGATGAGCAAAGGAAGCAATGAGGGAGACTGAAGAGGAAATGTATGAAAACTGGAAAACCAGAAGAGTTTGAGCCAGTATAATAGAAAATTTGCAGAAATAAGGAATAGTTGGTGTTAAATGCAACAGAACACTTCAGGAAGCTAAGGCGTAGGCACCATGGAGGTCTTTGGTGAAATAACCACATAGGACCTCAATGGACCTCAAATTCTGCCACAGTTCTGAGTTAATTGTTCTTCTCTCCAATCATACTCTTCCTCCTGCATTTTCTATTTTAATTTTTGGCATCCTGCCACCAAAGCTAGAAAGCCAAGAATAATTATATGCTTCTGCAACACCCACATCCACTCAATTTCATGCACATTTATATTCCTGAATATTTCTCAGATCCTACTCTTCTATCCATCTGCACCCCACAGCCCAAATTAAGGCCCTCATTAGCATTTGCCTGGACTATTTTATGACCTCCTACGCAGTCTCTTTGCCTCTGGTCCTGTTCCTGTACATCCATCTGTATTGGTTATCTATGGCTGCATAGCAAATTATCCTAAAGTTTGTGACTTAAAACAACAGTAAACACTTAAATCTCTCACAGCTGCTGTGGATCAGGAATTCAGGAGAAACTTAGCAGTGCTGTTCTGTTGGGGGGTCTCTTATGAAGTCGTAGTCAGGATGTTGTCTGTGGTTGCAGTTTTCTGAAAGCTTGACTGGGGCTGGAAGAGCCACTTGCAAGGTGGCTCTTGCACGTGGTTTACTGGTATGGGTTGCTGGTGGGAGGCCTCAGTTTCTCTCCAGTAGTCCTCTCCACAGAGTGGCTTGAATCACTTCATGGCCTAGCAGTTCACCTTCCACCAGAGCAAGTAATACAGGCAGAGGCTGTAATTCCTTTTATGATCTGACCTCAAAAGTTACATGTCTTCATGTGCACCATACTCCGTTGGTTACACAAAATCTGTTGGAGAGGGGACACCACACAGGCCATGACAATCAGAAGATGTGGAGAGTTTAGCTAACTATACTTGCTGCCCTGGGATCCATTTTGTGGTGTAGAGGCCTACAGGGATCTTAAACTGACACCAGCTCCTCCCAAGAACACATATCCTAGACAGCAGCCCCCGAGTCACAAGCAAATCTAAGTTCCCGATACAACTTCCCCAACAGCCCTCATGATCAGCGGTCTCCCCTGCCTTTCAGTGCTTGTATATCTTATGTATCACTGAGATAAGACCTTCGTGAGACTTAACAAAACTCCACTCTTTTGGTTTAAATTAGACAATCTAGTCCTTGCAAGCACTCCACCCATGGATCCTAATAAAGGCATCTGCCCCAGGTCCCGCTTTTCTCTCTGTCTGCACTCTGCCTTGACCTCCCCATGTGGTCCCGTAAGGCTGCAATGTACTTCCACCAGCACCTGAGATGAATAAACTTCTCTACTTAAATTTCTTTTGAGGTCTGTTTTTGAATTGTGGCTCACCATCCTGCACCCTGTGCTTTACTTAACAAATGTTCACAGCATCCTAGCGGAAGGCCAGGATCATCCAGATCATCTTGGAGGCTGCCTCCCTCCTCACATCCTCCTCATTGCTATCAGAGTGTGATCACTTAAATTTGTACATGACAGCTGAAAGTGGAAGTGGTACAGGTGCAGTGGGGGTAAGGACTCTGCGAGGAATGGTGAAGGTTCGGCACAGTTGCATGGAATGGAAAAAGAGGCACTCAGATTACTGTGACCAAGTGAGAGGTTTGCTGAATGGCATTGAGAGTTCAGCTGAAGACCGTTGAGAGTTCAGCTGTAGTAGCAACAATCTGATTATTCAGGCATTTTCTTTAGCAATGCTAAACATTCTAGCTGTGGAAGAATGGAGCACAGATTTTGGGTGTGATGTGGTTTGGAACTTTAGCAGGAACATGCAGTATAAGCAGGGTAGGTGTCTGAGAGTTGGATTGCTGATGAAGACTTGAAGTCATCTACTGTGGTGCCAAAACTAGGTAGGGAAGTAAGTGAGTTGAAGAAACTGAGAGGTTGAGAGAAAATGGAGTTATCGGGAACAACTGGGGTAATTGGGGGACCTGAAAGATATAGAACACTAAAAGTAGATTCAAAGGCATCAGTGGATGTGAAATTCATCAAAAGATAGGAAAGAGATCAGAGTGGGCACTGGAGTTTAAGGTGTCACATTAGGATCATCTGGCTTATAACATGTCCATGATGTGGCCATGGATGGAGGATGTAGAATGTAGAGTATTGGAAAAGTCATCCCTGTGGACATTGATGAATGTCAGTGTTATTCAGTATGATAGAAGAACATGGAATAGAGAAGTAAGCTATAAGTAGGGTACCAAGATATAAGTTAAATATCAGGCTGGTAGGGGCCAGCAATCAGGAATATAGAAGGCAGAATAGTCGGTTGCCATGAGATTTGTATGCAAAGATGGAGGAACAAGAGTTTAGAGGAAGCATTGAGCAGCTGTGAGAATCCCGATACCATCTTGTGGCCACATGGTTGACTGACGGCATTGCTATTTGGCCAGACTGCTGATAGAGAGCAAGGAAAAATTAACATCTTTCACTTAAGGTTTTCTAGGCAGAGGGATTATAACTTTGTGAAATCTATCCTTACTTAAGATAAGAAGATGAAGTTGTCATTCTGTGAAGGTGTGTTTAGGTTGTAAGTGTGCTTGTAAGAGAATTTAATTGCCATGAAACAGAATTTGAGGGAGTGTAGTTGAAAAATGCTGAAGAAAGAAAAGGTGGGAGAGTGGGCTGGTGTAAAGGATGTAGCACTGAGATATCTGAAGGTGAGAGCATGGGAAAACAGAGGAGAAAAACTTGCATTTCAGACAGTGACATGCAGGGACAGGATTTCATGCATGGTGGAAATAACTGTCCTTGTGGTGTCACATGAAATCTGGGATGACATTTTGGCAGAGACACAGCAGAACTGACTTTGAGATTGTGAATTTGTGACAACAAAATTTGAGTGGAATATCTCTGTCTGAAAAGTTCCAGGTGAATCTTAGAGGACTCAACTTCAGATTTTCAAGAGAAGAGAAACTCTCTCTTATTTAGAAAGGTACTGGAAGGTCAGGGAGCTGAGGAAAATTTCAGTCAATGAGCAAGCAGTGTAGGTTGAAATCTGTATATAGCCTGCAGTCCAGTTAACTAGATTGTACAATGTTAATATCCTGGGTTTGATATTGTACTATAGTTACATAAGATTTTTACCATTGGAGGAAGCTGAGTGAAGGGTACACAGGACTCTCTGTATTATTTTTTTATAATTGTCTGTGAGTTAGTAATTATTTCAAAATAAAAAGTTAACAAAAAAGGAGGATGTAAGGCATAGTCTGAGGGGATCTAAGCCCCAAGAGGGAGGAAATGTAGAGCAGTAGACATTGTGGGACCCAGTTGAAGGGTATGGGTGATTGAGGGAGACGGCTTCATGATTTTTTCCTAATGATTGGGGACTAGAGGAATCTCATTCAAATGTCTGAAGATAGGATACATCAGAAGCTGATTTTAATTTCATTAAGTACAGAGCCGAAGGTCCTTGTGGGCAGTGACTTTTTGCCTACTTGGACAGCTGCTGGATTTCCAACACTTAGGACAGTTTGTGTTTGGTGTATATAGGTGCTCTTTGGTTGAATGAATGATTGAATGAATGAATTATATCTCAGGAACTAAGATACTGTGGTCTAAGTCTGAAGGGTTATTTATCTATTTATTCATGTTTTCCAAAAACTTAAATTTACCTAATATGGCCTTTATTCTCTCAAGAGAGATGAATAAATGATTTTTGGAACCCATCCTCAATATTGTAGAGAAATAATTGAAAGGAATTCATGCGGGCAATTAGGTTTTTCTTAAAAAATAAAGGAGATGCCCTTCTTTATGGGGCTCTAATGTTTCTAACAAGCTCTTTAATAAAACTTCAGCTTCCTATTTAAAAGAGAAACCCACACAATTCTATCTAGAAACCTATGCCCTAACAACCTCTTAGCTCTTTAATGGGAGGATAAAAATAACAGCTGCTATTTATTGAGCACTTGTATGGCCTGGCATTGTGATAAATAATTACATACATCATTTTATTTAATTTTCTCAACAACGCTCTGCAGTTATTAGCTCTGTTTTACAAGTGAAGAAAACGAGACACAGAAAGGTTATGTAACCTTACATTCCCATAGCTGAAATGTGGAGGAGCCAGGGTTTAGATATAGTCTGATTCCAAAGCCAGGACTTTGAAAAAAATTTTTTTTCCTATTAAGGTATAATTTACATACAGAGTAACTCATTACTTTAAGTGTCCAGTTCTGTGAGTTTTGACTAGTACATACAATAGAGTAATTACCACCGCAATCAAGTTATAGATACTTCCATCGCTCCAAAAAGTTTTCTCAAGCCCCTTTGTAGGCGATCTCTCCTTCTGCAACCAGCCCCTAGAAACCACTGAGCTATTCTCTGTCTCTATAGTTTTGCTTTTTTTCTGGGTGTCATATAAATGGAGTCATAGAGTACACAACTTTTTAAGTTTGCCTTCTTTCACTTATCATAATGCATATGTAAGCTTTCTCCATGTTGTCTCAGTAATTTTTTCTTTCCATTGCTGAGTCCACTGGATGAATGTATCATGGTTTGTGCATCTGTCCACTAGTTGAAGGACAATTGAGTTACTTCTAGTTTTTAGCCCTTACAAACAAAGCTGTTATAAACACTCATGTTTAGGCTTTGTGTGAACATAGTTTTCATTTCTCTAAGGTGGAATTGGGAGTGGATTGCTGGCTCATATGGTCAGTTGTGTTTAATTTCATAAGAAAGCCTACACTTACAACCCACCACAGTGGTTCAAGTCATTCTTCTATAACTGTTCTGGAAGAAGCTAATCTGATCAGTATTAGACAGGTTGAGGCAGAAAGATTAAACACTGAACTCCAGAAACCTGGTATAAATCTTGTGTCTTATTATACTATGCCTCCTTCTAAGGAGTAATATTAGAAGAATCAATACCCCATGGGTGTTTCATAAAATGAAATAGAAAATATATTGATGAAGCTTCTTGAATGATGAATGTCTGTTGACCCCTGTCCCCCTGCTTGAAGGGTGGTCTGCTCAGTGAATAAATTTACATGATGTAACTACTCATGAAGGGGTTGTCTGGCTCAGGACATGAGGAAAGAGTATCATTCTGGCAGAACATTTCATGACAAATTCCACAAGACTATGTTTATAGCTGTTCTCTTTTCAATTATATTTCCTTCCTGTCCTTTAGTAAATTAAATAAAAATAAGAAATTAGATGTGATTATATAAAGCAAAAAAATTAAAGAAAATTAAAGTAAAAATAATTATGAAAGAAGCAATTATGAAAAATAATTATGGAAAAAGGAAAGGGGAAATAAAAATATAAAGTGATAAAAACTGGAAAAAATAAAAGAAAAAAACAAACAATTCAAGAGTACAAGGAATATACCTTATTTTTCTAAGCAGAAAAAATTAATAAGTTATTTTTAGGGATTCTAGGAGGTTCAGGAACAAAGCCAGATTTTATTTTGATTGCAATAAGGAAGCAGAGCAAGGTGAAAGTTTACCATGTCTGTATTATTTTGACCTTTTGCCATACTTACCTTCTCCAAGACTTGAGATTCCTTGCAAGTAGTCTCAGGGTAGCGTTCCTCCAGTCTGAGACCCAGGCAAAGGAAAGACCCCTGACTTTTTCTAGAAGATTCTGTTCACCTTTAATATTTTCCCCATTTCAAGGTGTCTATGTTGCAGATATTATACTGTGTCCACTTAGAAGTTGTTAAACGAGGCCTCACATCCTATCTCGTTTGACCTCTTTACATTTTCAAATTCACCTGGGAATATAATCACAAGATATCAGAGTAGACATACTGCTTCTTGGTCTGACTGAAAGGTTGTGGCAGCATATGTAGCAGAGATTGGCAGGATGGCGAACCTCAGGGGAAAGCCAGAGGCAAAATCCACATGGTGCTGGGTCTGTTTGAGCCTGGCACTGGAGCTGTGTTGGATTTGGGCCAGCGCAAGAGACCCTCTGGTTTGTGAACCTACCATTTTGTGATTAATGTGGCTCTGGTCCATTCCCTAGGTCCATCTAATTACCTCTCTGACTTCTCATTGAGTAAAATCATCTTTGTTCCCATTTCAGTTTTTCTAAAAGGAATGATCAGGTTGGCCCAAGTCATTTTGTTTTTAATACCAGTCCCTAAGTCAGGACTACCTGCCAGCCTATGGTTGCTTTCCTTTTATCCATCCTTAGTGTAATCATCTATGGCCAGACAAAGAGGGAAAAAAAGGATAATGCAACACAAAATATGGCCGTATAGACTGCAGCAGCTCTAGGAGTGATTGATAGAAAAGTTGTGGCCAGAGAGTTAATGCAAATATATCTGCTACCCTGAGTCCCAGTTTTCTCATCTGTAGAATAAACATACCGACTTCTGATATTCCAATCAGCTTGGAAGTTGCCACTTGGTCATAACAAATAAAACGCTGAACAAACTGAAAAATCAAATCCTTTTAGTTCTGTGAAAAAAAGGTCACATGGCAAACTTCTGCCTCTAAAATTGAAGAGAGAGACAAGCAGATACAGAGAATCACGCCTTATCAGAGCAGACAAGTCACAGACTGGCAGAAAATATTTGTAAAAAAATATCCAATAAAGGACTGTTATCAAACACATACAAAGAACTCTTAAAACTCAACAAACATAAAACAATCTGATTAAAAACTGGACAAAAACTTTAATAAGTATCCCAGTGAAGAAGATATACAGATGGCAAATAAGTGTATAAAAAACGTTGCATGTTATATGTCGTGACAAAGAAATGCAATTAAAACAGCAATGAGATACCACCACACCCTTATTAGAATGGCCAGAATCCAGAACACTGACCACACCAAATGCTGATGCGGTCATGGAGTAACAGGAACTCTCATTCATTGCCCTGAGAATGCAAAATGGTGCAGACATTTTGAAAGACAATTTGATAATTTTCTACAAAACTGAGCATACCCTTACCATATGATCCAGCAATCACTCTCCTTGGTATTTACCAAAAGGAGTCGAAAACTGATGTTCACACAAAAACATGCATGTGGATGTTTATAGCAGCTTTATCTATAATTGCTGAAACTTGGAAGTACCCAAGATGTCCTTTGATAGGTGAATGGATAAATAAGCTCTGGCACATCTAGGCAGTGGGATGTTACTCTGTTCTAAAAGAGAGAGAGAAAAAGAGAGAATAACCTATGAAGCCATGAAAAGACATGGAGGAAACTTAAATACACATTACTAAGTGAAAGAGGCCAGTCTGAAAAGGCTACATATGGTACCATTCCAACTATATGACATTCTGGAAAAGGCAAAATTATGGCAACAGTACAAAGATCAGTGGTTGCCAGGGGTTAAGGAGGAGGGAGGTATGAATAGGTAGAGCACGAACATTTTTAGAGTAATAAAACCACTCTGTATGATAATATAAGGACACATACATACATGCCCTTATACATTTGTACAAACCTATAGAATGTACAAACCAAAGTAAACACTAATGTGAACTATGGGCTTAGGTAATAATGACCTGTCAATGTAAGTTCATCAGTTGCAACAAAAGTACCTCTCTGGGGTGGGATGTTGATAATGGGAGAGGCTGTGCATGTGTGGGGGCAAGGAGTAGATGGGGAATCTCTCTCTACTTTCTGCTCAATTTTCCTGTGAATTAAAACTGCTCTAAAAAATAAAGTCTATTAAAAAAAAGTCCCTAAGCAAATAGAAAACAAACAAACAAGCAAACAAACATACTATCCCACTATTCAAGAGGCAATAAAGCCTCATGGCTAAAAGCAAGGCCTCTGGTACCAGATTATCTGGATTTGACCTTGTCTCTGCTCTTTACTGGCTGCAAAATGTTGGGCACTTTCCTAACTTCTCTGTTCCTCAGCTTCTTCATTTATAAAACAGAGTCCTTAAAGTATTGATGGTGGTTACTGTTGAGTAGGGATCTGTGAACAACTTGGAATTGTGCCATTTAAAGTTTACCTGTTATCGTTATTTCCTTTCAGGATTGTTGTGAAAATTAAATGAGATCAATTATCAAAAGCACCCAGTACACAGTATATGCACCATTGATGTCCACTTCCAAATGAACTGCCTGCCTGCAAACCTGGGTCTTACACTCTGCTTTCAAGGGAACTCACATCCAACAGGCACACCTAGTATGTGCCATCACTGTGCCTTCATGGAAGAGAAATTGAAGAAATGAAAACCCAATAGAAATGCGTGGTGCTCTACTCCAGACAAAGACACTGATGACAGGATGAAGTGTTGTAGTCTTAGTTACAGCTTTGTTTCTTTTTTAAATACAAGACTTCAAGACTTGACCTTAGGATTAATAGCTCATAACTCTATGAGAAAACAAGTATAATGCCTTCTACTATTAATAGAGTATAGGCTCCTTTGGTGCAAATATTGGAAAAGTCCCCAATACAGCTTATATGAATAGATGACAATATACTGGCAAAGAGAAGAAGTGTCCACTCATAAAAGACATATGGCAGGCAAAGTGGGGCTGGGAGAATGAGAAAATTCTAACTTCTCTCCTTCTAATAAGTTACAGTTAAAAAAAATCTTAAAATTTCGCCAAGTCCCCAAATCAGTGATACTCGCTCAGTAAACCCTATAGATTTGAATTTGATCTGAGAGCGTTCCCATTTCTGCACAGCCAGTGGTGAATCCATGTGTTACTCTAAACAGTCAGTAGAAATATCTGTCAAAGACCCCTCTGTCAAATGACTCAGAAATAGCCAAGGGCTTAGGCAAGGTCTAAATACGGAGGCCTATGTTAGAATGTCTGGCTCTGGGCAGGCAGTCCATCACTGAATCGTGGGGTTCCTTCTCACTTAGTGCCACAGTCACAGTTTGGAGAAGGCCTCGGGGAGCTGAGGGGGGTTGCTGCAAAATGTGTTATCATCAGAAGCCCTCTGGCTTCCCAGACAAATTGACCTGTGTGTAAGGCTTAAGACATACATCAGAATCTGAGCGGGACGTTTCACTGCTAGAATACACCCCTCCTTGGGGGCCATACTGGAAGCTGCCCTTGCAGTGTTACTAATCCCACTGCCTTCCTATTTAATGTGGCAGATGTTCCCACTCCCAAGGAGTGGGCTCCCAGCCGGAAGAAGACAACGATGAAAACTAGCCCTTCGGTAAAGGAAAACTCCCCCACTGACATCTCTTCCTCCCGGCCCACATGGGCTGAGGCCTCTGTGTCTCAGTAGAACTAAGCGTCACATGGACTTGCCTCTAATTCTGATCTTGGGACCATTTGGTAAATTAAATATTTATTTTTAAGGATTTTATTTACTTGACAGAGAGAGAGAGAGCACAAGTAGGCAGAGTGGCAGGCAGAGGGAGAGGGAGAAGCAGACTCCCCGCTGAGCAGAGAGCCCAACATGGGGCTCCAGCCCAGGACCCCGGGATCATGACCTGAGTCGAAGGAAGATGCTTAACTGACTGAGCCACCCAGGTGCCCCACTGTTTGGCAATTTAGAAGTCAGAGTCCTGGTTCAGCAGACTCGGGACTATCTCCCTCTGATAACTCCTTTTGGGCGGAGCTATCACCCATTTAATGACACTCAAAGAACCTGAGTGAGCTGAGCAGGGTCCCCAGTCTGAGAAGCTGATGTGTGCCATCACTGCCTCACTTTCCCCTACTTGGTTTTCTCCTCCTTCATCCCCTGGAGCAATGTCACCTGACTGCTTACTTACATTCTACCTCCAGACCTGGCGGGTCTTTTTGTACACGTGTTGTTGAACTCTATGAGAAGAGGTCTTGGAGAGAGGACATATGGGGCCATAAACCAGCCTCTGCTTTCCCAGCTAAGATTGTTGCCACCTGGCAGTGTCGTCACCTTCCAAAAGCTTTACAGCCAGGGCGTTGTTTATGATTTCAGATAACACCCTTACCTCCGCTTTGCCTGGGCTGCCAAGCCCTGCCCCTCCCACCCCGGCCGCTAATCCCAGCCCAGACAGCCAGAGAGTTAGGTCTGTGGCGGGAGCACCAGACTCCTCCACAACTACCCCTAGCATGGGAAAGAAGGGTGTCATGAGAACCCACCTTCAAGAAACTTGTGTTGGATTTCTATATTTAGCCAAATTTGTATTTTAACTGTGTACATTTTTTTTTTACCTTAATCAACAAAGTATTTTTCTATTTTATTCAATACTACTGAATTCCTGTTATAGACAAATATCTCAGGTAGGCCCTTTGGATAATACAAATATGGATAAGGTAGATAGAGCGCCCTGGAAACTCGCTGACTAATGTTTCTGAAAAGTTAAATAAGAATACCACTTTTGGGCACCTGGGTGGCTCTGTTGGTTAAGTGACTGCGTTTGACTCAGGTCATGATCCCGGAGTCCTGGAATCGAGTCCTGCATCAGGCTCCCAGCTCCACGGGGAGAACTTCTCCCTCTGACCTTTTCCCCTCTCATGCTCTCTCTCACTCTCTCTCTTGAATGGATAAATAAAATCTTAAAAAAAAAAGAATATAACTTTTTCCACATTGATAAGCCTGATTTGGAGACTGATTTATTAGATTGGACTAGAGTTGAGGTTGACTATGAATTGAGCAGGTTCTCGAACATCCAAATTAATTTTCTATGCAGAAAGAGAAGTTTTGGCACTACAAGGCCAACTGAACTACACTAAGTCAATTATAAGTTGTCTGATTTTTATTCATTTAAACAGAACAATATTACCAGAATTTTGAAAAGGGAGAAATAATCCAGAAACAGGAAAATATGAAGACGGCAAAAAAATTATAGTGGGGAAAAGAGATGCATGAAATTTTCAAGACTTTGAACTCTCCAGTGATGGATTGAGGTCTATTGATATACTAAGGAATCCTACCTCAAGCAAACTAAGCCAATTGAACAATGAAGAACATAATAACTATGTCTAACTAGAAAAAGCTCCTTTGTACTGGCCAGACCCCTCATGGTAAAATGTTCTCCCAGCTTGTGCAGGCTTGACCCAGTGTGATCAGAACCAAGGCAGCGGTCTGTCTTTCCACACCACGGTTAGTCCCACACAGTCACCGAGGTGGGTCAGAGCTGACTGATGTGACATTATCTGCTTCATGTGGGTTTTTCTGGACTCTTCCATTCTCTCTTGGGATGAGCAGTGGGCTCTCTGTATTGATTCCAATTCACGAAGAAAGGAACCGCCTGTGTCTCCCTGCTGAGACTGACCTCACAAATGTTTACTCATGAGGCTGCATGGGCAGGACTCCAGCGTCCTTCTATTGCTTGTTTGTATGGGATAGTCCAGAATGTCCTTTTTCGACAGGAACATTACTCATGCTTTTCATCTCCCTGACGTAAATTCTGCCAATTTAGTGATCACTTGTATGATCACTTGGTACTGAGCATTCCTACACATTTTGGTCCCAGCCCCTAGTCTGTGCCTTTTGCCACAGAACATTTTTTTAAAGTAGTGATAAGCGTACTTCCTCTCCTATCTCTATCTGTAGCAAAACCGAACTTGAGCTTGACTTGTGAAGTTGGGAAGAATAACAAGTCTCATTTAATCACTTGTGATTTAAACACATACACACACACACACACAAGAAGCCAGATGTAGCGTGCATTTATCTCTCTGGAGTTGACAAGTTTTAGCGATGATCTCAGCATGATGATATTTTACAAATGACACACGACCTCCACCTCCTGAGACACGGCGGCTTTGTGATTTATTATCCAGCACGGCCTCGCTCACCTGTTATTACTCTCTCTTTCAAGTTCCTATCCATGAAGAAATTTCATTTTTAAGACATGTGATGCATAAAATTAAGAGCAGCAACTTTCATTTTTCCTTTTATGCCTGGCTTGAGGTCTTTAGATGCCCGAGGCACCATGATTTCAGAGCGTGGCATCAGGAGAACGGGAAGGGGAAGGATGAGGCCGAGCATAGTGCCAGGAGCTGCGCTTTGTGCTCTGTGGCATGAAAACTGCTGAACAGGGCTCTGCACAGCTCCTCCCCGGGGCCCTAGCTGGAGCTGCAGGCCAAGAGTTCAGATGCTAGGGGCCCTTGGGTGGCTCAGTCGGTTGGGCGTCAAACTCTTGGTCTCAGCTCAGGTCATGATCCCAGGGTCATGAAATCAAGCCCAGGAGTTGGGAGTCGGGCTCCATGTTGAGTGGGGAGCCCACTTGGGATTCTCTCTGTCTCCTTCTCTCTCTGCCCCTTCCCCCGCGCGCGCACGCTCTCTCTCTCTCAATAAACAAATAAAATCTTAAAAAAAAAAAAAAAAGAGTTCAGACGCTGAATGTTTTCCCAAGGAATAAACACACTATTGTCATCACCCCAACTTTCAGCTGGGTAACACAGAGGAGTAGGGGGAATCTGCTTTTTCCGTGGTGGAAGTGATAATTGGAAATGTTAGCAATAGGGGATTGTTCAACTAGATTGTGTTATATCTTCTTGGTGGACTATTACATAGGCTTTTAAAGGGAAAATTTGAAGACTATGAAGTAACCTGGGAAATAGTAATAAAATTTTAGTATAAAAGTCAGAATGCCCAATTTTATCAAACTATGATTGCAGCAAGTGGGAAGGCAAATGGGGTAAAAATGGGAAAATGAGCAATTTGTTATATGTCTGGAACTGGGCATTTTGTTTCTTTTCATATACTTAGAATATTTGGTACAGTACAATTTCATTGCTTTTTAAAATGGAGCCTAGGCATGAATGATTGTATCATTACACACATGATTTTTTTTAAAGCAGTGTGTTTGGCAGAAGGGCAAGATCCACCTGAGTGGCTTAGTCATTAGGCGTCTGCCTTTGGGTCGGGTTATGATCCCAGGGTTCTGGGATCGAGCTCCGCATCGGGGTCCCTGCTCGGCAGGAAGCCTGCTTCTCCCTCTCCCACTCCCCCTATTTGTGTTCCTTCTCTTGCTATCTCTCTCTCTGTCAAAATAAATAAACAAAAATCTTTAAAAAGGGGGGGGCAAGATCCCTGAACAATGTAACCCCTTTTCACTCCTCATTTCCTTCTTCTTTTTTTTTTAAAATCTCCAGAACCTGTGAGCAAAGTGAGTTTACGAAGCATCGTAACTGTACATAATTTAAAAAAGAATCTTTAAGTGCAACCATAACAGATCAAAACTATTGTCTTAAATTTTTTCATTAAAAAAAGAATGTTTCATGTTCCTTTATTTTTTTTTAAAGATTTTATTTATTTATTTGGGGGAGAAAGTGAGAGAGAGCATGAAAGGGGAGAAGGTCAGAGGGAGAAGCAGACTCCCCGTGGAGCTGGGAGCCCAATGCGGAACTTGATCCCAGGACTCTGGGATCATAACCTGAGCCAAAGGCAGTCCCTTAACCAACTGAGCCACCCAGGCGCTCCTCATTTTCCTTTAAATAGCATTGATTTTTTAAAATAGATTTAATTTTTAAGAACAGTTTCAGATTTATAGAATAATTGGGAAGATAGTATAGAATAATTGGGAAGATAGTATCCTATAACCACTTTTCCCTATTATTAATGTCCTACATTAATATGGTTACAGTTATAACAATGTTATAATTATCAAACTAATATTGATAGGTTATTATTAATAACTAAAGTTCATATTTCCTTAGTTCATATTCCCTTAGTTTTATTCATATTTCCTTAGTTTTATTCTTAGTTCCTTTGTTCTCACCTAGTATCTTTTTTCTGTTCTGGGATCCCATCCAGGATATCACATTATATTTAGTTAGCTTGTCTCCTTAGGCTGTTATGGCTGTGACAGTGACCTTGATTGTTTTTGAGGAGTATTGGCCAGGTGTTTTTTAGAATGTTCCTCAACGGTGCTTTGTCTGATGTCTGTCTAGTGATTACTCTGGGGTTATGTGTTTTTTTGGGGAAGGACCACAAAGTAAAGTGTCATTTTTACCACATCATATCAAGGGTACATACTATCAACATGACTTACACTGTTATTAACCTTGATCACCTGGCTGAGATAGCGAAAGATCTTTTTAAAGCATTGAGTGTCTGCCAAGAAAGAAGAGTTAAAATAAACTTGGCATAAAAATACATAAACAAACAAATATGGCAAGACTCTACTCTGTGACTCCCAGACTTTATTAAGTAAGAAAACATCATTCTTCACGTGGGTCTCCCTTGTTACTTTCCCCATATACCATTGCCTCCATCACCCAGCTCTCCCTGCTTTGGCACCTATATTTACTCTTATTTATGCCTTAGTGAGATATTTATATTTATGTCATTTCAGAGAGTACAATGCCATAACCCCTCCAGAACGATTTGGGGGTTCCAATCTTGAATTTTATGCTGCAAAGACACAAGCCCAGTTTTTACGTAAAGATGGAGGTTAAGCATACCAAGTCGTCTTTCCTTCGCACTGACAGAATAAATAAATTTCATAGACTTGTCAAATCAAAAATGTGCTTTCTGTGATGAGTGCCAACCACGGGCGCCTCCACGCGTCTGCAGAGGATGAGGCTTATGGTGAAGAGGGTCACTGGGAACAGGTACTTTTAAGCAGCCTCAAACTGTCATTTCTCCCCATATCTGACCCATTGAGAATGCATAATAAAAATGTTGAATAAATAACTGCGTATTTTCACGAGCCGAGAGTATATTAGAAATTAAGTGTCCTAGAGTTACTGGTCACCATTAGTCCTGCTGCAGGTCTTTCTAAGGAAGATGCTCCCTTTATAGCCCTTGCTCTGTGAAGTCTGAAGTCATTCAAGGAGCTACACCTCCCACACACTCAGAGATTGGACAAGCTTGGCCCAAGGAGAGCTCGTTCATAGATTTCTAATCATTTATTTAGGGGCTGGCATGCAGAGATGAGCTGGACCCTAGAGTCTTCCCCTGGAAATCTGGAGTAAGAAACAAGGAATGAATTCCCAAAAAGCAATTTTACTGGAGCTGTCAAATTGCCACAGGCTTGAGTAAGTCAAAGGCATGTGTAAGGTGAAGTTATGAAGCGACATAGAGAAGAGAGAAAAAGCTAGTAGAGGAAGAATGACTTGAGAGAGACTGAGTCAAAGAGAAGCCATGAGAGGGTATGACCTCTGATCCATTCTGGTTTGTCTGAACACTTTCAGGTAATGCCACCCTTCTTCCTGGATGTCAAGTGAGTCTCTGTTTTTTGAAGTTCAAAGAGCACTACCTGAAGCAGTAATGTTCCGTAGACCTCTGCTCACCAACAAATTTCTGAAAGATTTTTTCAAATTTGAATACTTTTTCAAATTTTGAATACTTCTCCTTGCAAAAAAAAAATATCTTTAATGTCTTACAACCGTGTATCCTACCATCAAAATTCCCAGTTTACTGTTTCTCAAGAGGCTTTTTAGACATAGTGCAGGACAGGAGAAAAAAGTAGAAACCGAACAGTATTCACACTCCCACCTTCCCCAAGGCTAACCTGGGGCTCTTTTTCCAGGTCACACTCACACTCTCCCGCCTCCTGGATGGAGCTCATTGCAAAAGCCCTGAAGTCCATCTTTGCAAACACACATAATGATGCATCAATCTCCTTTCTCCTGGAAGCTACTGGGCTGCTACCCTCAGTCAAGGTATAGGAATGCATCTTCCCCATTGCTAATGATGTTTTTATAAGATCAGTTATGTTATGTGCTCGTTGAGAAATAACACTGTATTTTTTTTATAACTGCCAAAACATGACCAAGGAATGTATTAAAACACACCACAAGTAGAATGCTATGCATAGCAACAGATTTATAAAACACTAATTAAAAGATGATTACTATTCCGACCGACAAAATATTTAGAAATGATATTTGAATAATTACGCTTCCTTTGAACATCATCTCTGCTTCTTTTTTTATAGTAATTTATTTGTTCCCTTTAAAGTAAATTTATTGATACTTTTTTTGGCATTCAATTTTCTCATTTGGGAAAAATTTTTAAAAATCAACTTATTTAAAAGTATAATTGTGGAGTCTTCAATGAATTTTTAAAAGCACCTATTCTTTTTAGTAATGGACAAAGGTTGATGCTTCATGTGCTTCATGAATTTATTGAGTATGAAATTTAAAAATGTTTTATTAGGTCATAGCTTTGCCTGAAAAGTAGAGCTATATAATTGCATTAGATTAGATTTATATAGTTATATCAATTATATAATTGCATGGAATTAGAGTTTTTCTTAAGATCAATAACATAAACAGGGGCGCCTGGGTGGCTCAGTTGGTTAAGCAACTGCCTTCAGCTCAGATCATGATGCCGGGGTCCTGGGATTGAGTGCCTCATCGGGCTCACTGCTCAGTGGCAAGCCTGCTTCTCCCTCTCTCTTTGCTTGCCACTCCCCCTGCTTGTGCTCTCTCTCTCTCCCTCTTTCTCTCTGTCAAATAAAGAAAATCTTAAAAAAAAAAAAATCAATAACATAAACAAATAGTAGCTAAGTGTGGTTGACATTGAAATGGATTTATAATTCAATTTTGCATTTAAGTAATGCCTGGCCAAGGACCAGACCAAGATGTCAGACAGATGGAGGGAGAAATTGGTAAAAGTAGATTAAGGTGAATTTCTTTCCATGTTTGAGGTTGAGGTTTACTTAAACTGAGAACGAACTTCATATTTTAACCACTAAAATTTAAAAGAGTATTATTACATCTGAAAGCATAAAACATTTATATATTTCACTAGGATGACTCCTGAGAAGGCTGGTAGTGTTGACTAGAACATTCACTTAACATTGCACATGGATTAAAAAATATAGGGGGAGTAGAGTAGCAACAAAGGAAAGTAGGGCTAGGTGTATGAAATTTGCAAACCATCAAAGCCAACAACCAGTATGTATTTATTCTTTAATTATGTATTCAGTAGTTCCCTCATAGAGAGAATGTGAACATTTAACTTGAGTTATTCCTGCGACCCCAATAACAGGACCTGATAACAGCTCAAACTCCTTTCATCCAGAGAGTGCCTTAGTCTATATTTGCTTTGGTACACAAAGACTGATAGACACTTTATTTATAGGGTGTGTGTAAGCCTACCTATCTGAATGGGTGAGGGTTACACCTGCTGGACATTGAAGTAGTAAAAGAATAGATCCAAACTCTGTTCCTTTCTTACATACATAAATAATCATATTACCAAAACAAACTTCTGTCCTCAGTTGCTATACACATTCATTGTATTTGTATTTCCAGGCATTGTAATTTATGTTCATTTCATCTGTGCCATTTTCTTGGAAGCCGCTAATGGGTTAAAAGTATGACTTCTCCTTTCCTTGGAAACTGCCCACAGTGCTCAAGATAATGTTGTACCCACAGAGATGGTTCAGTGAGCACTGTGGTCCCTTGAGAGATGATTAAGCTGTTTCTACCCTTATAAGAATATGAGAAGAATGATAATTTTTAAAAATTTGTTTCAAATCAAGAGGTTGGTTGGTTGCTCTTCTTCCTACTTTGTGTAAAATGCATGATTTATAGCTCTCACATCAGGAGCTTCTTTTCTGTTTGCACCATTTAATGCTTGTAGCCATTCCTTCTAATTATAAAAGGGATGAAAATCATTACGAATATTTCTGTGAAAAACAAGATAAAAAGTCTTGCAAAACTTTACTTATGCACAAATAGCACTTGCGTTTTCTTCTTTAGTGCTTCTTAGACTTTTCCACCCAAGTAGAAGATCATGAAAACAAACCCAGAAACCCTCAATCTTCAGTTAGAACTTGAAACAAGCTTCTGTAAGCTCACTTCTTAGACACCTCCTATTGATTTTTCTTTCTGTTTTATAATAAATAGTCACACTTGATTTAATATAATTTCCTTTAAATCTTCATGGAAATGTGGATACTCCCAAGAGGTATATTTTGTACTTCCTGTGAGCTGGCTGTAATTTTGTGTTGGTGTGCCTCTTCCAGTTTACGTATGAGCTGAGGATACAGAAGATGGACTCTTTCCCTTTTTTTTAAAGAATAAGCTATTTTACTTATGATTTAAAGCATTAATTACATGTGATTTAAATATATAAACAATGATCAAGTTTATGGCATCCTATAATAAAATCAGCTTATGACTGAATTTTTGTCGAGAAATATGTGATTTTTTTAATAAGATTTGCCTAGGAGTTTATTAGAAATAATAATAACTAAAAAAGTCATCATAAAGGCAGCACTATGAGCGACTAAGGTCAGGCTCTGGGGCAAGTTTGAGTCCTGGCTTTACCACTTACCTATCATGTGACCTGCACGTGTCACTTCACCTCTTGTGCTTAGTTTCCTCATCTATAAAATGGGATCAAGAATACTACTTACGATGTCGGGTTGTAAGAATGACTCAGTTGGTAAATATATGTAAGGCACTTTGAGTGTTGTCCAGTGCTACAAAACTATTGGAAAAATTTATATGCGTAAGGGAAGTTGATAATATATTGAGATTTGTTTTATAAAAGGAGTGACATCAATGCAAGGTTAATTTCAGAGCACTGGGTGGGTGGAACTCAGGCCCTGCACTCCCCATATGAGTTAGAGCACTGAAAGTTGACCTGTCGTACCCCTCCTCCCACCATCAAACTGCCACAACAGTTCACAGCAGGCTACCTCCCCTAACTCTCTGGCTCAAAAGATAAGCCATGAAGCCATTGGAAAGAGGCCATCCATCATGACATCACTTGATATAATTATTCTTTAGAAACTCAGTTCTCTGCCTGAGGTGGAAGTGTGCTGGGCAGGGCTGTCAGGAAACACGGCTGAACTGTCTTTGTCTTTCTGGTGCTGTCTTGTCTCTGCAGATTATTGTTTCAGGGTATACATTTTTTTGTTTGTTCCCACATTTGGACTAGGAACCTTTGACCTTTTCAAAAAGACAATGATGAAGATGCTCATTGACATTGACCTCAGAGACCACCTCTCAATGGAACCACTGGCAATTGCTTTCTTTTTTTTCCATCACCTTGGTCCTTTATGATAAACCTTATGTGAGTATTTTCCATTGTGTTGAGAGCCTAGCAACCAGGCTTTGGATTTTGCATGTTTTACACTGTTTACACTAAGCCCAGTTTTCAGTTCAATCTACTCCCACTATAACCCTGGGATAATACTTCAGAATGGAAAGGGCCTCATTGTGGTTGTAAGAACATACAACAGAAATAGGTTTCATAAACAAGAGCAAAATATAGGTATTGTGTACGGAAAAGAACAATGAGAACAAAGCTCTCTTGATGATGTTTACACACTTGAATGTCTAAAGAGTGAGAAGAATTGTGATCATTCAGAGTTCCCAGAGCTCACTGGCACAAGAATGGGATTGCCATCTGAGCAGAAGATCACTGTGCTGACTGTTTTTGACCACTGACTGATTATCTGCCTGAGGTCCAGAAACCGTAAGCCAAGAGGGGCCTTCTCTTAGAGTGCTCAAAGTACATCTTTTCCCATTGAGCCCAGAGAGGTAGAGCCATAACAAAGAATTTATAAAATGATGGTTGAAAGACCCATCCATGAAAAAGAGAGCTGAGCAGTCTTTAACTGCAGAAGATCGATGGTTGTCATTAACATAAATAAATACATGAATTTATATTGAGCTGCTTGAAGTGTTAGATTGCTATTGTCCAAAGTTAGGATACGTTGGGGGCAACGAGAAAGAAGAGAGCTGCCAAAAACTATTGGAATTTAAAGACTGAAAAGGCAGGTGTTTCAAGAGTGTTGAAACCAGTATGGGCCAATGAGTGAAGACTGTAGGCTTCACTCCCAAACAGAACAGGGTTCAAATCCTAGGTCTGCTGCTTAACATGTAAGATTTACAAAGTTTCTTCCAGTCTTCTTGTTCTCCTGTATAAAATGAGGAACTTTATAAGGCTGTTGTAATGTTTTAAAAAATGATGTATGTAAGGTTCTTACATGATAGATTTTGAATAAATGATGGTTATTATTTAACTGTTAATCAAAGAGGATAGATAATAATTTACATTGTGATTTGATAGTAACTATAGATATAGGTTATATTTGGTAGCACTCTCCCTCATCAATTAATTTAAGTAAGCATTTCTAAAACCTCCACTATGTGCTACATCCTTCACTGGATATTGCAACAGAGATAGAAAGAAGCCATAACAGGCCAAGTTAAAATGTGGCATGTGTATTCATGGGGTTGTATCTGTTTTATCTTTAATATTACAGTTCCTAACATGTACAGGACAATTAATGAATATTTGTGGTAAGTAAATTAGCAAGTGGATAAATGAATTTATAATTTTAGATATGGTTTCTGCTCTGAAAGCAGCATATAGCTCAGGAGAAAAAAATACGTGTACACAAGTAGTATAAGGGAGAAAGACAAGGAAGGTATTGTACCCCATCTCCAAGATTCCAACCCAAATGATGTTTTAAAAGCTTTAACTCAGTGGAGTGATGATGCTTGTGAATCCTTAAGAGAAGGCCAGCTAAAATATCAAATCAACATAGTTTTAGTGGTGCCTATTACATCCTATTACATCCTAAGCCCAGGGCTAGGCAGAAGAGACACAGAAGTGAAGACTGCTTAATTGGGACACTTGAGGAACTCACAACGTACTGGGTTGGTTGCTAACGTCTTTATACTGTTGCACTGGGTTTGACCTAAGCCTTGCTGGATAGAGGGCTTGCTTTGTGTTTTACCAAATATAAACAAAGTCATGTCATATGCCTAACTATGCTTAATGACTATGGTTGATAAAACTAATTTTAGGAACGCACCATATCAGAATGTTACTCGAAGAAATTATGCTGATGGAGTTATGTTTAATAAAATTGAAATTATACCCTTTCACATTTTATTTTTTTATTTTTATTTATTTATTTATTTATTTTAAAGATTCTATTTATTTATTTGACAGAGAGAGAAATCGCAAGTGGCAGAGAGGCAGACAGAGAGAGAGAGAAGCAGGCTCCCCGCTGAGCAGAGAGCCCGATGCAGGGCTCGATCCCAGGACCCTGAGATCATGACCCGAGCTGAAGGCAGAGGCTTAACCCACTGAGCCACCCAGGTGCCCCACCCTTTCACATTTTAAATCACAGTGAATTCTACATATTCAAAGTTAAATAAAAAGAGACACTTTTGATCTTTTTTCCCTAATAATTCTTTTCTTTTTAAAATTATTGGTTGCTATCACGACCATTCCCCATGATTCAGAGCTCATCCATGTAGACTCTCCCTTTTGGTCATCTCACTGGGGTCTAGCACCTTCCAGACAAGTAAAGGGGGCAGAGAGAAACTCAAATCAGTAATTTGTTATATCCATTAGCTGTTAACCTTGAAGGTTATATACAGGGAGGAAAAGTGAAATTGTTAATCACTTTGGTTGTATTTCAAATAGTCAAAATGTGACCTTTCTTGACCTTTGGGGATCTATCTATTCCCATTGTAAGGCCACGTTACTCTATATTCACCTCCCACAGTGACCACAAGCCTAATCCTACTAACATATCTCATCCTCCTCAGCTATTATTTCAGGGATTGGCCCATGACCCAGGGTAAGCCAAGGAGATTTTTCTAGGTCTTCTGGGAAGGGCGTCCTAGACCTTCCTTACTGGGTGTGGCTCTAAGAGGATAAAGCAGAAGACTCCATTGCTGCTATTTCCTGGGTTAGCTGAGACTGCAGGAACGTAGCTGACGGCAGAGGTGAGGTTTCCATGGTATCATTTCAGGCCTGACTGCAGACATGCTGAAGCCATCCCCTAAAACTAAAAATTGCAGGAATAATAACAGTTTCTTTTTGCCTAAGCTATTTTAGCTAGGATTTTGTGTCACTTTCAACCAAGAGTCTGCACCCATCCTGATTTTCCAGAGTAGTTTCTTCTTTGCAATGTAGACGACTAGTTAAGTGTTCACTAACTGTAAAACTCAGTGTGCCTTAATTTCTATACTATTGTAGAAATTTTCATATAAAGGGCTTTGCAACAAAATCTCCTCCCACCTTTTTGTATAATTTCGGTCTCTTTTTGGTACAGAAAATATTGTTTCTTTATCTGTGGCTATCAAAAATGATTCTGTGTTTTTCCATAAGTGGGGATTTTTAAAACGTTCAAGAAAAGCAAAAACACCAGATAAGAACTCCCTAAATTTCCCCCTGTCAAACAATCAATCATATCCCATTTGTATGCATCTCCTCTGTTTTTCCTATTAAGAAGAGGCATGCCCTCATATGAAAGGCCAGTCTCTCTGCCCTTCCTTTGGTTCTTATCCCATCTTTCCTTTAACAAAAATTACAGAATCAACTTTCTCTTTTTCTCAGCCTCTTCCTCTCAATTTTGTCTAATCTTTCTCCCTGGGGGGAAAAACGAAAAACAGGAGCGGGAGGAAAGACAATAAAAAAACCTATAACCATACCCAAACAACTGAATAAATGAGTGAATGAATGAATAAAATCTCTCCCTCAGCTCCTCATACTTCTTTTTTTCAGTCAAGCTTATGAAAATAATTATCTTTATTTGTCTATCTACATATCTTAATTTTTTCATTCATTCCTTTATCCACTCCAAGCTTCTACCCCTTTCCTTCCATCAAGTTCCTCTCATCAAGGTCATTAATGACCTCACTGTCAAGAAATCCTGTGGTCATTTTTTTAGTTCTAGTCTTCATTGTCCTTTCAGCAGCATTCACTTTGGCATCCTCATTCTTTTTGAAATACCTTATGCTTTTAATGTCCATGTCAAAAGCACTTAACTTTTCTCTAACGAATTTGACCACTTCTTCATTTTCCCCAATAGACTGCTCTTTCTCTACACAGACAACAAATGTCAGAATTCCTCAAAGTTCAAGCATACAATTAAAAACTGTATATGTAACACTGTACTCTCTTCTTGGCCAACTCATTGAAACCCGTTGCTTCAATTAACACGTGTATGTAGATGACTCCATATCTGTATTTCTAACCTTTTACCTTCTCATGTATCCAACTACGCCTTTGACATTGCTCTTGAATATTTTAACGTGAGTGAAGTCCAGCTCATTTTCTTTTCCATTCCTCCACATAAACCTTCTCCTTCTCAGTGATACCTACCTCAGTGGATAACACAACCAAAATCTTTGATAATGTTATTTATCACAAACCCCTTATCCAATTGTCTAATCGTTCTATCAGTTGCGGAGATAGGGGTGTTGAAGGCTATGAATATACTTGTGGATTTTTCTATTTCTTCTTTCAGTTCTATCAATTTTTATTTCATGTATTTTGCAGCTTTGTTGTTTGGAGTGTACACATTTAAGATTGCTTTGTCTTCTTGGTGGATTGACTCTTTCATCATTATTTAATGTCCCTCTCTGACCTAGATAACTTTTTTGCTTTAAAATTCACTATATCTGATATTAATGTATTCTTTCTTTCCTTCTTGGTTAATGTTTTCATGGTATGTCTTTTTTCCATCTTTTTTTTCTCAACCTTCCTACATACAGTTAGGATTTTTAAAATCTATTCCATCAATCTCTGTTTTTACTTAACATATCTAGACAATTTACATTTAATGCAATTACTAATAGGCTAGGGCTTATATCTTCCATTTTATCTTTTGTTCTGTTTCCTTTGTTCTTTGTTTCTCTGCTTTATTTTTCCTGCCTTTTTGTGCATTACTTGAATGTATTTTAGAACTCCATTTTAATTTATCGAGTGTTTTTGAGTGTATCCCTTTGTATAGATATTGTTTTAGTGTTTGCTCTGGGTATTTTATTTTATATAGTTTATTGCAGTCTACTATTGTCATTTTGCCAGTTTGAATAAAATATAAAAACTTCATCTCCCTTTAAGTACCTTTCTATTCCCCAATTTATAATATCAACCCATTTTGCTCATCAAAGTTTAGAGTTAGGGTCATACTTTCCCAAAGGACTGTATAATAGATTAGCAAACTACTCTGTGTCCTTTCTTGCTACTTTTCAGTGGGCAGTTAGTGGAAAACAGTGGTAGTGGCTGGCCAGGAAAACCTGACATCTTGGGATTCTGTGTGCTCAGTAGAATTTACCCCAACTTGCTGAAAGGAGACACTACCCTTGGCCAAGATCATTATATAAATACACCTTTCCATTTTGAATAAAGGAATAATTTGTCAACTGGGGAGTAATATGATAGTTAATTTTTTAAAAATTAGGAATATTTTGGGTTCTCAAGATAAGTTTGTCTTCTGAAGAGCTTTAAGTACTTTC
>CM052886.1:26024362-26134160 GCA_028534135.1 Potos flavus
AAAAAAAAACAGGAAAGGAAGAGAGGAGAGAAGTGGGGGTGGAAAAAGAATAGAAATGAGAGGGGGGAAAAATGTTTTCTGATACGTTCTTTCCAAATTTCCAAAACCTTTGCCTGGGTCTCACAAGACTGATCTAAATGACTGGTTTTTCCTTTCTCTCTCTCTCTCTCTCTCTCTCAGATTTTATTTATTTATTTATTTATTTATTTATTTATTTATTTATCTATTTATTTGAGAGAGAGAGTGCACAAGTGAGAGAAGAGGAGCAGAAGGAGGGCGAGAGAGAGAATCTCAAGTAGACTCCCTGCTGAGTTCAGGGCTCCATCTCAGGACCCTGAGATTATAACCTGAGCTGAAACCAAGAGTCGAAAGTTCAACCAACTGAGCAACCCAGGTGCCCCCCTTTTCTCTCATTTTTTGACTAGCTTGTGGGCATGCTTAGGATTTAAGAATGTATTCTAAAAGTTTCTTGACAAGGAAGTTTCTGGGAAATGTGTAAGTCAAACCACTGCAGCAATCCCGACAGTCTCTCTTTAGCGTCTCCCATTAATACCATTTCTACAGGTCAATGTAGAAAATCTCAGTGCTTGAATGGGATGGAAAGAAAAAATGATCTCAATCCTTTAATCTATTCCTAGTAGATCACTATCATTATCCACAATCAGTTCTATATATAATTAGAAGGTTTATTTTTGCATTACAAAAACTATCCCTAATTATGTGTTATTTGCAAATTGCTGCGCATTGACATTCATCTTTATGATGAAATGAGGGTCTTGCCCTTCACTGTATTAATATCACTTCTATGTACTTTTTCTCCTACCCCAAATCTTCAATTTAGTGACCAGTTAAGTTCAAAACATTTTTTTAAAACATTTACCTGTCTTCCCAGCATCCGTAAGACATGTTCTGAGTCAAAATACTCTTTCTCACTTATCTGTCTTCTGGCAGAAGCAGGTAGAGAGGTAAGTCACAATGGATTAAAGCAGACACTGGAACAGGCTTTATACAAATGTTGCATTTGCTAACTTGACGTTCTTACATAGATGTTTACCATAAGCATTTTCTTGTTTCTTTGCTTAAAAATGCCCAGCAAAATTGTAATAAGGGATATCCTTTTAGGGTGGACCGTCTTATAAGAAAAAGAGATTCTTTTACACCAAACAAATTGGTCAAGGCTATCCTGTAGCTGAGTAGAGACAAGATAATGAAAAAGAAGTTGATTATTTCTTCAAACTTTAAGCATACCTGGGGATTCACGGACCCACAAGGTGAAAGAAATTTTTCTTTTTTTGAAGTAGTTTAAAAAGCTAATGAATACACAATTGGAACAAATGATTCTATAGTCTTCGAAATTTATTTCAATGATTGACTAAATTATTGCTAGAAAATTGTCCTATAGACTAAATAGAAGTCCTTTGTTTTGTATCTCCAAACATGTAAACAAAAAATCCTCCCAGCACCATCAGATTCTGCTCACTTACACATAGAAGGAAACTCAAGGGGCTGCGCTGTATCCCTATGATTATACAAGGATTGCGGACACCGCGACTAAGTAAGTTCCCAGTATTTGCTAGTATTAAAACCATTTGCATTTTCAAGTCTGAGATCAAACTGAGACATTGAGGATGAATTGTGCAAAAAAGACCAGGATTTAAAATCCCCATTCTGATGCTTATTTTCTTTAGAACTAGATGACTCCACAGCATTAAAAGAAGTTCCTCATATTGGAATTCATCATTTAACATTTACCTATAAATCATATTTATTTAAAAAAATCTGAATGTAAATTATATTCTCCCTAGGTTATTTCTTCCACTGTCAGCAATGTGAAAAATCCAGTAGAGTTGAAAATATTATGAGGAAACATCACATTTTGTCATTAAATGATGACTTGGTGAAGTAGTCCTTCAGGATACCTGAAAATACTTAAATTCCCATCATCAATATTATTACAAAGAATATTTATTAAGAACTTCTTTGCCTTTGCATTCTCTGTGTTAAGAAAACCTGGCACTTCTTAAGGGAACTGGGATGGGTCCAAATACTTGCCAGTCTCATCTAGTCTTATACCTTTATCTGCTACTCATGCTTGATATTCTCCAACATTCAGTATTTGGCTCATAGACATGACACCTTCTTGGGCAATCTCACCTTCTTTGCCACTAGTGATTACTCTCAACAGGTATTACAGATATGGGAGGCCTAGACTAGCATAATGATTAGGAACACCGGTCCTGGCCATGAATGTAGGCTGCCTGAGTTCGGACCTCCTCTCTGACACTCACAAACCTCTTCAAAGTTCAGTTCTTCAATCTGTAATAATACCTACTTGATAGAGGTGTGAGGTTTATACGTGATAAGACAGTAAAGTGCTTAGAACAGTTTGTCACTTTGCAAGTGATCAGTGTTGGTTATTATCTTTACCTCATTGATTCTCAAATCTATATTTCTAATATGTCACCAAAATTTCAGAGCTAAATGAATACTCTCTCTGTCAAAAAAAAAAAAAAAAATTGTCCAAATAGACTATACTAGTATCACCTGGGATGCTTATTTAAAATGCAGATTCCTGGACTTCATCCCGTGTTGCATGAATCAGAATCTCTAGGGCTAGCCCTCAGAAGTCTGTATTTTAACAAATGTCCTAGGCATTCTGATATAAAGTAAAATTTGTAACCACTTTTTCTAGGTTTCTATTTATTGCCTCTGAGTCATCTGTACCGGGCTGACCCTCAAGCACCCAGATCTGAACTTAACCCAAACTTGTTTCATTATCTCACCCTCTGAAAATCATCCTTTCTTAGTCACCCCCATCATCTGTCCCATACTCACTAAGACATCCTAGAATTATCCTTGACTTCTGACCCTGTCAGTTCCACATTTGATTCCTATTATTTCTCTCTCTCCTAAATATATCCTCTTCTCCATTCCTATTGTTATTGACTTTAGTCATCCGTTCAACTATTAGTGACTGAGCATCTACTATGTGGTAGGCAAAGTATACAACCATGTGTGTGTTAAGATTTCAATTTATGGTAGCTCAGGCTCTTATCATTGCTCTCCTGTATTATGATAACTGCCTCCTAGTTCTTTGTGTCTTTAGTCTTCAGTGCTTTCCAAATAATCCTCCACATTGCTCACTAAAATTAAGTCAGTCATATCAGTCTGTGCTTAAAGCTCCATCACTTCTAAAATAAGGTTGACCTTCACATTGTCAGAAACAATCTATTCCAAGATGTGTCGATGTCTCTGCTCTACTTCATATTACTCTCTCCACGTAGGACTTTTGCTCCAAAAACACTAAAAAATTTATAAGCCTCTCTCTCACATCATAACTGTGTCAAATGCACACATATTTAGCTTCTACTCTTTTCCAGATGTGTGTGTAGAATTTTCTGTGAGATATGAGAGCATTGCTCAGTCTTGCAGGGTAAGAGAGTTTCCTGCTTCATGCCTCAGTGTCTTTCCTAGCAGTGTTCTTTCTTGCAACTTCTTCAATCCCCCTTTCCTTCTCACCCCAATTCCCTCGTTGTTAGCTTACCTTATTCATCCTTCAAGATTCATCCTTCCCAGTCAATCCCTACATCCTCACGCCTGGCCTAAGTTACCTTCCTGTGGTATTTAAAAGAAAGCTAAGCAAAAAAAAAAAAAAAAAGAAAAGAAAGCTAAGCATCACGTTCACTGTGTTGGATGCTCATCTTTCTAACCAGACTGAAAACCCCTTGAAAGCATAAAGCTTGATCATCCTTGAATTCCTGGCAGCCCAGGGTCAAGGCAACCATAGGAATAGAATTCCGGGTCCCAAGTGATAGGAGCGAGGTCTGGTTTGGGGATGGGACCTCAGTAGCTATGTTCCCTTTACTTGATGGAGAGGGATGAGACAGAAGGAGGGGGATCTCTGAAGCAAAGGGTCCTGGGGAGGGACCCTGGCTCTATGGGTCTCAAGGCAGAACTGATCCTATGCTGAATATAGAACAATGTCTGATGCACAACAGGTGCTCAACACATGTAGTCAAAAATGGAACCTTGAATTATCATCTGACATCATTTTCCAACCTGCCAACCCCCATGACATGACACACTCGCCTGTCGCCATCAACTGTGAGATAACATGTACCAAGAAAACTTTGGATTTTCTTTTCTTTTTTTAAAGATTTTATTTATTTATTTGACAGAGAGGAGAGAGATCACAAGTAGGCAGAGAGGCAGGCAGAGAGAGAGGGGGAAGCAGACTCCCTGCTGAGCAGACAGCCCGATGCGGGGCTCGATCCCAGGACCCTGAGATCACGACCTGAGCCGAAGGCAGAAGCCTTAACCCACTGAGCCACCCAGGCACCCTGGATTTTGTTTTCATAAACAAATTATCACAAATTCAGAGCTGCCACTCTAAGGATGTCACTCCCACCTGCAACTGGAGTGGCTTTGTGGTAGGAGAGAAAGTGGTGGTGGTGGTGGTGGAGGTGGTGGGAGGGTTGAGAGCTACTGGACTGTGTGCGCAGCTCCACAGCCTCAGCATGAGGATTCGGGAGTGGATTTCAGTTTATATTTGTGCAGATTATAAATTATACTTTTACTTTTCTATAATTTTATTTTGGTGAGGGGTTTATCCAAAATTTTAGTTTTCACATGAACTAGATTGCCTGAAAAATAAAAGTGCTTAAAAAATACCAATGTTTTAAAGTTGCAAATACTCTATAAAGAGAGATGAATTTCTCTTAATTTGAGAGGTACATAGTGAAATGTCATGGACGCTGAAGTTTCAGGTGTGGATTCCAATTCCAACTCTACCACATGTAGGTTGTGTTTTGTTGAAAAAGTAGATCTGCTTTCTGAGATTTAGTCTTCCACAAAACAATGGACTACTTCTCAGGTCTACGGTGAGGTACAAAAGATCTACTATAGATAATTGCCTAGGCTCTGCCTGACATGGGCTCTGGCTGGTATGAAAGGGGTGACGTTTTATAGACTTTTAATTTCATCTATCTGGTTAGGGGATGAGGAAGCAATAAAAGCAGAACACAGATAGAACTAGGTGGAAAAATAGAAAGTTGACTTGCAACAGAAATAAAATCCTGTTAGAGACATTCTTTTGACATTCCTGATAGATAAACAAAACAGAAGACCAAAACAACAATTAAACTATACTTCTATCTGCCTTTCCCAGAATGCTTTAGTGAATTGGAGATTAGAGACAGACAGAGAACCTGCACCCAGGCGAGGGGGACAGCCAGATGGGAAAGGAGCCACTCCCACCACTGCATATACACCCAGGCCAGAAGGCTCAAGTAAGCAGGTGTCACAGCATAGGGATGGGCCCTTTGGAAGCCCAGTCACAAAGGCTGTTTAAGAACAGTGCCAGGTCTCAGGGAGGGGGAGAGCTCACTTGGAACTTGGAACAATAACTCAGAGTGGGCCCAATCCAGAGGTAGATGCCTATTAAGATAGGACATCTGCTGCAAAGGGGCCCCGTGTCAGCAGTGTCCCAGGTCAGGCCAACCTAGCAGAAAGGAGAACTGAGGCTGCAAATAAGAGCTTAAATTCACTTTTTGAGTCTCAAGGAGTCATTAAATACTAAGACCTAAGAGTGTAAGTGGAACTGAAGAGTTTCTTGGGAGCTTGGGGAGGTAGAGAAGCAAAGGAGTGAAGCGAGAGGCAGCTGGTAGCTGATGTGCATAAATACTGATGTATATCAGTTTGCTGAATCATTTACCCTTCTTAGCTGTTACTAAACTCAGCCTTCTCCATCTCTTGTGGAGTTAGTTTTCCTAAATTCACTTTGCTGTTCTTCCAGAATCTTTTGGACTATGACAAGTAAAAATATCAGTCATCTCCCAGACACTTTCTTCCTGCCCTTACAAAATGGCATCCAAACAGAAACCATTTCGATTCCGGAGGATAAGTATCAGACCAGAAGAGTAGTTAAAGACCATCTTGTCCACTGATTTAGAAACTTCTTTTAGTCATGGGCGAACACAGTTTATACAGAGGCACCATATTTAAAAAGACACAAGGGGAGCTGCTTTGGGTGCAGAAAGGGAATGTTTGTTGGGCACGGGAGCAGAGACCCTGGAGTTCTGCCAGATGGCTTGTCTCCCTCCCAGCACCCACATCCTGCTCAGAGAGCAGAGTTTGAAAAATACCAATCTAGTCCAGCTCCAATTCCTTATCCCCTTCTTTAAAATCCATGTCACATAGCTGCCCACGTGCAGGGAAAAAATCCCTCACTCTCTAAAGCAGCATGTTCTATCTTTGGCTAGTTCTTCCTTTTTTTGTACCACCACGCTTTGTTTTTGTGAAATGTCCACACATCAGCACTCTTTGGTACCATACTAAGGCATTTTATCCTGAGATCCCTTGACTTAAATCAAGGATTTCACAAACCTCCCAACATATCTTTGGAGTATATCTGTGTTTCATTTTTATTGCAAACATTATACTGAAAATAGAAAAAGGAATATTATTTTTGGAAAAGGGAGGGTCTGCTGGGAAGCAATCTCAACAGGATGTGGGAAATAAGTAGCATATAAATTAACCATATACATATAAACAAAAGCACAGTCCCTAAGATGAAATATCTAATCAATGTTGGAATGTCAAAATAAAAACAACTGAGTAACAAAATTCCTCAGCAGTAAAGTCTTCTTGATTAAAAGGGGAAGAAAGCAAAGCAAATGTATGTCACAAAAGCATATCGAAGGCGTATTTATATAAAAGAAGTAATGCATTGTTGACCTACAAAGAAACAGTGTCTATAGAAGGCATCATTTTAACTTATCATTCTGGGATAATATGTATTACTTAACCTCAAAAATAACTATTAAAGTGAAGAGTTCTCTGAATATCATGACTTATGTGTGGCACAGTTTCTGTATTCAGAATCTGTCAATATTTAACAGGTTCTATCAGGTAGCATTAAGCTACCATGAGTTTCATTGTCATAAGGATGTGAACTCTGTGGTCATAGCTGACCAGCATGTGAATGTAGCCACCAAAAAGGTTAATATGATTTTAAACTGTAAATAGAAATATTGCTCTGGACAGCGAAATCTAAGTTTGATATTTAAGACAAAGGGTTGGAGTTGCAATCTGCCTTACTCAGCTAGGATATCTCAAAATGTTGTGCATTCTGAGGGGACAAAGTGGAAATTCCATCATTCGAGGAACAAAAAAAAATGGGAATATCTGAACTGGGGAAGAGATGACTCATGAGGAATTCGATGGTCATTTCCAGGATCTGGAAGGATCTCATAGAAATAGCAGAGACATAGACTTATCTCTACACATAGAAATGTTCAGAAATAAAATAGCCTGTAACAGAAGAATTCAGACACCCGTAGTAGGAGTAATCAAAAAAAGCCAGGGGTCATTTGGTGGAGATGTTTAAGTAAATGTTTTTCAAATATGGTTCAAGACCTATTTGAAAGTCATAAAATGAAACAAACTTAGTGGATTAATACAGTTTTCTTTTTTCTTTAAAGAGAATAAAATAGAAAATATTCATGTTCTGGGCCTGCTGAAAACATGTATAAAGGCATATATTATTTTGCTATTCTTTCATGAAACTTTTGTTTTACACACACGTGAGTTGTGTTCAAGGTCTCAGTATAAAATAAATTTCTTCTTCCAAGTAAGCTCTATGCCCAACATGGAGCTTGAATTCCTAACCCTGAGATCGAGAGTGGCATGCTCCATGGACTGAGTCAGTCAGGTGTCCCCTAAAATGATTACCTTCTTGTGAATTGCAGTCAAGAAAAGTACAAAAATCACTGTTTCAGTTATCTTCATAATTCCCAGGAGAAAAGCAGGAGCCAGATACACGTAGACTAGCATCTCGGGCACAAAACTTGTATTTAACCTGTCTGTGGTTAAGTTCCCCATTTAAAAATGGAGGAAGCAATGACAGTTACCTCTGAAATTTACATACACATATATATTACATGTTAAAAAATTTTACGTACATATATATTACATACATTATATATAGTACATGTTACATACATATATTACATACATTATATATAGTACATGTTACATACATACATATATTACATATATATATACCCAAATGCTTTTTATAGATTATGTAAATCATCATTTCTGCCTTGAGCTTCTTCAGAATTACTTTAAAGCGAATGAGAGGGTTTTTTGTTGTCTTCATGTGCTGGCCCCGAAGTACACCAATACAGGTGGCCTTGAGAAGTCAATAGGCCAACATCCTTGGGAGCAGGTTGTGGTGGCAGGGAAGGGTAAGCAGAGTGTGTGCCCAACTCCTTAATACAATAACGTGATTCATTCCCAGACACCCAGATGTAGCTCTTTTGCATTCCGCCATGGCTTTGGAGGGAAAGGAAGCCTTTCCATTTTTCTTCAATGCCTCTTTTGCAACTGTTAACTTTGGCTGTTGGTGTATCCCCAGCTGGGACTGAACATTCATGTTATCAGAGAACTGAACATCTTGGCCCCTCGTGTGTGAGCCCCATTGTCTGACAAGGGCTGTGGTGCAGGCTGCTGTACCAATGGTGTTTATTGCTGTTTGGGTAACAGGAAGAAACCTGGTACTTTTGTGCTGTTCAAACACTCATCCTATTCATGGCCACTGTTTATGCCAGAGGAAAATGTTCTCACAGGGAGACCAATAATTTAACAAATATTTGAGCGGGAGGTTGAATAGTTTCTATTGGTGTCTTTATTAGCGATCTCTATTTCTGAATACAATACAACTCTGTTGTAAAAGTGTTCTCTACTATGGATTTGGTTTATTGCAAACCAAATCTTGTTCCCCATGTACAGAGTAAAATCTTTATCACCACAAGACAAAAATCCTATAATATGTGTGGAATTCTTATTCCTGACTTCTGGGATAATAGGATGAACTGCAATTATATCTATATCCATCTATATCTATACCTACTATGTATCTATATCTATATTTATATATGCATATATACATATAGTGCTCTTTTTAGAAGACAGCAAATTAAATAAAATAAAACATGAGATGTCATTATAGATATTTTAGAAAGTGTACAAGTGCTACCATTCATTACATTAAACATACAAAGTTTTCCAAATTGGAGTAGTGAATTGGGTAGATGGAAGAAAGTTTCTAGACTCGGAGGAATATCTGGAGGTTTATGAGCTACTGACACATCTTTCCAACTTTTGATTGGAATAAACCAGGACAACCGAGAAGGCCCAATTTTCTGAAATGTTACTTGTGGCATATGGTGGGTTAAAAGTCCTCAAAGTCAAGTGCGTAGAAATAACTTTATTTATCTATAAATTAACCTAAGGTTTATTTCTAGCCTGCATTCTTCTTGGTTGTGCATATGTTCTGGGAGGGCCTAGCGCTGGCCAACACTTCAAGAGCACAGTGGCATCTTGTTCTCAGATCATCTTGTCATTCAGGCATCCCCTGAAATATCCTTGGTCTGACCTTTCATCATTGTTCCATGCAGATCCATGCTGGGTTGTCCTGTGTTCCCAAATGCAAAGCCATGGGGCATTCAGCAATCACTTAGATCCTACCAAATCCCTCTAGGGGGCACAGGAGTCATTTGACTGCTGCTGGGTCATGCTGAGCCATGGAAAGCTCCCTAAGCCCAACAGAGTTCAGCCCACCTCAGTGCCACCCTCACATGCAGAGGAGAGACCTTTTCAGTCACAAACCGCTTGAGGATATGAAGGGACTATGAGGCTCCCTAAGGCCTGAACTCTTCTTAGTTTCTGTTGCTCCACCCACACTAGACCCAGGATGCCTGGAGGTCTGTGGCCTTCTCATCCTATGCACGCTGTGGATCTGTATCTTCTCTGGTCTTGCTCCTTCCCTGAGGCTAGGCCAAAGAAGAAAGCATAGGTCCCTCTAATCTCAGAAACCACAAGCCCGTCTGGGGCCTTGCTTTCATTCCTCCCAAAGTCTGGCCTTTGGTAGGGGGCGAGGCACCAGATTTATCTGTCTCAGGGATACACAGTGTCTTCATGGCTCTCCTCTCCTTCTCTCAACCAGAGGTCTTGTCCAGAACCCTAAGAATTGGGAAAACTTTGTTCTTATGCACTAAATATTCTCCCAGGTAAACTGTCTAATTTTTGAAACCTCAAAGCCAAGAACTGACTCATTTGCTCTCTGCTTTCTGTTGTGCTATCAATTCCTAGAGAAGATCTAACTGATTAAAAGGGAAAAGGTCAGGGGTTACAGGAAATAGGAGAAAAAAATCCATAGCTTTCTCTTTTAACAATTTCTTTTCACCATAGTAATTGTTTTCATTGGTTTTGTTGGCTTAGCCGCCATTGTTTGAGGACCTGAATGGCACTCAGAACTATGAGAATGATGTGTGGATTGCAGTAGCCTTGCTCTTTTTCTTCCATTGAAGAATACTTGGGCAAAGCATAGTGAAAAACTTGAATCATTAGGCCAGACAGAGATATTTTAAAAATATTACCTTGGGTCAACCACCTATCTACCTTAGTAGTCACTTTTAACAGGGGTGCCTAGGATCATATTATAAATATAATTTCTTTCCATGACCTCAAAAAATGAAAGCATCATGTCTAACATCTTTCATAATTTATCACTAAATTCATTCATGAATTTATTGTTTTCTTTTGAAACAAGTTTTTATGTCTTATTTATCTATTATTCTAGGCTAACATATTCTAAATTCTTATTGTTATACAAAGTTGAAATTTATTTCCATTTTAATAAGCTTCAAGAGTTACCTTTAGTATGAATGAATTAGGCAAATAATCCCCTCATTATCATATCTGTAGGAACTGATCACCCCCTTGTCTATATTTTTGTGGTTTGGATCTTATAATGTTCTGTTACGTTTTTCTTGAAGTATGGGGAAAAGAATTTTACTGTGTAAAATTCTAGATATAGGTGAAATATAATTTCATAATGAGTAGACTTTTCAGTACCCTTTCAAATAGAGCCAAAGCCAAAATGGATAGACCATTTTGTTTCTAGGAGGATAAAGGACTACACACACACATACACATACACACGCACACACACAGATATAGTGTTGATTCTAAAATACTTTCCTAGACATGGCCTGAATCTACGTGTCATGAGAACCACTTGGGCAATTTTTGTGACAATCTTGAGTTGGGAGTTTAAAGTACACTTGTGGCTTTTCTGTTCATTCCCACAACTCTTGAGATCAGGTGGGGCATTGTAGAAAGACTATGGGATTTGGAGCCAGGGGCCTGAGCTCTAATAAGCTCTCCATCCTTTCTATCCGCGTGATCTGGGAAAATATTTCACTTCTCCGAATCCTAATTTCTGAGTTAAAAAAAAAAAACAATAATACTTAGCTCTCAGGCTTGGTGGTAAAGAATTCTGTGCTGACTAAAATGTAAACATTAATTGGTAGTGTTATCTATATTATATTGAAGCCATTGACATTTTGGGGTAGCCATGGAAAACCAATCCCTTCACCCCTGTTCTAAATGAAGAGTTTCTTTCCACCTAGTTAATATCAAATTGGGTTGGGTTTAATGACATATGTTAGTTACACAGAACAGTATTCTCAATTGCAGAGATCAGGCCAGGTAGTTGGAAGATTTTCACAAGAACCCATGTATAGCTACTGGACTCAACAGGGGTTGCACTGATTCATCCGCTCATTTGTACATTTATTGAGCACCAACTATGTATCAAGCATTGCACTAAGCGCTGAGGAATAAATCTGAATAAGATATGGTCCTTGCTTTCATGGTCTAGTTGGAGGTGAAGGTGAAAGAAATATAAATAGAGAACTATAATATAAAAATATAAGTTCCTCATTAGAGATATGTCTGAAGAACTAAGCACAGAAGAAGGAGCTACAAATTCTGCGTGGGGCAGTGAGGGCAAGTTTCATAGTCATCTCAGCTCTTTTGACCAAAGAAGATTGAAAAATGGCATGGATGTGGGTGTGCGTATGTGTATGTGATGAGGTTTCAATGTACACTAATTTGTAAAAACAAAACTGACCATATATGATCCCATTTCTATAAAATGTAATGAGTACCTCTGACCTCCTAAATCCTTTAGACCTTCCCTTTTCCATAAGATGTATTCATTTTTTTTAAAGGGCCATATACTCTTAGAAGGGATTCATCAAATTGATTAATGGAAAGGCTATTTAATATATTCAGAGGAATAATATGTCAGTAACTTCAATTCTGTTTTTGACATGAATTAATCATTTTCCCCCTTGAGATCTTCTCCCACATAGTTCAGTTCTCTCTACTCATTCTGGTAAAGGTTTTACACCAGTGGTTATCTGAGACTAGGGCAGATTATCTCTGAGGTAGTTTGTCTCTCCAAAGTATCTAAAGGGAAGTCAAAAGTTCAGAAAGCAAAAAGCACGTATTCTCATGTGAAAGATGTGAGAAGGAGAACAAACTGGTATGAGCTGATAACTTAGACGTCTCCTTGCTGAGCTGAACAATTAGTGGTTACCCAATGGCTTTGGGACTGGTCTTAAATAGGTTTCACACCTCAATTTCTCAACATTCTCTGTCACAAAAACTACCAAAGCAGAATTCTTAGCAGTTAACTCTTTCTGGAATCTCTATGAAACACTGAAAGATGGGTTCTAAGAAGCATATCAGGAATCAAATAAAAACATCTAAATCCACAAATATATTTTTATAAGAATTTTAATTTAATACTCATCTTTTAAAGCTGCAGGAGGATGTAGTAAGCTAAGAATTGCATCCTATATGCCACAAGCAAGTTTATTTTTTAAGAGTATAAAAAAAGAAGACACACACAGATATTCAGAAACAGATGAACCAAAAAAAAAAAAAAAAAAAAAAAGCCTAATGACTCAACATTAACTTAACAGTGGGTTGACTTGGTTTTAGTTCCAGGCATGGGCAAAGGTTCAAGTTGGATCTTGTTTTATTCAAACTGGTTTTCCCACCAACTTTAGTTACATCGTGACAGAACTCCCACTACTATACCTCAAATACCAAACACTTTGCCAATACTTTTATTGGATTAAAGAAAAGAGATCTCAAGTAAACATGTTTTGATACCCCCAAAGAGCATGAATCTCTTTTTCGCTAGTACCCCTTGTTTCTTATTTTTTCTTCTTGTTTCTTTCACCACACCTCTTTGCTGCCAGCTATTTTTGTAGAGAAGGAATCTGTAAAGGGCAAATGTACTCTGTTCACTGCCCAGTCAGCCTCCAATGAGGCCTAAACCTATTTAGCTGCAACTACAGTATCATTATTTTGCACAAAACTTCTAACCACTATCCTTTTAAGTGGACTGCAGTTCTTAAAATATGCATAATCCAAAGAATGCCTCAGTGTATTTGTCATAAAAAGGAAGAAAAATGGCTTCATCTCATCTAAGAGCCCTAAGATATTTTACAAAGGCTACTGGATCCAGCAGGCAATATTGCTGATAGATTAAAGCTGTGAACTGCTCTTGTCCCTACAGTAATGACATGTATAACATCCCACAAAGTTTGGCGAACTGCATAAAGCAAACTGGGTTTGTTCCCATATTCTCAGGCCTATGGGCTCAGTTTTTGATTAGCAAAAGTCCGCTTGCAGAGGAAAATGCAAAATATGCCTATTACTAAAATACTTTGAAAAATATTAATTTTTGCCTCAAGAGTGCCTTAAAGGCACCTCCTTTCCTACTTCTGTCACCTACTTCAGTGCTTAGCATGAACCATTTCTTCAAAATGGAAGGACTTAGATTCTCTTTTCCATTCCATAACATCAATTGACCTGAACAAATAGTGTTTTTTCCTTCTCTCAACGGTAGCTTACCTCCCCCAGGATGCCTTCAAACAGTTGCTTAAAAGGTTTTCATGGTTGGATTGGTCTCAGGCTAGAAAAATTTAAGAGTCAATGGTAAAGGGCACAGAAATAAAGAGAGCCCCAGGCAGCTGGTACACTTGATTGAAAAGGAGCCCTACTTTGGGCCAGAAATTACTGTTTATGCTTGGGATACAATAGGTACTATAGTAAGTTATGCAATGTGTAAGTATAGCAATGTGTCTTATTTAAGACCAAAGGCCAGATCATAATCATAAAAACGTGCAGAGATTTTTAAAAAGAACATGGCATACTTTAGGTTTTTCTGATAGTTTATCACCAAGTACTATACTGAATAAAGTGAATCCAGTAAAGAAAACATGAGACATCAGGTTCAATCAGTGGTTGGTTATAATTATGTTCTGTGTGTGGCCTTGGAAGGCAAAGAATAAGATTTTGCCAGTAGCATGTCATTTCCTGCCCATTTATGCCCAGAAGGCCAAATGGGTTTGCATGTTGTTAGAAGAATACAAAAGTTTAATCTAATAATAAGCTTTAGTTTAAGAATGCGGACCAATTACATGAAGCAGTTTCCTTCTAATTAAGCATTCTGGAGATTATTACATTACTTAAAAGTGAAGTACTGCAATGTGTTAGTTTCATATTGATGAATTCTGCCCAAATCTGGAAAGGTTGCACAGTGCTCCTTCTGGGCTGTATATAACCTATAGCTGATCGATTTCAGTTCTTATCTATATCATGGCCACAACGACATATGGATATTAGTTGTCTCTATATTCAATATATAGGGTTATACCTTTTGTTAAGTTAAAATACCAGAAAGACATCATGGAAACGTTATATGGTGAGTGCGGGTAGGAGGCAGAGAGGTGGGAGTAAGGGAGTGTCCCTAGTAAAGCCAATTTACACCTTAAGTACATAAGAAAACCATCTAAAAAATATTCTGATCATTGCTTTAACTAGTCCTTGATTCAAGAGCTTTCGTCTTCAAGAAATGCGGATGTGCTTACATAGCAATCAGAATGACAGAATTATCATTATGTCTACCAGTCACATTATCTAACAATATGACCTTTGTTAATCAGATTGTTTTGTTTTGTTTTTAAAGATTTTATTTGTCAGAGAGAGAGAACACAAACAGGGGGAGCAGCAGGCAGAGGGAGATGGAGAAGCCGGCTCTCTGCTGAGCAAAGAGCCAAATGTGGGACTCGATCCCTGGTCCCCGGGATCATGACCTGAGTGAAGACATGCTTAACTGACTAAGCCACCCAGGCATCCCTGTGAATCAGATTGTTAAAAGTAGCATTCAGAGAGGTATTCAGAAATTGTTCTTATCTATCCCATAAAAGGAGCTATAACCAAAATGCTACAATGCCAGTGAATCTTCAAGGAAATATTGGAGCCTGTTCTGTTGATGTTTTCATAAAGGAAAAAAAAGCAGACTATATTGTAGTTGAATAGAAGAAGGGTATTCTAACAAGAAATGTCAATGAATGTCAAGGAATGACATTTCTAATAAGAAATGTCAAATGTCAAGGAATATAATAAACAAAAAGCAGTGTAATTATTAAATGAGATAAATTCATAAAGTAATATAGAAAGCAATTATTAAAAATTTTTAGTAAATAAAATATATTTGAAAGCTTTTGAAATTAATTTTATCGTAGCACATAAGAATGTTGGAAAGGGAAGGAGCAAATATCAGTAGTCAGGAAGAATATGTGAAGAGGTTAACATAGGCATATTGCACTTTCTTTCCCAGCATGAAAGAATCAAAGTAAATGCAATAATTTACCGACAATATAAAGCTTTGAAATTCGAGTTGCTAACAGATCTAGTGAAATTCTTTCTATGTTATCTATATTATGAAAGGTTGAAAACTGAGTTGGTCACTTGAAATGACTTAGATATTTAACACCAAATATCTAGCACTGGATGGATACACAGATAAGAACTACAATTCTGCCATTGCAGTCATAGGAAAGGTGATTCCGAGTCTCCTTAACTTACTAACATGTATATTCAGGTTTTCTTATTTCTAGATAAATTAATATAAAAAGAGGATTCTACTTCGTATTTTTCAGATAGCATTAAAAAGGAACATAAGAGTATAGATGAGCAATTCATTTTATTCTTGCTAGTTATTACCTTTCTTTTCACTCAGTCAAGTAAATCATATGGAAATTACTCAACTAACATGATCTGAAATAAAAACACCACTACACATATGGCTAGAAACTAAAGGCACAGGTGAAAAATGTATCTGTCAAAAAAACATTTCGATAAAATCAAGGGCAAAGGTTAACATGACTAAAGGTCAAACCCACCCTCTGGAAACATGGAGACTGCTTAATTGATTTGGAAGACTATAATTGTATTTACTTGTCTTTTGTTGGAACCATTCCTGAACCATTCTAGTGGGGTAAATTTAGCATTGCCAAGGAAAGAAACCTCAGTACCTTTTTTAGGGACCTGCTCAGATATTACTTCCCATTCTGTGTTAGAAATAGCCTTTGAGCCTTCTTTATGCCGAGGGCCATAGTGATGGTTATTGCTTCCAAGGTACTGATTGTGATAATCTTTCTAGATGGATTCTTTTGTTTTTAAGATTTATTTATTGGGGTGCCTGGGTGGCTCAGTCGGTTAGGCATCTGCCTTAAGCTCAGGTCATGATCCCAGAGTCCTGGGATCAAGCCCCATGCTGGGCTCCCTGCTCAGTGGAGAGTCTGCTTCTCCCTCTGCCTCTGCCCCTCCCCCTACTCGTGCTCTCTTCTGTCTCTCTCTCTGTCTCTCTCATAAATAAAATCTTTTTTTTTAAGACTTTATTTATTTGAGAGAGAGAGAGAGAGTATGCATGGGTGGGGGGAGTGGCAGAGGGAGAGAGAGACTCTCAGGCAGACTCCCTGCTGAGGGCAGAGCCCAATGTAGGGCCCCATCTGACAACACCAAGATCACTTGACCTGAGCCGAAATCAAGAGTCGAAGGCTTAACTGACTGAGCCACCCAGGTGCCCTGAGAGGGACTCTTTAATACCATATTCCAGAGCACGAAGTCAGGAAGTTAAAAGCCAGGTATTTTTTGCTCCTTCATGTAAATGGAAGGGAATACAAGCTGTGGTTGATAGATTTTCTGACGTTCCCTGTCGGTTGTGAGACAGGACCCCAAAAAATGAATTGGACATTTTTTCTTTAGCTCTATGCCTGTGGTGTCCAATATGGTAGACACTAGCCACATGTGGCTATTTAAATCCAAGTTATTTAAACTTGTAAAATTAAAAATTAAAATTAAAAATTCAGTTCCTCAGTCGTACCAGCCATATTTTACATATGTGACATGCTTACTAGTCACATGTGGTAATGCCCATCATATTGAATAACAAAGCTATAGAATATTTCTAACATTAAAAAAGTTCTACTGGACAGTGTTGCTCTACAGTATAAATGATGATTTTTAACACCTTACATCTGCATTGAGCAACCTCATCAGAAGGTTTATATCACAATTTGTATTTTATAGGCAAAAAAGTTGTGATTCCAAGAGGTTAAATGACTTGCCAAGGTGACACAGTGAGTGGGGATCTGCAAAAATCTGACTCACCTAATTTTAAGCAGGGTCATTTGACTTCTATCAAATGTACTTTCACAGAAACTTTACACTCAAAACAGATGAGTTCACCAAATAATCAAAATTCCCCACTTAAGATTTCTTTCTTTCTTTTTTTTTAGATTTTATTTATTTGACAGAGAGAGAAAGAGAGAGAGAGCACTCAAGCAGAGGGAGAAGTAGGCAGAGGGAGAGGGAGAAGCAGGCTTCCCGCTGCGCAAGGAGCCCAGTACGAGACTCGATCCCAGAACCCTGAGATCATGACCTGAGCCAAAGGCCAGATGCTTAACCAACTGAGTCACCCAGGTGCCCCCCACCCCCACGTAAGATGTCTTACACAAAATTGTCAAAGGTGAAGGGAGACTATCACGTGGTTATAGAAATCCATCATGTTTCCTTCTCTTTGCTTCTAAATTATGCTGAACTTTACCCCCTGTGTCTTATTTCATATTTTGCATCTTTCTGATTCATGGCCACCAATCCTTAATTTTTTGCTTTAATTTATCTTAATAAATATTTTACCCTGATGTTCTAGTCCCCTCTCTGGATCTAACTCATGTGGAAAAACTTTGAGCCACAGACCTAGCAGAGTTCTCTCACTTGCAGACTCTAAAGGCAGCCTATAACTGTGGCTGGGGAAAATGGGTGCTAATGTCCAGGATCACGTGGCTCAGATTCGGATCTTGCAAGTACTATAGGCAATCACCAAACCATAAAGTTGTAAACATAGACCATGTGATAGGCCATTGCAGGCTCATTAGCAGTTTTGGATTCCTGATGACCAATATGGTCACAAAAATCAACACTGTTTAAAAAAATGGGCAGCAACAAATAGTATAAATGATTTGAATATATTATCTCTATTTTGCTAACTTCTTCATGGTCATAGTTAACACATGTATATTTAATAAGGATATTACTCACCCTAAAAATGTATAATTTTAGACAAATTTCCTCAATGACCCAAACTTCTTTATTCTTCCTGATTTTCTATTTGTTTTATCAATTATTGAGATATTGGCGTCAAAATCTCTGATTATATTGTGGATTTGTCTATTTCTTTTTATAGTTCTATTGGTTTTGCTTTATGTCTTTTGAAGGTCTGTTATTAGATGCATGGATATTTGCAACTCAATTATCAGGTATGTTCTGATTAATTGTAACCTTGATCATAATAAAATGAATTTAATTATTCCTGGTAATATTATTTGTTCTCAAATATACTTTTTTGTTATTAATATAGTCACTCTAGCTTTTTTTTTGTACTAGTTTAGCAGGGCATATCTCTTTCCATCCTTCAAATTTTGACCTATTTGTTTCTTTATATTTAACCAATTTCCTATAGGTAGATTGGGTCTTGCTTTTTATCCAATATGACACTCCCTGCCTTTTAGCTGATGTATTTAGACTATTTAGATTCAATGCTATTATTGATATAGTTGAATTTAAATATAATATCTTGTTCTTACTTTGTTATCTAAATTTTTATTATTTCTCGCACAAATTTTTCCCCTTGTATTTTTTTTTTTTTTTTACCCAAAGTAACTGCTATTAAAACTCACCTGGAACATTTGTGTGTGTGTATTTTATTCTGTGCCATGTTATTACATGTGTAGATTTGTGTGACCACCACCGCAATGAAGATAAAGAAGAGTTTCATTTCAAGGATGCCTCATGCTACCCTCCTTCAGCCCCAGCCACCTCTCCAACCTCTGACAACCGTTAATCTATTCTCCATCTTTATGGTTTTGTCATTTCAAGAAAGTCACCCTACATGAAATAATACAGTATGTAACCTTTTGAGATTGGTGTTTTCACTCTGCATAATTCTCTTGAGATTATTTTAGTTTTTTCACATATCAGTAGTTCATTCCTTTTAATGCTGACTAGGACTCATGGCATATATGTATCACAGTTTGTTTAACTGTTCTCCCATCGAAGGATTATTTGGGTTGTGTCCAGAAGAACAAAAACAACAACAGATTTTTCTCTGCTAAAGATTCTGTGAAGGGAATAAAAAGACAAGCTACAGACTCAGAAAATATTTGCAAACCATTTATCCAACAAAGGACTTGCATCTAAAATACATAAGGAACTCTCATAAGCCAACTGTAAAAAACAAACAATTAGAAAATAGGCCAAAGACATGAAGAGACATTTCACTGAAGAAGGTATTCAGATGACAAATGAATATATGAAAATACATTCAGCATCACTAGTCATTAGGGAAATACAAATTAAAACCATAATGAGATATCACTACACATCTATCAGAATGGCTAAAATTAAAAATGGTAATAATACCAAATGCTGGTGAGAATGTGGAGAAACTGGACCACCCATTCATCACTGATGGGATCGCAAAATGTTACAGCTAGTCTGGAAAATGTTATGCCAGTTACTTACAAAGAAAGACATGCTTACCATATGACCTGGCAATAAAAGCTTGGGCTTTTATTTTGGAGAAATAAAATTTAAATTCACACAAAAACCTATATGTGAATGTTTATAGCCACTTTATTCATGATAGAGAAAAATAAAGGAATTTTTTAAAGGGTATAAATTCAAAGGATAAAAAGCACTAGTGGATTTACCATGAAACTTTAGGGCTACTTTAGGGCCTACTCTTTGCTTGCATGGTGCCTTCCAAGGCTCTAGGAGGGACTCTAGCAATGTGTTCAAGTGGTCATTTATTTTTGTAAGATTTGCAAAGGTAAGCATTTTTTAATTAGTTAATTTTGTAATTAGTTAAGATTGATGTGTATTTCCACTCTTGACTTCTCCTTTATCACAATGTGTCTTGCACTGGATGGTGGCTATAGTCACTTTTGAGATCTAAGTAAGTAAGTTTACTTGGGTATACATTGAGTTTTGATTTAAAAAAATATATTTATGTTGCATGCAATCATTTCTGTGAATAGGTATGTTATCACAAGCCATCCTAGGTTCTAGGAGTACTTTTTCTATTCATTTTACGAACACGCTAGGCATCACAATGCAAATATTCAAGGTCGGAGATTGTTTTGTAATATTATTGTTCCCATGATATGAGTATATCGAAGTAGTGCCAAAGTAATAATTAAAATTTACAAAGCGAGAAATTAATGTCTAAAAAATTGTTCCAAACATCAGATATATAAAATTGTAAGTGAATAATTTGGTATCATATAAATCATAATTTTTTCTGTTTTGATGAGAATTTTATAAATTGTGACTTATAAGATTTCTTGTGTTTATAGAACATAGAACAATATTTTCATATATCAACTCCGTGTGTAAATTTACATGTTTTGTGCATCTTGGCTCTCAAAGAAAAAGAAAAAAAGCTTAACTATGTTAGAGAAAAGGTTGAAATACTGTTCTATTTTCTCCAAAGAAAGTGTTGTTACAAAATTGTTTTCATATAAAGAGACAATCAAAGTGTATGTAGTCAGAAAAATAATGAGAGAAAAATATTGTAGAGTTGCATCAAGCCACTAATCAATAAAAATATTCTGTCTTAAAATTTTGTGATATCTGTAGTATTTTAAAAATTTTGTTACTTTTAGATCTTATATTCTGATTCAAAATAAATATTCACTTTCAAATCAAATTTTGTATTCATAATTTTATCCTCATTTTCTTAAAGAGTGTATTCAAAACTGTACAAACATTTTTGGTACAGTTTTTTTGTACAAACTTTTTTGGTACAATTTTGTCTGTTAGATCTGTCTGAAGAGAAGAGAAGAGAAAAGAAGAGAAGAGAAGAGAGGAGAGGAGAGGAGAGGAGAGGAGAGGAGAGGAGAGGAGGGGAGGGGAGGGGAGGGGAGGGGAGTGGAGGAAAGGAAAGGAAGAGAATTAGGAATGAAATTTGGAAGCTGGAAAGCAGCTGGATGAATAAGTAGTTGCTAACTTAGCTAACCAGCAAGTGCCCATGCAAGCAGGAAGGGTTCCTAAAGCTTAAGCTAAAACCTAAGCTGGTGGTAGTAGAAGCATAGAAGCATATATAGAACCCCAGAAAGGCTCAGATAATCCAAACACAGAGGCGCATATCAAGCTGAAACCAGGAGGACCAAGTAAAATCTTCTTAAGAACTAAGTGGTCATAACATTATACAACCATTGAATATTAATTTTATGAGCAATTATTACATCCTCTCAATTCATTGAGAGAAAGAGAAAGCTAAGTATGCATGAGGAGTGAGGGGTGTAAGCAAGTTAAGTTTTCATCATCCATAGTACACAATTAATGAAGCTATCTAAATTGGAAAAATCAGGACAGAAAAATATAAACATGTTATTTAAAAATATGGAGGGAAATATCAAAAAAGTTATGAAAGGGTTGAAAAGGGTTTTGTCTCAGGAACAGAGTAAGAGATAGAGAGGGAAAGGGACATGGAGGTAGCATTTTTTGTTATAAGCCTTGTCCAAACATTTAAATTTAAAATTAAAATTTGTGAATGTACTCAAATGGGATCTTACAAAGCCCTTTGTTCTCCAGCTTGCCTTTGCGTTTCATTTGGTGTGCCTTGGAGTTCTTCCTATAGCAGTACATAGAGATCTGTTTTTTTCTTCTTTTTTCTTAATGACCACAGAATCATTTATTTTATTGCTCTAATGTAGTTTACCTAACCAAGCTTATATTGATGGAGATTTAATTTGGAGTCAGATTTCTTAAGTTAAAAATCCTTAGGGGCAAATCTCTCATGGCATATTTTTGCTTATATACATATAGGATAAATTCCTAGTCGTATATTTTTTTAAAACTATTTCAAAGAGGGTTTTGTTTTATCTTTTGCACTTTTACAAAGTAACCTTTTTAGGCTAGTTTTAAAAAAATATGGACATAGTATAGAGAGTTTTCATATACTCATTATTAATATCTTACATTAGTATAGTACATTTTACATTAGCGAACCAATATTGATATATTTTTATTAACTAAACTGCAAGCTTCATTCAGATTTTTTCAGTTTTTAACTCATGTCCCTTTTCCTAGTCCAGGATCTCATCCAGGATACCACATTAAATTTAGTCATCATGTCTTTTTAGGCTTCTCTTAACTGCAACAGTGTTCCAGACTTTCCTTGTTTTTGGTAACATTGGCAATCTTGAGAAATAGTAGCTAGGTATTTTGTAGAATGGCCCTCAAACGGGATTTTTCTCTTGGTTAGAATGGAGTCGTCTTTTTGAAAGGAAGACCACAAAGGGAAAGTGTCATTTTCACCACTTCATATCAATGGTGTATACAATCAACATGACTTCTCACTGTTGATGCTAATCTTGAGGTTCTATTTGTCAGATTACTCCACTGTAAAATTATGCTTATTTTTCCATACCTTTTCTACCCTTTTACCACTTCCTGCAAGGCAGATCTGCTGTCAATGAATCCTCCCAGTTTTTGCTTGTAAAAAAATTTTATTTCTTTTTGACTTTTGAAAGGTAATTTCATTGGATATAGAATTCTAGGCAGGTTTTTTGCTGTTGTCATTGTTCAACATTTTAAATATTTCAATCTATCTCTTGTAGTTTGCATTGGTTCTGAGGAGAAGTCTGCTGTTATACTTCTTGTTCCTCTATAGATAAGGTGATTCTTTTTTCGCTCTGACTTTTCTCAAGAATTTCTCTTTGTTTTTGATTTTTCTGCTGTTTGAATATGATATTCCCCCAAGTGTGTGTTTTTTGGTGTTTGTACTGCTTGGTGTTTTCTTAGCTTCCTAGATCTGTGGCTTAGTGTTGGTTATTAATTTTGGAAAATTCTTGGCCATTAATACTTTAAATCTTTCTTCTGAGCCATTCTTTCTTTCCCTTTCTAGTATTCTAATTACATGCATGTTTCATTTTTTGAAAATATCCTAGAGTTCTTGCATATTATGTCTTGTTTTTTTCTTTTGTTTGTTTTCTTGCATTTCAGTTTGGGATATTGGCTTAACGCTAATCTCACTGATTCTTTCCTCAGACATTTTCAGTCTACTGATAAGTCTCTCAAAAGCAATCTTCATTTCTAGTACCACGTTTTTTGTTTTGTTTTGTTTTTTGGGGATTTTGTTTTTTAGCACCTAATATTTATTTTTTCTTAGACTTTACAACTCTCCACTTAATTACCCATCTCCTCTCGCATATTTTTCCATATTCCCTCAAATATTAATCACAGTTATTTTAAATTCCCTGTCAGGTCATTCCAACATCTGTGTTGCATTCAAGTCTGGTTCTGATGTTTGCTTTGTCTTTCCAGAATGTGTTTTTCCTTGCATTTGGCTTGTCTCATAATTTTTTGTTGGAAGCTATATATGTTATATTGAATAATAGGAACTGAGGTAAATGGGCCTCTAGAGTGAGGTTTTATGTTAATTTGCTGGGAGTTGATCTCTGTTTAATGTTTGAAGTAGCAAGAGGTGCCAGTGGCCTTGAATTCCTTAAGTTTCTTTGTTTTTGACTCCCCTCTTGAGTTTTGTCACCCTTAACTACTCCCCTGGGAGAGAATTTGCATCTTTCAGCTCTAAGTCTGCAACCCCAAGGAGTATCTCTTTTTCAGGCTAGACCATACTCAGCCTCTAGCAATTTCTCAAAGTTGCCATCTAAGTGTTCCTACTGGTTTGGCTCCACAGGTGTCTGCTTCTGGTAAGCAAATCTCAGCTCTGACTCTCTGGATCCCAGATTTGGGGGTGCCAATTTGTCCTGTGACTTCGATTTCCTGATGAGTCCAAGAAAAGTCATTGATTTCCAGTTTATTCAGCTTTATGTTGTTGTAAGAATAGGAGTGACCCAGAACTGATACTGGAAATGTTGTAGCAGCAGAGATATTTTGATAGATATTGGCAAGTTGCCCTCCAAAGTTTTTTCACCAACTCACATTCCCATCATAATGTGTGCAATGACTTCCACATACACTTATTTTTAAATATCTTGACATCCACACTTGTTAATATTTGACCTTGAGGCTGAGATAAACTTAAAAGACAGTAGATATTGGAGAAAGTCTTAAAGATAACTTATTTTCAAAATGCAAATGCATTTTTGTTATGTATTCAGATGTCATTACATTTTAATATAATGGTGGTAGCTGTCTATTTTGATTTCCAAAGGGACTTATTAGCTTGACCTAAAGAAAGAGGATGTGGAGTTGAGGTAGATTAGGTTCTAGTCAGAATTCCTCCAGTTGTGTTCTCTTTTAATTAAAAGAAATTAACGGACGCCTGGGGGGCTCAGTTGGTTGAGTGACTGCCTTCAGCTCAGGTCATGATCCTGGAGTCCTGGGATGGAGTTCCGCATCGGGCTCCCTGCTCCACAGGGTGTCTGCTTCTCACTCTGACCTTCCCCTTCTCATGCTCGTTCCCTCTCATTCTTGCTCTCAAATAAATAAATAAAATATTTTTTAAAAGAAACTAATAGGCAGGAACACTGATTTTGCTGAGAAACTGGTGGATTTGCATGCATTTGGATTTACACATACAAAATGTGTCAGAATTTTTTATAAGTTAAGAATCAAAATTGACATTTCTGACCTTGGTCTGGCTCCAGGAGGGAGTATAGCTCAGCTATTATGTGCATGCAACTGACCTCTACACTAATCCTTGATAGTTTCAAACCCTGCCTCTTCTTTCTTTTTTAAAACAAAAATAATCTGTTAGAATTTCTCTTAATTTCCTTGATTATTGCCAGGAAAGTAATGAGTGCTTTCCTCCCTATCTCTCCTTCCATGTAGAGATGATGAAGCAGAATGAGTAGACTCTTTTTTTCTTTTTTCCACATGAATGTTATTTTTCCATAAATGCTTTTTCTGTAACTGGAAAATATACTTCAAAATCCAGTAAATGCTTTTTTAGTCAGCAAATAGCTGAATTCTAGCAAGCCAATGATCTTTCTGTTGGACTTAAATCTTCAACCATTATTTGACTTCACTGAAAATTTTATCCTGAAAATAATTAATCGTTGGTGCTAAGTAGAATGGATGAAAAGAAAGGTCTGATATTTCAGGGCCAAAATGCAAAAAAAAGAAACAAGAGTCAAAGGATTTTGAATGATCAAGCCATCTTAACTCAAGCTTATTCTACTCCCAAAGTAAAAGAAGTGGAGACTGTTTTAAATGGGTTATTTAATTATTGTGAAGAACCACAGTGTCATTTGTTCGTTCACTGATACAAACGTCTACTCATGGTAAATAAATTCTATATTCTAAGGAATGTTAAAATGCTCTCCATCCCTGTAAACAATACATTATGTAAAGGAAATGAAATATGAAACAAAGCCAAAACTCTTATTGCAGCTTTGTTTTGTTAAGTTCTGTGTTCGTAAGATATTGTCAGCCGTGATGAAATGTAGACTTTACTAAATGTTATCATTTAATGACATGGAGTATGAAAAAATAAAAACAAGTCACACTTGATGTTGTGGTTGGGACAAACTGAAGAAGTTATCTCCACATTTATATGACAATATTGCTATAAGCAGTGTTGAAAACTGGCAAGTATTCAAGTTTTTAAAAAAATAATTCAGGTTCTACCCCCTCTGACCATAGAAGTATATGTATCTCATAGGTTAAAGCATCACAGAACAAAAGTTAAAGCTTTCATCTGGATCCTGATCTCATTCTTTCAGACACTGTATTTTACTAAAAACAGCTTTCAGACCTAAGGATTTGAAGTAAATACGAATTCTTTTTTAAGAGATTATGCAGCCAATAAAAGTAAATTTATTTACCCAAATGAAAACTTACTATATGAACATAAGGCCTTTCACTCCCAAATCCCTCTGCTTCTGTTTTAACAGAGTTTCTGAGTGGGAGAATGTTCTGAAATCGCCCACTTTACAGCTCACTTTCTAAACCAGAAGCCTAGGATTAGAGGGATTTTTTCCTTGTACAGATAAGTAGCAGTAGTTAAAATATCTTCTACATTCAGCCATCAGGAATCACCTTTGTTCTGTTGTCTTTCCTCAAGTCAAAAAGAAGTTTCTCAAACACTTCTTACTTTGGAGCTCATTATTCTACACTGAACCTTATTTCTCAATGGTTTTTCAAAATGGTTTCATGCTACTAAATGTTATACTTCAATATTTGTTTATCCCATCAAAACTGTGGCACCTAGTATTTATGTGTCTTCTCTTTTTCTTGACTTGAATAGAAAATATCATTCCAGAGAAAGCTCTCAATCCTAAAAACTTAAACAATCTTTTGTATCATGAGAAAAACAATGCTAGGAATAATGGTGTCATTTGGAGGTATGAACCAAATGAACTCTAACCCTAAGTTTATCAAGAGGCGTATTGATGAGAATCTAGTCAATTTCATGATGATTTGGGGGCTGACATTTAGTTGGTGAATTTATAGACTAAAGATTAACTACTTTCAATAGGTGATATATCAACTCTTTTTTTATGGGCTAGATTATTTTTATTGAGAGCAGACTAGGAACAAGGGTAGGGAATGAGAAGAAACAGGGAAAGAGAAGTGAGAAATAGAGTTGATTTTTTACTGTTGGGAAGATGGGCAATTCATATTGGCAATCCTCTCTCAGATGCAGTAGTGAGGAGTTATTTGAAGTAACAACCAACCCATGTAGCAGAAAAGTTCTGCTGCCTTCTCAAGCACATGTGTAGAAATTACCAACTCTTTCTGGAGACCCACTGCCTTCCCTCTTTTTTCTTGGTCAGTCTGACTGCATTTCAGTCCTCTAAGGATGGGTCATTGTTCAGAACCAGCTGTTTCTTTTGCTCTCTTTTTACTGATTTTAGCTTTTTGAGCTCCTATAGTGGCATACTGCAACAGTCTGAACCTAGATAAGTCTATACAGTTCAGCTATCTTTGTGTTGAAAATGAATTATTTGTAGCCTGTTTGATGGTAGCAAATATAACATTTTCTGGTGTAATGAAATAAGGTTCAGTGTAGAATAATGAGCTCCAAAGTAAGAAAGTATGGAGTTATGTCCCCTCTCTACCACTTTATAGGTGAATGTCCTTAGCAAAGTACATTTATTCTCTGAGTCCTTATTTTCTCATTGGCAAGTGAGTGTAATAATAGCACTTGCTTCATAGATTTTAAGTCATTATTACATGAGCTCCTGCCTGAATAGTGCTTAGTATAGAGCCTGGGGTATAACAGACACTCAGTGAATGTTACTATACAAAAGAGGTAGAACAAATAACATGGCAAATCTACTCTAACTAGAAGGAAATTGAGTATAGTACCCACGCCTTGTTTAAAGTCATTCCTTGGAAATGTCGTGAAGTGTTTAAGATTAGTTGACACGTATCTTAGAACTCAGGTGTCAAGTGTGCAGATCTCTGGATTCAAGCCACAAACTGGAGGGCACAGAACAGTGGTCAACTCTGATTCTAATAGCCGATAGAGCCTAACCATAATCCATCAGGCCTAAGGCATCAGATAAACTTGTGGTCTTCTTAACATCAGTCATTAGTAATTAATTTAACTATTAAAGCAGGGTGCATCCCAGGGGGAGTTCCTGCACTCAAAGAAGGTCTTATGGCTCTTATCAAACAAGGTCCCAAAACAGATGATCCATTTTGTGAAGCTGTTCCTGACAGGCTGACTTAATGAAACAGAACTTTCAGAAACTTCCCTTCTAGAATTATTGAGATTTGGCCTTTTAACTACACATTATGACTCAGAAAAAGAATGAAAGAAAGAAAAAAAGAGAAGCTAAAGAATCAATAATTATTTTCTAGCCAATTCCTCCTTGCTAATTTTGAGAGGACTTGTGTTTCTATAATAAAGTATGACTTGGAATTTAAAAGATGTATGCTAAGTAATATAAATATTGCTCTAGTTATTAGGCTCGGTGCTCTAGTTTTGTTCTTTGTGAGGTCCTCTAGTTGTATGATATAGTCATGGAGGGGTCAAAGTAGGTTAGTCATTTTTCATCGCAGTAGTTCATGCATTTGTTATTTTTTATTTGCTTATGGCTACTCAACAATGCTCCTTCCTAGTCTTTGACATTTATTTCTGCGGGTCAGCAGATGACATAAAAAGAAATTAAATACTAAGTTGTAAATTGACTCTTTGTTAAGCAGTCTGGTGGAAATTTTGATAGAAAAGTTGCAGTTAAAAATGACTGTTTAGAATAAAGTTTGTGAATGATGCATGGTTTCCAATAATCTATTCTTTCCTTTTTCTCCTGTACCACTGATTATCAAGATTCCAATAACTATAAATAAACTCTCCAGATGCAGAGGCTGAAACTGCCAATCAACATTTTCTGCAGTCTTTTATGAGTTCCTGGATGCGTGCCTTCCTATTTTTTCCTGGTAAGGAAATGTGTCCAGCATGCCTTATGCTGGTACTTCAATATTAACTCTTTCCCTTCTACTTTAACATCTACAAAGTCATAACTGTTAGCTGAAATATACAAAAAAAGCTGTATTGATACTATTGCCAAGAAATTTCTTTAAAGCGAGTCACATCCCAAGGCAGTGCTTCTCAAAATGGTGCCATTGAAATTCAAAGGAAGCAAAAGAAACACTCTTTAAATATCTCTGTGATTCCTATGAAAAGCCCTTCAGTGTCCTAGTGTCTTTTTGTTTGTTTCTTTTTAAGTAGGCTCCACACCGGGCTTGAATTCAGGATCCTGAGATCAAGACCTGAGATGAGATCAAGAGTCAGATGCTTAACTAACTGAACCACCCAAGTGCCCCCAATAGCTGAGTGTCTTATACCCCACATTGAAGAATCCAAAAGTAATGTTTAACCTGTTCCCTCTTGCACTGTCCTTTCCATCTTGCTTCCTTGTTGACAGGGGAGCCCTCTGGGCGTGAACTTTCCTTACCCAAAATGCAATGTAGGCAGTGGACTAGCTACGTGGATCATTGTTACAGGATCTTGAGTAAGTGAGGTTAAAATTCATACTAGTCATTAGGATGTTGGCTCAAATCATTTCAATCTTCATTTTTAAGATAATAAAAAGTCTTTGAGTCAGGCAGCTAAACCATTTCTCCAGGTGTGGTTCCCTGCCATTGGTTAGTCTTACTGCCTTAGTTTCTATGAGGCTGAGTTATAAACTGCACTGTTATTAGTCATTGCCTTGTTTCTATGAGCCTGAGCTATAAATTAGGGAAGGCTTTACTAATCCTAGAAGGCTTTCTGAAATAGCTTTGTAGTCAAAATAAGAAACAATTCTTGGGAAGAAGCAGTTTCTTTAGACAATAGTTAGAAATATTAGTCCATTGCTCCAGGGGCTGGCTTCGTGAGCACGCAAATCTATAGGGGCCCGCAGGAGGGCCTCAGGCTTGGTTTAGGCCCTGCTGCTGCTGATGAGGGAGCAGAAGGCTAGCTGAGGACAAAACACAAGCTGACTCCCGGCAACCCCCGCCCCCCTCCCCCACTCCCAGATGGGACACGTGTGACATTCTTCCAGGAAGCAACCCATCTATCTTAATGTTAATGTCTTGCTAGAGGGAAAAACAACCTTGACTTGACAATGGCAAGGGCTCCAGTATCCTGGGAGTCTTCTTTAACATATGAAAATCCCTTCGAAACCTCCCTTTTCCTTACCTCCCCCAATTACCGAGTATATAATCAGTCATTCCTCACAACCCCAGGGCAGTAGCTCTTTCTGTCTGGGGGTCCTGTCCTCCTGCTTTAATAAAACCACCATTCCACACCAAAGACGTCTCAAGAATTCTTTCTCGGTCGTTGGCTCCAGACCTCACCCCACTGAACCTCACCTATATTCCAAAACCACATTACTGCCATCTTAAGAGTCTTAATAATTTTATCCTTGAACTCATGCTTTGAAGTGAACTCAAATAGGGCAATGGAACATGCGTCTGAACAGATAAGATACGTATCTTATTATGGCTGTGATTCTTTGTTGCCCCATTCTCATATAATGGTCCCAGCGACCCCTGAGCGCAGCACTCAGGTGGACCCATGAGGGGCGGGAGTTCACTGTAACCTGAGGCAGATCAAAGCAATATATTAGGTTTAAGACTAAGTGGGGGAAGGGCAGTCTGACAACCCTGAGAGGCCCCTTTTTCTTTTCGAAAGGGAACTTGCTTCATATGCAGATAGAAGATAATGGAGTTCTAAGAAACACAAATAACTAAGCAACTTTATCGTATCTTTCATTATCACGTTACTTCCCTGTATTAGCCAATCATAAACGCTACAAATCACGATCCAAAGGAAAAGAGTGATCCATGGTTCCTTTCCTGTTAGACCTTCTTTATCCATCTGTAAGTTGAAGGTAATGTTAGTAGAATGTACTTGCACTGGAAGTGGAAATAAAAACAGTTGAGTTAGTATTCTGCAGCATTTTTGCCCTTCTGATAGGCATAAAATACATATGCAATGTATGAGCTATCAAGTGTAAATTGTGTGATTTTGATGATTCTACACACAAGGCTTTTATATTTGTATTTAAGACTAGCATGTACAATATAAAAACGAATGGTAAAATTCATGCTAATAATTTAAATTTTTATTTTTTCTTTATTTATAAAGTATTAAGTAAAAATAAAAAAGCCACCATGACAAGTCAAGAAAAAAGACTGGAAGAAAGGGAAAAGTGTCACATTTTAATGCCTCTAGTAACATGTTATTTCCTGCTTTTTGAATAAGAGCTCTACATTTTAATTTTCTTCTGGGCTCCGCCAATGATACAGCTGGCCCTCATTGCTCCGGAGTTGTCTGGGTTTTGACCTTGCCTTAATAAGGGATGGAGTTTGGGACAAAGGGAAGGGGAGCTGAGATGCTAAGGAACAACTCAAACCCCTTCCCTCCTGAGGCCCTGAGGACTTTCCTCTTTATTGTTTTAATGGAGGTCTTTCTTGTCTTTTCTGAAATTATCTTAGTATAGTAGTTTCTATCAGCTTCCCAACTAAAGAATGGTCCCAATATTCCTCCTTGTTTCTGATTTTCTAAAGACACAGAAGCTTAAGTGAGGTTTGCTATTGTTACTTCCTAGAGAGCAAGTTCAAATGCTTGTGTTCAATCACTTACTTTCAAAACCATTTCCTTTTCATTCCATTTTTAATCCCATAATTTGAGGTCACTAAAAGCATTTTACACATATCCTGCAGAGTTTGATTTTCTCCCTTGCCCTTTATTCTTCTGTTCTGATTTCATTTTCATTTATTCTTAGGTGCACGGCATGGCATTCAGAATCCAGGCCTTTGTAGATATCCTGTTGGTTGCTGCTAAGGGCAAAAAAAAAAGAGAGAGAGAGAGAGTCACATTGCTAATGCTCTTTAAAATTTTGCTAGGCAGGGTGCCTGGGTGGCTCAGTCAGTTGAGCCTTCGACTCTCGATTTTGGCTCAGGTTGTGATCTTAGGGTTGTGAGATCGAGCCCAGTGTTGGGCTCTGCACTTAGCAGGGAGTCTTTGGGATTCTTTCTCTCTCTAAAATAAAAAGTATAAATAGATAGATAGATAGATAGATAGATAGATAAAATTCTCCTAAAAGGCCATAACCAACTGACCAAGGTGTCAACCATGTTTTATCCCCACCTTCAACTCTAGTGGCCTTTCATAATCTTTAAGTAAATCTTTTGATGTCACCATAACCTGTTTTGCCTTTTCAGTTTCTCTGATACCCAACCTCACGCTGTCTAATTCCTAGAGTCTTAGTATCAGAAAGTGCTAAGATGTAAATTCCGTTCTGATTTCTTTCATCTGTGTCCTAACAGAAGCTTTAAAGTTTCAGGACAGACAGACTTCCTGCCTGGCCCCCACTGATGTGCCCCGCCCTTACCTGCCTTATTCTGGACAGTTCAGAAACACCAAGCTACTTGTAGCTCTTTGAAAGTACCCTATGTCTCAGGGCCCCTTACTTGCCTCATGTGAGTCTTCCTGTCTAGAATCTTCTCCCCTATCTTCTTCACCTAGATAATTACTCTTCAAGCTCTAAGTTTCATCTCTGGCACTACCCCCTCTAGAAGCCCTTCCTGTTCCTTCACAAGGTGAATTAAGAGCCATAGGGCCTATGTTAACCTGGCTGTCACTCTACTCAGCAAATACTATATTACAACGAAATCATCTGTTTATATGATAGCCTTCAGAACACATTGCAATGTCTTTTTATGTGCTGCAAGTTCTGTAGTCCTGGGCAGCATACAGCAGGTATTTGGCGTGTGTGTGTGTGTGTGTGTGTGTGTGTGTGTGTGTGTGTGTATATATATATATACACTTTGGCCTAAAAGTGAACTGATTTAGATGTATTCTAATCTGTGATTTTTTTTTATAGATATTATTTACGTAGTTCTCATCCAGAGATCACCAATATATGTATAGAAATTATATGCATCAGTCGGGGTACCTAGGTGGCTCAGTCAGTTAAACATCTGACTCTTGATTTTGGCTCAGGTCATGATCTCAGGGTTGTGAGATTAAGCCCCAAAACAGGCTGCATGCTGGGTGTGGAGCCTGCTTAAGATTCTCTCTCTCCCTCTACCTTTGCCCTTTCTTTCCCCCCATCACCCTCTATCTTAAAAAAAAAAAAAAAAAAAATTAAAGTAAATAAATAAATAAATACAATGACTTATATGCATCAGCATTACTCTTCTAGGATTTTTAAAGTCATAGAACCTTAAAATTAGAAGGACCCTCAGAATCTCCTACTTGATGCAGGGATCCTGTTTACAAAGCTTTGGTCACTTGTTATTCATTTTATTTTATCATTTATTTAATTTTATTTTTTTAACTGAAGTTGGAGGAAGACGATGATTGAGGAAGTTTCATGGATTCTTTCTATCCAAAGCCAATCCCTAATATAAATGCTCTTTTCCAGAGGCCTATCCCAGAGATGAGCTACTCACGTCAGAGGTAGGGGAAAGGTTACCAGTAACTTAGGCAAATCCTTTCGTAAGAACATCCAACAGAAGATTCCACAAAATTTCCAGGTATTTGAGAGTTCTGTTATTAGCTCAGCTAAGAAAAGCCAATTAGAAAACAGTCTTGGATCCTCTTTGTGGGGTTTAGCCAGAATTTTAATTTCTTAGGACTTTTTCAAATCTTTCCTTCTGGAGAAAGTTAATTGCCTTCCGTTGTCATTTTCCTCCCAGTCCTGCGTCACTTACAAGATTGACGTCTGTTCTTCTCAGACTAGAACAAGTACACTGGATTCCAAGAAACAACTTCCATGTTTTTCAAATACTCCAGTGTCACCATCTCCTTATACATCTGTCATACCTACCTTCACACAAACACACTGATATATATAAGACTTAGGCTTCTGGGGATGAGAAAAGCCAGCCTTGCTGCTCAGACTGGAGACTGATCAGTAGTCCACATGTCTAGGGACCCAGCCTAATGAAGAGGGTTGGGCCAGGAACCCCACATGTGACTTCTTCATGTTCTGCTGCCAGGTTTTTATGAGGTTTGAGGGTTTCTTACCTTGCTCTGTCTCTCTGCCAATTCCCTCCACTGCCGAGATAGACGATGCCTTCCTAACTTCGCCAGCTAATTTTGAGAGTTGAAGAAAAAAGTATATGCAGAGTCAAAAGTGCCATCTGTATTGAGAGTTCATTCTTTATCTTCCTTTGCATTATAGGCTGATCAGTCCAGATGGGGTGGAGCAGAGAAGGAAGGGCCATGAGAGATGAGAGGAGGCCTCCGGCAAGAAGAAAAGATGGACTAACCCGCGTTGACCTGTCTCTCCACGTACTGATTTAGACCTCGTATTAATCAGAAGACTCTTGGAGCCAGAATGTTTTTCTCTGAAAAGAAAGTAAATTGCTAAATTATAAAACTAGGACAATTAAATGGAGAGATTTCTTACCTATGATTTGACTGTGGATTACTTCCTCCTCCCCATGTTTGTCCTGAGTGTCAGAATTGCTCTGAAATTTAATAGATACAATAGATAACAGGGCCCAGCTCGCTTCTGGGCAGTTCTATAGGACCCCTAGCACTCAGAGCCATAGGTAAGTACCACCCTTTGTGGCCTGTGGCATTGCGCCCACTAGGATAAGGAAAGCAACGAATACTTCCTGCTCCTGGAGACGAAGCACGCATGTGCGGCAAGGGTCATGGGGCGCCGCTGTGTCCCTCCCGGAACGTAGCTGGTGCTTCATCCCTGAGTCAGGACGCGGGGAGGCGCGGATTGTTTTTTATTTTATTTTCAATGTTCCCTCTAGGCCCCAGACTCACTGGAGACATCCTGACACAGAATGCTTTGCCCAGCACAATGCGATGCCCTTTACCTAGTAAAAGAGGGAGTCTCATAAAGGTGCTGCCTTCCCCTCAGAACAAACAACGGAAATGCATCAGGAGAGCTCAGCTGCAGACAGAATGCCCATCGCGGAGCAGGAGCGACTCTGGGATTCCTCAGATGAAAGCCGATTTCAATGAACATTGTGCTTCCCAGGCTGCTTCCTCTTGCTCAGTAAGAGCTGCAGAAGGAACATCCCACTTGCGTCTGCTGACACAAAAGAATGCTGTGGCTGGGAGATCTTATCAAGCCTTCCTGTGCCACAGTAACAGAGCTCCAGTGTGTCTTATAAGAATTGCTCATTGTTTCACCAGGACGACTGGCTCCTTGGGGTGGGATCTGATGGCATGTCAGGGAGCGGAGGTAGGTGTGGGGGGGGGGAGGTGGGGGGGGTGGGACGGGGGTCAGCCAGCCACGTGACCCAGATTGCGGGCTGTGGAGAAGTCTGCTGGAGGAGTGAGCTGCACCCAGGTCGGCTGGAGAGCTTTAAAGTTAAAATATGCACATGCCGGGGCGCCTGGGTGGCCCAGTCGTTAAGCGTATGCCTCGCTCAGGTCATGGTCTCAGGGTCGGGGATCGAGCCCCGCATTGGGCTCCCCGCTCAGAGGGAAGGAAGCCTGCTTCTCCCTCTCCCATTCCCCCTGCTTGTGTTCCCTCTCTCGCTGTGTCTCACTCTGTCAAATAAATAAATAAAATCTTTAAAAAAAAATGCACATGCCATCTACTTACTAGTATCTTCCACAGTGTAAAATAGAAGTGATGGTCAGGGTTTCTCTGTTGGTACATGCCGTTCCTTCTTTCTTCATTGATTCAATTAAGCTGTTTGATTCTGGTAAAATAGAAGAGAATAAAGAATTGTTTTGAAAACAGAAATGTATTCACTTAAAATCATCCCTGGACAACTTGGATCTGAAGCAAACGTTTTAGCATGTATGCTACGAACCTCAGAAATACGTACTTGTTTTATGAGGATGAACCTCAGGTTTAACATCATCACATTTATATTTAAGAGTACAAGTTAATAAATTGAGTGAACTAAATTTGGCCAATTTGAGGTATGTTTCCTTTGCTTAGAAAGTTCACGGCATCCTAGTTTAGGCCTTTTCTTTCTTTCTGTTTTTTAAAGGGTTATTTATTTATTTATTTAGAAAGAAAGAGAGAGAGCGGGGTGGGGGGCAGAGGGAGGAGAGAGGGAGAAAATCTCCAGCAGACTCTCTGCTCTCCGTGGAGCCCGACGAAGGGCTCAATCCCAGGACGATGAGATCATGACCTGAGTAGAAACCAAAAGTCTGACACCCAACTGACTGAGCCACCCAGATGCCCCTGGGCCTTTTCTAATAGGGAATATTGATGGTTACCTGTCTAGCTATGTGGAGAGTAGAATTAGGTTTTGTTCTCTTTCCTCTTCCTCTTTCTAAAGGTTTGTTACAGTAATCAGTACATACAAGAAATATATAACTGGCAGTAAGACACGCCAAGCAAAAAGGGTGACTGTGTGTTTCCTAAAGGGACAACGCTTGAGATGAAAACATTTATAATTTTTCCCTTTATAGCTTCATGGAGTACTTTCTCAAATGGCCTTTGCCCTAAATGTACTCATATTCAGTTACTTCCACAAAAAAACCCAACTATTCTCCTCTTATTCTGTGCAAGATTCTGAAAAAGATCAAAGTATTACCAAAACACCATCTCTGTTCTTATATTCGTTATTAAAATTATCAAATGTTGTGATTAGTTATGTATAGATTTGTTTTCTCTGAGTGAACTATGAGCATCTTGAAGACAGGATCTAGATCATATTCATCTTCTTGTCCTCTTTGCCAAACACAGTGTCTTGAACATATTAGTGTTCACTAGACACTTGTTGGATGGATAGATGATGGGTGGATGGACGGACGGACAATAGGTGGCTTGTTGGTTAGGCTACAGTGCCTACAGTTACAAATGGGGGTTTGATTCAGGTTTTCTACATGGTCTTGTCATGACCGCACCTGTTAATCCTCCAGAACTTTATTATTCCACTCTTAGATGCATCAAATAAAGAGATTTCTCAAGATCACATAGTCCAGCTCCTTCCATTGACAGCTGAGGAAATGAGACTCAGAGAATCTAATTTATTCACAGTCCTATGCTAATAAGTAAGTGCCAGATCTGGGTTAAAATCCAGATCTCTTGCTTTTCAGTCAAATGCCCGCTACATTATGTTGCTTTCCATGACTCATATTTGGAGGCTTTAAGGGACCCTGTGGAGCAATCTGTCACTCTTGGCTTATCTGTGAGAAAAAGTGGGGCTAGAGCAAAACTAGGTGAGAGGAGCCTCCGGGCTGCTGAATTCAATTGTTGATGGTACTGAAGAAAGGTAAGAACGAGAATGACTCATCTTTATTCAGGCAGATGTCATTCACGTTTTTCTCAAAAAATGCTACACTCAAAACTCAGTGGGCATTCTATTCCCTCCCTAGTCTCCTGGACAACCTTTGGAGATGGTGCTGTCCAGCCCTACTCCACTGGCCACGATTTCTGTTTGATGCAGAGTCCAGCCTTTCAAACCCTTTCCAAAGAAGCTCATGCTGTCCACCTAACAGCGAGCTTGGCGTGACAACACTATCTTTTGATTTTCCTGCTACTGGGACAGGCTCCCAGCATATCATCTCGGATTGCCTGGATTTCTGTTTTTCTGAACTATGCCCAGTCGCACTACATCTAAACGCTTGTGACTGATCTATTCTAACAATCCCTTCATTAAGAATTTAACTTTTTAGATTAAACTATTTTAGAATGAACATAACAACACAGATGAATCTCGAAATAATTGTATTGAGTAAAATAAGCCAGACAAAAAAGAGCGTATACTGTCTGATTCCATTTATATAAAACTCTGGAAAATGAAAACTAATCTTAGGTAAGAGAAAGCGCATCAGTGGTTAGCTGGGGAGTTGGGAAAGGAGAGGTAGGGAGGGGGAGTTAGAAAGAGAAAGAAGTGAATTTTGAGGGTTATGAGTATTTTACTCACTTGAGTGTGGTAATGGTATCATGGGTATATGTATATGTTATAATCTATCAAAATGTACAATTTAAATATATGCAGTTTATTATATGTCAATTACATCTGAAGAAAACCCCTTTTTTAAAGAATGTAACCTTTTAAAATTTAACCTAAATATGATATTAATCACGGGTCGATGACAGAAGCAGAAACACTAGGGTGTGTGTGTGTGTGTGTGTGTGTGTGCATGCATCTGTACCTGATACATCTATCCCAAGTCCAACAAAAAATGCATCACTTTTTCCCAGAAGAGGATTCAAAGTTCTTTTTCTGACCTGAGGTGATGTTTATTCTTAGTGTTATTCTAGCTGATTCACACTTCTCCTTTGCTATCCTATAACTTATATACTGAGATATTAAGTTAACTACTATTAACACATGTTAGATAATAAGGTGATGAGAAAGGACAAACACAACTGTTATAGTAGATCCTTATGGGGTAGAGAATCCAATTAAAAAAAAAGTTTGTGGCACAATCTTCTTTCCTGAAGAATTCATTTAACAAAATGATTCTTTTCATCTACAAGGCCTTGATTCCATGGAATATCTCTGTGTGCTCTGGTCCTGGGGAGATTATCAAAAGACAGTTGTTTTCAGACACATATATTATTTTTTTTAATAAATAAATGCTTAACAGTGTGAAAATATATTCATAGTTTGAAGGTATTTATCAATTGCTTTTCCAGAGAGACTAAAGTTTGTTTTGGTTTGAGGGTTTTTTTTTTTTTATGTTTCGTCTTCAAAGAATTAGAATTTGCTTTTAAGTTAAAAAGTGTGCTGCAGGCCAGCGTAGTATAATATGCTTTCGCATTTTAATGAAAAGAAAGCCTCAGAATTTGCTCTCTGGGATGCCTGGAATGCTGGTCATCCCGGTGCTGGCAAATGACCACTGTGGTTCCAGAATGACTCTTCCTGGAAGGGGAGAGAATTGATCCACCCAATTTGTGCATGTGTTTTGTACAGAGAGCTTTCTTCTTTTGTTTTGGAAGTCTATGGTCTAAGAGACAGCTGACATCAACTTTTGTCTCTTACCATAGGAATCTATGATTTTCTCTTAGAAAATGGTAAGACAATTGCTCTGGGCAAGGAAGGAGTGTGTATGTGTGAGTGCGTGTGACATGGCTGGTTTGCAGGGACTTACAGGACATAATTCATGACAGACGAGAGCTAAAGGAAGAGAAAGTACAAATGAGACAAAGGGAAAGAAGGTTTTCAAATCACCCTTTCTTATCTCAAGCCAATTCATGACTTCTTGATGAAGATATTTGTTGGTGTTTTAGAAACACCAACGGTGCTGGTGTTTCTAAAAATTCCTATCACACGATAACTGTCAACACCTGTCTCCAACACAGGAGTCAGGAAGGACCAGACGTGGGAAAGATATTTAAGTGCACAATGTTACTGTTGCAGTGACAAAATTGGTCATCCCAGCTAATTTGCTGAGTTGAAGGATTAAAAAAAAAGGTATGTGGTGTCTTTGACATAGTATTGGCTGAAGAATTATTTAACAAATACAATTGGATGTTTGATGAAATAAGAAAAGAGTTACATTTGCTATTTATATAGACATTTAGCAAATATTTGGTCCTATCCCAAAAGAATTCTGATTTTTTTTTCCCCACCATTTTGGTCCTCGAGGCTTTAAAATCTCAAGTAAAGTTGACCCTTGCAACGAAAGCATGTTAGGATAAGAATGGACAGAGACCCCAAACAACTGGACAAAGGAGGGAGGGACAGAGTACAGAATGGAAAGAATTATGGAAATTCTCCACCCATGGACCGGACACACCCTTGTGCAAACAAAGCTTTTGGGTTAAGGCTGTATTTTAGAAAAATATGACAAAACTTTTGATAAGCCCCAAGGGCACTAAAAGAATAAGCAATAAATTCTTTTTTTTTTAATCCTCCAAAATTCAGCACCACATCCTGAGCAGTTGAAGGGGAAAAACCTTTCGTCAAATTTGTTTCCAAATGTCTATTTCCTTTCTGGAGCCCCTGAAGTTTGAGCTGTGGTCCAAAGGGAGAGGCCATGTATCAGCCGTTCTGCTCCTGGGTCCATCCGTCCTTGTCCTAACCGCGTGCGCCCGCCATTACTAACTGGATGGCTCTGACAGGAGTGCTTGGCTGGGTGTCACAGGAGGAGCTGTCAGGCACGTTTCTCTCTGGGCTGATGCTGTTTCTCCAGCTCTGTGGTTTGCTCTGCGTCACTCAGGACAAGGCAGAAAAGACAGGTGCAGTCCCCTCTTGAGCTTTGCTCCCTGCGGGCATCTCCCTGTGCTTTGTAATGGGGAGCCAAATATCCGAGTTCCCTTGAAAGTGGTTCCTTCCCCCAACACCTCTTTGTTGAACCACTTTGTCAGAAAAAAGTCTGTATATTTTTATGATTATGAGACTACAATAAATTTGCTAACGCCCTGTTGCTTAATATTAAGCACTCAGATAATCTCAGAGGTGGTCGTAAACATCTGGCCATGGATAAGTTGCATTTTTCTTAAAAATGGAGTGACCCATCTCCTCCATTTCCTTTCGTGTTTAACTTGGGACTGCCAGGCCCAGGAAGGGCATGCAGTTTACCTGTGGTCAGATGTTATGTATTACTTTGGTGCTTTACAGCTTTCAAAGAGCTTTTACACAAAGATGATCTCATTGGGTCTTCAGAGAACCCTGTGAGGTGGGTAGGGTGGATGGATACTCTGTCACCATTTCTCACAGGAGGAAAGAAGAGTAAACAAGTTATGTAACATGGCCAAGGTCACCCTGAACTTTAGTGGTGAAAGTCGATTCCAACAGAGGCATCTATCTTTTTTCTTTTTTTTGGTATACTTCATCACACCAAGCCACCTCTGAAGGACAGGTGCATGTATCATCCTGATTCAACAGTCAGGTTACATACCTGCAAATGTGCAGCCACAGTGTGGTGTCTCAGTAGTTATGCTTAAGACGTGACAACCGGTTCCATATTTCCATATTCTTTTTTCCCCACCACTATTTTCATTTTCTTCCCTCGCCAGTATCCTGTTTCCCTTTTACTAAGAGTGAAAACATCCTCTTTTATTTCTTCTGGTCCTTTTCTCTCTCCCTCTTTTTCTTTTCTTCCCCTCTCTTTTGCTTTCCCCATCTCTTTCTCTCTCTCTTTTTTAATTTTATTTTTTGTTTGCTCATATATTGGGTGCTGAAAGTAACACATTACCAGGATATAAGAGAACTAGGTTTGAGATTTTACAATTTCATATCACCTTTTTTAAAAAGATTGATTGACTGATTGATTTTTAAAGTTTTTATTTATTTATTTGACAGAGACAGAGAGATCACAAGTAGGCAGAGAGGCAGGCAGAGAGAGGGGGGGAATCAGGCTCCCTGCTGAGCAGAGAGCCCGATGTGGGGCTCGATCCCAGGACCCTGAGATCATGACCTGAGCTGAAGGCAGAGGCTTTACCCCACTGAGCTACTCAGGTGCCCAAAAAAGATTTATTTATTTATTTGAGAGACACAGAGAGAGAGCACATGGGGGAGGGGCAGGGGAGAGAGAGAGAATTTCAAGCTGACTCTGCATAGTGTGGAGCCTGACGTGGGACTTGATCTCATGACCCATGAGATCATGACCTAAGCGGAAATCATGGGTTGGATACTTCACCCACTGAGCCACCCAGGCGACCCCAATTTCATATAACCTTTATAGATCTCTGTAGTTTTATTTGTAAAATTGTGTTTCCTAAAATAATGTTTTTTCTCCAGCAGTGAAGAATAGAAAAGGGAAAAATGTGATTTTTGTGTTAATAAAAAAAAGTATATGGTTAGAAATGTCTTTCTTTCTAAAAAACCCAATTTGTAGGTTTCCTTATTCTAGGGTTACAGATGAAGTGATCAAACCTGGCTCATCGGTCTGTAAGTTAAATATTTAGTGATTTTATTCTATAGTTGACTTCCATTAGCCTCATCAATAAGCCATTTTTCATATGAAATACCAGACAGATTATCCAAGATTTAGGAAAGAGAGAAGTCAGAGTTTTAACAAGATGATCCTTGCTTCACCATTATTATTAATACCTGATAATTTCTCACATTGATGGCATTATTTTAAGCTCAAATCTAACAGTCAACAAAAAAGCAGCAACAAAAGAAAGGAGAGCCAAGATGGTCATCCCAGCGCTCTATTTTTCTGGTGTTCTTTGTCAAGCTCAGCCATAGGAGGAGCTGGGGGTGTTTAAGTACTGACTAGAAAGGAGCTGCATTTAGATACTGTCTACAGAGGTTTCTCCTAGGATGAAGCCCTTATTTAGCGTTAAACCCATGGATCTGTAGACTTATATGCTCTGAACACAGCTGTGTAATTAGTAATCATCATTAATCATTTCTACTTCTGTACTTCTATCACCAACAAAATTACAGCAACCTATATTTTTAGTAAACTTTAATTGCATGTTTAATTTGATAGTTATTTATCATTTTAAGAAGCAGTTTGCCGAACTGATTATACAAATCTAAAATGATGTTTCTGAAGACAGAAATAAAGATTCTTATCAGGAATAAATAGGATTTTCAAAAGAAGAGTATATTCCTCTAGGCAAAAAAAAAAAAAAAAAAGGAATTAAAAAGAGGGGGGAAAAAAACCCTTAGAAAATCAGGCTCCCAGGCTTCTTCTACTTTAATGTGAAAATGAGTATTCATGTGGGGCTGCTTCAGACTACCTATTGGAAAATACATACTAAGTAACAGATGTATAATTTATGGAACTGATTGCTTTAAGCAGAGAAGCTTAAAAATGAGTTTTTGCAACTCAGGTGGTTCTCATGAGGCAAACACATACTAATTGTTCAGAATTGAAACCTGTCCATGAAATATACAACAAAAGGAAAAGAAACTTATAGGAATGTTTGAGAAGTAATACATTCCTCCTCTCAGGGGCACCTAGGTGGCTCAGTATGTTAAGCATCTGCCTTCAGCTCAGGTCATGATCTCAGGTCCTGGGATCGAGCCCCGCATTGGGCTTCCCGTTCAGTGGGGAACCTGCTTCTCCCTCTGCCCCCCACTTGTGCTTTCTCTCTCTCTCTCTCTCTCAAATAAAGAAATAAAATCTTTAAAAAAATGTTCCGCCTTTTTTAGAAATATTTTTGTGTCTCTTTTTGTAGGAAGAGATCAGAATGAGGGTTGTTTATACTCTTTTTGTTTGTTTTGTTTGTACTCTTGAAAACTCCATTAGAGAGTGAGACTGAACAGCTGAGTTTCTCTCACAGGACTGAGTGTGGCTGATCTGCCACGCCGTCTTGGGTGGATAGAGGAATGCATGCATCAACGGAAACTTAGAAACACTCCCTCAGCCAGGCCCAAGACACGAAGGGGACAATGGCTTATTTCATTTATGAAGTCGCATCATTAATACTCAAGAACGAAAGTCCAATGAAGATGAATAACATAGAATTATCACGATCTGACTTATGTTATGTCCAGAAGAACTGGATTAGAAAAACCAAGCCACGTGTTGTCAGCAGCCTGGGGTGTGCAAGGAAATTCTCTCAAGAAGGTCCGTGTGAAAAAATGTCCTGAAATGTAATCTGACACCTGTTAGTACAAAAAGGTCTTGAATGTTCTTAACTGGTCAGAGGACAAGGGGAGAAGGGCAGTCTTTAAGGTAGCTAGAGACCTTCAATCACGTGTAAAAACTGGTTGTTTGAAAAAAACAAACCACCAAAAAGAGTACAGTTTAAATGTCACAGCAAATCAAGTTGAACATGATAAGTCAAACTCCACAGAACAAGGAATTCCAAGGACAGACGCATTGAAGTTCTCAAATGTTCTACTAAGAGTAAGGCATCCTTCATTTCCCTCTTATTTCTCGTTTTTGGTATGTTTTGTTCGTTGTTCATTTTAATGTCTTCCGTGGAAGACACAAAATTTTAAAGTTTCTCCCATTTAGAAAGATGCAAAAGTTTAAATTTTCTCCAATTTTTTAAAAAGATTTTATTTATTTATTTGACAGAGAGAAAGAGATCATAAGTAGGCAGAGAGGCAGGCAGAGAGAGAGGGGAAAGCAGGCTCCCCGCTGAGCAGAGAGCCAGATGCGGGGCTCGATCCCAGGACCCTGAGATCATGACCTGAGCCAAAAGCAGAGGCATTAACCTACTGAGCCACCCAGGCACCCCAATTTTCTCCTATTTAAAAAGAAAGAGGAAGGGCCCTTAAGAATAGAATGGGTAACAGAGAGTAGGTAGTCTATAAATAAATTAGCTACTAGCTACAAGTAGCAGCGACTTGCAAGAATCTCAAAAAACATAATATTGAGCAAAAACAAGTCATAGGAGAATATGGTTCCATCTATAATAATATGATTCCATCTATACAAAGATCAAAAGTAAAGGTAAAATGAAACAATATAAGAATTCATACTTAGGCTGTGAAACTATAAAGAACACCAAGGAACAACTAACAGAAAATTCAGGATTATTGTTTCTTGGAAGGAAGGAGTGAGAGAGGGATCAAGGGGGAACTTGTGTGGGGTTATGTCTTCAATGTTGGCCATGTGCTCTTATTATGCTGGTGGTGGGTGCCTGAGTGTTTGTTTTATTATTGTTCTTTAAACTGAGTATACATGTTCTCATATAACCTTGTAAATGGATGATGTATAAATTTGATTTTTTTTTTCAAAAGGGATGGGTCCATTATCATTTCCTTTCACCTCTTGAAATTCTAACATTCCTATCTTTTGCCCAGAGACAATGATGAAAAAACCTCAAGATGTAGAGTTTCCAGACTCAGACACGAGGCTACCATAGAGCACAAAATAAACAAATAAAATAAAAATCAGGGGAAAAAATGAATGATTGTTAAAAGCTGGCCTCCACACGTTCGGTCTGCCATGGCCTGACCACTTAAGGCCTTTTACTAGCTGAATCCAGTCTTTCTAAGAATATTCTTCAGAACTTCCCCACAGGCTTCTTTCTGTGTTAAATATGGATCCCTGGGCAAGCCTACATTTTCCACCTTTGTGCTTTTGGTGATCTTATTCCAGTTACCTGTATTTTCCACCCACTTGATGGTTGACCATCCTAGTTTAACCTCTTCTGGGAAACCACCGTGATAACCTTATAGCCTCAGTCTGCAGTGTTCTGGCCTTTTCCTGAACTCTTTAACAACGGCCTATTTAATTTTTCTAGCAGTTAACCTTGTGTACTTTCTAACACCTGCATTTTCACTAACTGGATTCTTTTTCCTCCCAGGCACGGAGCTGGTGTGCAGTTCTACCCTCCCTTGCAGGTGGCTGCAGCCACGTGATTGTGTTCGGCCCAAAGGAATGCAGAGAGCAGGAGCATCTACCTTTTCTGGCCTGGCTCTAACACCTCCCACGGAATCCTCCAGGTTCGGCCCGCTTTCTTTTCTCATCAGTGTTTGCTTAGCACGGTCCTAGGGAAGCCCTTTTAGTGCTCTGGGAAAATGTGAACCCGTATCAGGAATCAGCCAGCTTGTTCTGGAAAGGGTGAGATAAATATCTTAAGGCTTCTCGGTACCTAAGTTCCCTGTTGCTGCTGCTGCTGCTTCTACAACCCCTTAAAAATGTAAAAATCTTTCTTTCTTAGCTTCCAGAATTGAGCTGGATTTGACCTGTGGACTGTAGTTTCCTGATCCCTCCTCAAGGTGGAAAGAGCCTGAATTTCAGAATGTCTATGTAAAGCAGAGTCTTCCTGCCCCACTGCCTCCCAGGCTATGCAGCTGACTCGCTTGGATTATGATGGGAATATTTGTTACTAGGCTTAGCTTTCTCTGAACTATACTTATGGGACCTTCCAGGGTCAAATGCAGTAAAGAGATAATATCTGCTTGGTTAATTTGAACCAAGTAGAGTTCCATATTCAAGAAGCTGGGGCCCATTCACTCCAGTCAGTCTTCTTCACTACGAATTTGCTTACACTGGAAATATCTTAATTCCTACTCCACTTGGTGTAGTCCTTGTCTAGGAAACCATCATGACCAAACCAATCTTCCTAGGGCAGAGCAGCCTGCTTTAAAATCACGGCTTTGAAATCGGGCGGAAGAAATTGCCAAGTGGGAAGGAGAATCAAGAGGAGAATCTGAAAGAATAAACAAAGAAGGAAGATGTGTGCTTCACCACATAAACTGAATCTGCAACACGTATGGAAACTTCAGGTATATGTGACTCATACGTAGCATCAATGTTTTCTCCAAGACTCCTAACTTTCTTCCTTCTCTTTTCCGCTTTTCTGAAATAACCCACATCTATGAATTTTCTTTCTCTTTTCTATATTCTCAGTTCTTATTGATGAACTCATTAGAATTGATGAACTCATTAGAATTGACATGCCCAGGCAGCCTTGGGGAGCAAGTCAGAGTGGCGTAATGAAAGGTTCCAGAAGGAACATGCCTCACCACAGCCTGGTTCCCTGAAACATGTTGCCAGGATGATGTAGTTCTCATGTGAGAAAGCCCTCCTTCACCTGTATCAACATGTCGTCCCCCCTACAACAGTGGATTGGGGTTGTTTTGACCCAGAATAAGTCGCTATTTCCTTTCCTTTGCTGACATTATTTTTTCTTTGTTCCTTGAAGCTACAAATTACCTCAAAGGTAAATTTTTTTTTCTACACACGCTCAGTCTTCACTTAATTGTTCATGTATAAAACTTGAGAGGCGCAAGAGGAAAAACCACCACCAAAGAGCCAATAGGCTCTTGTACCTGTTTCTGTAATGCACTTCTAGAACCAAAGAAACGAGGGGTCTTTTTGATTGTGATATAAAAAGCAGAAGAGAAAAGTGGTAACTTTCCTAAGGTTGTCTTAGAAAGAGTCCTCTGTGTTTTGGACTCCCATCCTCCTATCTCTGGAAGTATATTCATACTCATATCCTTTCCCTGGAATAAGCCATAAAATAGATCATAATTCTCAGTAACCACAAACAATGGACTCTGAACAACTTATTTAGATGTGAGCTTTGACCCTACCGGTTTCCTTTAATTATCTGGTCAGTTAGTATGAATAAAATATTCGTAACTCATTTGTTAACTTTTGCAGGGAAATAGCATTTCACTCAGACCTCTGAAAATTGTCACTATGGGACTTCAAGAAGCTACAGAAAACCCAACTGAATACAAACCGACCTCCTTTCTGGAGGTAGATCATGCTAGATCACACTGTCCTGGTAGGATCATGCTTAGTAGCTGTAGACTTCAGGGTGCCTGTTCCCCAGGCTAGGACACAGGATGCCCCAGGCTTGAGTCAAATGCCTCTAGAAACCACAGGTGGGGTTGGTGAAGGGTGGGGAGACAGTGAAGTCTAGCTTTCGCCCATCCCATGAATGAATGAATGCTGGTCCAGTTTGTTTAGGCTACTCTAGAATGACCCAAAGGAATAGAATAGATTTCACTTTCTGTTTGATCTTCTAATGTCTTTCTTCTAATTCAATTATTTAAAATATAACTCAGTGGAAAAGAATCAGATTGCTCTAAGCTTCTTGAAGTGTTTATTTCATAGGAAAGCTCCTTCCTTATTTAAATAATTTTTGGGGATTTGTAGCATGATATTCTCCTGCCCCACCACCACTCCAAAAAAAATCAGTGAAAAGGTGAGTAGTTTTAAATTTTGAGTATCTGAAGAAGGGCCTTGGCCCTTGTGAAATTTTGTTTGAGGAAATTCATAGAAAGTTAGGGAAAGCAACCATGTTCTTAGAAAGTGCCTTATTTGAGATTCAATTGGGTCAGTTCTGAGGTTATTCTGGGAGCTGGGTACATTTGTTCTCTCCTTGAATCACAGATTCTGACATGTGATTTTACAGGTTCTTGGCTGTTTTCTAAAAATTGACAGGCATATGGAAAAGTTAATAATTCAGTGAGTGAAATATGCTTATGTCTGCAAACAACAGAGATGAAAAAAGACACCCTATTTTTACTGTGACTCTTCTTAGGAGTATTAAAAATGCAAACCCAAAATTGACATAGAAAAGGTGCAAAAGATTTTGGCCCTTAAATCTTCTCGGCAGTTTCTCATTGCCATACAGCTTTCATTTTCCTTGAGAGGAAACAATTTGAAGCCCAGCTTTTGATCGGTAGGCCTTATACTACAGAACCTCTAGAATTTAAAAAGGAATAGAGGTTTTTTAGAAAAAAGTGGCTTTTGTGAAATACAGCCATATTTCACGAAGGTGGTGATTTCTACATTACTTCTGTCTAATTTAAAGATAAATTTAAGGATGATCGAGAAATGATAGCAATGTCTTTTACAAATGCATGGATATAAATCAGATCTGACGTCTTTTAAGGAGACATGAGTAGGACTTATCTAGCCACTAATACTTACTTTCCTCATTTTCTGTAACTCTTCGCAATGATATTCCAGTTATATTTGGAAAGTAACCGTCAACCTATACAAATAGCCTCATAGCCCATAAAAATTATGCCACCTTCAAACTAAAGATGAACACTATTTTCCAGAGCATGAAAAGTCCCATTGCTAGGGTTGCTGTTCTATCTGTCCACAACTGGATAGAAAACTACCTACCAGAAGCCCAAACTTAGGTAGATCATCTTTGAAGGAATACATAAATTCATTGAAAGAAAGAAAACCATTTATGCTGACAGACTTTGCTGTGAAGCAGTGGGACAGGAACGGGTTCTTTTCCCCCTGGGAACATGGATTCCCTTTGCCTAAAATCCTTGTTTCTCCATCTTGGCATGGCTGCTTCCTTCCTGTGGGGAGCTCAGCTTAAAGGTCGCCCTGGAGTCATCTTTCTGACCAATCAAGCTAAGTAGGTGCCCTATGCTAACTCCAAAGTAATAGAATGAGGAATAGCTAACATTTACTGAATGGCAACAAGCTGGGGAAAGGTAAATACCACAATGACCTGTAAGAACAGGCTTTATTGGAAAGACTAGTGGTCAGTGGTGAGGCACATGGTTCTTTCTCATTATCCCATGGAGAGGGGTGCTGGAGTTAGGGAAGTAATTGGACATTCACTGGGTTTGTGTTTTGAGGGAAGAGACCCTATCTGACTGCTATTATACCTTCTTACAGCGGCAATGTGAAAAATACCTTCTCAAGGAAGAAATACACATCTTGGACTCAGTTGCCAAGCCATCTGAGATGAGGGACAAGCTGGATAGGGGATGCTAGAAATGCCAGCTCTCCAGAACCTGGAGCCCTTGGGAAGTTTTCTTAATGGTTGTAGAATAGCCATTGGGCTCCTTGTGAAGTTGGGTTTAGGAATTATGTAATTATCTATATAGTGCTTATCACCAACTGATATTCTTGGGTTTTGTTTGTTTGATGTCAACCTCCTTACACTTGAAGGGCATGAACTTTGTTTTATCCATGTTGTAATCCCAGTATCAAAAGTACCTGCTAAAGCAGGTGTTACAGGTCGAATTGTATTCCTCTTCCAAAGATGGGTTGACATCCTAACCCCAACACCTCCGAGTGACATTATTTGGAATAAAAGTTGTTACAGATGCAATTAGTTAAGATGAGGTCATATGGAGTTGGGTGGGCCCTTAATCCCAAAAGACCGCTGTCTTACAAGAAGAGAGAGACAAAGACACAGAGGACATGATATGAAGACATAGACACATGGAGAAAATGATTGTGTAAACACAGAGGTGGAGATTGGAGTTTTGCTCCTAAAAGCCAATGAATGCCTGGGGATACCAGAAGCTGGGAGGGGGAAAGAAGGATCCCCCTTAGAGCCTTTGGAAGTAGCATGGCCCTACCACACCTCCATTCTCTTTTCAAATGCTGGGGGCCAACTTTCCACCCTCTTAACCAGTGGCCAAATATGTCCCTTAAAAATGAAACTAAAGAAGATGGGATTTTTGCAATGAAAACCATCTGTATAGCAAATGGGCCAAAACATACCATTCTATTGCAGTTCTCTGGCTTGGCTTGAAATAATATTGCTATAATTTCATTAGAAATATTTTAAGGAAGAGTTTTACCATAATTCTGTGCTCATATTACTATAAATTTGCAAGTTTCAGTTTTAGTAATATAAAAATGCATTACAGATGTATATATACATACATATATATTTGCTTTTTCCTTTTTTTGTAGTGACAGGAGCATACCTTTGGGGCACTAGATAGAATCTGATAGCTGAACAAAAGCCAATTCCAGTTTTTAAGAAGAAATTTCATGGTACTTCCAGATAGGCAAATTAAAAAACAGGATAAATCAGTGTCAAAATGATGAAGAAAGATTATTAATGTACATTATTATTTGGATTATAATTTATTTTATAATTTGGATTATTAATTTACACGGTCTACATGGCCAAAATGGGTAATAGCTTAAAAACACAAATTCAAAATTTACTTATTGCTAATACTGGTTTTTAGTGATCGCTTTTTTAAAAAATCTGTAATCACTTAAAAACTAATCACATATATGTATATATGTATAGATAGGTGGGTGTGTGTGCATGTGTGTGAAATCATTACCATTTGGGACCTAAAAAAATTATATTAGGCATTCCTTTGTGAAGCTACAATAACCTTACTATTTATACTGCATATCTCTTTATGACCCCATGGTAAGCATCTTTATTGATCCCTTGGTGCTATAAGAGCAATTTCCTTTGGAGGCATATTGTCCTATTGCAGTTTTCTCTCTGTCTCATCTGGACACAATGCATAGACCTATGCACAAAAAAGCATAGGAGGTATTGAAAGCCAAGAGTCGTGTGCAGGGTCTGAGCACATTTCCTGTCTCACAGGAAGTGTGCACATCATGACTTGTCATCTATAGTGTCTAGCTTAGTGTCTCCTCACTTCCTGGAATAAAACCAAACTAAGCAAAACAATAAAAATGACAACTTTTCTGTGTTTGGGAATTCCAAACTCTTATTACTGGAATGTTAAATCTTTCAGCTCTACTGGCCATTGTGCTCTCCAACATTCACAGTGGTTTTTATGGTATACTTTTCCAAATGTAATGCTTCTTGGTACACCCCATATATTAAAATTTATTTTAAATGTTATAATGAAACTCTGCTCATCCTGTGTCAAGAGGAAAATATTGACTTATTATTCAAATTATTGCAGTTGTTATTTCTGTACGTCTCTTGGACAAAACTCATTCTCCTTTAAATATTAATTAAGTTTTAGATATAGGCAAATGCAGGGAAATAAGTGATATGAAAACAATCCTTAGTTTATCCTGTGAATTTACCATTCCTGCCCTCTACTTGTTGGTTCAATGTTTCCTAAATCTGATCACAAGTTTCAAGTTGGCTTCTCTAAGAAACCATCCCATATAGAAATGAGGTTCTATTTCATCAGCACTATCACTACCAACTACATGACCATCACTGCTTTTCAATTTGTAGAAAATCCAGCATTATCTGCCAAGTTGGGAAGATGTCAAAAGCGCATTGATTGTTTTAGTGAGAATCACTTATTCAGTGATAGATGCATTTTAGGGACTCGGGTCTGGGAAGAGCTTCTGTGTCAGAAACTTCCACGTTGCATAGATCAATAAAATGGTGCAGATACAGAGGCCTGGAAAAATCAACAAAAACCTCTGCTTTTCGAACCAAGCCAAGGGTGCCCCTTCCAGCGTGCCCTTGTGGAATACGCAACTGTGGGTAAGGTGTGTCCATAGTAAAGGGACAAACAGGAGCCGGAGCTGGGGTGAGGCGACTGCGGGGGTGTGTGTGTGTGTGTGTGATGGAGAGAGGTTTCACTAGTACATCATTTAGCAGCTATTTTTAAAAATCCAAACAAATTCAGATTCTGGAAGCAAATGCAAAATTATCATAAAATTTAGGATGAAAACATTTTAAAGTCATTTTCTGTTCGGAGCAAGCATTCGCAGAGTACTAATTTCATTCAGCCTGTAAGAAACATCTCAGAATTACCTAATCTAATGTCTTCATTATATTGGTAAGGAAATAAAAGTGACTTACCAAGAGGCTAGAATCCAGATTTTCTGACTGCTAGGCTTCAGCTCTCATTCATAGCTCTTTGAGGAAAGAGGAAAGAGGAATTAACACTTACGAAATTGCATCCATGGGCCAGATACAGTGATAGCTATCAGGCATTGTCACTGTGGTTAAGGGTGAGGCTCCCAGTCAGAAGTCCTCAGTGGGAAATTGGTTCTACCTCTTATTACCTGTGTGACTTTGGACAGGTCACTTACGTTCTCTAATTCCTAGTTTTCTTATGTATAAAATAAGGTCATAAATGAACCTTCCTCACTGGCAAGAATTAAGTGAGATAATCTTTGCAAAAGGCTTAATAGTGCTTGGCACATAAATGTTGGCTCAATGAATACTGAGTTTAAAAAAGAGGAAAAAAACATTTGCCTGTCACAGGGGTGGACAGGATGATTTTATGCCTCTTTTACAAATGAGAACAATTAGGATTGAATAAAATTCAGTAATTCTCCACTGAGTTGTAAAACCAGAATGTGAGGTTGTGTCTGTTTGAACCCAAACTTCAGGCTGTGTCGGCTCTACCGCAATGCGCTTCTAAGAGCCACGAGGAGCTGGAAAGAACTCAGAGACCATCCACCTTGAAAGCTGGCTGCTGTGCTCATGCTGAATTCTGAAAGCTTTCTGGCAGTTTCCCAGCAATTCTGCAAATCTGCGAAGCTCTGAACTAGGTGCTGCCCATTGGCAGAAGCCAATGAAAATATTCAGGTGATGGTGTAAATATCACTCGACATTGAAGTCTTGAATGTAAGCTTGGCTTCCTTTAGCTAATGACCAGTCCATTCTCAAGAACAGGGGCTGTGTCCTTTCTTTCTGCAGAAAGGACTCACCCCATGCTCAACACTGTAAGCTCGCTCTGTGTCAGCTCTGCCCTTACAGGAACCTTGCCCAGGTCACTTACCTCTTCAAGGCTGGATTAGGACAGACCCTCAGGCCACACCCCCACCCAACTATCCCAGACTCCTACACTGAGACCCTGAAAGATCCACTTTTATGTAAACTTTTCACTGAAGTAAAGCTTATATCAGAAAAAAAGTGCAAGTCCTGTAAGCACACAATTCAATTAATTTTCACAAAGGGAACACAGTCTCAAATCCAGTAGTAGAGCATTCCAGAAGACAGTCCCTTCTAGGTCACCACGCATCCTAGGCACCGCTCTCCCAAGATAATCACTATATTCTGACTTCTCGCATCATAGCTTGCTTTGGTCTCTTTTTGAAATTTATATAAATGGAATCACAGTGTGTGTTTTTTTGTATCTGGCTTCTCTTACTCCACAGTATGTCTGTGAAATTCATCTATGTTATTGCATATAGTTTGTTTTCATTGCTATATAGTAGGGGGCGGGTCCATGTCCTGTTTTGTAAATAAAGTTTTATTGAAGCACCGCCAGGCTAATTTGTTGTTGTATTGTCTACAGCTGCTTTCATGCCACAATGCAGAGTTTGGTTGCAACAGAGACTGTGTAGTCATCAACGCTGAAATATTTGCTATCTGGCACTTTACAGAAAAGAAAGTTTGCCGACCCTGCTCTGTTGTATCCAATCACAACATTTCTTTATTCATTCTATTCTTGAGGGACGTTCGAGCTTTTCTAGTTTTGAGTTACTACCAACAGCGCCACCATGAATGTTCCTGTACATGTCTTTTGGTGACATATGTACATATTCTACTGGGTGTATAGATGGCGTGTGTATTTTTTTCTTTTTTAATTTTACTTTTTAATCCTCAGTATTTTCTTTTTTTTTTAAATTTTATTAACACATAATGTATTATTTGCCCCAGGGTACATGTCTGTGAATCATCAGGCTTACACATTTCACAGCACTTACCATAGCACATACCCTCCCCTATGTCCATAACCCAGCCACCCTATCCCTACCCGCCCCTACCCCCCAGCCACCCTCAGTTTGTTTCATGAGTGGAGTGTGTATTTTTTAAAAAAAATCTCTGACTTACTCTAATGTACAGACAGGTTTGGAAACTGCTTTAGAGATGTTTAAAGAGTTTAAACCCAAAGTGTTCGGACTGTCTCGCCCCCAAGGTCATGCAGAAAAGAATTGGCAGGGCGGAGATTGACAGTCAAAGGCTTGCTTCTTAGAACAGGTCTGGTTTTCCACTATAGGTCCTGTAGTCCTTATCTCCAGAACATTAACTTAGAAGCTTCTTGACTTATCCCAAATCCTTCACAAATATGACTCTTTTCTACCACATCTGTTGTACATTTGCAAGAACAGGACACTCACTGCGTTATGAGAATCCTAGAGAAGAAAGGGCTGATATAAATCACTTAATTCAATCTCCTTATCTTATAAAATAGTAAATTGAAGTACAGACATACTGTTAATTTGCCCCAAATAAACATTCGAGTTTTTTTATTATTTACTACAAAATGATTTTGAACTTTCTGTTTTTTTCCTTGCACTTGATGCTATTTCAGTCAATTAATTAACAAAAATAATATCCATTAATTTTAACTATTTAGACATTGCAGAAGTATCCAGAGTAAAACTAATACTTTCTCCTTTCCTTGCTGTGTAGTCTCTTGCCCCTCGGTGATCACTCTTAACAATTTGTATTTTAATTATCTGTATATAAATGTATAAATATGCCTGTAAGTGACATGAGTCCCAACTTTGATAAAGAAGACATATAACAATTTTTCTTCAAGTTAATTTTTAGTTCGAAGCTCCATTGTATCAGTTAGATGGCCACTCAGTCTCAGTTAATATGGAGTTCCCTTTTCCTGAAGTCATGCCTATATTTCAGGGGGTTTTATGTAGTACCAAGGAATTGGGTGAGTCGTCAAGCACGGGCAGCATCTGCTCCTTGGTAACCACAGTGATAGTGAGACATCGTTCACTCTCTCTGGGTCTTGACCACCAGTCTCCACAGGTGTGTTGGTCCCTGCTGTCAGACCCTGTCAGGTGCGGAGGTTCAGTGCCTGAGCCTTGGCAGTCTCTGCCAGGCTGCTTGAGGCCCTACCAGCTCTGGCTCACTATAGCCATTTCCTCCTTGGACTCTTGCCAGCTTCTTTGGCCTCCACTAGGAAACTGAGGCCCAATTTTCCTCTGGTCTTAGGTCCCACCAGCCTCACTGGAATTTTCCACTTGCCCAGGGTCTATCTGTGGCTTCTGGCATCAACCCTGCTCTTCTGGGCTCACCTCCAACACTCATCACTCTTCTTTCAATATAATCTTGTCTCTCTTCAAGCTGGGCGCATCTCCTCTCCAACCTTCCGTGAGCATCCTTGTACAGGGTTTTATATGCTTGTATTTTTCTCTGTCACCTTCTCTTCTCAAAGCCTCAAATATTTGCAAATTTGACTGTTTGGAAACTGGTTACTGAGACAATTCTTTTGCTTACCCATATCTCATTGGGTTCAACAAGTCCAGAGCAGCCCAAGGGCTTGAACGAGAGTAGGGATAGAAGGAGGTAAAAAGTGAACTACTAGAAAAAAAAAATTATGGTCAATATCTCATATTATTATCTTACCACAAAAACAGGCACCTCTGTCGGGGCGCCTGGGTGGCTCAGTGGGTTAAAGCCTCTGCCTTCGGCTCAGGTTATGATCTCAGAGTCCTGGGATCGAGCCCCACATTGGGCTCTCTGCTAGGCAGGGAGCCTGCTTCCCCCTCTCTCTCTGCCTGTCTCTGCCTACTTGTGATCTCTTTCTCTCTCTCTGTCAAATAAATAAATAAAATCTTTAAAAAAAAATAGGCACCTCTGTAGAGGAATTATTTAATTTTGTTTTTTTCCCCAAATTGGGGTTATGCAATATATCAAACTGTAACTTGCACTTTTTAACTTCATAAAACTTGAACAAATACATGCATACATACACATATGTTTCATTATTTGTAATGGTTTCGTAGCAGCATTTGTTCAGTTATGTTCCTTATTGATGGATGACCAGGTTGTTTTTGTTATTACAAATAATAATAATCATAGCCAACATTAATTATGGTCTTAAAATGACCAGACAATGTTCTAAGCACTATCTCATTTAATGTTAAAACAACCTCCATGAGATAGATATTATTTATTTTTTATTTTTTTATTTTATTTAATTAATTTATTTTTTAAAAGATTTTATTTATTTATTTGACAGAGAGACAGCGAGAGAGGGAACACAAGCAAGGGGAGTGGGAGAAGGAGAAGCAGGCTTCCTGATGAGCAGGGAGCCCGATGCTGGGCTCGATCCCAGGACCCTGGGATCATGACCAGAGCCGAAGGCAGATGCTTAATGACTGAACCACCCAGGTGCCCCGAGATAGATATTATTGTTGCTTCATTTTTACAGATGAGAAAATTGAGACATATAAGGTTTAAATAACTTACTTAAGGTCACAGCAAATTAGGATTTGAATCCAAATGAGGCCATCTGGAGAGGCTATGTTCTTCCCCACTATGCAGTTCTGCCTTCCCTCCTCAAATTAGCATACTTGTACATGTATTTATATACATTATTTTTATTTCTGTCCAGTTAACTACCCAGAACTGAGAACGTGGGCAAAGTTTCCTTGCATTTTTATATCTTAAGATATGTTGGCGGATTACTTTTGGACTGAAGCAATTTACAGAACCACGCTTAGTATTCAGGAGTAATGATTACTCCCAAGCCTTACCAATACTGGACCTCAGGAGTTATTTGAAGTTAAATCATGCTGGCAGGAACACTGACCCTTCACCCCTAAATGATGACCAGGTGTTTCAATTTTCATTCCCTCATTACTAATGTGAATGTCAAACATCTTAGGTTTATTGTCCCTTTGTATTTCCTCTGCTGTGAATTGCCTGTTCACTACTATGATTTTCTAATTAATTTCAAGAGCTCTTTGTGTACTAGGGATATTAAGCCATTGTTTTATATGTGTTGTAAATATTTTCTCTTAGAAGATCATCTGTTCTGTGCTTTCTCTTATATGAAAGTTGTATACATTTATTTAATCGACCCTTCCCATTTTTTCCCTTTATAAACAAGCTACACAGCAATCTATAGTATAGTTTTTAAAAACATGTATTCAGCTATTCACCTTCAATTTCCCATCTGGCCAAAGAAAGCTTTCCTCACTCCATAGCCATACAAATATTTTCCTAATTTTTCTCTCTTTATGGTGTTCCTTGTTTTGTATTTAGTTTCTTAATATGTCTGGAACCTACTTCTGGATATGTTATAAGACAGGAGTTGACATTATTTTCTTTAAGTATAGCTAATTATCCCAATCCAACTTATATTTACTTTGAATTGTATGTACAATTATTATTATAGATCCTTCCCCAAAGATACCTACTCCCAGATATACTTGGATCCAAACCCTATTCTTTTTCATTGATCTGTCTGTTATTGATTCTGCTTTGATTCTTGTCACTTTATTTATTTATTTTTTTTAAACATTTTATTTATTTATTTGACAGAGAGGAGAGAGACCACAAGCAGGCAGAGAGGCAGGCAGAGAGAGAGGGAAGCAGGCTCCCCGTCGAGCAGAGAGCCCGATGCGGGGCTCGATCCCAGGCTCCTGAGACCATGACCTGAGCCGAAGGCAGAGGCTTTAACCCACTGAGCCACCCAGGCGCCCCTGATTCTTGTCACTTTATAGTGGGTTTTGATATCTGTTAAATGAAATACTTCCCCCACTTCTGAAACAGAGCTATGAAGTTCATTAGATATTTCTCTTCTCCAGATATTTAATAATATCACAGTAGGCCATGATGCTACTTCTTACAAATTTTTTTTAAAGATTTTATTTATTTATTTGAGACAGAGAGTGAGAGAAAGAGAGAGAGAGCAAGTGAGCACGAGCCAGGGGAGGGACAGAGAAGCAGACTCCTCTCTGAGTAGAGAGCCTGACATAGGACTCGATCCCAAGACCGTGAGATCATGACCTGAGCTGGAAGCAGACGCTTAACTGACTGAGCCACACAGATGCCCTAAACTGGTTTTTTCATAAATGAAGAAATGCAACTTTTTTTAGGCAAATGAAGTTCTTTATATCTGAAAACTTACAGGATCTGACATCATTCAAATTTTGTCAAAAAATATTATCAATGAATTGACCTTGAATTTGTGTTAAAATTAGCATTTCTTTTTTTTAAAGGTTTTATTTATTTATTTATTTGACAGAGAGAGAGATCACAAGTAGGCAGAGGCAGGCAGAGAGAGAGGGGGAAGCAGGCTCCCTGCTGAGCAGAGAGCCTGATGCGGGGCTCGATCCCAGGACCCTGAGATCATGACCTGAGCCAGAGGCAGACGCTTTAACCCACTGAGCCACCCAGGTGCCCCTAAAATTAGCATTTCTTTTTCAGCCTTAGATATTGTCCAAGGTCCAGACAATAAGAAAATTAGCCAATTAGAGAAAGAAAGCAGATTTATGACTGACAAAGATCAGTATCTTATTTAAATAGAAACAATTGAGTTTAACAATAATTTAACTGAAAAGTTAAATACTATCCTAATAATGCAACATTTATCATTGGTGTCTCTTCCCCCTTCACCCAATTTTTACTAATTTGCATCCAGCTTTAATTTGAAAATGTATAAAGATATAGAATGCATCACATGGTTTTTATTTCAAGCTTCATTAAGAACAAGGGAAAGTTGAAGTTTATTATTCTTTTTAATGCCAAGATCTTAACTAATTCTATATTGAACTTCATGGGTGAGTCGGTACTTATGATTTTTGACTAGGTCATTCTTGTTTGTAAATGCAGCTACATCAGCGTATTTCTCTAGATGTAATATATATATATATAATATAATATAATATATATGTAATATAGATGTAATATATCTATATCTATATCTATATCTATATCTATATAGATAGATAGATAGATATATCTATGTTCAAGCAATCAAAATAGAACCATTCTGCACATAGCATATTACTAATCTATAATCTGGAATTAGCCCAACAATGATTCATGGGCTGTAATACCCGTTACTGCTTCCTACAAGCTTTGAAAAACTTTATTTTGGGAAGAATTCTGTCTCAATATTCCCCACAGTAGATTTCTGCCCTCATTTCCTTTGTATTTATTCTGGGTGGTGTTTGCAAGACTATGAGGATCTATTTTGGTTGGGGACACTGTTCTCTTCCTAGAGGAGGAAGTGAGAGCGCTGTGCTTTGTCTCCGGCTCCAAAGCTGTTAGACAGATCAGACAGGGACCTCTGTCAGCCAGGCTCCAGGAAGGGTTCTCTCTTCTGATGGAACAACTAAACAATTGTTACTATTTACAATGGGCCAAATGGAGAAACATTCTTAGAACAATAAGAAAAGGGAAAGTCGGCCACTAGGCAGGAAAGAAGGCTTTCAAGCAACATCAAACTTAAAGAATGTGAATATCTGGGAAATGTAAACAGTTTACCATATCACTTCTCCAAATAACAATACCAAGAGTGCTTGCCATGTGCCGGGCATTTGACAGACCCTATTATCTCTAATCCCATATCAACCATACCAGACAAGTATTCTCCCTATCTGACATGTGAAGAAACCAAGGTCAGAGAGGTTGTAAGAACTTCTCCATGGCTGGTAAAAGAGGAATTCTAACCCAAACTTATATAATACAACTATTATATAAGAATCTACTTCTTTTTTTTTTTAATTAAAAAGTAGATGAAAAGTTTACAATTCTTGATGAGAGAATCTATAATCTCCTCACAAAAAGTACAAGGCATGGAGGGGTTCATTAACAGTTTACGTTCTTTTCCTTTTGAGTTTCCCTGAATACTACAATGGTGATGGGAACCTGAAGAAAATTTGGTAAAGCTGTGTGTGGTGACAAAACAGTCCCCTCCGTTGTCACACACATAATTATTCTTCCTCGATCCCTCTCAAATTCTGCAAAGGACACAGAGGATGAACTCTTACTTGTTTACAGTAACTTCAAATCTTACAGACAAGTATGTAAAGATCTAAATTATTAATAACTATCGTACTAATTTTCAACACCACTATTGGGTTATCTACTATACACATATAATATATGCATCTGAAAAATAATGGTCTATTGTCAAATAATTCATCTTCTTTCCGTTAGAGTTTTAGTATTTCATTGAATGTTTCTTTTAAATGCCAGATCAATGAAACAATTCTTTATCTTAATTTCATATAATTTACAGTAGGTGAGAAGGAAAATAATGGATCTAAAAGTGAGGTATGCATTGGATTGCTTTTGGATATGTAGTAATATACTAGAACACATCAATATTTGACTTAATGAATGACATAATGAATGATGAAGTTACTCGTTGTCTAGTTACTTCAAAAATAAGAACACAAATGATTTTACAGTTCTTTGCTAACTTCTTAGGTTCTACTGTGCCCAATCTGGGCATACTCAACATGTAGGTGGACCAAGGGGCTATTTTTATGGTATTATGGGTAGCTCTTTTTCTCGCTGCCCAGTACTACACCCGCATTGGAGATTTCCTAGTCTTCAACTCTTGCATTGGTCTGCCCCCAGTTTTAGTATCTACCTCATGCTCTCATTAGCTCTAGTTGATAACATTTTCATGGATCAGTTAGCCATTCATTAATTAGCATCACAGAAAGCAGGATTCTGGGTAAAAAACGAGATGGAAGACAAGAGGTGTGCTGTGAAGCTAGGATGGTGAGGGTGTGGCGATGGCTTCTGGAACTCTGCTCAGGGCACTGAACATGAGAAGGAGAGAGTAGAATGGAGAGAGAATTAAAGCATGAAAAGAGAAACATTTCCCCAAAGAGGAGGTAGAAGCCTTCCTCATCCTTTTGCCTAAGGTTTCCTGAAGTCGACTGTGTCTATTAAAATGATCAATTTACAGAACACACCAGACCTTGACATGGCTGCTATGCATGCCTATAGTCTCTTCAGAGGGAAACCACTAACTCCACAGCACCTGTTGAGGAAGTTACTCTAGGAAGTTCCTCAGGCATAAGTGGTCAGGTTTTGCTCCACATCAGCCTGCTACCCATAGACAATTGGACCAGGGTGAGGGTGCCTAGGTGGTTCAGTTAGTTAACTGTAGGACTCTTGATTTAGGCTCAGGTCATGATCTCAGTGTTGTGAGATGGAACTCTACATCAGGCTCCATGCTCCGCACAGAGTCTGCTTGAGATTCTCTCTCTCCTTCTTTCTCTGTCCTTCCCCCTGCTATCTCTAAATAAATGAATAAATAAAATCTTAAAAAAAATTGGAACAGGGTATATGCCTAACCCAAAGGCAGCTAATCTAGTCAGACCAACAGCCTCTGCAGTGGTCTGACAGCAAAAACTCTGCCTTCTAGGAATGGTGGTGATTAATTGGACAACCTGATGCTCTCTCTTGAGACGTTGAACACAAGTTATTTTGTGAAAATAAGCTAGATGATAGTAGAATACAGCTACACAGAGAGAATACTTGAGAGAAGGCAAGGGAATAATGTAGTCATTAGAACCACATAGAACCCTGACTCATTTTTCAGAACATAAACTATGTTCTGGTCTTCACAGGAAACTTCTGTTCTTGTGATTTTTGGTAGTGAGACTTCTTTTGGACGCTGGTTTAGATTCTAAATGCTTGAAGAAGAAAACTGGTCAAGATTCCTGTTTTCCTTTTTTCCATAGGTGTCATTCCACAAAGCATGACACTTCATCCCCATCTCTTGAGGTAGGAGCAGTAAATCTCTCTTTTGCAACCAAAGAGCCCACATAAACAATTATCTAAAATATCTCATCTGCATCTTTTTTTTCTATGTAAGGTGTTAGGTTATATAAAGTTTGATTAAATAGAACTGTTTGAGTTCAACTTAAAATTCAATGATGAGAAAAATAGAGAATAAGTACACTGACATTCTAAGGAGACATGCTGGGTAAATCCATGTTAGAAATACTAAAAGAAAGCTGAACTAATTGAACAGTCACATTTGGACTAAGATGTCAGAGGAAAATTTGCTGGCCTAATAGGAGGTACTGTAGTTTCATCAAGGAACCCATGCCAAGTACAGGGAACCTCCAAGATAATAGTCGTATTAACTAATGTGCTATAGCAGTAGGCTAGCAGGCTAGAGACTCAGGAAAGCTGATGGTGCACATGAAGTTTGGAGGCAATGTTCTGGAGAATTCCCGCTTCCTCTGGGAGACTGGCATTTTTGTTCTATTCAGGCTTTCAGCTGATTAGATGCAGCCTACCTACATTATGAAGAGCAATCGGCTTACTCAAAGTTCACCAATTTAAATGTTAATCTCATCGAAAACACCCTCCACATTGACACTTAAAATTTACCACCACAATACCTGACAAGGATCGGAGTGGGAAGGGGACCTTCAGTAAGGAGGGACAAGCAACTCCATAGCTGTCTGGTATTTGTTGAGCCACAGAAGCTCCATCAAAAAGGTGGAGCAGGGCAAGAGAGACCTTAGGAGAACTTGACTCGTGTCTTCTGTGTTTGAGGTCATTGCAAGCATGGAGTTTAGTATTGCTTTCTGCCTGAAGAATTCTGCAGGAAAACAGCTGAAGGACAGCAGGCGTGGGCCATTCTAGACTTGGATCATGAGAAGGGCAGCAATTGTCTTGCAAGAGACCCTTGCCTTTTCTCTGGCACATCATTTGTGTTTCAAGTGATCTTTCCAAATGTCAACTATAATCTCATTATGCCTCTACCTGTTTGTGGCTCCTAGGTGTTCACAGAATAAGGTACGAATTCCTGCAAATGTCTCATGAGCCCTCCATGGCCTGTAGCTTCTACCACTCCAGCCTCACTGCCTTTTCCCCTCAGCTTCCCCCCTGCCCCACCCCAGCCCGCTGTACATGCAGTGCCTCTCCCGGCCAGCCAAATACCTACACCTACGAAATTCACCTTGCCCCACTTCTACAAAACTTACACTCATCACCCTCAGGTTGAGTTGTCCACTCCCTTTCTTATGTTATATTTTTACTGTAGAACCAATAACACCCTTTTGTAAGACATTGTTTACTTGCCACATTTACCCCTTCTAGACTGTAATTTACTTCTTGTCAGAGTACTCTGATTTATCTCTGTGTCCTGAAACATAGCTCAGGGGCTGAGCACAGAAAGCCCTCAATTAATGTCTGTTGCATGAATGAATTAAGGAAATGTCTAGAGAGAAAGAAATTTCAGGTGTTTGAAGAAATATCTGGGAAGAATGGAATTTCAAGAGTTCTCAGTATTTCAATATATTCTACTTTTTATTTCTTCTCTTTCTTAATTTGTAATTTTTATTTCCCCATGGTAGAAAGTAGCAGTTCTCCAGGGTGGTCTACAGACCCCTGGAAGTAGCCAAGATCCTACTAGAAGGTCTATAATGTCAACAGTATTTTCATACACTAGGATCTGCTTTTCCCACTGTTGGACATTTGCACTGATGCTGGTGCTAAGGCAGTGGTGGGTACCTTAGCCCGATGCAGAGTGGTGGCGATGACAAACTATACCATCAGTCATTGCAGCATCCATGTAGTGCCATCCACTCATATTTAAAAAAAAAAAAAGCCAGTCTTCTTTAAGAAAGTTCTGGATGAAGCAATAAACATTATTCATTTTATTTAATCTCAATCTTTAGACCATGTTCTGTCTGATACGATAGGAGTGCGTGAAGGCGCTAATGCTGCCTACCACAGTGTGTGTTGTCTCAAGGACAGGCACCTGGGAGATGACTTTCAGGCTGAACTAGCCAGTTTTTAAAAGGAACACTATTTGTACTTGAAAGAACAACTGACAGACAAACTGTGGTTCTTCAGACTTTGGCATCTGGCAGACATTTTCTTGAAAATGAACAAAGTATGTCTGTCATTTCAAAAAAAGACTTGGCAGTATTTGTTGTGAATGATAAAATTTGAACTTTCAAGTGAAAATTAGAATTTTGCAAAATTTGTAGCTGCCATTTTGAGCTTGACAGCTTTCCAAAACTCACATATTTTTTTGTTCTGATGAGATTGGTGATGATGTTAACAGATGTCATTTTCTTGTTACCGTATAAAGACATGCATAATCATTTATAATATCTGCGTATCTCTTGAACCAAATTCTCCAGATGACCAATACTTAATATTACAAAAGCCATGTGTAAAATGTTTGTTTAAGATATAAGATATATGAATGAATGTTTTTTAGATAAGTGAATTTTAATGTAACTCTGCAAATTTCATTAATATAATTTCTGACTTCCTGTTGCAACTAACCTTTAAGAAATTACTTCTTGGGTGCCTGGGTGGCTCAGTTGGTTAGGCGACTGCCTTCAGCTCAGGTCACGATCCCAGGAGTGCCGGGATCGGGCTCCCAGTTCCACGGGGAGTCTGCTTATCCCTCTGACCTTCTCCTCTCTCATGCTCTCTTTCTCTCTCTCTCTGTCAAATAAATAAATAAAAACTTAAAAAAAAAGAAATTACTTCTTGTTGAGTTTTGATATAGTATCAAAGAAGAATATCCATAATTACCTGGAAAAGATATTACAATATCCTTCCCTTTTGCAAACATGTCTGTATGAGGTCAGATTTTCTTCATATACTTTAATATAATACATAATGCAATGAATTGAATGCAGAAGCAGATGTGAAAATTCAGCTATTTTCTTTTAAGCCAGACATTAAAAAGATCTACAAAAAAAGTAAAATAAAATTATGCTTCTCCTTAATTATTTCCATTTCAGAAAAAATAATTATTTTTCCAGAAATGTATTACCTATGTTACTAGGTAATAAGTTTAGCATTATTTTAAGTGCATTAATAAATATTTTTTAAATTGCTCAGTTTTAATTTCTAAGATGGTAAACAGCAATTGACATAATCCACATAAACAAAAGCTCTTTGAGTCCCTCAATAATTTTTAAGATATAAAGGCAGGTTGAGACCAAAAAGTATGAATTACTGCCTTTATCCCTGTCTCTTCTTAAAAAAGGTAGGTAACTCTAAAAAGGGACCATATTTTTGTCTTCAATGCAAAAAAAAAAAACAAAAAAAACAAAAAAAAAAACCAACTCTCTCCCCCGCATAAAAGCCCAAAAAACAGATACAAAAAATTCATAAAAGCTCAAAGGAAATTTCTGTTTTAAAGGTGAAATTGAAATTGCAGGTTACATGTTTGAAAAGTAAACTAGAGATCCACATATCCAAAATACTTCCTGGTATATTGATATTTTAGCTAGGAGTCCCACATAGCATATGAATGCAGAGTCAGCTATTAGGTTATATTTAAACTAAGACAATAATTGCATAAACACGTGTAACCATTAGAAGTACAAAATAAGTCATCTAATTTGAATCAGTGGGAGACTTTCATAGTTTGAAAACACATGTATCCTTTAATGCCCCCAGATTCAGTTATGAAATGACTAGGAATTAAATAAACGTCTTGTTTGCACTGTTATAGTCACATACAGTTTTCAGATAACAAAAACAAAGCTAAATTTTGAAAAGTCATGCAACAAGCAAGTGCTTACCATTTCTTCAGAACATTCACTAGTATGAGGAAGATTATATTTGGGTGAGAGTGGTAGCTTAAGTTTCAGCCAAATTCTGTTAATTACAGTAAATTTCAGCAATGATTGATCTGAATTACTGAGCTTCCAAAATTTGTTCTGTCAAATATTACTCAAGATAGACTATTATCTCTGACTTAAAATAACTTCATTATTAAGATTTTTGTGTATATATATATATATGATATATAAGATTTTGTGTATATATATACTATTTATGGTATACATATGTACATACATATATTTATAGTGTATATATATATGTGTATGTGTGTGTATGTGTATATATATAAAAATATGTATTGATATATATATTAAAAGAAATATCTGACCTGTAGCTTTTGGGTTTTGATGCAATATTGATGAATGCTTTTCACTAAAAAGTAAGTGTCCTTTAAAGAACAGAGATCCTCACAGACCTGAGGTGCTGATTTGTTTTTATTACTATAGCTATATTTCTTATACAAGGGAAAAACTAAAATTAATTTACAAACTAACTGCATTAACCAAATTCAGTAAAATCCCAGTTAACTAGGCTAGTTGCACATGATCAATGACATAGCTTTGCAGAAGTTAAGCCATTACCAGCAGCCAGCCAGTGGCTCCCATGACTACAGCAGAGCTCTTTCGGCTTGATATGCAGATAGAACTACTATTAAGCTGTCTGATGGCCATTCTCATCCGTGACTGTTTGTTTTAACCAAACTGTAGCAAAATCTTCCTATATACAGGATGCTATGATATCACTGTTCTTCAGTCACATTCCTATTAGCCAGAACTCTTGGATTCAGTGGGCACTGGATTCCTGGGACCATTCTCATTTCAACAGTGACTGCCCAAATGATCAATTATTTTTAGTAGCTTTAGGAATGAAAACACAAAAACTTAAATATTTTATAGAGGACTTGAGTGACCTCTGGAGTGTGCCCTCAGAGTCCAGTTTAGGAAACCAACGCTTCAGATTAGAAAGCTTTGTCCAAAGCCGCAGGAAGTACCCTGCCCGCAGAGGTGGTGCTCAGGGGTGATTTTACTGGAAATACACAAGCTTTTCAAAACCTTCAGAGCTGGCCCATTGAAAGGTCACCAGATGGAAAGCCACTGCTTAAAAGAAGATCCTTTTTTGGGGGGAAAGTGAAATTTTACACATTGTTTCCCGCTTTGTAAGAAGGAAGTGTATACCTTTCTCCATTAAAAATAAAAAGTCTCCATGTCAAGAACTCTTTTATTTGCTAATTTTCTATGAAATCACTACTTACTATTTCGTATAAAATATTATTGTTTTATTATTTATATTATTAGATTATTTATTTTATAATCTTTTAAAAATTTTACATAAGATTCTGGCCAACATTTGTCCTGTTCTGAAATCTAGAGCAGGAGTCAGCAAACTATACCAACTGTGAGTCAGATTTAGCCCACTGTCTGTTCTTGTACGAGTGAAGAATGTTTTAAACATTTTCAAAGGGTTGTTTAAAAAAAGAAAGAAAAAAAGGAAGAGAGAATGGAAGAAGGAAAGAAAGAGAAAGAAATATACCCCAATATGAAGCATAGAATGTATGTGGTCCATAAAACACAAAATAGTTACTGTCTGGCCATTTACAGAAAAAATTTGCCAACCCTTGTGCAAAGCATTGCTTATCTTTAAAAAACAAATCAGTTCTGTCTTAAGGAAGCATTGACAGCATTCATATTCTGCTCTCGTTCCCCTTGATCCTCTTTTATTTTTTGTTTACCTTTTCCTCACTATCATATTGAAGGCTTTTAATATATTGCTACATTTGTTAAATGAATTCTACTGTTCAGTCTTTTATTTTAAAAACAGGTGAGAAGGTGGGTCACCTGGGTGGCTCAGTCGGTTAAGCGACCAACTCTTGGTTTCTCAGGTCATGATCTCAGGGTCCTGGGATTAAGCCCCTCGTCCGGTTTCCCACTCAGTGGAGAGTCTGCTTGTCTCCCTCTCTCTGCCCCTTCCTCCTGCTCACATTCTCTCTCTCTAAAATAATTAAATAAATCTTAAGGGAAAAAAAGGTGAGATGCAAAAATCAAAACTGTAGGGGCTCCTGCGTGGTGTAGTTGGTTGAGTCTGACTTTAGATTTTGGCTCAGGTTGTGATCTCATAGATTTGTGGGACTGAGTCCCAAGTTGGGCTCTGCACTCAGTGGGGAGTCTGCTTGAGATTCTCTCTGTCTCCCTCTCCCTCTGCCTCTCCTGCTGGTTCTTTCTCTCTCTAAAATACATAAATCTTAAAAAAAAAAAAAAATCAACACTCTTTCTATAAACTAGCAATAAATTGGAAATTGAAACTTAATAAAACTACCATTTGCAATTACACTAAAAACATGAAATATATAGGTATAAATCTAACAAAATAAGTGCAAAGCTCTGTACACTGAAAAATACAAGACATTGATGAAAAATATCAAAGAAGATCTAAAAAAAGGATTACAATACCCAGCACAGACAAGGATATAGATGAACTGGAATTCTCATACATTGCTGGTGGGAATGCAAAATAGTAAAGCCACTTAAGATAACAGTTTGGCAATTTCTTATAAATGTATGGTTCCATATGACCTAGCAATACTATTCCTAGGTATTCACTCAAGAGAAATGAAAACTTATGTTTATACAAGCCAATACATGAATGTTTGCAGTGACTTTATTCATAATTGCTCCAAACTGGAAACAAACCAAATATCCTTCAACTGCTGAATGAATATTTTATGTTAAAACAGATTCAAATGACTATATAGGGTGATTCGATTCATAAGGCATTCAAGAAAGGGAAAACTAGAGGCACAGAAAACTAATGGCTGCCAGGTGGTGGGGGAGGGGTTGACTACAAAAGGGCACAGGAGAATTTTTTGAGGAGATGGAACTATTTTAAATCCGGATTTGGGTGGTGTTAACACATCTGCATGCCTTTGTCAAAACTCCCGGAACAAGACACCGAAAGGGTGAATTTTATTGTATATTAATTTTACCTTAATTTTAAAGATTTTTCCAATAAAAAAAAGTATAGGATGTAAAAAAAAAAAAAAAAAAAAAAAGGAAAACAGGACCTATTTGCCTTGAAAGCCAACATTCATTCTGTAATGTCTTTGATTTGCGTTCTCATTCTCTTCTTTAATAATTAAAGAGTGGTCACTAATGTTCACGAAGTTTGGGAGGGACTTGAAGAATGTTTAACCTGAGCTCCAGGCTTCCCAGATGGAGTAAGTAATTGCTAAACTCAGCAAAAGACGACCGAGCATTAACCTCATTTTCTGAATCCCTTTTCTCAGGAATTAAAGCATGAATAACATTTGTGTGGTAAAATCTAAATGGCTTAATAATCTGTAAGCCTACAGAGAAATTCACATTCAGAGCTGCAAATGATTTATAAGCTCCATTAATAGTCCATTTTAAATATGATTAAGTGCTTAGGATATTGTTAAATACCCATGAATTACTTGTTGGTTACCTATCACGATCTCCTTCACCTGACTCAGAGAACACATTTAAGTAGCCCAAGAAATGTCATAATTGCTCACGAAGGAAATAAAATGTGGTGGGTAGGTATCTGGATCCTTTGTCATCTTCAACAGATTCTGTAGCAAAGAACATCTGAAACTAAGTCCTCGGGAAAATGCCGTTGCTGAGCAAGGCGTCGCGACACAGATTGCTGGTGGCAGGATTTGGTCATGAACATCGCATTTGAAAGACTCAAGTGAATTATGTTTTGTTCCCTGAAGGCAGATGGGTCCTCGTTGAGTGCTTCCTTAAGCAAAAAGTTAGGATCCCTGCCACGTTCTCCACCCCCTCAGTGTCTCAGTTTCTTCCATTCCAGAGTTCTCGGCAGGAAGCAGGGGAGGGTCACCAGGAGAGGGAGGCTGTGGGGCACCTTTGGCGGTCTGAGGACTCGATCTGCGTGCATGTGCGTGTGCCCGCCGGCCCATCGTCACCAGAGTCGCCTTGCCCCTTAAGAAGTGCCGATCCAGAACTTAGCTCCAGAAGCCCTGGCAGTCATTGGGGCCGCACCCCGCACCTCCCTGGCATGTCACGTGCCACACTTCTTTTGGCACTGTTTCCAGCTAACAGCTCTGTAAAGGACTTTGGGGACGGTTGTGCCCTCCTGGCCTCTGGTAAAACTAGTGAAGCTCTCTGGGGACATAAAGGGCATTGCCGTGCCCAGCACTAGCAGAATCCTGCTGCCCGCCCATTAATCCTTCTCTGCAAACTCAAGGCATGATGGCCGCCCCTCCCCGCCCCGTGGCGGTGGCCGGCAGCCCTCGTGGGTATCAGCGCAGGGCCTGCTGGGGCTGGCTCTGACCTCCATTCTTGCCCTGATTCCTCAGGCCAGCTTGGACACGAGTTCTGACACGCCAGGCCCCTCAGACTTTCTTCTTCCAAGTGTGCATGAGTCAGGGCAGCTGGGATCTCTGGGTCTGAAAGCACCCTCTACTGTATCACCCCCACCCCCACCCCATGACCACACCCCCTACCTTTGCCCCTGGGGGATCTTGACCTCTGGCGCTCTCCAAGCAGCCAGGCAGCTTGAAGTCTGAACTTTGGCTTGCACCCCAGAATCTTCTCTCCCCGTAGGCTTAATGTTCCTACATTTGTTTTATAAACTTCCCCTCCAGCTCTGAGCTCTCAATCTGTCCTCGCCTGCCTGTTACCTTGGCCACCCGGCCAGGCTGGCAGAGTCCCTGAAGTCAGTGTCTTCATGCCTATTCCCCAAGTGCGGTCCAGCTCTTTGAAAGCTCCCCTACGAGTAAGGTGAGTAAGCTGAGTAAGGCAAGGCTTGGTGATAGAGTTATGTAGATACTCACTGGAAGTGAGACAGGATGGAAAAAAGATCATCTCTTCTACCTGGCTCCTTTCATAGAGGAGAAAAAGGAGGACCAAAAATAGTAACTGACTTGGCCAGCATCATTCTGGTTAATATAGAGCAAAGTTGCTTCCTTGCTGGGTACAGTATTCTCCATTTTCATTCATTCAAAGAGCATTCACTGAGTGTCTACCTTAGGACATGTTATTACAATTTAAAAATTCTTGGGTATATAAGAGCTGTTAAAAAGATACAAAATAAATATAATAAAGAGATGTTTTCAGGAACATTGATCTGATTAAAAAATAAGAAAATACATATTAAGCGTTTTTAAATAATCCAAGGTTATTTAGGCTTATGTGGTAACAAAAGTGGAGAAGTTTTCATGAAATTCAGAAATAAGAACTATCAATTTGGGTTGTGATTCTCAGGGAAGACTCATGTTGGATGGTACAGAAATTAACTGGAAGACAAGGTAGTTTTTCAGTAAGTTGAGAGTTGTGAGAAGGGTTTTCAAGTAGAAGAAATTGAAGTGTTTTGTTGGAAATCTAGAAGAGAAGGTTGTATAGTTTGTGCAGGAACAAATTATAGAAAGCCTTGGGGCGCGGGAAACAATGATCAAAAGTGTTCAGCCGGGACTGGGGAGTCACCTAAGTGTTTAGCAGGACAGCATTCACGAGGAAGAAGATTCAAGAAGACGGATCCTGTAACGCTACTTTGGGAAGCAATGGGAATGAAGAGAGTGAGAGCCCAGAATTGGTAATGCAAGTTACCGAGCTATCAAAATAACCCTCAATTATAGAAGAGTCTTAGAGAAAATCAAGTATATCGTTTTCAAGTACTTAGAATAATGTGATCTCATGATTAAAACATAACTGTCTCCTTCCGTCCTGAGAAATCTGCTGAAGCAGAGAATTTAGATTGTGTGTTCCTACCATGAGGCTTTTATAGAAATGGATGAAGGTAACACTCAAAAATAAATTGTTCTCAGATTAAGCTAACCACCTACTCCCCAAACACAACTTCTTTTTTATCTATCATTTGTGTTAACATTTCTTTCACAGCTGGTACAAAATTAAACAAGACTAGTTTATGCTCCCATCACGAAAAATTCTCCATGAGTATATTCTAGGTTATAAGCACTTGCTCCTCTATCGGGGGGTTAAAGATACAAAAAAAAAAAAACCATTAAAAACAACAAAAAGTGCAAAAATGAAATTCACTCTCAGCCCCGTTACTGCAACACCAACTGTTTTTCCTTTTCCACGTTCTTTTCTCCAGGCTTTGTTCATGTGCTGCTTTGTCTCTTTTCATGATGGTGAAACTCAGTTTTCCCATAACAAGAGATGTAGTGAAACTGACTATCTTTATCCCTAACATAGCCATCATTATCTTACTATTATTAAATGAGAAATGCTGATCTTGGTAGATGGCAAGATGAAGTAGACGGTCAATTGGTTTCCTTGCCTTTGAGCTCTTCAACATAAAGATCGTGCTTGTGGTATTTCCTGCAGAAAGCCAGATTCAAGCCAGCAGAATGGTGTGCAGTAAACTGTCTTCTGCTCCAACTAGCTGACTAAGTGACAAAGGGCAGCAGCTGCAGTACTTTCTTTGTGTGTGTGCTTGTGTGTCTGGATTTTAATTGCCAAGTTAGACGCTAATCTCTCTAGCGACTTGAACATGAAGTGGGTTGCTATGTCTTATGGAAAACATAACCTACATCTGTTCATATGGATTTCAAAGAAGTGAAACACTGGCTATCTATTTCTAAGATGTTTCTGAGATCCAGTCATCATTATTGGAAGGGAATGTTTTAATATTAATTCCGTTAATATCGAGTACAATGATGTTCAGAGTCTTATTATATGGACTGAAATTGTTCACTTATCATTGATCAAGTCATTATCCCCAAACCAGATTTGCCTGCCTGGAGGCCATGTTCTAGGATGGACTACATTTATTCAGAGGTTTTGGGTTTGTTTATTTTAATAGCCCTTATTAGCAAAAGCTGAAACTTGAAAGTTGTCCAAATTCACTACCAGAATGTAGCTAGAACTCCAATTGGTGATGAAAGCATAAAAGGGTCTTGATTCCCAATGACCCTTTGTATCTTGATTTACATAAATTTACATAGGCATCATGATTTTTGCTTAGGAGTGACAGAAGCTGAAATGAAATGAGGTAATATTGTTTTCAGCAATTGAATATATGCTATGAAAACAAAAATGAATTCCCCCAAAAGCTAAAATTTTTAAATGCTTGATATAATTCCATTACAGCAAAGGTCTACTACTATCATTTCTGCCAAGAAGTTCATTCCACTGCCAAAATGACTTTTGTGATATTTAAAAAATAACTAAGATCTATTTTTATAGTTACAGCTTTTATTCCATTAACTGATACTCCATGTGACGGTTACTTCAAAAAAACCAGACCAAAAATTATGTGCGCAGGAAGATTTTGTTGTAATAATGGTCTCCACTGAGTATTAAAATGCTCACTATCTTATGTCAGATTTTAGGAAGAGATCAGCGTTGTATACAGAAGAATTTATTTGCCACAAATTAATTTTTCTTGTACCTTGCTTTTTTAAAATTAAATACTTTCTGGCCAAAAATTTTTTCTCAAGAATAATGGTAATAATAAAGTATTATATGGAATTTTCCACAAGGTAGATCTCAGTATATTCTCATAAAATCTTGTGAGGTAGTAAGTATTGTTTTAGTTTTTGGTGGGTCAGGACATTGAAGGTCAGGTGAATTAAAAAGTCTTTTTAATTCTTATAACAAGTCAATGGAAAACCCATAATTCGAGTTCATGGCCGGCTTCCCAGTGCATTGTTCTTTTCATCAGCCTTGTATGTCATGTGTTGATTGCAATGGAGCAATGATTGAAAGTCCCCACAAAGGTTACCTTAAAATCGTTTTATTGCTTCAGCCAAAGTGTTTTGTCAAAGTCAAATGTGGTGATTTGTGCTCATGTGCTTACTCTACGTTGGTCCACCAGCAGCCTTGTTTGGCACAGTTTTAAAGCCGGGCTTGTAAGTGGAAACATGTGCCTTCTCTCATCTCCTGTATCCACTCTCTCCTCATCCAGTATCCTCCCTCTCACTCAGATCGTGCCATGTCTAATGAGCTTACAATTATTTTTAAACTTCTTTCCACGAGGTGGTATCTGCATACCAGCTGGGGGAGAGAATGTAATCCATCCTACAGAAGTTAAACCAGGGATCATATGAAGAGCAGGAGGTGGTAGGAAGGGGATATTTGATGGAACTCCCCATGGAAATGTCAAACTCAGTGTTGCATATCTATCTGACTCCAGATTTTAGAGTTCATGTTTGTGCTAAAACCAATCAGTGGGAAGAGTTCCAGTTTGGAGAAATTTTTCTCCCAGATGAACAGAGAAAGAGAGGGGGTTGGAAGGAGAAATGGAGGGATGGAGGAAGGAAAGGGAAGAATAAGATATGAAGACCAGAAAAGGAAAAGGAAAAGAGAAGAAAAGAAAAGAAAAGAAAAGAAAGGGAAGGAAAGAAAAGGACACCTGGGTGGGTCAGTCAGTTAAGCATCTGCCTTCGGCTCAGGTCATGATCCCAGCGTCCTGGAATCGAGTCCCACATTGGGCTCCCTGCTCGGCGGGGGAGCCTGCTTCTCCCTCTGCCTGCTGCTCCCCCTGCTTGTGCTCTCTGTCTCTGAAAAATAAATAAATAAAATCTTAAAAGAAAAGAAAAGAAAAGGGTGCCTGAGTGGTTCAGGTGCTTACGCTTCTGCCTTGGCCTCACGTCAAGATCTCCAGTTCCTGGGATGGAGCCCCATGTTGGGCTCCCTGCTCATTCCAGGAGTCTGCTTCTCCCTCTGCCCCTCCCCGCCACTCCTGCTCTCTCTCTCTCCTTCTCACTCAAGTAGATAAATAAAATCTTAAAAAAAAAAAAAAAGAAAGAAAGGAAAAGAAGAGAAAGAAAAAAAAAGAAGAAAGGGGCAGGGTTTTTTGTGTATGCATTTTTTCTCGCTCTTAAAAATACATGGCTTAGGGCACCTTGGTGGCTCAGTTGGTTAAATGACTGCCTTCGACTCATCATGACCCTGGCTGACTCCCACGTCGGGCTCCCTGTTCAGCGGGGAGTCTGCTTCTCCCTCTGACCCTCTCCCCTCTCATGTTCTCTCTCACTTTCTCTTTCTCAAATAAATAAATAAATCTTTAAAAAAAATACATGGCTTAAATAATTTAATTCATCTGGCCATTGAAGATGGTTTTGGTTAGAGAATCAATCAATTTCATCTGGCCACTGACCTTAATTTGTAAATTCATATCAGAGATATTACTGGGTGAGTAATGGTTTGGCCAAAGAACTAAACAAGAGTTTAGTATACTCGTGTTGAAGCACAACAAAATTTCATGTGAAAAAACAATGTGGATACCCACTGAGCATCACATACTTGGTGGGAGCAGGTGGCGTGCACATGTTTTAGGTTCTATCCAAGGAAGGGAAGGAGCATTACATAGCCCTGCTCCTCTGATTCTCTCCTCTCAGGAAGCACCACCAGCTATGTCGGTCCAAGACTGGAACCCACTTAGGCCCCTTACAACTTCTACACCAGCAAAGGGAAGTAAGAGACCACTTGATCGCTGGATGGGTATGCCGACTTGGTGCTCTTCCTTGTTCTCTTTCTTAGCTGCAGCTCTCTTACTTCAGGCTCTCATTCTGTTTTGCTAGTATAATTGCAACAGCAGCTCGCTTCCTTCTTCCTCCCTAATCCTACTACCTTGATCTTTCCAAAACACAAATATGTTAAGGTCCCTTTGCTTAAGGAGCTTAAAATCCTTGAATGCCCTGTGCTTGACTCAGGATAAAATCCAAAGACCTTCTCTAAGCTTACAGGACCAAGCATGTGAGTCAAACCCCACTGAACTCCCCAGTCCCACTTTTCATTCCTTTGCACTCGACCTGCCTGTTGAACAAAATTACATGCCATTCCAGAAAGGGCCATGCTCTCATCTGTGCATGAGCTGGTCTTTCTTCAGGATGATCTCCCTCACTGTTTCACGTGGCTAGCTTGTTTAAAAGGAATTTGGCCGTTTTATCTGAGATGTTAAACATATTGACCTAAAATTGTTTACAGTATTCTCTTATGATCCTTGTAATGACTCACGTAATGCAATAATATCCCCTCTTTCATTCACAGTCTTGGTTAGTTGTATTTTCCTTTATCAGTCTTGTTTGGACTTTATTAATTTTTAAAAATCTTTTCAAGGAAACAGCTTTGGACTTTTAAAGTTTTCTGTATTATTTTCTATTTTAAGTATTTATGCTCTTTAATATTTCCTTTCTTCTTGAGGCTTAATTTGCTCTTTTTCTAGTATTTCAAGACAAAAATTTGGATTATTGACTTAAAATCTTTTTTATTATATAAGTCCTTAAAGCTTTAAATTTCCCTGTAAGTACTTATTTAGCTTCCACCCACAAATTTTGGTATGATATGTTTTTAACGTAATTCAGTTTGAGTTCCCCCCACCCTATTCTGGCTTTATTGACATTTAATATACATAAAATAAATGCGCTCATTTTAATTGCACGGTTTCACAAGTTTTGGCAATTCTATATAATCATATAATCACTACCAGAATCAAAATATACACTATGTCTATCACCCCCAAAGAGTCCCTCATGCTTCTTTGCAGTTAATGACTTCCTTCAGTTCTTGGTTTCAGAAATCACTTTTCTTCTTTCGGACACTAGAATTTTGTCTTTTCTAAAATTTAATATAAAAAGAAACATGCTATATATAGCTTTTTGGCTTGACTTATTTCCCTTAATGTGATGTTTTCAGGCTCACTCGTGCTATGTATGTTGATACTATGTTCCATGATAGTGCTAAGTATTTCACAGTATGGACTCACCAATTGGAATTCAGTCGTTTCCACTTTTATGAATAATGTTGCTGTAACATTCATATAAAAGTCTCTATATGGACATATCTTTAATTTCTCACTTTATTACCTGGGATTGGGATTGCTGAATTAGATGATAAATATACGTATAAGCAAAGGACACTGCCATACTGTCTTTCCAAAGATATTGTGACATTTTGCAGGTCGACTAAAACCGTATGAGAGTTCCAGTGGTTCCACATTCCCCACCAACACTTGGTGTTGTCAGTCTTTTGTTGTTGTTGTTGTTGTTGTTGTTGTTGTCAGTCTTTTTAGTTTTAGCTATTCTAAAGGGTGTGTGGTAGGATATCATTGTGGTTTTAATTTGCATTCCCTTGATGACTAAAGATGTTGAGTACTTGCCATCTGTATATCCCTGTGTGAAGAATTTGTTCAAATCTTTTGCCAAATTTTTCATTGGGCTTGCTTACTATGGGACCATAAGAATTCTTCATAGATTCTTGACACAAGCCGTTTGATAGACATGTGTTTTGCAAATATTTTCTCTCAATCTACAGCTTACCTTTTAATTTCCCTCATTGTGTCTTTCTGAGGTCATTTTGTTTTGATTTTGCTAAAGTCCATTTTATCAGCACTGTCTTTTATAATCAATACTTTCTGTGACTTATTTTAGAAATCCTTGATTAGCTCAGTGTCACAAATATTTTCTTCTATAGGTTTATCTGTGAGTTTTATTGCTTTTATATTAGGGTCTATGATCCATTTTGAGTTCATTTTTGCTTATAATTTGAGGGAAGGGTCAAGGTTAATTTCTAAAAAATCTACAGAGATATACATACAATTGTTTTAGCACATTTTGTCTAAGAGACAATCCTTCCCACATTGAATTACCTTGGCACCTTTATTGAAAAACAATTGATCATGTAAGTGTGGGTCTATTTTGGTTCCATTGATCTAATTGTCTATCTTTATACCATTACCATACTGTCTTGAATACTATAACTTTATAGTAAAATTTGAAATTGGGTAAAGTCCTCCAACTTCATTCTTCATTTTCAAAATTATTATTGCTCTTCTACACCTTTGCTTCTCCTTGTAAATTTTAGAGGCGGATTATTAATTTCTTCAAACAAGCCTATTGGGACTTTGATTGGTATTGCATTGAACGTATAATCAATTTAGGGAGACCTGCCATCTTAACAATATTGAATTTCCTAATCCATGAATATGTATATCTCTCCTTTTATTTAGGTTTGCTTTTATTTCTCTGAGCAAGGTTGTGTAGCTTTTAGTGTGGAGCTCTTACTCGTCTTTTAATAAGTTTATGCCCAATTATTCTTATGCAAATTATAAAAGATATTTTTTTCAAATTCAGTTGTTCATTTTTAGTGTTATATGCAACTAATGAATCATTGAACATTACATCAAAAACTAATGATGTACCATATGTTGACTAAGTGAGAAATACAATAGATTTAGTTTATTAAACTTGTATCTTGCAATCTTATTAGATTCATTTACTAGTTCTAGTAACTTGTTGTAGATTCTTTAGAATTTTCTATGTATACAATCATTATATATTGAGAGAGAACTTTGCTTCTTCCTTTCCAATCTATATGCTTTTTATTACTTTTTCTTGCTTACTACCTTGGTGAAGACTCCAGTGAAATGTTGAATAGACACAGTAAAAGTAGTCAGACATCTATGACTTCTTTTTATCTTAAGAGAAAGTGTTCTGTTTTTCAATACTGAGTATGATGTGATCTGTAAGTGTTCACAGATGGTCTTAAATCGGATTTGGGAAAACTACTTTTTCATAATAGGTACTGAAATTCTATGAGGTGCTTTTTCTGCATCAGTTAAAATAATCAGATATTTTTTGTCTTTACTTTGTTAGTGATGAAATATATTTATTAATTTTCAAATGTTCAACCCCATTTGGTCATAAAGTATGATCCTTCTTACATATTTCTGGATATAATTTGGCAAAATTGTGTTAAAGAATTTAGCATTTCTGTTCACATGGCATATCAAGGTGATGTCTTCTCTTGCCATGTGTTTTGTTTTAATATCAGGATAATGCTAGCCCTGTTAACTGTTGAATGTTTCCCCCTGTTTTCTAAAAGAATTTGTTTAGGATAGCCTTATTTCTTCCTTAAACATTTAATGAGAATCACTAGCAAAGACTTCTGGGTCTTGAGTTTTCTTTGTGCAAAGATTCTTAATTTTGAATTCAGTTTCTGTAGCTAATATAGAGATATTTAAATTCTCAATTTCTTTTCAGATCTGGTGTGGTAATTTGTATTTCTCACATTTTTTTTTAGGGGGGCCTGGGTGGCTTAGTTGGTTAAGCTTCCGTCTTTGGCTCAGGTCATGATCTCAGGGTCCTGGGATCAAGTCCTACATGAGGTTCCCTGCTCAACAGGGAGTCTGCTTCTTGTTCTCCCCCTGACCCTCCCCCCCCCCCCGTTCTGTGCTCTCTCTCAAATAAATAAATAAAACCAGCAGACAGAGGGGCAGAGGGAGAGGGAGAGGGAGAGAATCTCAAGCAGACTCCTTGGTGAGCATGGAACTCAATGCGGGGCTTAAGCCCAGTACCCTGAGATCATGACCTGAGCTGAGACCAAGAGTTGGATGCTTAACCAACTGAGCCACCCACAGACCCCTCTTAAGAATTTTTTTTTTTCATCTGAATTGTCATACTTATTGGCAAAAGTTGGGCATACATTGTCTTATGATCTTTTAAAGTATGACTAATTTTTATTTATTTATTTATTTAAAATGTTTTCCAGGGGCACCTGGGTGGCTCAATTGGTTAAGCATCTGCCTTCAGCTCAGGTCACGATCCCAGGGTTATGGGATCGAGCCCCATGTCGGGGTCCCTGCTCAGTGGGAGCCCTCCTTCTCCCTTTCCTTCCCACTTGTGTTCTCTCTCATTATCTCTGTTACTATCTGTCTCTCTCTCTCAAATTAATAATATAAAAAATCTTTTAAAAAAATAAAATGTTTTCCAGTTTTATTAAGATATAATTGACAAAAAAAAGATATAATTGACATATAGCATTGTATTAGTTTAAGATGTACAACATAATGATTTGATATAAGTATATGTTGCAAAATAATTACCACAATAAGTTTAGTTAACATCCATTACCTCACATAGTTATAGTGTGTGTGTGTGTGTGTGTGTGTGACTTTTAAGATCTACACTCTTAACATCTTTCAAATATACAATACGGCATTGTTAACTATAGTTACCCTGCTGTGAATTACATCTCCAGAACTTATTCATCTTTAATTGGAAGTTTGTTTTTGATCACCTTCCCACGTTACTCCCACTCCATCCCCATCTCCCACTTCTGGCGACCACAAATTTGTTCTTTGTTCCTATGAATTTGGGTTTTTAGATTCCACATATAAGTGAAATCATACAGTATTTTTCTTTCTCTGTCTGACTTGTTTCACTTAGTATAATACCTTCAAGATCCATCCATCACAAATAGCAGGATTTCCCTCTTTTGTGGCTAAATAATACTTCATTGTGTATTATATACTCCAATAATACTCCATTATGTGTATATACACATAACTATATTTTCTTTGTCCATCCATTCTTCAGTGGACACTTAGGTTGTTTCCATGGCTTGGCTATTGTAAATAATGCTGCAATGAACATGGGGGTAAGATAGTTTTTTGAGATAGTGTTTTTGCTTCTTTTGGATATGTACCCAGCAGGGGATTATTGGCTCATATGGTAGTTCTAGTTTTAATTTTTTTAGGAACTTCCCTACTGTTTTTGATAGTGGTTAGACTAATTTACTTTCCCACCAATAGCACACAGTTTTCTTTTCTCCACATCCTCACCAACACTTATCATCCCTTGTCTACCTTGATGGTAGACATTCTAACAGGTGTGAAGTGATATCTCATTGTAGTTTTGTTTTGCATTTTGATACATTATATTTCCATTATCATTTAGTTAAGATATTTTCTAAGTTCTCTCTGATTGTTTTCTTTAATTCATGAATTATTTATTAAGATACTTAATTTCTAAATATTTGGGTTTTTTTCTAGGGTATCTTATTCCTATTGATTTCTAACTTAATTCTGTCATACTTGGTATGATTTCTTTTTTTTGAAAATCTGATTAGAACTTGTTTGTGGTAGGATATATTCTCCACCTTGGCAAATGTACTAAACCATATTACATTTGAAAGGATGCATCTCTTGTATTCACATAAACATTTATTACTCTTAACGTATTTCTGAGGAATTGGCTGATTTATCATTATGTAATATCCCTCTTTGTTTCTGGTGATATTTCTATCTTTAAGTCTTTTTAAAATCTTATTCTAATTTTGAATGTGTTCCCTCTATTCCATTATTTGTAAGATTTTGATAAAGATTATCATTTTTTTTAAGTGTTTGGGTAGGATCCACCAATGAAACCATGTGGTCTTGGGTTTTTCTGCGCTGGGAGATTTTTGATTCCTAATTCAACTTTCACTCTTGTTATTGGTCTAAGAAGATTTCCTATTTCTTGGATTCAAGATTCATGAACCAATCTTGGTAACTTGTACAGTTTTAAGAATTATCTGTTTTGTTTTGTTTTTCTGAGATCTGATTGTTAGTATATAATAGTTTATAGTAATCTGTTATCACACTATGTATTTCTGTGGTTATCCGTTGTGTTGTTTTCTTTTCCATTTCTCATTTTGGTTTTTGAGTCTTCTTTCTTTTATTTTTCTTAGTTAATGTAGTTAAAGCATTGACAATTTTATTTATTTTTTTTGTTTGGAAAAACTGGTCATTATTTTCAGTGTCTTATTATTGTTTATTATGGTCTCTTATTTTTTCTGATTTTTCTTTGTTATTTCTTTACTAAATTTTAGCTAAGCTTAATCTTAAACCATCTTGTTTTATAGTACAGCACATCCCCTTCATATTGTAATATCAGACTATAAGAACACAGTTTATAGCTACAATAATAAATACAGAATTATTCTAAAAAAAACAAACCTTACTTGAATATAGCCACTCCAGTCTTCTTATATCTCTGTGTTCATGGTACATCTTTTTTATCTATTCACTTTCAATCCACTTCTGTTTTTATGTTTAAAGTGCAACTTTTCCAGATAGCATATATTTGGGTCATGCTTTTTTTTAAATCCATTCTGACCATCTGTATATTTTAATTGAAGTGTTTAGACTGTTAGTTTATTTACTAATATGTTTGTAATTAGATGTGTCATTTTATTATTTGTTTTCTATTTGTCTTTTCTGTATTTTATTCCTCTGTTCCCTTTACCTGATTTTTTTAAACATTTTTAGAATTACATTTTATGTTTCTTATTGGCTTTTTAGCTGTACATCTTGCATTATTCATGTTGGCAGTTGCTCTTGGAATTGCAATATACATATCCCTAGCTTCTCATATTTCATGTACATTTATGTATTAAGGCTTCATATAAAATATAGAATACATACAACTGTATAAGGCCCTTATTAACATACCCCAATCCTTTATATTATTATATATATTACAGCTGGATATGTTACCAACATAGGAGATCATGATATATTTTGCTCTAACAATCATACTGATTATAAAGAAATTAAGATGAAAAAACAGAAATCAAGTCTTTTCTGTTTAACCAGACTGATGCTCTTCTGTGACCATTTCTGATGCTCTTCATTCTTATTTGTGGATCCAAGTTTCCATCTCTCATCATTTTTTTCCTTCAGAACTTCAGCCTCAAGAGCTACCTTTAGGGTTTCTTATAGTGAAGATCTGCCTGGACGATATCCTCTTAATTTCCCTTCATCTGAGAATGTCTTTATTTCTCCTTCATTATCGAAGGAGATGGAATTTTGGGTTGACAATTTTCTTTTTTCTTTCAGCACTTTGAAGATGTTGTCTCACTCTCTTGAATGGTTGGAATAATTAAGTTCTAATCTCTTAGCAAGAAATGATAATTACATAATGTGATAGAGGTGCTAATTATCACCACAATGGCTATCATGCTACATTATATAAATATATCAAGTTAACATATTGTTCACCCTAAATTTACACAACGTTATATGTCAAATATATTTCAATTAAAATAAAAAGATGTTGTACTCTCTCCTGGCCTCCATGATTTCTCAAAAATATCAGCTATTATCGAATTATCGTTCTCTCACATTTAAAGTGTTATTTTTCTCTTGCCACTTTCTAGATTTGTTCTTTATATGTGGCTTTCAACACTTTGACTCTGCTGATACCTGTTTCTGCAAGATTGGCTTTGGCAAGAAAAAAGGTTTATGCTAAATAACAGCCAATGTTGATTCTTTTACTGGCTAGAAAATAAAACATATAGGGTGATGTCAGGTTTCAAATGAGAATTTTATTCAATCTTTAAAGGGCAGTTAATTTAAATGCTATTGAGACTGTCCAAAGCGAAATTCTTCATATGAAGCAAATATAATATTGATACCAAAATCTGATTTAGAGTTTACCAAAGAAAGGAACCTATAGATCAGTATCACGTGTCATTGCAACCAGAATCCAACAATATATTAAAAAAAAATCATAACCAAGTTGGTTTTACTCCATGAATGCTCAACATAAGGAAATCAATTAATATAATTTGTCAAATTTAATGAGATTTAAGGAGAAATTTCACAAGTCATTTCTGCAAATATTATAAAGATATTTGACATCTCTATGTTTGTAACACCATTATTTACAATAACCAAGATATAGAAGCAGCCCAAGTGTCCATCGATTGGTGAATGGATAAAGATGTGATATATATATGTATTATGTATATACATAATGGAATATTATTCAGCCATAAAGAAGAATGAAATCTTGCCCTTTACAACAACATGGATAGAGCTAGAGAGTATTAGTCTAAGTGAAATAAGTCAATCAGAGAAAGACAAACATCATATGATTTCATTCATATGTGGAATTTAAGAATCAGAACAAAGGAGCAAAGGGGAAAAAAAGTGAGTGGGGGAATAGTTATGGGGATTAAGGAGTGCACTGGTCATGATGAGCACTAGTTAATATACAGAAGTGTTGCATCACTATATCATACACCTGAAACTAATATAACACTATATGTTAACTGTGCTGGAATTAAAATAAAAACTTAAAAAAAGGATATCAGAGAATACTAGGTTTCTCAAAAAAAGATATTTGATGCAATATAATACCTCTTTTTTATTTTTAAAATTCAATAAAATGAAACTTGATAAATAATTTCTTAATATAAAAAAATATATTTATATATAAAAGCCAGAACACAAGAATGCCCTCTATACCACTAATATTTAATATTTCATTGGAAGTATTAACCTATGCTAAGACAAGAGAAGAAAAGCAGTGGTATAAAAATTGAAAATGAAGAGATAAAACTATAACTATTTGCAAATTATATGGTTGTATGTGATTTTTCTCTCATAAAACACATAAAAAATACTACAATTTAAGACAGTATTAGTAAAGTAGCAGGATTTAAATTAATATTCAGAAATCAAGACTTCACATTTGCAAACAATATCCAGAAAAAAATATTTTGCTGTTTATTGCTATTGCAATAGCAATTAAAAAATACTTAGCATAAACTCAACATGAAATAGGCCAAATATGCATGAGAAAAACTTGAAGGGGAAAAAATACAGTTAAATAAGTGGAAATATATATCATGTTCCTTGATACAAGGACTCAATAACATTACAACATTTGTACTTTCTAATTTAATGAATTTGACAATATCCAAGCAAAAATAGCCAGGAAAACTTGGAAACTTCCAGATATTAAAATATAATACAAGCCCTCATACACTGATTATAACATTATACTATTAACCTTTGACTAGACAGGTCAGTTGGACAAAGTAGGAATTCCCAAAATACATAAGCACGAGTACATGTAAGAATTTGAATTGGTGAGGATAGTATCTTAAATCATTTTTAATAAACAGCATACAGTTAAGTGGGCAAAGGTAATGCTGGATCCATAGCCCATACCATACTTTAGGATAAGTGCCAAATGGATTAAATATTAGATGTAAAAAATTAAGCCAAGTAAGTACTACAAGAAAATATAACTAAATGTCTTTATAACACTATAATGGGGAAAACCTTTTTAAAATTTAAATTCCAAAGCATAAAGAGAAAATAATGATAAAATTGAGTACATAAAAATAAGAAAATAAGCGCAGCTAGAAAAAAAAATCCAAAGACAAAAGAAAAATTGGTCAAAATACTGCAGTTTATTGCAACTATATAGTCATCTCCTAAATACATAATAGCTCCTAGAAATCAAAATTCAAAAATCAGCAATAATAGAAATGGGCAAAGGACATGAACAAAAAGCTCACAGAAAAAATAAATTTAAATGTCCCTTAAAGATATGATAATATATTGTCATACTCATGATAAGAGATCAAATATTGCAACCAAGATAACATTTGTCCTCTATTGGATAGGCCAAATCCAGATGTTTGATGCACACTCATTTGACATGGCTATAGAGAAATAGGCACTCTTACACATTACTGGAGGGAGAATGACATATTAGAACTCCTTTTTTTAAAAGAATATTTTATTTATTTATTTGAGGGAAAGAGAAAGAGAGCCTGAGCGAGGAGGAGGGGCAGGAGAGGGAGAAGCAGGCTCCCTGCTGAGTGGGGAGCCTGATGCGGGGCTCAATCCCAGGACGCTGGGATCATGACCTGAGCCGAAGGCAGATGCTTAACCCGCTGAGCCATCCAGGCGCCCCAATATTACACCTCTTAAGGAGAGGAGATTGGAAATATCTATCAACATTATAGATGCATTTACTCTTTAAGCCAAGAAAACCATGTCTCAGAATCTTCCCTTTAGTTACACTTGTACACAAACAAAATAGCGTATGCAAAAGGATGCTGCTTGCAGCATTGTTTTCAATGGAAGACATTGTAGAACTATTAGGAGCCTGAATAAAATCTAACACATTTACCTAAAGAAAAAGAAAACACTAATTTGCAAAGAATAAATGCACCCCTATGTTTATTGCGCATTATTTACAATAGCTGCGATGTGGAAACAGCCCAAGTATCCATGGGTAGATGACTGGGTAAACAAATGGGGTACATATATATGTACAATGGAATGGATAGAATAAAAATAAAATAAATAAATAAAATATAAAAATAAAAAATAAATAAATAAAAATAAAAAAATAGAATAAAACTTCACCATTTGTAACAACATGGATAGACCTAGAGGGTATCTTGCTGAGTGAAATAAGTCAGAGAAAGACAAATACCATATGATTTTACCTATTTGTAGAATCAAAAACAAAAACAAAACAAAAAAACAAAGCACAAACAAACAAAAAACCAATAAAAACAGACGCATAAATACAGAGAACAAACTTTGGTGGTTGCCATGGGAGGCGGTTGGTGAGGACTGGGCAAACTAGGTGAAAGGGATTAAGAAGCACAAATGTGCAGTTATAACATAATTAAGTTATGGAAATGAAAAGTACAGCATAGCGAATATAGTCAATAATATTTTAATAATATTGTATGGTGACAGACTGTGACTACAACTTACCATGGTGAGCACTGAGTAATGTATAGATTTGTCAAATTGTTACACTGCACAGTTGAAACGAATGTAATATTGTGTGCCAACTACACTTCAATAATTAATATTAAAAGATAAACTCCTGGCTTAATGCTTTTTTAAAAAAACCCTAGCATATTCATATATTGGAATACCATGCAGCTCTCAAAAATGAAGAGGATTTCTACATACTGCTATGGAGAAATCTCTATCATATCTTGTTAAGTGAAAAACAAGCACGGTGTAGAACAGTAAACTCTATCTTTTTTTTTTTTTTTTTTAAAGATTTTATTTATTTATTTGAGAGAGAGTGAGAGAGACAGCATGAGAGGGGAGAAGGTCAGAGGGAGAAGCAGACTCCCCGTGGAGCTGGGAGCCCGATGCGGGACTTGATTCCTGGACTCCGGGATCATGACCTGAGCCAAAGGCAGCCGCTTAACCAACTGAGCCACCCAGGCGCCCTAAACTCTATCTGTTTAAGAAAGAGGTATGAGAGTATTTATTCATATGTGCATAATGAACTAATAGAAACCGAAATTCAAGAATGACTTAGAGCGAGCAAGAGGGCAGGGGTAGGTGAGGACAGGAGAGCGCAGTGCTGCTCAGTGTACCCTCTTATATAGTTCTGATTTTTGAGACATGTTCAAAAGAATTTTGGAGTGAAATAAATGCAAGAAGATCCAAGGAAATAAAAGAATGTTGTAATCTGGTAACATATACAAGCTCCTATCCTATGGTTTTGTGGAGTGGTAGCAGGTTGGGGAGTCTTGCCTGCCAGGAAGGTGGGGCTGGGTCTAGGGGGCCAGTGTTCCTAGGGGCGTCTGCTGGGCACCAAGCCATTCAGAGCGGTCAGAGCGTTAGCCCAGTTTATCTTGGCCTCAAGCGTGGTCTGATTGCACTCATTGTCTTGGCTCTCAGTGGTGGTTGCTCGGGTCAGGGAATCGCCTGGGGAAAAGAAGTAATAGGTTATCCAGACCGGCTTCCTCTCTGTGTAACCTGGCCCTGTGAAGGTCTCAGGGAAAAATTAGCAAGTGTTTCCACCACTTTTCTTTGAAAGGCCTTTCTATAATTACCTTTTCTCTCTCAGGAAGGCAGTTCCATTGCACCTCATCTAAATTTGGGTTTCCTAATTCCATTGCATATTTTATGAAAATAGTTCGGACAATGTAAATAATTATCCTCTTCGCTGATGTTTCAGAGAAGGAAAGATACTTAGATGATTCCTCTAACCAGAGCTTAAGTTGGAAGTGGAGCCCACCCTCTCCCAAGCATTTCCCTTGGCAAACTCAAGAGTCACAGAGCAGAGGGTTTGCCTATGTCGTGCTTGCTGACAGGGATCGATTTCTCTGGGCAATGGGACTGAAGAATCAATCACTAGTTCTGGAGACTCCCTTCAGCTTCGAGCCCAGCATCACCCTTCCATAGACCGTAGCCTCTATTATCCGTAGCAACAGGGGGACGGCATTAGCACTGACGAAACATAGCTGTCCCAGGGCCAGGAAGCAGATGCCCCTGGGGCCACATCCGCCTGGACTCAAACAGCAGCAGAGAGAAGGGGGACTTCCAAGGACGGCTCTCCCACATCCCCTCCTCCCTCTCTATGCCAGTGCTTTGAGGGTAGCCGTCAATAACATACTTATGGTGTGGAAGTCTGGACAAAATTGGTTAAGATGACTTGAGTGTGACAAGCAGAGAGAGGCCCCAGTATCATTTTTACGAATGTTCCCTCAGAACATACGACCAGAGGAAGGGAGTTTCCTCCCTAAGCAATTGAATATGAGACCAAGAGCATAAACAAGGAAGGGCAATGAAAATACGTGTACAGGTGCACGAAGTCCCTCTGCCTCCCAGTCGCCATGGCCTCCAGCTCCTTGCTACTGGAAGTGTGGTCTGTAGGCCGGCAGCCTGGCATCACTAGGAGCTTGTTGGAAATGCAGAGCTTCAGACCTTCCTCCAAATCCGCTGAATTAGAATCTGCATTTTAACAAGATTCCCCAGGTGACTCGCATGCATCTTAAAGCTGGGGCAATACCTCTCTGACCTCACTCTCACCGAGCTCTGCCTTTCAGCCACTCTCGTACTTTAGACACCTCCCTGGCTTGGAGTTCTGGTCCACTCTTTAGGTGCACATCCCAGTGTGGGAGCCACTGAAGGCACGGGATGGGATAAACCTCCCTTCTGCTGCCATCCTGTCCATACAGTTGGCCCAAAGCAGAAACACCAGACGTTTAAATAAAGCAAATGTCTTTATTTTCAACATCAACTTTATTTTAAACATCAACTTTTTTAAAGTGGTAGGGTAATGAAGTGCTATCTAGAGAAGTGAAGAAAAGGACTGTTTGCATAATATAATTATGAAAACTCTAATTCAAAACATTCCCTAAAATAGGAGAGGAAAAGTCAAAATCTCTTACCCTCCGAAATTGCACCTCTTTTGAGATTCCCCCCCACAATTCTGTCCAGCTCCCAAGACATGGGGTGGGAGGCTCGCCTCGCTCGCAGGGAGGGTCTTATTCTTCATACTGTCTTCCCTTTACCCTTGTGATGAGCCGAGTTTGTGACATTCTTTCTAAAGTTGTGGATTGCAGTTGACCAGTGAGTGATGTTAGTGACTCAAAGTCCCTTTGTCAGTGGTGGAGATGGCAATTCCCGATCTGATTTGTGGCTTCGCTTTCACACAAATGTGAGCTGCAGACAGATGGGGCCTCTAAGTAGGGGTCTTATTAGAAGAGTGGGTCTTGGAGGAGGCAGTTCAGTGTGAAGGATAAAAGCACAGTATGGAGCTAGACCCCCTGGGGTCCAACCTTAGCTCTCAAGTTAGAGTAGCACCTGGTATGCATTGGATAAATACCTACTATCATTACGTGGGTGCAAATACTTTCTGGAAATGTTTCAGAATGCCGTTGCCGTGTGAATTCAAAGAGCAATTTGTCATGATTAGCTTGGAGTCTGGTGCAGACTCACAAGCAGGAAAAATAACAGTTATGCTTAAGAGCTCCAAAACTATTAGCGCTGTGCAGAAGAGACGTCAAGATTTCTTGGTGCTTCCTCCACAATCCCAATCTCCTGACTTCTCATGGAGGCATCTGAGCATCTTGAATCGCTTAGGAAATCGACTCTGATTTCCTGTTGTTTCAATTCTCATTATTTCACTATCACAGTGCTCTTTTCCTATTGCAAACATTTGTCAAATGGGGCATCATTGTTAATTTCCTTTTTAAAAATGATGGCGGGATAGAGGAGCAGGCATGAAATGATTTCCATGTAATTGTATAACTCTAAGGAATAGAATTAAGGACTCGAAAGAGCTATATACAGATTGGCAGAGAATTTTAGCATTGGTGCTTCTCTTTTGAAGATATGCTAATTGTAATAAGATCTTTTTTGTTCAGGGTTACTTAGAATAGCTCTCAGTAAATTTGGGATCGTTGAGAATAATATTCCTCGAGTCACTAGATATTCTGTGTAGTTAGTCAGTCCTGGGATGGTGTCCTGAACTGTGTATCTGCTAGCGTGGCTTCAGGAATCATTGCCAAGCTGTTTAATGTGGTCCAGATATTAAGAAGATGAGAATCCTATTTTGAAATGTGCCCAAACTTATAAAAATAGGGAGATTTTTATCATCACACCAGGTGGAATTATTTGCATGCCAGAACTTACAACAAAAGAGAGAGAGAGCTTTATCATATCAGGTAAAAATTTTTGTGTGGGTTTAGAACATTTTTAGATTTTCTATGAAATTTAGGAAGTTATTTTTTGTTTTTAAAGTGGTAGGGTAAGGAAGTGCTATCTAAAGATGTAGAGAAAAGAACTCCTTGCATAATATAATTATGAAAATCCTAATTAGAAGAAACCTAAAGATCATCTACTGCAACATTTCATAGAATGTTGGCATCCCTTTGATGGCATCCTTGTTGGAGATTGCTCTGTGATGTAGCAGGGAAAGGTATAGCTGCAGGAGCCAGTGGACTGGGGATTAAATACCAGACCCATCACTTCCTGGCTCTTTGACCTAGGTCAAGTTGATTAATTTCTATTAGCCTCAGTTTCCTCATCTATGAAATGGTACATAATACCTATCCTAGAGGTGTTGGTAAGGATTAAATGAGAATATCCTATTATTATTATTATTATTATTGCACTTAGCACTATGCCTATGTGTGTCATGATAAATGCCATATAAAGCACTTAGCCAATAGTAAGTGCTCCAGAGAACTTCATAAAAACAAAACCAGGGGCGCCTGGGCGGCTCAGTGGGTTAAAGCCTCTGCCTTCGGCTCAGGTCATGATCTCAGGGTCCTGGGATCGAGCCCCGCATCGGGCTCTCTGCTTAGCAGGGAGCCTGCTTCTCCTTCTCTCTCTGCCTGCCTCTCTGCCTACTTGTGATCTCTCTCTCTGTATCAAATAAATAAATCATGACTGTGGATGTAAATAAAGCATGAAAATCATCTTCTAGAAAATACCATAAGGCTAGAAGGGCACATTCTATAGTCAGGTGTGCTTCCAGCAGCTTAAAAAATATGGAGTGGGAATACATTCTCTGGTGACATTAAAACAACTACACACCAGCTGGACTTCCAATGGAATTAAGACAGGCTATTCATGTTTCCTTGAGTTCATGACTCCAGCTAACTCATCTGTCTTTGTCCAATCCTGGTTTTGATTCCCATTTCACAACTCTGATTTAATGCATTTGTTACTCAGCTATGGGATCTGATATTTGGAATCCATTAATTGACCTTGGCATCATTCAAACTCTGTACTCAGCTCTTCATTTTGAACCCAACATTTGCTTACTACTTTGTTCAGTAGTTAGGCGCTTACCCGAAGTTTTGATCTTGCTGTCTCCTGACATATGTAAAGAAAGTCATATGCAGAAACAAGTACTGTGAGTAAGAACTCCAGCCATTAGGCAAAGGTCAGATTTTCCTCTCATACTCTGTATGAAACTGGAGATTTATCTGCATTGGCTTATTTTTAGACACTTCTGCATGTTTAACAGTGCTGCTACCTAGCAATTTCTTGACCAAGAGGCAGATGACTAAACAAGTCAAAACCCTTCCAACCTACTGGGTCTGTGAAGAATGGTATCCATGTGGGTACTAAGTATCTGACTAGATAGTCGGTTGAGGTGATTCTCCTCAGGTTACCATGACTCAGAGCTGAATATACCTCCCTTTGTAATGCCAATCTTCACTCAAGCATAGGGCCATAAACTGGGTTCCCTTCTGGTGTAGCTTTTCTCATTGTTTTTCTTTCTTTTTTTTTTTTGTTAAGATTTTATTTATTTATTTGACACAGAGAGAGAGATCACAAGTAGGCAGAGAGGCAGACAGAGAGAGAGGGGGAAGCAGGCTCTCCACTGAGCAGAGAGCCCGATACGGGGCTCGATCCTCAGACCCTAAGATCATGACCTGAGCCAAAGGCAGAAGCTTTAACCCACTGAGCCACTCAGGTGCCCCTTCTCATTGCTTTTCTATGAATTACTCTTTCATTGACTCTCCTCTTGAGGACACCATCTACTTGCTTCTCTAAGCAATGTTTTTCAAACCCTGGCTATTTCAGACTAATCAGGAAGAGCTTTTAAAATATATGTAGGATATTGTTTAAGAGATTTTGATTCAGTGGGCCTCAGGTGAGGCCAGAACTCTATAATTTCTAAAGCTCTTTCTGAAGTTTTCTAAACCTGGGTAACCAGGTTTGGGAACCATACTTGCCAAGAACCCAAGTATGGCGCATGAATGAGGTCATGACTTCAAGGGCTACACCTTCTCTCTGGTCTCACTCTATCCGATTAACTACTATCCAGTGGTCGTGTTGGTCAGTTTGTTCCCACTTTGACCATTACTACTCTTTGGACTGTTCTGATTCTCAGGTCTTAATGGATTTACTGGTTTCTTTAGATTCTCTGATCTCAATAATCCTTTTGATTCCCTGTTCTCACTGAGAGAGGTATAAATTTTGTTTCTGTAGTTCGATATGTGACAAGATGCAGGGACAGCATGTATCGAATATCCATGTACTCTGGATATTTCTCAGTCCTCCACCCCCTTCCATGTTATTAGTTCTATCCAAGGATAGAGACACATGTAATTTGGGGGCTTAGACCATTAAGAACTGATGGGACTTTATATCCCTCTTCTCCTCCAGAGCAGCAATCTTGGAAGCCACATATTGAGATGGTGTCACCACAAAATGGAGGCGGGGCTTGCACTGCTGAGTCATGGCTGAAGGGGAGTCCCCGTCAGTCTCCATCATTTCTCTGTGTGAGCTGCAAATACTTTTTTTTGTTTTTGTTTTTGTCCTTAGCTACAGAGATTTCAGGATTAATTTGTTACTACAGCACAGCCTACCCTGTCCAGGATTAAAGAGAAATCATGACTTCTGGGTAAAATGCTTCCAAGAGAACTGAGCCCAAGCCATCACCACACACTGTCCTAATTTCTTGTTCTCTTTCCTTTCCAAATAGCACATATATATCCATTTAACACCACAGAGGACAAATTATGCTAGTTACATGGGACAAAGAGTTGTGATGAATAGTGAATAAAATGGACCTCCCACTTACACAGTGGTTGTTGTTTCAGAAGAGCCACTTTCAATCATTTTTAAGGCCCTTAATGTTTCTCTTAACTCTCAAACACTCCCTGTCAATGGTGGCATACTCAGGCAGAAAGCTGAAATGCATGAAATAAGCCAATAAAAGACAATGGGCAATGGTGGGGTCTTGCACATGTGAAAGAACAAATAGAAAAAGGCTTGATCACCTAACGGTATTCAACACGAACCAAAGAAAATAATAGCTCTACCTTAAATAAGAAGCGGAAGCCCCAAACATCAACCTGCCATTGTAGCTATGGCCTGAAGCTGTAAGTACCCATTGTAGTTCTTGTCAGGTGGAAGTGCCATTTTTCAAATTTTAGTATACGCATGACAAAATACTATGCAGCCATTAAAAATGTGATATAGAAAAGTAGTAACAATAAATATTTTTGTAAATAAATAAACTACATATATATTTAAAATTACCAAACAGTTATAGTATAGTACAATTTTGCAAAATAAAATGTGTGGAAAGAAGACTAGAAATAAGGTACATGTACCAAGTCAATAGTGTTAACAAGCCTTCTTAATTACCAGAATGGATATCTCTGGGTTGTAGGATTATATGATTCTTATTGACTTTCTTTTGTTTTTGTGTATTTTCCATCTCTTCCAAAACAAGCATGTGTTGTTTTAGTAATCGGGCAAAAAATGTTATCTCAGAAATTGATATTTAAGAATAAAGGGCAAATATATAAATATATTAACTATGAGATTTTCTAATATTTTTATTCTAGCTACATACTTTATCACATGGTATATTGTGTGTGGTGTATTTTTGGTCTAGAAATGGCTATACTAAATTATATAAAAACTAACCTGGAATGACTATTCATCTACAAGTTCTGGGTAAGTTGAAACACACATCTCTATTATACTTTATGTATTTCAGAAGGAAATTTTGCCAATTTTAATAATTATCATAGCTAAGTCGCAACAGAGAATGAACTACAACTTAAAAATACACCAACATGGGGACAAGTTGTAACAGACAATAAAAAGTATCTTGTAATTATAGCTACCAAAAGAATGCAAATAATTATGAAGACTTTTTGTTCTCCAAGTTTTTCCACTGTTTATTCATTGGAATGGCTTGGCATTAGGGTTCACGACTGGCCTGAGATGGATTCATTAAACTCTAATCTGATTAGGACTTTTGTTTCTTTGTTCTCTGCATCCTCAGGTGGCAATTTTGGCTGGACATTAAAATGTTTGTGCCATGTCAGTTACGGTAATGTAACTTTGCCTATGTATTACATAATCAGTACATAATTCTCAGGTGCTAATCCTAAAAAGGCAACTCTAGGTAATAGAATTCCACTTCTGTCTACATACTCTTCAGCATGTGAATTTTACTTATACATATGCACTAAAGCATTACATATGCATTTATGAACAGATGACCAGATGTATCTAACTTCCCAGAACCATCAGGAATTAAATATAAGTTGCGTTTTTTTTTTTAAGATTTTATTTATTTATTTGTCGGAGAGAGAGAGAGGACAAGCAGGGGAAGCAGCAGGCAGAGGGAGAAGCAGACTCCCTGCTGAGCAGGGAGCCCAATGCGGGACTCCATTCTGGGACTCTGGGATCAAGACCTGAACTCAAGACAGACGTTTAACCAACTGAGCTACCCAGGTTTCCCAATATAAGCTGCTTTTAGAAATGACATAAAAGCTCTGCTAAGTGGTTTTTTATCTAAATAAATTAAAGGTTGATTAATGTAATTTAGAGATAGGCAGGATAGGTGAAAAACATGATAAGGAAGATCACTTGGTAGTAAAGAATGCAGTGTAAGGTCCGCTAGATAAGGAGAATCACAAAACTATCTGGAAAGGATTTAAATTAGATATGAAATACAATTAAGACCCCCCAAAATTTTCAAAATCGACGAGCAAATATGAGGCACCTTGCTATACTGCTAGGCAGAAGAGACTCTGGGACAAAAATAGCCACTAACCAGATGCTATCATAGCAGTGACTGCTGGCTTACCCTAAAAACATAATAAATAAACGTTAGGATATTTCCACTTTGATGAATCCACCCAGAATTTTGTAATCACGAAGTCACCTAGGGAGAATGCTATCAACATACGTATGCTATAAGTATGCTATCAACATACTTATAAATTTTGTTATTTCAAAAAATAAAATGGTATTTTTGTTTATGTGCTTAAGAGATTAGGGCCTCTAAAAGTCTTATTCTGGTCTTGGCAACAATTCAGGAGAATAGGGAATGAAAATTAAGACACTTATCAGGGGAGGTCCCCAGACACCACGTGTTCTGGATGAGACATGACCCAACAAAAGATAGGCTTACCGCTGTGGAGAGTTCTAGAATGGTGGCTTCTGGGGGGAGTGGGAGTGGGTGCTGTGGGCACTCTCCAGTCGCGGTACAGGCGCATTCTCCACCCTTCCCAGCAGCATAACATCATTTGGATGTGCCACCATTGGCTCCTGGAGTGGCCACCTGTTTAATGGAGATCTGCTCTGTACTAAGAAGCATTTTAATTGCCATTGGTTTTGTAACGTTCACACTGGTGGAGGTGTTTGGTTCCTTAAGTGCAATCTCAGCGGCTAAATATGAAAAATCGATGCCAAGCTGGCTGTCAACCTATGAATGCCAGGCAGCATCATATGAGCAAAATAGGCATGAGGACCGAGTCATTTGATCTATGGAAGATGTTTTCACGTCTGTCATGACCCCAGAAAGAACTGTCCTCAACTGAAAAGAGCCAATACATTTTATTTTAGAATCTACAGAGACACACCTGTGTTGCCCATACTGTAATATGACTCCGGCGTCTAAGTTTGCAATACGGTGAAAGAGACAGAAAGTGCATCTCTGTCTTAAGCTTCGGACCACAGGGGACTTGAAGGGAGATCAGAGAAGCCCTTCAAGTTGCTCAAGTTTTTGTTTTGTTTTGTTTTTAGTTTATGGTGCTTAACATGCACTCTTAAAATTAACAAGCTTAGTTCCATGAAGCACCTTCTGGGCCAAAAGATAAGACTGTCTTTCTCCTGAATCACGTTTTCTCAAATATTTTGCAAAGCTGAGCCATAAGCCTTTTAATAGAATTATGCAAAATTTGCCCTAACTCCACATGTTTTCGGAACTAAAGACCATTTTGAAGAGATGCTGTATTTGTGATGTCCACACTGGGCAAGGAAAGCTGGAAACAGTAGGCGGTGAGGGGGACCGAAGCAGCACCCCACACTTGGGCTTCGGTTGCCGCTAAGGTTATTTTGTGCCAACTTAAAGCAGCGTCTCCTTCTGAAAGGTCAAACTTGCTGGGATGGAAATGCTGACCTGTCAGTAGGGGATTATCTTCTTGGCAGCAGCAGAAACCCAGCTCGAATGCACCTCACTCCTGATTTGAACTATCTGGATGATGGCATAAAAACATCTCAGGCAGAAGCCCGGTCAATGACCCCAGGGAGGCAAAGCAACATCGTACATCCCTCCTAAAATGGGGATGTGAAAGTACATTTGAAATGATGGAAGACATTTTCTTTGAAACGAGACTTAGGAAAAGATGACCGTAAAATAATTTCTCCCAGTGTGAGACACACTTAGCATTTCAGAACTGGATAAGACTCCCTGTTTTACAGATTAGTATATTTGTGTGTGGAAGATATTATCAAGAGAAGCACAGCAATTGTCCCGATTCTGCAATTTTTAGTCCTTCTGTATGTGGGTGAAACAAAAATCACGTATTTGAAATCACCACAGGGACGTCTGGGTGGCCTAGCCGGTTAAGCGTCTCCCTTTGGCTCAGGCCATGATCCCAGGGTCCTGGAATCGAGTCCCGTATCCGGCTCCTCGCTCAGCGGGGAGCCTGCTTCTCTCTTTCCTTCTGGTCCTCCCACTCATGCTCTCTCTCTCTGACAAATAAACAAAATCTTAAAAAAAAAAAAAAAGAAATAGTCACAGGCTTAAGGACACCGTCTTATTTTTATTGTAACTCGTTAGAACTAAATGGCTGACCGAAAGTATTTGGGGGCCTCTGGTCATAGAGCAACAAGAAGACGATGTTTGTGTTCGGAGCAGAGTCTCTGCTGTTCTATGCCTCGAACTTGCTGATTTGAGGCCCTCTCGTCCCCTAGGAGTGGTGCTTGAAGGAGGAGTGTTTGGCAAAGCGCTTTCGGGACAAAAATAAGGGGGCACAAGAGAAGGGCAGTCCACGGGGACCACTGTCTGGTTTTGATTTTGACCCCCTAAATTTAGCTTTTCGAGAGTCACTAGTTAAGATGACATTTATTGCCAAAAAGCCATTTTCTAATAACGTGGCCTCAGTGGAAAATCCAACTCCAATCACCTTTCTGCAATCTACTTTCATACTTAAAAACACACGCGAGATGACAAAACCCCCAAACTCCAGGGCTTTCTCAGTCCCAGCGTCACGCCTGCCTGTCTTGGTGCCTCCCGCTGGTCTGCCTGATGTGCCCTTCGGAGCAGCCCCGTGCCTGCGGCTGTGAGGTGAGTCCCCCGCCCAGAGGTTGTTTGTGGCCCTCTGTCTCTGCAATGTGCACACTCAGCGCGCGTCTCCGCCAAGGAGTTAAAGTCGGGAACCAGCAGTTTCAAATATGTCATCTGGATTTCAAAATAAAGTTCCTGTGCCTCTGGCACATCTGAGCGTTCTGAGCCAAGGTGGGCTTTACTGTGACTTCTCTTGCAAGCTGCTTGGTATTCATCCAGCGTGAAAACGGACTTCTCCGGGTCAGCAGAAGGGGAGGAGTTTCTTCCCTGATTTATTTGCTCTTGTTCATATTCAATTATGATTAGAAGCCACCTCTATGCAGCTGCTCCACCACTGGTACCATGTTTGCTTCTGGAATTTCTTCTAATAGCGCTGTTCAGTGGAATAATGTGAATATTACAAAAAAGGAATCACTTTTTGTAGTTTAGCCTGATGTGGATGGGGTCTTTTTATTAAAAAATTGAGGAAGGCTGCAATGTGTAGGTACTTAGTTAATCCATGTGAAGTTTAACCTCGGCATATTTTCCCCTAGAGGAAATTTTTATACAAGCAGAAAGACAAATATGAAAAAGTAAATCAAACCCAAAACATAGCTACCAAAAAAATTCTGATCAGAATACCAATATCCTCTTTCTTCCTGATATATTTCTGAAAAAAATGTGACTCTCCATTTTCGACTGAAATGATGTCAGGTTATACAAAGAAAATGTATAGCTGTTCATAGGGTTAGGGGTTCATTTTGTTTTTGTAATCCCACCCCACTCCCCAATCCCTCCCTTCACCCCACCCCACCCCGCCCCACCACCTTCCGCAATTAACAGGTACTTCATAGGCACAGATAAACTTCATGTTCTTTTCCAAGAAACTTCTGCAACAGAGTTTTCAGATGGGGTCATATTGCAACTCTGAACATGAATAACACAGCAGAGGGAAAAAAAAAAGAAAGGCTGGCTGGTAGTGTTTGTATTAGTTTGCAGTTTTGAAACTAAGTATCTATAGACCCTGGATACAATTTAGAGATGACTCTGATGCTCTATCCAGTTCATACTGGTTTGGTTGCCTGAGTTAAAAGTGCTGGAAAAACAAACAGACAAATAAATCTCCTGATTGGCTGCTTTTCTCGGGGTCATTATGGAAGGTCAGGAATGGCAAGGAGACAGGATCTGGCCTCAGGGAAAAAAGATCAATCATATATCCAATATATATATATCCATATATCCATATATCTTGACTACACTGTAAATATGAACATAAATGCAAGTGATTAAGCAGATCATTTTCAAGCTCTGCGGTTTCCAGAAATTTTAAATTTAAGCATAGTAGATTCAGAATAAACCATTGGCTTTCGCATTTATCATATTATAATGTGCCATTTGATCCTAGAAATGCTAAATATTGGCGTTTTCTTTGTTTTCTTCCTCCCCTACTAGAACTAAGAGCTAAGGAACCTTGATTTGCTTTATTTACTCCTCTGGTCCTGGACCTGGACCAGCGCCCGTTTTACATAGTTGTTACTCAATAAATGTGTGTTGAATAAATATTGATTCATCTCTTTTATTTCTCTGTCCTAAGAAGCTGATTGGTGATGTTTCTATAACTTCTGAAGTAATACTATATCATTCCATATTCCCTAATCCCAAAAGCAAAATCTCTACTTTTTTTATTTCAACATCCAGTACAGAATGCTAACATCTTGAGGATTTTAATATTATAGCTTGAAATGAGTTGAGGCCCCCTTCTAATTCGGAGAGTTCCTGGTTGGTTATCAATTTCACTGCTTATGAGACTGCTGGTTTCTTGAATGGAGGCCAGAAATAACACTGAAATAGAATACTCCTTCCAAAGTTCTCTTATAAATGCACCATCCAATTAAAGAAAGCTGAGAAAACATGACTTCAAAGTGCTTTCAACCAAGTGAACTCCAATTTTGCACACAAATGCAGTGCTGCTTTTATTCCACATAAGCACATGTATCTGCTTTTAATATAACGTTGATAGGAAAATCTTGTTACCGCTGGAAAGAAACGAAAAACAAATGTTCTCTTACAACTTGCAGACCTCAGCCAGTAAGTTCTGGGCTCCTGGACCAGTGGGCCTAAGTCTCAGCTGCTATGCTTGCTAAAGAAGGCAGACTCCTGGGTACCTCCCTGGAGCTTCTAATTCTGGAGACAAAAATGGGGTGCAGGAATCAGAAATGCTTATAATCGTGCCATGTGATTTGTATGCAAGTTATCTGCAGATTTCACTTTGAGAAAAATTAAAAATTAAAAAAAAAAAAGAGACAAGACCTCGGTTTCCTTTTGAGCTCAGCTCCCATAGACTGAATTCAGGTATCTGGCTGCCAAACAAATACGTATATGTTTTGATTGTAAGGAAAGTAAAATGGCCAACAGACTATTAGAACAAGCTTATATAATTCTAAAAACATTCGTCTTTTCTATTGTGCGATAGAATCAATTCTATTGTTCAATACTCAATTTCCTATTATTCTATTATTCAATAGAAAGTTTGTTTAGGACAATGCTACAAATGCTGGCAAAAGTCAAGTGCAGGGAAAAAAATCAATAAAAATATGTATTCATTTGGCAAACCACAAAATATTTTCTCACATATTATCTAATTTGTTTCTGAGAGTAACTCTGTAAGGGAATCCGGGCAGGTGTGAGTTAATCTAATTTTGCATATGAGCATACTTCGATCTAAAGAGGTTCTCACTTGACAGGTGCTGATAAACAGAAATCAACAGCAGAGTGTGGCCATTCCTCCTGGGACCTCTTCTGCCTAGTTAAGTGCTTGTTCAACCGCGCCCTTCGTGGATTTCCTCATTGCCTTTCTTCCTTGACTCTTTCATCTCTGGAAACATTGTATGCACAGTGTCCACCTCATGGTAACCAGGAGGAAGAGAAAGAGGGCTGGATGTTATTACTGTACTTATGATTAAATGGAATAACGTGTATGAAAGTGCTTTGTAAATGACACGTGTATGTGCATATGTTATTATTGCATATACATATGGATGAGGATAATGATTACTGTTGCTTATCTGATCCTAGGCATTAAGCCTTCAAAAGAGAAACTCTTGAAACTTAGAGTTATCCGAGAAAAAAAAGATAGCTAATAGATAGAAAAATAAGATAACAACAAATTATCTTATTTTAGATAGATAGAAAAAAAAGATAACAACAAATTTAGGATACATCATAAGAGAAAAAATGGAGAAAGGAGTCCATGCGGAAAGAATTAATACTTTTAAATACAGCAAGGAACTGGGGGTGCCTGGGTGGCAGAGTCTGTTAAGCCTCCGACTCTTTTGGTTTCGCCTCAGGTCATGATCTCAGGGTCATGAGATCGAGCCCCACCTCAAGCCCGCGTCGGGGCTGCACTCACCTCAGAATCTGCTTGAGATTCTCACTCCCTCTTGTTCTCCTCGGCCCCTCCTGTTCTCCTCTCTCTCTCAAATAAAAAAAAACAATCTTTAAAATAAATAAATAAATAAATAGAGTAAGGAACTGATGAGAGTATGCTGAACTTTGAGTAATTGCTCAAATACGATTGGAGTTGAATTGTAAGGGGAGACATGTGTCCTGTATCACAAACATCCCCACATGGCACATAAATAAATAAATACAAATATTTATATACAGAAGCTTAGAATTTCTCGTTTTGGTTTCTCAGCCAATCTCTCCTAGTTGCCTTTGAATCTGCCTGAGATGTGGAGCATTTCAGAGGAAACACACGGTCTGGCTGCTTGTGCAGCGTCCTCACCTGACCAGGTCTGACGGTGTCTATCCTGAAAGCAAGGAGGCATTCTGGTGGGATAGTTTCCCCCCTCACAGCCCGATGAGGTAACACAGACTGCCTCACTGCCTTGTTGTCATCTCTTTACGTTTCCTGTTCTCTGCCCTTCAGCTCTCTGCCCAGATTTCCCTATGGCTCTTTGTAACCGAATCCTACCTTGGGAATGTCAGACGGGAGCACGAGGAGTAGTCACTCCAACGGCTGTCGCTGCGGGCCCTTCTGCTATGTCATAGCATAACGTGTAGTGAGACATTAAATTAAGTCTTAATTTAAGCTTCTGCTATGTCATAGCATAACGTGTAGTGAGACATTAAATTGAGTCCTTTTCACCAAACAAACACTGCCTACTGCTGGCATCAGTAAATGGTGTGGTTACTTGGTCTAGCCCATTGTTTGGAAGAGGAATAAAGTCAACATCAACTTACCGCAAGGACATGTCTGTGTGTACAGCAGGACAACTTTGCATGAAGATCTGAGGGGCTCGAATGATATTTTTCTCACCTAGTTGAATCTGAAAAAGAGAAAACAAAAGAAAGTTCATTATCGCTGACAGATTCACAAATATCACGCATCTTGCAGCAAATTTAGAGTCATGTATTACTCAGACCTTCCACAGGTTTGTTGTCTGGATTGGATCCAACATAAACCAGAATCTGGATCAGATAATATCCGGTGTGTTCGCTCGATCTGTTGGGGGCATCAACTGTCAATGCTTCATTGATTCTGACTCAGATGCCCACTCAAGGAATTCATGAATCTTAGCCCCCTCTAGAAGTTTATAAATCTCCTTTGAACCCCATTATACAATAACCACCTGACATCACACACTTGAAGGGTGCACTGAAACAATATTTGAGAAACAAAATTCAACATACTCTGGGAGTTCCCACGCTTATTTCTTTAAGGAAAATTTAAAAATTGCTTTGAAATGAAAGCTTTCCTACCTTCTTGAACCTTCTGAAGAGGTGAAAGCAAAGGTCATTTTTCTGTGACATTTCCCCCCAGATAGAGATAAGAAGAAATACTTTTAAGATGTTCAGAGGACAAAAAACAAAACACAAAAAACAACTTAGTCACTCCCGGGCCCACTAATCTGGTCTTTTGAATGTGAAAGAAATAAAAATATTTCACATTCTTTACAGACACCCAGAACTTCAAGATGAAGTAGATTTTCTAGTCCCTCCTTTCTATTTCTTTATTCCCACATCTGCATAATCTTTAGGATGATAAGCATCTGTCCACAATAAAAGTTCTATTTACAAAGAATCTACTGTATATCAGATTCTAGACCAGAAGCCTCACGAGCCTTATCTCATTTGGAATGTTCGATCCCTGGAGGCGTTGTCTACCTGCCTCGTAATAAACAAAATGAGGGTCAGAAAAGGTAAGTAATTTGTCTAAGACAAGGAGAGCGAGATAGAAAAATTTACAGTCAGGTTTGTCTTATTCCAAAACTGCGCCCTATGTTTTATGTCCACCTGCCCACATGCGTGGGATTCGTCAGACAAAGTCCCTGAACTTCTCTCTGATCCGGAGTGTCTACTTACTGGTTATTTGACCATGCGCAAGTCGCTTAACTTTCTCGAAGGTCAGTTTCTTTGACTGGAAAATGGAATGACAATTTTTGTTCCTTGCAGATCATGGCATTGTTGAAGAAGTGAAAGGAGATAGGTCATATATAGTGATTTTAAAAGTGCTAAAATGGCTTTCAAATCACTGGCTAGGTCTCCGAGACAGCCGGGGGGCGGGGGGTCACCGTCACTCTCCACTCTTTGAGATGTCTCAAGAGAGATTGAATACCATCTGCAAGGCTTCTAACCATACCTCCATGAGGCCCCTCCTGAAATGTCACCCTCTTAACACTAACTTCCCCAACCGCTCTGTCTAAAAAGCCGCACACCCAGCCGCATCACCCTCTGCCTCACCCATCATCATTTTCCTCTTGGCACTTGGTACCATGTGAGGCCCACTATCCCCAAATAAAATGTGACTCAAAGACTGCTGCATCCCGACTTCGTAGAACAGATCCTGGGATATTTCTAGAATAAATAAAAGAATGAATATTAAGAATTTTAGACACTGTGACAGGCCAGCGAATATTCGTTTGGGCAGGTGATTCCATGATACAACCCTTAAATCACACCATAGACGTCTCTGACCAGGCTTAGGAAAGACTTCAAAGAGCCCTTTCTAAATCTTGTACAACGCTTTTTGTTTTTATTCAAATGAAGAATTTCGATAAAATCCGTTATTTCCTTCAAGGCTTCTGACTGATTTCCATTAAAGTTGCTGCCTTTATAGACACAGTTCCTTGAGGGCCTAGCATTAATTTCCTTATAAACTCTCAGAGAAGAGAGAAAGCCATATGTTTCCATATTCATGTATTCATTCCTTCATTTATATAATTATTCAACGAATATTTTTAGAGTACTTCTTGAGCTGGGCAATATTCTAGATTCTGAGGATATAGCAGGAGCCAAAGTCCCTGCCTTCGTGGAGCTTATATTCTCATGGGGTGAGAGACAGACAATAGATAAGCAAGTGTATTTGGAGAACAAGCAATGTTGTGGGAAGAAATAGAGTGAGAGAGATCAGAAGCTGAGTGGGATGGGGTGGAGAGGGTAGCTAAACCTTGGGAGGTTAGGGAAGGACATCTGAAGAAATAAGAGGCTAAACAATGTGGAAATGGGGTGGGGGACAGGATGTGTCTCAGAGGAAAGGGGCTCCAGGCGAAAGAAGAGCCAAGGACAAGTCCCTGAGGTAATGGCGGGCTGGGCTTGTTCAGAGACCAGCAAGGAGGCACTGTGGTGGCAGCTACTGATGTAGGCAGTTGGGTCATTTGGGACCTTGTGGACCTGGAGCCAGAATGTATGGAGGTCAGTGAGTGAGTTATCTCCTGCTTGATAAGAAGGAGAATATGGGAGTGGGCCTTAGAAGGACGCCATGATATTCGACTTTACTCAGTGAGGTGGAGGCCACCAGAAGATTCTAAGGAGAGGAGTGACATAATGTGACTTACTTTTTGGAGGATCACTCCGGTAACTGGGTTAGCAATGAGCCACGGGGGTCGGAACGCGTATAGAAAGATCTATTAGGTGGCGAATGAGAGAAAGAGTGAGGTCGAGGATGACGCCAAGATTTGGGGCTTGAGGAACCAGCAGGACCAAGTTGCCACACAATGAAATGAGGAAAGGAGAGGAGTTGGGTGCTTGGGGAAATTGAGATTGTAGGCACCCAGTTATAAATAACAGAACTCATTTGGCCTATTTAAGTAGCAAAGTAAATGAGCAACATTCAAGCTGCTGGAGAGCCAGAGCGCCAGGCTTAGAGGTTGCAGCCGGGAGCTCAGCCCAAACAGCACCTCCACGGGCTGCTCCAGAGAAGCCTCCATGGCCTCGGCCACTGGGCAGACACAACCCCAGCCAGGGCTGACACCAGACACCGGAAGCTCCGCCCCTGTGGCCAGGAGCTCAGCTGTCACTGTGATCCTCACCAGAAAAATATAAATAAATAAAGTAGGACACATGCTCCTGCTTCTCACTCCCTACTTCAGATCTGGGAGATCTGATGGTAGAACCTGGTCACAGGCTGCGGAGGGGCCTGGCTCCCTGGGTTCTGGTGCCCAGCTTGAGGATTTTGAGAACCTAAGCCCCCAAAAGGTGATTCACAAAGTCCTGACCAGCAGCAAGCCTGGCAAACATCCTGAGATATTCTTGCCCTCATCGCTTTGCTTGTTACTAAATGCTCAGTGAACCTTTTCTTAAAAAACACATAATTTTTTTTTTCTGCCTTTAGATCTAGACCAGGTTTCCCGTGGGATATGTGCCCGGTCCTACCCCAGACTTAGAAATCAAAAGATTTCAAGAGAAGGATTAATAATAGTTTTGAGGCATAGGAGGGCATAGACCCCAAGTAAACAATAAATGGATAATTAAAATTGGCTAATTTAAAATCGGGCTCTCTGTTCAGCAGGGATCCTGCTTCCTCCTCTCTCTCTGCCTGCCTCTCTGCCTACTTGTGATCTCTCTCTCTCTGTCAAATAAAAGAATAAAACCTTAAAAAAAAAAATCTGATGTTTTAAAAAAGATAAAGGGCAAGGGAGACTTTACCTTTCATTTTATATCTTTCTGTATGATTTCAATCCCACTTTGTATATTGATAAATTTTATACTTAATGAAAGTGAATATTTTCAGTAAATTCTGGGTTTGAATTATTGTTGAGCCTTTTTAAGAAGTTAGTATATGCCTTCATACACTTTATTTTACTTTTTTAGAAGATTTTATTTTAGTTATTTGTCAGAGAGAGGAAGAGAGAGAGAGAGCACAAGCAGAGGGAGCAGCAGGCAGAGGGAGCAGCAGACTCCCTACTGAGCAAGGAGCCTAACGTGGGTCTCAATCCCAGGACCCTGGAATCATGACCTGAGCCAAAGGCAGAGGCTTAACCAACTGAGCCACCCAGGTGTCCCCATACACTTCATTTTAAAATCATGAAGCCGCAGAGAAACATTGTATTGTTTTGATCTTTATACCAAATGTTCTTATTAGTCTTGATTGTTTTTCTCAGTATTTAATGCTAAAGCAAATAGTATAGTGTTAATATATAGACATTTGTTATAAATGGTCATACTTTCCCTCTAGATAAAAAAAAAAAAAACAGAATTGCACACCTAAAAATGGTTAAAATGGTCACTTTCATGTTATGTATATTTTACCATAACTAGAAAAATAAAAAACCCACAGTACTTCCTAACATAGAATATTCAATGGAACTTTAATAACCATAGCTAAACTTTGTTGCCTGCCCAGTGCCAGGCTCTGTGAAAAGCACGAGGGACATTTATCTTCCTGAATCTTCAGACTTCCATACCCTTGGTGTTTTTCCTGTCTGTTTCACTGGGAATGCGGACAGAAATGAATCGCCCAGGGGCATGCAGCTGGCTGGAGGTGAACACAGAGGCAGCCCCAAGAGTGGGCCTGGCCACAGGAACCCACGTGCTAACAAGTTACTCTCCACTGCCTCTCCATACAAATGACTTTGTCTCGTGGAAATGTAACTGTGACATTCTCAAAGCAATTTGACCCCCTCCTGCTTGCATATGTAGTGAAATGTGAAGCTTAACAACATAAAAATTATTTAACCCAAGGATCTGGGCATTTTAGGGCTGTATTTTCTGATTTACATAACAGTAATTTTGACAACAGTTCTCAGTATTCCTGGTATGGTTCCTAACTGATGGGTGGAGTTTTTAATAAGCAACTCGAGTACACCGGCTAGGGAAATTTTCTGGCTATATCGGTGATGAATAGAAAACTTGTCTTCATCTTTAGTACTGAAAATATTTCTGAAATATATCTACCCACCTGCTTTTCTTCATAGAATAGTGATAGGATCTTCTTTTGAGAAAACAATTTCTTATGCACTCATCATGAATTTCAGTGGTCATTGTCTAAACACACATTAAGCTGAACTTATATTGAAACTGCGCTATAGCTTGAAAATGTCCTTTTTTATATGAAATCATCAATATGGGCTTGTTTTAGATGATTTTCTCTGGTGTTTTCGAAAAACAGAATTTTCAAAGTCATTCTGGCTAATTGGATGCCCGTTAATAAGGTTTGGCTACACACTACTGTTTCACGCAGTCCCACCAACAAATAGTTCTTGAATTGCTGGGTTTGGAGAGAGCACTATGGTAAAAATGCTGAATCAGCACAAGACTGAAACACGGTTTGTGAAAAAGAAGAGGCTACCCTTTTACAATATACATTCCTGCCGCCCCTTAAATCCCTCTCTCACCTCTCATCTAGATACTTCCTTGGAGAAGACAGGCAGGTGTGATCCTTGCCTCCCTTGCCCCTCCTCCATACTATGCTTTCTCACTTTAAGTCCCCTCGCTACAGAGAGACAGAGAGAGAAACAGAGAGAGAGAGAATGAGAGGATATGTGTCTTATAGGATTTCTAGGAGTCAGCTAATCAAAGTTCTTCGCTAGTGTAGACATGTCTTTGCAGCATTCCTGACAAGACAACCATCTAGTCTGAATGTTAATTCTTTTAGTTTATAGGGACCCCCATGTCATTGGACATTCCTTCTCTTGTCAGATAATTCTAATTGCTGTAATCCTGCTGCTACCAAAACAGTCAACTATTGATACTAGCTTCTGGCACTTGGAGCAACTCAGATGATGAACACTCACTCTTCCACAAACAGACTTCTCAAGTCTTCTTTGCCTAAGACCTGTCTTTATCCAGTTTAGAAGTTGCTACAAATGATAAAGCCAGAGGCTGAACAAGGCTCCTTATAACCTCTGGACAAAATATTTATTGAAATGTATTGCCTTGTCATACAATATAAAGCATCTCAGACTCAATTTATTTTTAACCCTGATGGAAGTTACGTTTTGCATTACGTAATTAATGGAACAATAAGAGCAGATCGTTCTAAGGCATCCACATCCAACGGAACTAGGCTAGAAGCCACACAAAACGGGGTTTACGCAGGCAACATTCATTTCTCCTTAAAGAGTGCCTAACACGGTCCTCAGTTGCCAGGATGAATAAATGAAGGCCGAATGACTTGTACAAAAATAATCTACACACACAATTATCAACACATCAGGTGACAATAGCCCAAGATAATAAACAGGTAAAAATTTGCATAATTAGGTCTTAGAATTTCTTTAGTTGTGAAACGTGTGTGATTCACTTGGTGATTCTGGGTGTAGGTTAGGAAATGATCACCTCTCTTAAACTGAGCCTGGTAGAAGCCAACCAGCCTTCATGATTTGCCAATCCACTGGGTAGTTTGTCCTGCTGGGTAATATTAGCCAACCAGTTGGACAAGAATTCCTTGTGGTTTTGTTTTTTTTTTTTTTTTTTTTTTTGTGCTGATGTGATGTATTTCCTGACTTGCCTGAACAAACATGTTGTTCAGGCCACTGCGTGGAGAAACCTCGAGGTGGTTTTGGAGAAGATAGAGCACTCTTCCAGGGAAGGACTATTACACGGTTGCAGTCACTGCTGAGAAGTGATTCTCTTGATGTCTACATGTCATTGAAGCTGCTGGAGGGCAGGGAAGCAACCTTTCGGATTGACGTGAATAGTGGAGGGTAATTCATCAAACCAGTTCCCCTGAAAACATTCTCAACCAAACTCTTCCTAAACTGTCTCTTCCCTCAAGTACCCCTAATAGATTGGAAGGGGAGGTGGTTTACGCTGAAACGCATGGTGCTTGTTGTAAAGACATCCAAAATATTTTATTTGTAGGCAGTGAAATGAAGGAAGAAACCAGGCTGCCTACGAGAAAAGCATCAGCCTTTGATCAAACTTGGAATCAGATCCCAGCTCCCCCGTCTTTAGCTTCATGGCCTCGGATCCTCACCGAATCCCAGTCCTCGATTGTAACAGACGCAAGTTTGTTGTTGGCTCAGATTGTAACACAACTCAAATTCAAGTTGCAAACTTGAGTAACTTACATAAAACACCTAGGATCCTGTCTAGTGCGTGGTTCTCAAAGTGTGGTTTCCAAAGCAACAGAAGCAGCAGCACCTGGGAACTTATTAGAAGTGCAAAAACCCCACCCCGCCTCTGACCTAATGAATCAGAAGAGGACAGGAAGGAAGTGGCATCAATCTGTTTTTAACAAGCCCTTAAAGAAATTCCCAAGCATGATAAATTTGAGAACCACTATCCTGGCATACGAAAGTTTTCAAAAAATGACAGCTGTTACATATTTCATATTAGTCTATACTTTGCAGCTTACAAAATTGCTTTTCCACTCAATATACTATCTACTTTGCCAGGGTTGGCATTCCCTTTGACCCAGTAATTCCACTGCAAAATTTTCCTAAGGAAATAATCAGAGATGTTCAGAAAGATTAATGTAGTAGGTTATTCACTGAGGAATTAATTGTGCACGTGAAAATTTGGAAACTGGAGTTAATTAAACAATATGGGGTTGTTTTAATAAATTATGACATCTGTATAATAGAACACAGTGTAGCAATTAAAAATCATGTTGTAGATCCAGTTCATCAGAGCAAGTGCTGAGAATCATCTGGATCAGAATCACCTGGGATGGTTTTCAAAATGCAGATCTCTAGTCCTTATCTCAGATTTATGAGTTAGACTCTGTGAGTGGGTGTATGTTCATTTTCTGCATGCTCCCAAATGATTCTTGTGTACCAAAAATTTTTAAATTGTGTTAGTATTGGCACACCTGGGTGGCTCAGTCTGTTGGGCGTCTGCCTTCGGCTCAGGTCATGATCCCAGGGTCCTGAGATTGAGCCCCACATCGGGCTCCCTGCTCAGCGTGGAGCCTGCTTTTCCCTCTGCCTGCTGCTCCCTCTGCTTGTGCTCCCTCTCTCTGACAAATAAATAAATAAAATCTTTAAAATAAATAAATAAAAATTGTGTTAATAGTTAATAACATATTAATAGTGTGGCAGGTATTCATGGTATGTTACGGAATGGATAAAAACATATTACAAAACATGCGTGTACAACATCTCAATAATGTAGGCACCGTAGATATGTATATATAAAGAAACCCAAAGATTCATGTGCTCGAATGCTGTATAATTATCTCTGGTTGGTAAGATGGCAATTCTGGTGGCTGTTTATTTTCTTAGGTTCTAAATTTTCCACATTCTCTACAATGTGTGTGAGTTTTCAAAGAGAAAAGTTGCCACTTCAAAAACCATGTTTTAGTGTGCGTGTCCTTAAACAATGGAGTGGGGACTTCATGTTTATACCTGAGAATAAAAAACTCTGATGTAGACATATATGCACAAGAAACAGAGGAAAATAATAAAAATCAAGATGTAGGTGAACAAAACAAATACACCTGTGTCTCTTGGGAAGAACATTTAAGCCTGCTTGAGGAGTGGGGCAGAGATAAATTCAGAATGAGGCAGGACACCATCCCCTGCTCTTCCTTTACCCACCATTTGTACCCAGTGGATAGGGAGGCAGTCTGCCCTCCATTAGGCAACACAGGTGGCTGGCATACTGCTGACCTTGTATGTCCTTGATGAAAGAAAGAAAAGCAGAGGATGCTGACCTGGTGTAGAAGCCGTGGAGACTTTGATGGATGTCTTTTGTAGTAGGAGAACTGCCCATCTTTCAGGAGTGATGGAGGTGTGGTACTTTCTGAAGTCAGAGCCATGGTGTAAATTACAGATGAATGTCTTGGCCAGACTCCTGATTTCCCCTACAGTGGGCACTGGCAGGTGAGGTGAGTGATAGGAATTCAAGTGAGAAGACAGTTGCTGGAAAATGCAGCACCCCCACCCACCCCCCACCCCCACCGGCCCCAACTGACAAGAGCAACTGGCTATTAAGGAAAGAACTCCTCAAACTCAACTCTCAAAAAACAGATAATCACGTCAAAAAATGGTCAGAAGTCACGAACAGACACTTCTCCAAAGAAGACATACAAATGGCTAACAGACGTGAAAAAATGTTCATCATCATTAGCCATCAGGGAGATTCAAATCAAAACCACACTGAGATACCACCTTACACCAGTTAGAATGGCCAAAATCAACAAGACAGTAAACAACAAATGTTGGAGAGGATGTGGAGAAAGGGGAACCCTCTTCCACTGTTGGTGGGAATGCAAGTTGGTGCAGCCACTTTGGAAAACAGTGTG